>JAWNPO010000455.1:12202500-12879166 GCA_035047525.1 Drosophila quinaria | reverse complement strand
ACATTTTCAAGCGAAAGATTTTACCGACAATTGTATGCAAATGAGTGTATTCACAGAGAGTATATGCAAATAGTTCTTACCATTTACTCAGATTCCTGCTTGAACGCAAAGTTTTCCAAAGAAAATTGCTAACGAATCCAACTTAAGAATATGTGAAAACCAGACAAATACTCTGCATTGAAATAGTTTTGCTTGGATACGGTTATAAATGTTTGCAGACGAAATAATGTAGCTTCCACAATTTAATTGTCAATTAAAAATATTTATATTGAAAGAGAAAAGTGAAACAAAAGTTTTAAGAGCAAACAAAAAAAGTCAAAACCATAAGATAAATCACTTGGGTTTAGGAATCATTGTTTAAATTGTTTAAATTATGCTATTAATTTTTTAATAAATTAAAAATTTTAATTTTTTCAAAAATAGTGAAATTAAAAGTATTGCTAATTAATTGACATTATTGATCAAATAAGTAGTTAATGAAATTTGTTTAAGCTTACTAAAAGAAATATTTAGTTGGAATATTCTTTTACGTATATAGAGCTTCAATAATTACGTTTATTGAACTGTATTGAAGTTTCTTTGATGAACTGGGAGTGAATAAAAATGAATGAATGTTGAATGTTTAAGCATTCATTCAGTTATGAATACGCATCGTTGGGCGCATTGATGACAGAATAACAAGAACAAAGACGAGTGAGAGAGAGAGAGAGGGAGGGAGTGAGAGAGACAAAGAGAGAGAAAGATGAGGGCTGTCAATGCCAGACTTGGTCTAAATGATGCTTTCTGTTCTCGATTGTTGTTGTTGCTGTCGATTGCTGATGTTCTTACTGTTGTTGTTGGTGTTGCTGTTGTTGCTCATTAAAGAACGGAAATCAAAATAGACAATGAGCTGACTAAATTGCATTTGATGCTCATTCGGAAGCGAGAAAAGCCCAGAGACAAGTATTTACTTGTCAATTTCACATTCAAACAGTTGACAGTGGTTGTTGGTGTTGCTGTTGTTGTTTTCCGTATTCTTCTTCTTCTTGTTATTATTTTATTATTATAAGATGTTGTTATTGGCATATTTATGTAGCTCAATGATTAACATATAAATTAAAAATGAATCCGTCGAAAGTAACGCTTTCCTTAGACTTCTCTACTTTCGGCCATTTACCAACGTGACTAGCATTGCAAAGTTTTTTGCTTTTGACCAGTTCTGACCAGCAACAAAAAAACAAAAAGAAGGTGGCCAACTGGTTCAGCAGGCAACTGGCCAATTGTTAGAATGCTTAGGATTTTGGCATATAATTTTGTACAAAATACAACATTGGTAACACAATGTTTGACCTTTTGGCTTATTAGGGGTTATTCTCTGGTTTTTGCCTTCGACTGCTTCTGGCTAAAACGATGGCACTTTGTGGCCTAAAGCCAATTTGTTAGTGGCAACAACAGGGAGAAAAACGCCGAGTCCCGGAAAATCGCACTCAGCCCTCGATTTTAAGGTTTTAGGTGACGAATGTGTGCTTGTGGTTTGTTAAATGGCTGACTAAAAGCGATGCTGGCCTCAAAAACACACACAAAATCAGACCCAAAAACACACAACAACAACAAACAACAGGAACAGGAACAACAACAAAAGCACAATGTTTAAAGGCGGAAGTGTGCGTGGCCTGAGGTCTTGAGGAGGAAATTGTGCAAGATCTGTTATAAATTGTAAAAAGCTTAAGCCCAGCCACGTCTACCTACACACACACACGTATACATACACACACAGCCAGACACACACACACGTACACAACCGCAAGACCAAATCAGCTAAAAGCGAAGAAAATTTGGCAACTCAACGAGGCGATGAGGTGAAAAGAGAATGTTGCATGTGCAATCAAACTCCAGTTAAAAGTGGATGAGTCTCTCTCTCTCTCTTTCTCTCTCTCTCTCTCATATTCCATCTCTCTTTGTGTCTCTCTGGCCTCTCTATCCCCTTTGTCATCCTCCTTCTCCCCTTCGCCCCTTATTTCCGTTAGAATGTGTTTTTTGTTTGTATTTCCGATTTGTTTCTATGTGCAAGTGTTGTTTGACTTTGAAGCTGATTTTCAACATAGTATACCCTTTATTTAACAATGGATTTTGAATGGGTATATTCAATTCAAGGCTGTGAGCGCAGAACCGGTTTGGTTCGAGTTTTTGGGCAACGGAAACCGGATCACGGATCACGAAACGACCATATGAAAAATTTGAACCCGTAAACACAATCTTAAATAAGTGGTTCGGTTGGAAAAAAAAAATGAATACAGAGCCATGTGTGGCTTGTATTAGATTGATTTTTATTAAAAAAAAAAATTGAAATGATTATTATTTTAAGGGGAGCCATGTTCTAAAATTAACAATAGTTCAGAGGATACCGATTCACGAACAAATCCTCATTACTAATCTATGATTTGAATCCATAAACTAAAACTTTACCAAAATTTTGGTAGTTTGCAGCCTTGATTTAAGCGTTAATGTCTACACACTATAAATTTTTATTGAAGTTTATAAGCTAATGTTATTCAGAATATCCTTTTTAAAGGACTCTTATTATAATTATACATACATCATTAATAATTTCCAAAGCTAAATGCCTCTTTTTCAAAGAATAATATAACTAAGAATATTAATATCTGAACTATACATCTGGATTTTTAAATTCTGTTTAAATTTCAGTGTTTTTAAAACAATTGTCTAGATTCTAAGATCGAGATTAGCATGACCTGGATAGCAACTCCAGCAATTTTTCTAAGCACCCACTAATGCTTGTAAAATTTCTGTCACCTAGCTCTGGATGTGTGAAGAGTACAGCCTTTTATGTTTATTTAGCGTTGATTGCCATTACCATTGCCCGTCTGGGTAACAGTACACATAACTATCTATGCCAAGTTAAGAATCGATCGAGTCTTTTCTTGTATGCATTGTTTACAGGGCACAACGGTATTAACACTTTTGGGTCAGTTGCCACATTTGTTGCTCCCCATGCAGAAATAATTCGATTGGATGGCATTTAAGTAAAGATACATTGGGCGGATATTATCGCTTACTCGTACAGCAACAACAATGACAATAATATCATCAAAATGAGAATAATCGTTGACAATTGTCATTACAAAATAATGGTGAGCGTGTGTGTTTGTGTGATGATGACGATGAGTGTGTGATGATGATGTGTGTGTGTGTGTGTGTGTGTGTGTTATCCCTCAGGTTTAATAGTCGGTTGTCGTTTATGAGTTTATGTCGCTGATTGTACAATGATTATCAATCAATTTTTTTTTGCCAACGCTGTCATTTTTATTGTATTACTAAATGCATGTCATTTGTCATGTACATGCGAATTACATGTAACCCCCCGTGATCATCCCATTCCCCCTCTCTTAACATTCATGACCTCTGTCATAACAATCAGTGCAAATTTGTTTGCCTTTTGTCAGTCGTTGGCCCCTTTCTTTATAAATGTATGTGTGTGCGTGTGTATGTATGTAAGTATGTTTGCAACTTTATCAGTTATTCATAATTATAGTTAGTCTTTTGTTGAAGGATTTCGCAATCAATGAAGAAAACAATGGATTTGCTCTCTTTGCAAAACAACTAAATAAAGCAAAACATTTCTTAATCATTTTACCCAAGTCATAAGTTTTCGATATAATTTTGTTTATTTTAATTTATGCGACAGCTATTTGCGTTTTTTCATCTTGCAATATTTTTTAATTAATTCATGACAGTTTTTAATTGTATTTTATTATTGTTTTATTTTGTATGCTCAGCTTATTAACTCTTGTTGAGTTTCATCGAACTATATGTACGTTTTATTGATGCAAGTACATTCATGATATAAAACCATTGTGCATTATTAATCAGTCCGTAAGCCGATGACTTTAAAATGCGATGCAAATGGCTCTAAAAATATAAAATGTCAATTCGAATTTAATTAGCTGAATAATGATGAAAGTACCCTTAAAATTCGTGTTTATTCTGAAACATCCAATTCATCTGCCTTAATTAACTAGAAATATTGAACAACACTAATTCTTTTTTATTTTAAAATTAATATTTGAATTAAACAAAGATAAACCATTAAATATATACTAATTTTAACATGCCAATTGCTGCAGCTGAACCTACTGATGATTACCAGTGCTGGTCAAGTCAAATTAAACTTTTTGGCCTTGTCTCCATGGTGAAATAAACTCTCTGACTAGGAATAAGAGCTAATGTTCGTGGGAGAGACAGAAGGGGGGAGTGTGAGAAAACTTGGACTTGAGAGAAAGGTAAATTTATTGCCATTGCCACTGATATTGCACTATGGAAAAATTTCCGTTTTCTTTTTGGAAGAAACAAAAATTTTTGGGTCGTGTGATTTGCGATGCGTTTATATCAATAAGAAGAGTAGCTGGAAAGTGGCGGGGCTCAATCAAGGATTCTTATTTTTTTTTTTAATTCATGTTGGAAGATAATGTTTTTAAACCTAAAATAAATTTGCATAAAATATCCTCAGCAGGCGGTATTTACTTTTTTATATACATATTTTTGTCATACTACTATATAGGAAAATGAAATTGTTTGCTCAGCTGAGCAGTTAAACCAAAAAAAATGCAAAGAAAATTGTAATTTAATTAATTGAAGTAACTTAAACAATGCATTTTATTTAAAGAAACATGGTCATTTGTCCCATAGTGTGCGGATATTAAAGCAGTTTTTGATCCACAAACTCGAAACACGCAGCTGCAACGCGTTGACGTTGACGTCGACGTCGATGTCTTTGGCATTGACATTGCTGCGGCGGACTGCGACTGCGACTGCAAACTGCCGTCGCTGCTTAAGGAAAAGTTTCTCTGTTTCTCTAGTTGGGCTGCGTTTTTGAGTTCCGTTTGACATTTCGTTTCATTTTCCTTATTTTTTTTGCTACTATTTTTTTATTGCCATTTCTTTGGCATCTCGTGCAGGGTGATAAGTTTTCTTCAAAGGAAATTAAAAGCGAAACGACAGGCGCCCATTTGGGGAGTGAGGGTTGTAAGGAGGGGGTGGAAGTGATGCTTGCACATTTCCGTTATGGTGTGTTTGTGTTTGTGTGTGTGTGTGTGTATGTGAGTGTATGCGAATGTGTAGGCTGTCGACACTTGCCTTCACCTTGACTGGGTCTAGCTAACAGTGTGATTCCCCATCGCTTTCCTTTTCCCATTTACTCTTACAATACACACATTTATGCATAGTGTGTGTGAGCGTGTGTGTGTGTGTGTTGCTGATATGGCAACACAAGCTGACGATAAAAGTTGCTTATTGGAAAAGTTGAGCTTCGCAGCTTTAAAGCCAATTGGCAGTCCAGCGCTGATAAATGGCCAACGATTTAATGTCCGACTTTAAACTCAAACAAATCTCTTACATACAAACTTACAAATACATAAGTGTACATACATACAAACATACATAGCAAAATAATCAGGGATTTCGTATATTAAAATTGAACATTTAGAATGTGATTTCTCCCTAAGTCGCGATTTCTTTAGCATAAAAATGTGGTTTTTTTTAGTATCTATTGAAGAGATATGTTTTAGTTAAACATATAGAAATATCAAAGTTGAAAACATGACTTAGATAATATTCAAATGTACATTAAAAACACCGCTCTTTTCAAGTTATATAAAACATGGAATTTACGAATCGCAATTAGCTAATTAAATTGCTTTACGGCATTTTCTCTCTGTGCACATGTACTTTTATTCAAAAGTCTTTGAAATGGAAAAACTGTGGCCACAATGCAAATCAAAGGCAATGGCAACTGACAGACCGCGTTTTTGTCCACGTCTGTGGAAGAAGAATAGAGATTTTAGTGTTGTGTGCCTATACACTGTAACAAAAATGTAGATTGGCGTACCTGTGTATGTATGTATGTATTATGTATGATGTCCCAGCAAACATTTTCTATAGCGAAAGAGTCTCAGGCGACATCGCCTTCCTTTCCACATTTACTCTTCTGACAATACATGAATTTAAAGTGAGTTTTATTTTGAGCGAACAAATAAAAATCACAAATAGTGATTAATCATTATCATTGAAGTAAATCCTTAAAAGTCTTTAAATATTCTTTAATAATATAACTCATAATGACTACGGATGCGCGACTCGCAAAAGACTGTCTTCGGTGATGGCGATTGTACAATCGCCCTAATGTTGGCTGGGGTATGCGTCTACATATGCGTATAAACAATCAAAGCATTAGCATCAGCGTTTGCTTTAGCGTCAAGCTCTTTAAGCTCACGTGGTGCTAGCTTTGTTTTACAATTGTCTGTGCATACAGTGCCTGCATAAAAAAAACGCACGCAAAGTGGAACAGCAGCCAAAGCAAAAGCAAAACGCAAAAGCAAATGCAGCAGCACAGCAAACCGGCAGAAAATAAACGAAAACAAACAAAAAAGTGGCGCAATATTTGCCACGCTGTAGATTTGATACTCTTGCGGACAATTGACTTTTGTTTAAGTTTTCATGAACTTGCTCACAGACGATCACCTATGAGTTCACTTTGTTCACAGAAATCAATGCAAAATGGCGTCAAAAAGTCGCCATCTTAATCGTTGGAGCAAATCTGATAAACGATTATTCACCCTAGCAAAAACAAGTAGCAACAACACATAGCAAATGCTCTGCTTTTAGTCGAGGAGCTGAGCACACCTTCATATTAGAATATGTGAAACATTTGTAATAACTTTATGTTAAATCTATATAGTAACAATTTAGAGACTTGAAATTTGGCACAAGTTTTTATCGGTTTTTTTAATTGGACCTTGTCATTACCCCCTCTTTCACCGCGACTCAGTGAAAAGTAAAACTATTTTTTTTTGTTTATAAACTTTAATATAAAACAGGATATTTTAAGCTTTGCATGTTTGCTAATTAGACTAAAATAGAATTTACAATTTCTTTTGCTTTTTAGTTTGAACGTGTCTTCACTCCCCTACCCATCTGAGTTTTTAGCTTAATTGCACACCTGCAACTTGTGATGTTTCTCGAAAAGTGGCTAAAACGGACAAAACATCTGATTCTAGATGGTTTTTTTTACCTTTGTGCTATGCTAAAGCAAAGTTTAATAGAAAATAAACACATTCAGGCCTGTTCTGGTGTTCACTTTCTACTGTTTAGCATTTAGTTATTTGCATTTATTCACTTTGAGTTTAGACTAAGTGTTTGAAAATTATCGTTTTTCGCTTTTTCGGACTATATAGCGGAAATGGTTTTAGAGCAGGTTAAAGAAATTCAATTCCGACCAATCTTATCGGAAGTGAAATTTTTTATTTACAACATAAAATATGCCAATTTTTTTTTATTATAAAAAAATAATTTGTCAAAACAGTTAGTTGACGTACTGTATGTTACATTTCGTGACATAAAGACCTTTTGCAAGGGTATAGAAATGTGCACTACGAATGCAGAAGCTAAATAACAGCAGAAACCACGACAGCAGCAAACACACACATATACACAGACACATACATAGACAACAACAAGGACATCCACAAAGACAGACAAGTGTATCGAGAAAAGGGAGTAAGTGAGAGTAAGGGAGTGAAAGAGTGAGAGCGAGAGAGGGAGGGAGAGAGAGAAGCAGATTGTGGGCGAACAGTTAGGAATCTGAGTGCGCTATCCAAGCACCGCAGCCTCTTGGGCTCATACTGCTCAGCTGCTTTGGCCAACGTTAATTGAATGAAACTAAGTGTGTTTATACGAGTGCGAGTGTGTGTGTGTGTTTGGGTGTGACTGTGCATTCACATGTGAATGTATATGGGTGTGTTTGTGTGTGTCGGCAAGGCTTCATTTAAAAATAGTTCCTTTGTTTATGCTGCGGACCTATTTGGGTTGTGTAAGGTGCACAGTAACACACACACACATGTAAATAAATGAAAATACCCACACACATGCATATCATTGTTATACTTATGCGCTGTGACAAAAACTCTAAGTTACAAATCAATTTGCAGTAATTCACTTAAATTTTGCATTCTGCATTAATTAAAATTTATTTAAGTCAATGGAAATTATTCAAAAAAAAGTATACATTAATTTCTTAATTCAATGTATTTATTAATTTATGCTTGAATTATTCTTTTTTTTTTCAGTGTAACTAATTTGTCGTGCAGACCATGTCTATGATATGATGATATTTTCCTAAACCTCAACATTTATTATGCTATAAATTTGCTACTTTAAACATAGACTGACGCCCTACCAATCAAATTTAATTGTGGGGGTGGATACACACCAACTCCCCCTCCCCACCCCCCGCCTTCACCCTTGTCATCCCATACCGCTCGTAAATTATTACATAATGTGGAAAAATGTATGCTAGTATTTATTTATGATACGAGTATATTTGTACTAAACAGGGAGGGTGGTCTCTGAATAATTTCGTGTTTTTTTTTTGGTTACGCTTGACACAAAAAATGAATTATCCCAAGTTTTTTAGAAAACACGAAAGCAACTGAGATAAGTAAAGTGTGTCTAAAATTTTGATGAAAGCCTAGTGTGAATTAGAATAGTATAAAATGCAAATGGGGCAGAGAACGTTGTTAGATTTGATTGCACTTTTAATGGTTTTTTCAATGCAGAAAACCGCAAAGCGAACTAAAGCAGAACTAATTAAATGCTGCAAAGCAGAAAGTCGACGAAATAGAGAAAAAAGAGAGCGAATGCAAATATTTATAATAGAAAACACATTTTGTGAAATAAATTGAATGATCCCTTGTATGGGGCGTGCCACCGAAAAAATTTAATTAAACGCCGCCAGCGATTAGAGTCCAACAAAATTGCTTATTTATTTATTTTTAATTGAATTTGATGTAATTTATTTTCCGATCGCAAGCCAGAATGCAAAATGTGTGGCAAAAAAAAGTTACATATAGAACTATTATGTTGACGTATTTAATAGCATTCATTATATATAAGTTGCTGCCCCTTTCCGTGCTACTCTCCACATTGATTGCGCAATTATGCACTAAATTAAATGTTTTACACACAAAATACATATAAATACATATATACGTACATATATGTAACTTGCAAATTGCGAAGTGAGCCAAAAGCAAAACAGCAAAATTAAGAGAAATGTGAGAGAGAAAAAGTGGTACGAAATGGAAGGAAAAGGGGAGTTAGAGATGGGAATTCTCTCTGGCAGAAATGATTGTTTTTTGGAGCATCTGAAAATGTAATTTCTGGCAAATAGTAACAGCAGCAGACAACTGCGTGTAAAGAGCACAGCGCACTATGGGTAATTCACGAGTTTGTGAGGCCAAAACCCATTTTCTGAAAGTCGCCAATTTGAAATAGTTTTGAGTGCAAAGCGTTAACAAAAGATTTTTCTTCAATGTTGCATATTACAAATCTCAATAGATGGCGCCACTTCGAAGAAATCAGCTGTCAAGGTTGTCATTGCAAAGCAAGCGCTTTAAAAATTGTAAGGTTTTGTTCGCAATTTGAATGTGAAAAAAAATAAAAATTAAACAACATTAGGACAATTTCTTTATGTCACAGCCATTTAAGAGGGCTTTCAACTTTCTTTATTAAAAAAGTTACGTTTTTCTTATATTTTTAATAATATATATAAGGTCACAACTTGTTGTTTGCAATAGAAATCATAAACTAATTTGTTACCGATAATAATAACCAAAAAAATAAAAAAAATTGGAGTGGGGTGGCGACAAAACATCTTGAGTAGTTTACTAGATATTAATTATGGTCTCGTAAACTCGTGAAAATACCCATAGTTCATCGTGGGGGAATTCCCGGATACATGGTGTGAGTGTGTATGTGTGTATGGGTGTGTGTTTGTGTAAATTGGGAAGGGGGTCTCTGAAAGTTCTTTTTTGTTTGCTTGTTTTGTGGCGCTGCGTAAAATTAATGTATGCAAAATTCAACAGACGAAACATCACGAGGGGCGTGGTGGAGCGGCAACGAGTGCCAAGGGAATTGCCAACAAGGGCGTGGGGAAGGGGAAGGGGAAGGGGAAGGGGAGGGGAGGGGAAAGCAGTTTGCACTGGACATGTTGGCATTGGCGATAAATAATTTGTAAATTGGCCCGCATTTTGTTTAACGTCAAATGCAATTTGAAATGAGCGACAGTCGGACAAACCGACAAAGGCAACGAGTGAGTGAGAGAGGGAGAGATAAAGAGAGAAAGAGATTGGGAAACCAGCAAGTGGCGAGTAGAGTGTGGCATGTGGCAATGAATGGGGGCGAAAATGCAACTCAACAATTAATTAGAGCACTGAACAGACCACACACATTTCACACACACACCCACATGCAACGTTCTGACGGTGCTGCCACAAGGCAACATTTGACCACACGTTGCACCTATTTCCCCTCTCGAGAAAAGAAGAAGCACTCAGAAAAAAATAAAGAATTCTGTATTTCATATTAAAACTAAGTAGTTGCTCGCTTAATGTGAAATTCACACAACATTTTAAACTTTGTTTTTTTACCTCTTTTTTTAAGTTAAACAAACTATAGATAAAGGGGTTACATTTTTTTAAATTTTAATTATTATTCAGCACAAGAGAAAACCAATAAAACTAATTTTCTAATTTAGTCTTGAAAACAGACTCTGATAAAAATTAATTTTACGAATATTAACTAATCGCTTCTTAAGAATTTACTTTTTAGCAGCAACTATGACAAATGAAATTTCCCATAATAATAAATTGATTCTCTACTGGGATCACTTGCCCATTGTATAAATATTGTCGACTCCTTTAACACTTCATTGTCATATTTCATACAGATTTTCTTTATTCTTGTTTTTCATTTTGTCATTTTTTTAGTGGCAGAATAAATGACATAAATAAGCGAGCGGCTTTTTAAGCGCTTATGCGAATGGCATGTAATTAATTAATGATATTCCGTTGTTTTATACATTTTTTAAATACCCTGCAAACATAAAGTGAAGTAAAAGCAATACAAAGAATTGAAACGAAAAATAAGTCCAATTTTTTATTTGAAATATCAATAAGAAAAAAAACGAGACAAACAATTCTTTGTATATAATAGTTTATATTTTAATCATAACATCCATCTTCATAAAATTTGATACTTTTAGCTATTATTTAAGCTATACTTTACCTATTACCTCTGGTTGAGGTTTGTTTTAAATAATCTATAAATACAGGTAATCATCTCTTCGAGCATTCTCAACTGTTAAACACACAAATATGAAAACTTTATTGTCGTTCGGCTGCTCATTTAAAAAGGCCAGAAAACAAACAACATTACGATTGGCCACTGGCTATGACAACTACAACAACAAAATTAACAATAATAACAACAGCAGAAAATGGCTTCAATTGAACACGAAATTTGCAGATAAGTGGAGCAAAAGTCTCGTTAATAAGCACAGAGGGAGAGAGAGAGAGGGGGAAAGAGAGAGGGACAGGAAGAAAGAAAGAGAGAGAAAAATTTTGTTTTACTTGTTGTAAAATATGAACGAGAGTCGCCCGATAAGTAGTCTGGTTAACAAATATGCTTGCCTTTGTGTACATACATATAGTATATTCATTTGTTTTTATGTATTTATTTATTGATTTAAATCTTTAATAATTTATTTATTTAAGGAAAAGGAAATTAAATTAAAAATTAAATCAAATTAAAAACAAAAATTATAGATGGTCAAAACAGATCTGTCAAATATACCCATTACAAGTGATTGTTCCTTGTATTATCATTCTTCTAAATTTCCAATTAATCGTGCAGCACAAAATCTAAACTGCTATAAATTAATAATTTTTAGAATAATAAGAATTATATTATAATTCTTTTTATGTTTGATTCTTGTCAATTAACAAGAATTTTTTTGTCAAGTATTGTTTTAGGCCACGTTAGACTTAAGATTATTGATGAATTAATATGAAGGTGCGTAAATTGAAAGGTGTCACAACTTGACTCTAGTAACAATATACTTTAATGTAGCAGGGTACGCAGGGCATGACAGCAATAAATGCATAAAAATTATAAAATAAAATTCGTGGTTTTTATTAAGCTGCCACTGAACTCCAACACGTCAAAAAGAAACATATGGAGACGCAGAGAGAGAGAGAAAGGGAGTCGGAGCGAGAGGAAGAATGAAGGAGCCAATTTGCAGGTCTGTTGCGTTTGTTTATTTGTTTAATTTATGAGTGTGGGCGTGGACAAGATCATGGTGTGGCTGACCAGCTGACATCCAGCCATAAACACATATAACACGTGCTGTGTGTGTGCGTGTGTGTGAATTACATATGTAGATCTGGCAAAAGGCAATATGTATAGCATACTTATCTGCGCATGTTGCGTGCATGCTTTAATAATGACTTTTATGCCCAAAAGATGTAAACGAAAGATGTCACAAGCAGAGAGAAAGAGACAGAGAGAGAGAGAGAGAGAGAGAGAGGGAGGGGGGGAGGGAGACGATAGGTAACAGCAGTTGGCACAGTGACAAGTGCATATGGAGAATAGATTTAACTGTGGTCAACCTACGCAATTCCAGTCAAAGTGAACGTCGCATTTATTGTGGGTTGCTCGTGGTTATGTAACCACTCAACCATCGAAGCACTGAGCCATTGAACCACTCGACCAGTCAGATGTCCAGTTTGGTGAGTGCGTGCTTTTCCTATTTGTATTTTAGCAGGCACTGTTATTTGATATGCTAAAGTTTTTCGACACTTAGTGAAACATATTTAGGCGACGTGCCTTCATTCATATTTAATTGTTTTAATGCCGTCAGGACTTCTCGTTTTTGTTGTTTGTCTCGTTTCGTGCCCACCCATCGAGCGACAAATGTCAGCCATTTGCCGCAAACACAACCCACAACAAACAGCTACAACAACAACAACAACAACCGCAAACACAGCGGGGGCTAAATTGCGAAGGCAAGTGAAAAATTGTCACGATTATGAATTCATATGGCAAAAGCCAAAACTGCAATTAAATGCCCCCCAAAAAAAGAAGAAAAAATAAAATAAATTAGAGCAGCTAAAAGTCAAGCATCAATTGCGACGATAAAATACGATTTTGAACTAATAGTCAACACTGCTGTTAACTATATAAATATTTGTTTAAATAATTATTTAACTGTTACTTTATAATTAAATGTAAGTATAGACGAAGCGATTGAAATTGCTTAAAAAATGTTAAGTTACTTTAAAAAACTTTGAAAATATGTATATATTATAATGTAGAATTAACTACAATGGAAATATATCATAACGAACGACGAATTGTCAAGATGAAAACTTTAAATAACCAAAATTCTAGCATATTAAATTCTAACTATTATTTTTAGCCTTTTTTATTTTTGAATCAATATTAGTTGAACTTGTTTTTTTCTGTTAAGCTTGTTTAAAATTAGCCAAGGTTAGCATTAAACATTAAACGACGTCAAGATGAAAACTTTAAATAACCAAAATTCTAGCATATTAAATTCTAACTATTATTTTTAACCTTTTTTATTTTTGACTCAATATTAGTTGAACTTGTTTTTTTCTGCCAAGGTTAGCCAAGGTTAGCATTAAACATGTAAAAGTTTCAAAGTTTTGAAGTGTTTGTGAATGTAATAGATTACATTCAATAAATGCTGTAGGAATATTCAAAGAATGTTAACTCAACTATGAAAGGGAGATATGTTAATTGGCTTAACTTAAGTGGAATACATGCTGTCCATTATCGAACTCTATCTATTGACAGAGTTGTAAACTTTTCAAAAATCCTGTAGTATATGAGGACAGTATGGCAACGTTCTGAATTATAAGCATACCTCAAATTGCATTTTGTTCTGATTCTGTAATTACTACCACATATGCAGAGTGTGGCACTTATTATTTTCTTTCTGCACATACGTATGTACCAGAGAACTGCAACGAGTAAGAAGTGCACGCTCATACTCGAATATTGATGTGAACCCGTTGTGATTTGCTCGTCTTTGCTGGTGATCTGTTTGGATAGAAACACTCGCTCATACTCGTTAAGTCAAACGCATCGAAAAAAGAGTATAGGTACGAGTATAGATGCGAATCATGATGCGAGTAACTCGTTTTAAATGTGCGGGACGGAGCGGGCAATGGGAGCGGGGAATGTGTCGATCGACCCAAATGTGCGAACAAAAAATAAAAAAGGTCTACACTGAAACAAATTATTGAGCCGCATAATAATTATATGAGAAAAAACAATTTTTTAAAATAATAAGGTCTTCAAACATATTATTTTTTTCACCCAGTGTACAAAAGGTCGAGGCTCGCCGGCAGCGCGAGTTTTATGGCGGCCATAAAAAAGGGTCAAAAATGCCTCGACGCGAGTCGTGTGTGTGACGTCACAGCGAAACCCACCCCCGAATATCATACATTGCAATGTAAGCGTAAGCGCTGTCGATCGCTGGGCTACTCCCTCTGACACTCGGCCTGTTTTTCGTGACACTCGTTTTGACACTCGTTCTGATACTCGTTTTAGACACTCGTTTTGGGTCGAGTATCAAAACGAGTATCGCCCTCATTGCAATGTATGATATTCGGGGGTGGGTTTCGCTGTGACGTCACACACACGACTCGCGTCGAGGCATTTTTGACCCTTTTTTATGGCCGCCATAAAACTCGCGCTGCCGGCGAGCCTCGACCTTTTGTACACTGGGTGAAAAAAATAATAGGTTTGAAGACCTTATTATTTTAAAAAATTGTTTTTTCTCATATAATTATTATGCGGCTCAATAATTTGTTTCAGTGTAGACCTTTTTTATTTTTTGTTCGCACATTTGGGTCGATCGACACATTCCCCGCTCCCATTGCCCGCTCCGTCCCGCACATTTAAAACGAGTTACTCGCATCATGATTCGCATCTATACTCGTACCTATACTCGTTTTTCAAAGCGTTTGACTCAACGAGTATGAGCGAGTATCAAGTCTGGTATCAAGTCTCTGGTATGTACGTACTCTCTTGCGTATACTTAATATAAAAGTGCAAACTCGAAGGGACATGAGTGCTCGAAGCATAAGCATTACTTTAAACTGTCACTCAAAGTCAGGTTGTACACATAACTGTGTGTGAGTGTGTATATGTTATCAACTGAATAACTATGCGTGCAGGGACAATTACACGCATTACGAGAATCAACGCCAGAAGTGCCCACACACACACACACATACAGAGATATACTCGTACACTTTAATATAAGAACAAACATTAGTTTTACTAAACATAAATGCTGCTATTTTGTCACATAAAGTGTCAACCGTTGACAGTCTCAACTTTGCACAATTTACGACATTTGCCGGGGAATTCCCCTTTTCCTTCTTTCCTCATGCATCTCAGACGCACACCTAACCTCACTTTGCAGCACTGCAGTTGCCAATTCACATTTACATTACAACTGGTCACACACACATCGCACACACAATCGCATCTATTCTTGATAGACGAAGTCGGAAACCACAACAGCTGCGTTCAAACTTGTTTGTGAAGAGGAGTGGGAGGTGGGGAAGTGAGGGGTGCTAATAGCCAGGGGGGTGGGGGGGTGTTGGCGTGACTAGTTGAATTAGCCATATTGTTGGACTGGTCATTTGTTAGAAAACGACAGACACTTCACGTTAATTGCCAATTAGAAATGTGAAGCATTAAGTAGTTGTTTATTATTCACATCTAACCACAACGTGCTCTCTCCCTCACTCTGTCTCTCTCTTCCTCTATGTTTGTCTAGTAATTTCGCTTGTTCTTATTGCTGTTGATTGAACGCCATGCAACTCGAATGTAAATGAGGTTCGTTTACGTATATACTAATGTATTTATTAGACAGGTGTAACAACAAGAGAACCTAGCATCAGGTGAGAAGTTCAGCTTGGGTTAAGTGAGAGATCAATCAGGTCATCAATTGATTCTTCACCTTACTTGACCAATTTAAGAGACAGAAATTGGTTGAGATTAATTTCCACATGCATTTATATAGGCATATTCATAAAAAACTAAGTGTGATGATTGCTCTTTTAAATGCATTTAGGCAGTTGCTACTAATCCAGTGAATATGTATGTACATATATAATTATAGTTAGATTTGAAATAGGGACAGAGCAATTCTCCAAATGAGCTTTACAAGAACATCAGAAATGATTGTTTTCAGAGAATTTGCTGTGTGTTGCTGTTGTTATTATTGTTATTTTCAAGGGACGCGAATTATTTGTCAGCTGCGTGAAAATACTTCGACAAGGACATCGATGAAGACGGCGACATTGTAACGCCAATTTGCAAAACATGGCAGTTCGGATTTCAAGAAATTGTTGCGTCTTACCTGCATTGCAATCAATAACTAAATATCACGAACGTGAATACTTTAACTCAGCTGCCGGAGGTAATGATGATGATGAAGCTAAAGCTGCAGCCGAGGAATTGTTAGCGTACACCAAGTTTTGAACAATAAAATGGTAAGTTCATGACAATAAAAAGCAACGAAATCCGTTGAGAGCTTTGCCATCTTATCGCTTAAATGGCACACGATTTACACTCACACTCATAAATACACGCACAAAAAAATTTTGTTTTTGATGTGCCTTAAAAAAGAACCGGAAACGGATACAAATATTTCGTATTTTTCGGTATTATGGACTTCATCTAGCTTGGATTTTGTTGCATAAAGCAACAAAAGCCGCCAGATCTACAGTTGGGTTTTGCGCTCTTCCCTTTGGTGTGGTCCTACTTGTTGTTGTTGTGAAGGAGGCGGGGCGGTGGCTTATAAATGTAGACAAATTGCGTATACGACACGTAGTACAGAAAAGGTAGCATAGAAATTTATTTTAAAACACAGTCGGCAGAACGATTTTGAAGGTGCAGACAAAACGAGAAATATTTCAGACAGAGCGAGAAAAGAGAGAGAGAGAGAGAAAGAGAGAGTAAGACAATCGCTGTTAAAAGTCGAAAAGCTCGAGTAAAAAGGGCGCCCATAATTTCTTGGTGAAATTTTTCTTTATCGTTTTTTGGCTGCTTGGGGCAACAAACTGTACAAACGAAAAGGGTTGGAGCGGAGGGGGCTACAACATTTTTGTAATTTTTACTTGCCTTGAACTCGACAGCTGGCAGCTAAAAATAATTTCGCAACGAATGATGTCGTTAAACAATCAGCTGACGTGTGTGCGAGTTACTTGCCACCATGTTGCATGTTGCATGCTGTATGTTATTGTTGTTGTTGTTGCTGTACTTGCCTCTCCCTCGCCAACGCACTTACAAGCTCAGTTGAAGTCATCTCAAGTGTGACAAATATTGTTGATGCATACTTTTGGGCCATAAAAATCACTCATACGCAGCGTGCTGCTCTCGCTGTCGTCGTCAACTCGTCGCTTCCACTCGTTACTTTTTTTCTCCTTGGATTTCTCGATTTTTCTTAGAATGCGGCATCCATTAAATGCCAAGTGCAAAGTGCAACAAAAGTGCTGCACAAATGACAGTGCGAATGTCGATGTGGTTGTTTGGGGGGAGGGGGGTGTGTATGTGTGTGTGTGTGTGTGTGTGAGTGTTGAACTATAACAGCAGCTCGCACTACTAAAACGGCAAGTACGTAGCAATAGCTTTAGACGCACACACAGTGAGAGAACACACACACATGTCATACACACACAAACGCACACGCACACACACTAGGGACCTGGGGGCTTTTGGTCTTGGTCTTAAGGCGCTGCAGCTGCAGCTGCTGCCATTGACAATTCTAAAGAAATTTATGTTCGAGTGAACTTAACACAAAGATGTGCAACTGCACACACGCCTTCCTGCCACGCCCACATGCGTTACAGAGATAGACAGAGAGAAAGATAGAGAAAGAGAGAGAGAGAAAGTGGAATTAGAAGCCTTGGTTGTTGCTGTTGCTGACCTGATTGCTGTTTAGCTGATAAGCTCCCGCATGCTCGCTTCCCATCCCATCGTAGACTTTGTGGGGGAATGCAGCGCAGGCGTCACTTATCAAGTGATTTATGTTTGTAATTTACTAGTGCACTGTACATACAGAAATTCTGAGCAAGAAAGAGAGACGGAGAGAAAGAGAGAGAGAAAACAAGCAAGCACGTTTCAATCGAGCGTGCTTGATAGTAAGATACTCGATATCCCGGAAAGAAAAAATAATGAAAATAAACAAATTTAATTAATAAACTAAATGAATTTGTTAACAAAGCTAGATTAATAAACCAAATATAATTACAAAGTTTAACTATTAAAGCAGGCGTCGTAGGCCATAGCAGCTTGTACGCTACATGATAAATTAGGCATAATATTTTATATTGTATCTAATAATTATAAATAAATAAAATAATTAATAAACTAAAATATAAATTGTACGGGATTCGAAAATGTGGGATTTAAAAGTATTCTTATTGTGTCCAAGATCTGAGTGTTTTCGATATGTATTAGGTGAATAGACTAGACTGTTTTGTTACATAAATAGTCACAGAGTTATCATACTCAATGGCGCTTTGGCCACAGAGCATAAAAAGAGAGACTCACTCGCAAAGTCCCAAAAGTCCAGCAATGGCAAATTGTCAAACAATGCGATGCTTTTATTAGTTAAGTCGCAGCGAGCTCAGTTGCCAGTGTTCAGTGCCCATTCTAAGCCCAATCCCGGTCCCCAGACAGGGCACATTTACTATTACTGTCAAGTGTATGTTGGCATTACTCGATTACCAGGCCACACAGTGCCGACCAGTCCAGAACAGGCCCACGCCTCGTTATTAACTGGCACTGGGATTGGGAATGAGTTTGAGGTTGGGCTTGGGAGTTTATTTGGGTTTGTGATTCGGTTTCAGATTGAGCTTTGGGATTGGTAATAGGACAAGGACTAAGGCTTCGCTAACTTAATTAGCAGGCAAGGTCAAAATAAAATCATCACGGCTACTTCGGGTTTACCCGAAATAGCAGGTCTCTGAAATTGCTCGTCATTAGCAGCAGCAAAAGCAAACGCGTAATGCCTTCACTCGTTTATTTAAACTATGTGTAATTAATGCAACGCAGATAAAAATTACAAAGCATATGTCTTTCTCTTTTGTTCGACACATACAACATATAGTGCTCTAAATATAGGTTAGATAATAGCGAAGAATACCATCTGCTCAAATAATTACCAACAATTTAATGATAACTATGTGAGTTACTGAGGCGCTACTCATTGAGATATTATATTTTTACTATTTACTGTGTGTGATTTCAGGCCATTTTGATCGATCAAATCAGTAAGCATCTCTCTACTTGATAATCTTTACGGTAAACTCGTTGCTGTCTACTCGCCACTCGTTCTATAAAACATGCTACTCGCTATTATTTGTGTGTGTTTTAACAACTCTTCAATCTACATGTTCAGCTCGTTACAGTCTAATTACTAGTCGTTACATTTAATTACTGCCTTCTCGTTACTCTTTAGATTGTATTTTAAACGTGCTGTAATAAAAAAATAATCACAACTCGTTTGTAGTCGCAATTGGTCTGACTTTTACTTAAAGTTCAACTTCTCTTTCCCTGTGTTACTCTCCTTTTTGAACTCTCTAGTTGCTCGTTGCTCTTCTCTACTCTCAGTTCGCTATTCTCTCCAAAAGTTGCAGATTTCGTTGTGGTTTTGTTGACTTGTGTCTTTTCAACTTCTCTTTCATTCACTCAAATGAAAAGAATTCAGCACTCGCTTGTCGCTCGTCACTCGCCGCTTCTCCTCCAACTCGTCACCTACCGCTTTGTCATGACAAACTGTTTGCAAACAGAACTGTGGCCGAGTGGTTTGCTGGCGTGTGTGTCTGTGTGTGTGTGTGTGTGTGTGTGTGTGTGTCTGTGTGAGCAGCTGTTTTGCGGACAGCGGCGCTTTTAATTAGCGCACTTCGAAGCTGTATCAGGTACAATGAGCAGCGGACAGCAGCAGAAAAAGCGGGAAGCCAGCAGCCTGTCCGCTTCCTTATTTCTACCTCATTTCCGTTTCATCCAATTACGGCCGCTTTGTCATTGTTTGCATTCCACTGATGCGGTTATTCAAACTTTTTACTTTTCCACACAAATATACAGACAGTCAGACACTACACAGACATACAAACTCGTTCTCGGATGCATGACAGACCACAGGCTCATAGAGGCCAACGCCTTCTAAGAGTTCAGCATAGCCATCATCATCATCTTTAGTACAATAAATTCATCCCCATCATCGTTGTCATTATCTTTACATTTTACTATGAGCTACTTTTATTTTCGCTCATATTTTTTATTTCTTTGAAAATGAACTACCCCCTGAATGTATATTATCATGAAGACATCCAAAATATTTTATGCAACCACACTTTACGATTTTTTTGTATCACTAATTATCATATCGATATTTCGATATACTCACATAGCACACCACCATTATTATTTTTTTTTTTTAACTTTCATTCTACCGTAAAAATAGAGAAGAAAGGCAGAATATCAATTTCTCCAAGAAGGGAAGACACCAACAGAGATTTACATGGACTCGAGAATATTTATACTTTTTGGGGTCGGAGATGCTTCCTTCTGCCTGTTACATACTTTTGAACAAACTTAATATACCCCCAGGGTATAAAAACATCAAGCGAATGAAGCCTGAAGTTTATGACGAGTTAAACCCATGGTTTCTACAACGAAGGGAAGTAAATTAGTTGGTTTCTAAAGCGTTGCTTAAAGTTAAAGTACTAAAATTAAAAAGGTCTTTCAGTCAGTGATGGCTGGTTTGATAAAATCAAAAACCGTCATGGGAGTTCTGGTACATTTACAAGCGATTTCAAAATGATTATTGCCAAAAATCGGTTTACCTTACAATCAGAGATAAAGCAGCTCTCAGCAGACTTAAGTAATATTAATTTAACTAATAAAAATTATATATGGATGGGTATGTCTAGGATCGAGAAGGCGACGTCTTTAAATGAAAAAAAAAAATATATATAGAAAAAGTGAGTTTATTCCAATATAGAATTTATATGTTCAACCTATTGAGTTTCTTCTGGCGTATATTGCTTAAATAAATAACTTGAATACATTTTTGGAAAAAAATTTCACAAGATGTGAGTTTTTGATCAGTTTTACGTTTTTTGGTGGAGGTGGACTTTTTTTCACTCAAATTTGTTTGAAATTTGGCACCCCAGTATATTTTCGTTTTATTCCAAGAAACACAATGTTGTCAATCTTATTACTATGTTTTTTGGTAGAAACTTGTTAGTGAAGAATGAAAGCTGGCTAGTTGAGTTTCCATTGAATTGGGTAAAGGAACTTGATCATTCTTGTTGGTGTTGATTTGGTTTGGGACCATTTAAAGCCAAAAGCTGAGCTCAGCTGACTGACGGTCGACAAACATTTGCCAAATGATGGCACGTCACCAATTTCTGAACTGGCTGTGTTTGTGTGTGTGCACGTGTGTGTACGGGTGTGTGTGTTATGCGTATTTATGTGCTTTTTGCAGCCAATGCCTGTATGATGTCCTTCTGCCGCTGCCGCTGCCGATGAAGGACATTATGCGCCTGGGATGCCAAATTCGAAAAACTCCAGCGACGCGTGGAAGACAACACAAAATTATGCCATGAGTGCACATTATGGCCATTAGCCAGAAGTGCCGAGTTTCGACTGACGCAGATTATGTACGTAGGAATTTGTGTGTGCAATCATATCAGCAGGAAAACACCAAGAAACAGAGGCAGAGACACATCCGAAATTGTAGAGTTTTAGCAGGCACTGTAGGGGCATAAATGTACCAAGTAATTTGCTCTCTCTTTCTCTTTCTCTCTGTTTGAGATTTTGTCAGTCCGTGATTTGTTTTAGAACCTGCGAATGAGCCTCAAATCGTTACACTTCACAGCAGACATTCCAATTCAGTTCCAGGAAATGGAATACCACTCAAAATGTGATAATTCACTTCTGCTCTAAATTTCACACAGAATCAAGTGAAGCATGCTTTTAGTGCAAACTGCAGATAGACTTTTCAAAACTTCGAGTAAATGGCATTTAAATCCAGTAAAGGTATTTATGCCATAAATGAAATCAAGTTAAATTGCGACTGAAACTGGGAATGGGCATGCAAAAGAGAAAATGTTTTTGCAATTTTGTTGCTTCAAGTGAAATGAGAAATAGTCTTGTGCATTTCAATTGGATTCAGTTTATTTGGGTGTTAAATCGATTGAAATTTCAATGGGTTTAAAAAAAAAATACAATTACAGGACAGCTCGACTGCTAAAACAGTCAGTCATATGTCTGATGCAACTCTCTGAAAAAGTTTAATTTTAAGACCATAGATATATATAAAAATACTTAAGAAACCTATATTATTAAGTTCAAAGAAAGCAGGTTGCTAGGTTGCGGTTTCTAAAATCTTCTTTTCAAAATGTAGTAGTTCTTTCAATTTAAGAGTCGTTATTAACCCATAAAGCGTTATTCATCCACTTGCAATAAAATTGACTTAAAAAGCGTATTCACATTTTCCAATTGTAGCTGTAAATAAGGTAAAGAATTGAATGAACTCACCACATCGATGATTTGCATTAAGGTCAGGCCAAAGCTCAGTTGCAATGGATCGGATTCGTTTACCACGGGACGCTCCAAGCTATTGTAGTTGTCCAAGAGGGCGTGGAGCAAACGCTTCTCATGCGGACCAGCGGAGCAGGCTGCAACCAAAGAAGAAGAATAAGAATAAGTAAGAGCATGAAAAGAGGAACATAAAATACCAGTTTAAGGCTTGTCGGCCCCCAAATACATACACTGATCAAAACAAAATGGTTTTTAAAAACGATATTTGTCTGAGATACGCATACAAAACTATTAAATATGGCTCTTTTGAAGAAACACTTTCTTTTGAATTTCTTCTAATTTTTTTTTGTTGCCTAATCTAAAAAACAATTGTATTTAAGACAAATATTTTTGGTTTTGGGAACCGTACTAAATTTATTTAGGTAGTCCTAACCAACATTTTTTTGTGAGTGTAGTAATTGTATAGTACTTGTATGGAGCTGCTCAGATTCGGCGTTCAACAATGTTACGACTCCAATAAGAACTTCGAACTTCAACTTCGACTTGCAACTCAATTCAATTCGATGTGTATACCCGTGTGAGAGTGAGTGTGTGGTGTGTGTGCTTTTTGTGGGTGTGGCAATGACATTGTTGGGCTTAGAGTCAACCAACCGTGGCGGCAGTTAAACCTGCATTAATGTATCGTTGTCATTGTTGCTGTCACATCCTCTGCCTCCACCCCCTGTGTGTTCTTGAATCCTTCTGTCTCCTTACTGTTGCTGTTGCCAATTAAATTTGTTCAACCAATAAGTGGCTTTGGCTCGGTTTGACGTTAGCAACAGTTTTAGCCCCAGCAGCTTAATCCAGAAGCCAGAAGCAGGCAGCAGGTAGCATCCAGCCACAGTAATAGCACCTGTTTCAGCTCTAGCTTCAACTTCTCGTCCTCCTCTTGTTCCCTTTTCCGTTTCCCACAGCCAATTACAGCTGCTGCTTCCCATTGTAGGTAGTACGCTTACTGTACCATGCAATGCCATCGGATTTTTACTTTATTTTCCCTCATCTCCTTCTCGATTTTGGCAAACAGCTTTTCCACCATTGTTCGGTTACCTGTTATTGGAAAATATGCATAGCTTTTTTTGCCATGTACCAAGAACTATGTGCAAGCCGCTTAACATTTCTTTTTTACCACATAACCAAAAAAAAATTATTAAAGAATTATTGGCAATAAGTCTTTCGTACTAAATTAACAGACAAATGATCTATGACTAATTTAATTCTATTCCTTTGCCGACAGTTGCTTAATTTAAATATTTCTAAAATATTTTATTGCAAATTTTGAGAATTGTTTTCGAGTTTTTATGGACATTTTGTTATATTGTTTCATTTTTGGTTCCAATTTGTTTTCCCTTGTGTAGCCAATTAAGCATAGTTATTTCTGGCAACCTATCTTTATATTTATAAACATGTACAAATTTTGAATTCATTTTTTTCTTTTATTTTTACATGTATTTCGCTGGCCTTGCAAATTGTTTTATGTGTAACATTTGTATGACCATTGTAGGGGATTGAAGTGGGGTATGCTTACAGCGATTACTTGTATGTGACAGGCTATTGGGACCCTATATGGTTAATTACTTTTGATGTATACTTTGCCATTCTGTCCGAGTAATAATTTAAATTGTAATGCCTACAAAAGCTAAAATCGAAAAAGTATTATTTATGTTTTAAAGCAAGTTTCTTTTACGAGTATCACAGGGTATCTCGCACCACAATATTTGTATATCGTCTTATGTTCTGCCAAATTTAACATTTAACACATTATCAAAAGTATAAATATTGCCCAACAGCAAACAAAAAAGAAAATTGTCGTGTGAAAAAAACGACGGAAAAATCTAAGGCTTATTTTTTAAATTCTTTTTTTAATTGCTGACACTTTAGCTGAAATTTACAATATGTAATGAATTAATCCAAAGGAATTAATTGATATATCTTTAACGACTTGTTAAATATACATATTTGATTTATTTAAATATAGATTATCAAGCACCCATTAGTGAGCCATATAATATTTCTGGAGAACTTAGTTAGAATTCTTATTTTAACTGACCTTAAGAGGAACTACAAATATAGATCTTATATTTTATATGACATTTTTAATCATTTCCATCAACGCATTTTTTTAATGTTATCCAAAATAATATGTTTTATTTTTATTCCAAGGAACTCAGTTGTCAAATGTTAAAATCTTGTGAAGATCTGGACCAATGATATAGACGAGGTTTAGAATCTGGATTTGTAATTGTAGTTGTGAGTCTGATTAAAATTGTAATTGTAATTTCATGATAATGTCGCCATGGGGAACTGACAAAGTCAACTTTGAGAGTGTTGTTCTAACTTGTTGGTGGGGTTAACCCGACGGCCTGTGGGACAGGTCATCGCATCATTATAGACAATTACTTGAGGACCGAAATGTAAACGGTGTTAGCCTCAGATTCAGATTTCGTTTCAGCTTCGGCTTCAGCGCCTTGTGCTGCATATAAAAGAAGAATCAAGGGCGGCCAACAAAATGTGGCACGTACTGAAAGTTGGACAGCAATAACAATAGATGACGAGGAGGATGGGGATGGGCATGAGGATGGATAAGGAGTATAGATGAGGTAATGGGGTGTGCTAGTTGGCAAG
Organism: Drosophila quinaria; assembly: GCA_035047525.1. Lineage (NCBI taxonomy): Eukaryota > Metazoa > Arthropoda > Insecta > Diptera > Drosophilidae > Drosophila > Drosophila quinaria. The sequence goes on along the minus strand of JAWNPO010000455.1, from coordinate 12,854,017 downwards.
GTAACTAAATAATTCATGGCATGCTTAAGGCGAATCTTCAGCTGTCGACGAGGTGGGGCTAGGCGAGGCGAGGCGACTCCCAAAACAAGTTTGGTTTATTGATGTGCCAAAAACTTACTCCTCATACTTGCAGCATTGCGTGGAGTACGAGTGGCAGGCAGCTGCCCCAAGCTTAAAGCTGCCCAGGGAGAGGGAAACCGATCAGTGATAGGAGGGGGGAGGGGGGGATGAATATCTCATCCTGGCAACTACTTTTCAACTACTCGAACTTACCGAATACCAATATGAACTTCTCATATACTTGTATCACAACAACATTTCTATCGCTCACCTCGAAAAATAACTTTCTCTCTTCACCTAGTGTGTGTGTGTGTGTGTGTGTGTGTGTGTGTGTGTGTGTGTGTGTGAGTGTTAGTTCATAAATCTGCATAAATGTATAGCGTATTCTGTAAATATTGGATGACTTTTAATGGTTGCTAACTTATTTGAGCCTTCAGCTACAGTTCTTAGCTACATTTCACAGATGACACTTAACTTGGCAATACCCTGTAGCAGCCAAGAAGATACAAGAGAAAAATAAACTCGACTTTATGTACTACTCGTATAAGACAAGTTCTAAGAAAGTTAAATATTTTATTAAATTTAAAAAATATATAAATAACTACCAAAAAGAATAGTACTACTCAATAATTTAAAAGTATAGTAATACACATTCTAATAAACAAAAACGAACCTTAAGTTTAGTTTATCTACAATGTAAACAAGATATTTAGCATCCAACCCCATTCTTTAGTGATATCAAGTGTGAGTTAAGATTTTTTTTAATATCTATTGGTTGCAGGGTATAGAAATAATATTTTTGTAATATTCAGATTTCAAGGATTTCTATAATTTTGAACACCTTCTTTAAGTTGCAAATACAAAATTTTGTTGAGAAAATCTGATCAATAAATACATGGACAAAAAGTTTTCATGTATCAACTTTTCTGGTGGTTAAATTTGATATTTGCAACAAGTTTGATATTGAAATATGAAAAAATAAGGTATCAAGGTTTGAGTAATAATAAAAGTGTGTCTCATTAAATACTTTTGGATCAGGAATATTTTTGCTAGAACTTCAGGTAAACGACTTTCAAGATAAATATTATTTTTTTTTTTAGTAAAAACGAAGACATTAAATCCTACTTAGTTATTTTGGAAAATAGATTTTGTTTTGTCAACTAGTGTAACTTACGTTAACTTAACTGTTAACCACAGTTTCAACTTTTCACTTTACTTAAAAGTATTTCTCTAGATAATATTTAAGACTTTAAATTAACTTAGATTGTGTGTTGTCCTTGGCAACATAACGGGGCAATTTGAGGCAATCCTCGCATTTATAAGTGGATTTTTTTGTTTTTTTTTTTTTGGTATTCGAGTATGTTGTTGGTATTTTTTTGTTGTATTTTTTTTTTTTTGTGTTGGTCATAAACTGTGTAAATCGCATCACGTAGGCCTCATTTTAATGTAGACACTGCCACATACTCGCATGCGATTGGATTGAGCTCTAACTAAGGCATGTGCAGCAATTTGTGCCACCCAAAACAAGTTTCCATTTCGGCTGCTGTTACGTGTGGCATGCATCAGCGATTGTCCTGTTGTGAAAAAGACTTTATTAATGAATACCATTAACGCTCTACGTGCGGCCTTGTTGTCATTTTGGCATAATCGAAGCTTTGTTGGCCATGGCCATGACAGGGCACTAAAGTGCCAAGCCATTAACGGCTGCATGTCAGCAACGACGCGTCGTGGTAACTAGCAAGCAGCAAGTGGCAAGTAACAATTGTAATTATAGATCCGAAAAGTTAAAACATATGAAAACAAGTCTCCGACTATAAGATACCCGTATCTCTTTCAAAATATTCATTTATTAACTGTTAGAATGTATATCTCTAAAAGAATCAAAATGTACTACATATATTTAGGCAGCCGCAACTCTTAAGATTCTAGAACAGTCTTATATTTACACGATATTGATGTGCTTGGGTAGAATGACTGCTAATAATAGAAGGGAATGTTCTATATTTTATCTAAATAAATGTGAAGTTTGAGAAGTAGAGAAATACTCGCAGAATGGATTTCTTTATCTGTGTGCTAGAAATTGAATTGAAAGCAAACATTTGGTACAAACTTTATCTGTTCCCAGAATTCATATACTCTTCCTGTTACTTGAATTGCAACAAGTACAATACACCCTTTAGAGCTACGAATAACGGGTAAAAAATCGTTGATGAACTTCTCACCATGGTTTGCTCTCAAGGAAATCCGTTGGACAACAACATTTGTAATGGCTAATTGCAATTAATTGCTCAATTAAGTGTTGCAACCTCACTCTCTTGCCACATGCCTCATGCCACTTGCCCTTTTGTTTGCCACACTCAAGCAGTTTGACTTGAAAGCTCTTAAGAGCGCAACGAGTATTTCAAAAAATAAAACCAAGTCGAGCGTGCACGACTTTAAGGATGCCCGCTACCAGTATTTTTTAAACTGTATAAAATAAATATAAAGAGGAACATTAGATTGAAACAGAGGTGTCCAAAAGCACACTATCAGGGGTGCCGCAGAAATCGCTGAGTTTTCGCGTTAGACGTTTTCAATAACCTTTTCGAACACGGCTGCTAAGGGTTGACACCTTCTCAGATTAAAATATCCAGGGCTTTGTTTAGCAACTTTTTTAGGTTTATTATTGCAGAACAATAAGATTTTAATTTTTTTTTTATTTTAATTTATATACTTAATTACATTTATTTATATAATAATTGATTTTATTTAGCTGAAAAAAATTTAAAATCAATTGGCTAGAGAAAATAAATATTACTCGACAACTCTAGCAACTGTCTACCTTTAGTCTGTCAATACTTAGTGACAAATGTTTTCACAAATTGCACAATAATTTGAATATTTTTTTTTTGGTAAAACTTGATTTTCCTCAAATCAGCTGGTGTCCTATGCTGCCACTTAGTTTGATTTAGAAGCCACATTTTTTGAAGTAAGGTATTTAAATAAAATACGTAGAACCACTTCAGTTTTCTTTAAATTAAGCTTTAAAAAAAAATAAAACTTTTGAGGAAAATTTAATCTCAAAAGGTGTCAACCCTTAGCAGCCATGTTCGAAAAGATTATTGAAAACGCTGAACGCTAAAACACTGCGATTTCTGTGGCAAACCTGTATAAAATATTTTTCCCTACCCCGGGGGATATGTAAATAGGCAATTTGGACACAACTGTATTAAAACAAATAACAACAAAAATATTGTAGTACCTTTAAAAAGTGGGTTGTCTATAAAATTTTATTGTATTTTATAAAATTTTAAATGAATCTTTCTATAAAATAATAACTAAACATATTTTTTGATTAAGAAACAGTGAAACATAATGATAACATCATTATCTTGGGAGGAATTAATTCTCCAATAATTTATATTGTGTTATGTTAATACTTATTTTATTGAAAATTTAATCAAATATAAATGGAAACCATCGAGAAAATAAAATAATGTTTTTTGCATATAATTAACCCTTGGGCTCAGAGGTTTGAAATCATTCTCAAGGGCTCGAAGTCACTGCAAAATGTCTGCCGAGTCACAAAATTATAATACTCTCGTGCTTTTTTGGATGCCGAGCATTATAATTGACAGCACGCGAAAGCTGTGCATCAGCTGTGCATTTGTTTGGCCTAAAAGAGGGCGGAGATGGGTGGTTTGAGGTGGTTCGAGGTGGTTGGTAGATGTGCTTGTGGTTGAATGGTTGGGTAGATGCGAGAGCAGATGCCATAAATTATGCATGGCACACACTTTGAGGCTACTTGGTCCCCACTTGACAGTGGCAGCGACTGTGTGGCAAGTGGCAAGAGACAAGAGGCAAGGGACAAGAGGCAAGTGCCAACAGCAGCAATAGCAGCAGCAACGGCTGTGTGGCACTGACAGTGCATTATCATGCAGCATATGTCATAATCGCAATAAATTTGATTACCTATCTAGCATATTTCGAATGTGTAAATAGATCCTATGATATATTGTCTGATGCTTGCTCTCTTTCCCACTCACCCTTTTTTTTCTTCGCCCTCTTATTTGCATAGACATATGGCATTGATTTGAGCTTTTGGCCTAAACTGGAGGCTGCAGAAGAAATCGAGTTGATTTGACAAGCTAATTACATGGCTAATACCCAAACTAGCATTTAAACTGACTGGTGCGAATGAAGTGCGGAATGGGGAGAGGGGGCGGGGGAAAACTGTCCGTCGAGGCAATAAAACTGTACACGTTAACGGCAAAATTATACGAAATCATTTTCGGAATGCAATAAATGAGGCCGCAAGTTAATTCGTGGAGCGAAAATAAAATGTAATGTCCCATTTTGATGGCGCTTTAAATGAGCAGCCACTACTTGCTGAGAGATCCTACTGCCTACTGCCCACCCCCTCGAGACACCCTACTGCCGCCACCCCCACCCCAGCACTCGCTGAGCTAAGCAACCGAGCGATAAGCCGTGTCGCGGCCGTGCCAGAAATTTAATCGAAATGCTTTCAGGGCCATGTCGACAGCAGAATATATCTTTCTCTTTCTCTACGACTCTCTCTCTCTCTCTCTCTCTCTCTCTCTCTCTCTCTCTCTCTTACTCTCCCTCTCTCTCTCTCTCTGTGTGGTGTCATCTTCTTTTAGCTATCAACGACTGTCATCAGCAAAGAAATGCACCACAATGGGCCACCAACGGAAAATGTGGTCCGATCGTTAAATTTAATCGGTTCTCGAGGAAGGAAACGGAACCCAACAAAATATATAATTACCATCTCAGTATTGCCTTTTGCAATCCAACAGCAGTATACATTTTTTAGTTCGTGGAGGAATTGGAGTAAATTGTGGCATAATAATGTGAATATCAAATTAGGATAAGAGATAAAAGAGATAAAAGATAACACAAGAAGATATGATAATTTGCACATAACTATATCGAAAACATCAAAAGAGACTTGATTAAGCAAAAATTGCTTTTGATTTTCTTTTCGAACTCAGATTTTTTTTATTCAAACTGAAAATTTCAAATGTTTAGGTCGGCGTTACTAACCAGATAGTAGCTTCAATCAATGGTTGATGATATTAATTGCAAGTACAGGCTAAATTAAGTGACCATGGAGGATACGTGAAAGACTAGCATTGTTCTTCGAATTGTGTATTTGACTGTCAGATGTAATTAACTGTTTTATGCAGGGATTAAAACCGAAACTAATATCGGTTTCAGTTACGGTTTCAGTTATGTTAGCATTTAGATTTTCGGTTATCGGTTACGCAAAAGGCATTACTTTCTTAATGTTTCATTCAGTTATGTATTTAAAATATTGTTCAGTTTGATTTAGTTACATTTTAACAATTTTAAAATTTCATTTAACAAATTTATTTTGTTTGCTCTTATTCAGTGCTACATATGAAAATTCGATCATGAATATCAGAGATAAAAATTTAAGATTGAACATAAGAAAATTAAAATCAAAATTAAAAAATGAAAAATAATTTTTTTTTGGATGCATGAAAACCCGAAATCAACCCTTATAAAGGAAACGGTTACTAAACAAGTATTTCAGTTAACAGAGTTTCAATTTAAAGGTTTTGGTTAAAAAAAAAATTTTTTTTTTCGGTTACGGTTTCAGTTACTGTTTAAAATTTCAATCGGTTTTTACCGGTTCAAAGTTACGGTTTCGGTTAGGGTTTTAATCCCTGGTTTTAAGAGCCTTTACTATATTCTACCAATACCTCTAATAACTCTTAACTCTAACTTCTTATAGGAACACCTATGTAGCTAATTTTGGTGTAGAATGCAGCGGATAAAGCCAATTAATATTTTACAGTGCCAAACAAAAGTCGATCGAAAGCATACTATCGATAAACGTAAATCGAGAGAACAGCCGAAAAGTTTTCTAACGCAAATCCAAACTCAATTAAATTGCAAGTTGGAAAACTCTGACGTCGAGAGCACGAGTATCTCGAAGTGGCCTGCATCAAAAGTTTTTCGGCTGCTTTCGTTAGCCTTTTTATCTCCAACTGACTCGTATTGTAGGAGAAAAGCTCCGACCTCAATTTTCTGTCTCTCTCTCTCTCCCCCACTCTCTCTCTCGCAATGCCACAGGCACCGAATCACCAGACGCACATAAATTACACCACAAAACAGAAACCACCAACAGCAACAACAACAAGAGCAGCTAAATAGTTTCTCTAGAGAAATGGAAAAAGAAAAAGTTCCCCTATTTTCCTCCAACTTTTCAATTGTTTAACTTCACTATAAACTCTGCCGTTCCTTAGCTTTCTCCCTATTCTACCTATACCTTTACCTAAACCTATTTCTCCACACTCCTTATTTCTATATCCTTTCTTAGCTTACCCCTTGGGTATAAATATTTTGTCACGAAATGTGTAATGCTGTTAAATGGACATGATAGACCCTACAAGGTAACATGTAAATTAATTACTCAATCGAAAATTAATCTATCATACAGATGCATTAAGAAACATCGATAGAAACTGTTATTAAAAAAAATTTCTTATTTCCTTAGATATGTTCAAACAACATCATAGATCTTTCTTTTTTGAGTTATATTTCTTTTACTCATCCTTATTACATTTGGCTAAAATATGACTCATATTCTATATAATTTAATTAATAAGTTAAATTAGTTAATTTAATACAATTTTTCTTTTTGAGGGTATCAAATTTGGCCTATAAATAAATTCTTTTATGAAAAACTTTCGCTTTTCTCAAGTTATAAATTTTAATTAATTGATAAGCTTTATTTGCATTTAATTTACAGGGTATCAAATCTTTGGCTTGACGTAGATATATTTTCTTTGCATCTCTGTTTCTATCGCTGCAGTCTGCTTCTGTCTCTGTCTTTCGATGCAGCTGATTTAATTTTAGATACGCATAATAATTGCGCTCTTGGCCAAAAGGGGGAAAAAAACAAGCGCGAAAGAAAAAGCAAAATGCGGGGGCGTTGTATTAAAAATATTTGCATTTTCCGCATTGGAATTCCCCAAACTAGACGCATTTTGGGCGTGCTCAAATTAAGTGCTAAGAAAATGGCTGGCGGCTTCGGCCGCCACTCAACTTGACGCCACTCAGGATGGCCAAGAATGGTGGGAAGAGGGAAATAGGGGAAGTGGATGGGGGAGTTCTCCAGGAGGGTATATGACGGTCACTTCCGTCACATCCGTCAGAGCAACATCCGCAAGCATTTCATTAACATCCGCTTGGACAGGCGTTGATGTTGGCTGTTGATGACAACTCGTTAGGGTTGTCATTGGCCAGCGGGCAACCCTGAAAACCCTACGAGATGCAAGAAGAGAGATGCGAGGAGCTTCTATGTGTGTTTTGGGCCATGGCAATTACCAGGTGCCGGAAACTGGCGCCCAAATTAATGTTAACGAGCCAAGTTAAATGCTTAAATTGTTTCTTGCCGCACTTGCCAAACACACACACACACACACACACACACACACACACACACCCACCCACACCCACTCATACACACACACACACAGCTCACGGGTTCACTGCCTCCTTCCCCCGCCCCGCTGTGTGTTAACATCTTGGCACCCCGAAAAACTCAGCACGCTGTCAGTTTTGTTGTTTCCCTCGTATCGACAGCAAAAGTTTTCCTTTCTTTCTGCTTTTCCTTTTTCTTTACCGCTTCGCTTTCGCTTTTGTGCTTTGCACCTTGTGCACCTTTTCTCACCTGTTTGCATGTTTTGCCTGTCTTCTTTCCTTCCTATTGTCTGTCGCATCCTCTCGGTTCTTCTGACTGTCTGTCTGTTTGCGTGTTCGCTTATCGCTAACAGCCTTCAATTTAACAATTTCACTTTGTCACGTGCCTGGGTCTAGGTCCTGGCTCTTGGCTCCGCCTCACCCCGTGTCCTGTTACGCCCACTTTGCACCTTCTTCTTTCTCTCTTCACCTCACCTCTAATCTCCTCTTCTCTCCTCACCATCACACCATCTCATTATTCCTTTGACTTTTCTAGAATCAAATATTTTTAATTTTATCTTTTTCATCACGTTTTGCGGGTACTACAAAAAAGTTTTGCGTTTTTTCACTCTCCCTGTGTGTCCACGTTTCCTTTCACTATATTCTCTGCCTATTCAAAATTTGAGCCCAAGTTTTTGATACGCCGATCTTGAGCTTAAGTATTAATTATTATTGCTAATTGAAAGTTTGTTTAAAGCTTAAATTTTATAAAAGTTATTTGACAGATACCCTTTTAATGACACAGAATAATAGATATCATATCATACATATATTATATTGAAAACTAGCTTCAATACCTAGATCAGCTCTAAAAGGTATATTTTTTTTATTATGCTTACTTTCTTTCTGGACAATTAAGTATCACAATATAGTTGCATTTTATTTACTTACATAAGTATGATGTATTACACATTTTTGAAATACATTTTAGAGTAAAATATATTCCTTAATTAATTTAGTGATTTACAGGGCATTAAAGCGTCGACTCTTCAGCGCACCTTTTCTATCTTATCTGTCAAACTTGCAACACTTTAAAGATTTTGTGTTGTGCCACAAAGCAAAAGTGTTGACAGACATTTCAAAGTTCAAGAAACTTATTAAACGTCATATACTCACACACACACAGACACAAACTTAAGAGAGGGACAGGTATCTAAAGCTACCAACATCTGCTTTTAGCCACTTAGCGTTTGACATGAATGTGCCACTAACGAGCAGAGTGTGTTGCGAGTGGCGAATGTTGCACAAACCGGCGAGACACGAAACAAGGAAGACTCTCACACACACACACACACACACACACACACACACACACACACACACACACACACACACACACACACTACATACAGTAGAGCTCCGAATGCGATTTGTACAAACTTGTGTTGCTTTAGTTTTGATAGCGATTGATGAAGAGAGAGGGGGAAGATATTTGCCAAGAAGACTGAAGAATGTAGTCAGTTTGTTTAGACAATCACAATTAAAAGTAGTTAAACGAAAGTCACAACACGCCGAATTGTATCTGTGACTTTGGACTATAGACGTTACTGAAATTGTGATTGTGATTTAACTGTAACTGTTACTGTAACTGTAACCGTAAATGTAACAGTAACTGTAAAAGTGACATCCAACTCTTCATTAACTGTATTATTATTTTAGCTACTACTGTAACAGTAGCTGCTACTGTAAATGATACTGTTAATTCAATAACAGTAACTACCAGTGTAACTGTAAAAATTACTGAAACTACTATTTTAAGTGCTTTTATAATATAAATTTAGCTACAACTTGGAAACGTCTACTGCTACTACTGTTAATAACAGTAACAGTAACAGTTACTGCTACTGTGACTCTAGCTGCTGCTGTAAATACATATGTATATGGGTATTTCCAGGATCGAGAACGAGACATTTGCACGTCTTTAAATGAAAAAACAAATGACAAAAGTTGACATTTTCAAAAATGCTTTCCCACGTGTTTAATTAATTTTATCAACACTATTTTTATTATAAAAGACAAGCTTTGAAGACTTGTCATTTTCGAATTATTTATAGAAAACAATGCATCGCGAACGCGTCGAATGGAAGTCATGATTGACTTCATCTTGTCAAATGAGAAAGACTGCGAAATGTGGCGAGTAATTTGAAGGAAAATACTCCTAAACCATAATAAAATAATGTAGCTTTCCATTTTAGAAATAAGTTCAATATGTTACTATCACTTTATTTATTTTTCAAATTTTATTAGTAATTTGTAACGCGACATCGCGAACGTGACAAGATTTCCTCCTAGTTTTTTTTTTCAAGAATTTGTTAATCAAATTTTATTGTTTATATCGAAAAACGGGTGTAAAACTCGTTTTAAATTGAACTTTCATAATATTTCTATGAATTCAAATAGTTCATGTTACAATTTTTCTGTCCTACTTAGTGTAATCGTTAGAATACAAACGGTCCATTTTGGAATTCAATTTTTAACAAAATTGGCAAAAATATATAAAATGTGAATTTATTCCAATAGAGGATCTATATGTTCATCCTATTAACATTCTTTTAGCGTATATTCCTTAAATAAATAACTTGAATACATTTTTGGAAGAAAATTTCACAATATGTGAGTTTTTGATCAATTTTACGTTTTTGGGCGAGGTGGACCTTTTTCTGGAAATGCCCATATGTAAATACACTGCTACTGTTACAGCGATTGTATGAGCAACTATGATTACAGCGGTAAGTGTGTTTGTGATCGTAAATGTGAGAGTGTCTCATTAATCGTGGCAAATGACGGGACAGGTGACAAGTCGAGGCAGACGAGGAAGTACCCTTAAACCGCAATCGCTCCTGCCACCCACCCCAGGGTTGAAAGGAAGGAAGGGAGTGTAGGGAGCAGGAAGCGGGAGGAGACGGGATGACGGGATGTAGAGCAAGTCAGTCAAACAGACAGAGCTGCTGTTAATAATCTGAAACCAGCAGCACACAGAAGTGCAGTTAGAAGCGGATATGTGTCTGCCACTGTATGTGTGTGTGTGTGTGTGTGTGTGTGTGTCTGCATTTGTATGAGAGAGTATGTGTGTGTGTGTATGTGTAGCTTTTGAAAATGTGACAAATAAAAAGGAAACTTTTAGAAAACTGAGCAATTGCTGGCAATGAGAAAAGCAGACAACGCAACAACAATAATGTTAATACGCTTAGGAAAAGCCAGCTTAAAACTCACAAATACCACTATAGATGTGACTCTAGCTAGTGTGTGTGTGTGTGTGTGTGCGCGTGTGTGGGTGTGTGTAGTGCATAATGACATGCTCTTCAAAATGCGTTGACGTTGACTTCCATTGTCTTCAAGTGCCCAGTCTCCGTCTACGCCTCGGTCTTCGTATATATCTTCGTCTCCATCTCCATATCAATCTCCCGAGTACGTAGCCTTCGTTTTCGCGCCCATTATTCGCTCTCCCTCCCTCTTGATTCTTTCGCGCTCTTGGTCGCTCTTATGCTTTGCTTAAAGCGACAACAAGACAAGTTTATTATGCATGCAACTGGCTTTGTTTTTGTTGCTTTTGTTGCTGTCCATTGTGGCACAGAACTTTGTATACCTTGTGCCGACGGGTATAATAACTTTGTGCTTATCTATGTAACAGAATGAAGTAGATGTGGTAGAGTCCATCTTGATTAATTAATTTAATTTCATTTTACTAGGTAAACCAATTTACATGTGCTTTTTTTTTACATTTTTTGACTTTCTTGATGTTTTTGAACACTATTTTATTAAAAACCCCTTACATTTGTATTATTATTTGAAAAGAAAACATTTTCACAAGTAAAACGTGAGTTTATTTTCTTAAATCGGTGAAAAATTGGCAAAGTTATAAAAGGTTTTCGATAACGAAATTGCTCAATATGTTGATATTTGAGCCATTTGTAATGCAAAATAAATGTGTTTTGAAACTGCATACCAAAACTAAATTGCTTTTTACACATTTGACTTATTTAATTTATTTTTGTTTCATTTTTAAGGTTATTATATTTCAAAATTTTTTCCAACTTTTTTTTTTTAAATTGAGATTTCTTTTAAAATTATTTTTTATTTTCCGGTCTATATTATCAGAATTGCACAAATCGACCAGAGAGGAAGTTTGGTTCAAATCGGACCACGATATCATATAGCTGCCATAGGAACAATCATGCAATTATGATGCGTGTTTTTATTGTGAGGTTGAATTAGTTTTTTTTGAGTTTACGTAAAACGGTGGCTTTGCATGGATATAAAACCATGTATACTTATTTAGAAAAATGAATAATTAATAATAATTATTTACGCCTGGCCGCAGGGTATCGCACAGTCGGTCACTGTCGACTAAGGTATTCGTACTTGTTATTTTTTCAATATTTTTTTTTTGTCAAGAATATTGTTTTAAGCTGGCTTTCAAGCGACGCTTCACATGGCTCCCACCCCATAGCAGCTACTGTTTCCACTACGCCACTGCCTTCTCTTCCTCCACCTCTTTTGCCACCTACTCCTCTCTCTCTTGTTTGCTCTTGCCTTCTCTTCTTTTCTCCTCTGCTCCCCATGTCTGCGGTGTTGTAGCTGCCATTCAAGTGAGGAAGTTGTTTAGTGTCGCAGCCATTCAGCCATTGAGGCGTATTATTAAGTGGCATGCCACTTGCCAACCCGCCACATGCCACATGCTACTTGTCTCATCCTCCCCCTTGCTCCTTTTTTAATTTACTGCATCCCCTTGCAGTCAGAAAATAGGCGCTTAGAACCCCAATACTAGCGATCTTGTTGTTCTCTGCTCGCCAATGAACTTGAAAATTGTGTTTATTTCTTTGTTGTTGTCCCTTTTGTTATTTTTGCTGACATTTGTGGAAAATGGGATAATCCAAATAAAGTTCATTCAATTTATTCCCAAAGCTGCATATTTTATTCTCTATCTTTGTTCTCGTCAATTGAATTCATCTGACTTTAAACTCATCTGATTGCAATTTGAATGATTTGTGGGTCATTACCAAGGGTCAACAAATTGGGTGATGGGTGGGCTCTCGACTGACAGATACCCCGTAGCTGACAGGCTAGTAAATCTATAAAGTCAATAGAAATTAAGGCCATATTCCAAATTGGTTTGGTAATAAGAATAGTTTTATGAGTTGCAAGTCTCGGAAGATAAGAGATCTAATAATGTATGGTTTTCCCAGAACTTCGTCACGTGAAATGATTTTAAAAAAATTCATAAAACGAGTTTCCCGTTTCCCGCTGCCATCACTTAAGTCGAGCGAGATGAAGCTGAAGAAAGTCCAAATGCCATTTATCAATACGATGAAAGCTCTCCATTCGCTAGCACTTTGCAATATGTCAAAGAGTCGGACATAACTGTAAACATATATCGCATGTACATATGTGAAACTTGTGCTTAATGTAAACCACCCATCAAGTTGCTTGACCTCTCAAAAAACATCTAAAAAGTTAGGAGTGGCTTGTGTTTCCTTTGCCATTTTCTTTTTTCCTGGTGTTTTTTTAATGTTGAACATATTGCGGAGACCCTTTATTTGGTTTTAATTTAGCGGCAATGCTAAATGCATGCCATTTTATATATTGTACACACTTCATTTGTGGTTGCCCCCTGTGTTGTTGTTGTTGTTTCTGTTGCTATTGTTGCACAACTTGAACCAAGTTTATTTACATTTACATTAATTTTGCGTTGTTTGCTTTCGGCTGACTTTCTGGCTTTTCTTTTCATTTCTTTCTTCTTATGTTATTTATTTTTTTTTTTTTCTTTGGAGTCACAACAGTCAAGGGTCTTGAATAACTATGAACGTTGCAACAATGCTTGCAACACACAACAAAAGGGAGCGAGGAAACAGTTGCTCGACTGACGCCGTTAACTTTAGTCGTTTTACGAGTAATGCCAAAAGCACAGCCCGCACTTCATATAATTCTTCACTTACTGAACTTATAAAGTTTGCTTTTATGTTGCAAACACACACCCTAACACACACTCACACACACAGACTGTCTGAAATTCGTTTTTTTTTTATGTGCTCAGCAGGCGACACCGGACAACGGTGCGTATGATTAATGCGGCGCAACTGCAGTTTATTTGGCCAAGCCAAGTCCTCCGTTTATTCCCTGTCTTTTGCCTTTACTCTGCATTTAAACAAATTCTGCTCGTTGCCAAAGTCTTGACAGTTGCAATAAAATTGAAATAGAGCTTAAGATTTAAAGCTAAGCAAAAACCATTGCTATTTTCATATGTTTGGAGCAGCGGTGGGCACGCAATGGCTCCGGGAGCCATCGGCTACTAACGAATTCAGATATCATGCCCACCGCTGGTTTGGAGTATTACATAAAAGTTTCTTCTCTTCATATAAATAAACTATGACAAATCCAATTTAAATTATTTTAATTTATATATAGAAAGATTAAAGATGCAACAATGCAACAAATCAATTAATTACTCGTTCGAATTGGAAATTTTCAACGGATCGCGAGTGTAAAATTCACACGGTCAAGAAAGTGTCGAAAACTGTAAATCAACAAGAAATAAGTAACGAGTACCTAACCGACCATCTGACATTATCATGTAACGAGTAATTTAAAGTGCTCTCATTAATTAACCAACTCTGAGAAAATTAGTTGAAAAACTGACGCTTTGTTAAGCAAATAAAGTGAATTTCACAAAGGACTCGCTGATTAATGCAATATCCAACGAGTAAGATACTAATGAAGAGAGCAGATAGCCACAGTGAGCGCTAAGCGTGGCAGTTGTAATTAAATATAAAACGATTTGTCAGTTTGTCAGTGCACGTAGATAAATTTGTCAAACGAGTTTGCTGGAATGTCACATAATTAAACGAGTTGCATGTTAGTTGTTAGCTGTCAAAAGGTTAATTAACGAGTGAAACATACACACATACACACACACACACACACAGTCGTTTGCTCAACAAATAAATTGCAACGAGTCGCAGGTTTGTTGTCACTCTTGGAATATGAGAGCATAAATGAACCTGTCAGACATGTGTGTGGTAGTATGTGCTCGTTTACATTTCTCTTTGTCTTCTGGCTTAGCCACCGAATCGTTGATTACATTTTTTGACTGCAAGCGAAATGTGGAATATATGTACCACATGTACGAATACATGAGTATTTTTGTGAGGGCGTGTAGGTTGCATGCAACGTTTGCCTGCCACGATTGTCGCCAACTTTTCTAATGCCGACTTGACCGCCACAGCGTCAACTTTTCCGCACGAGTAATTCGCCAGCGAGGGAATAAAATAGATGATGTAGGAAGAAGAAGGAGAGGCGTGTGGAAAAGAACGCGGAAATGGAGGGGCTGTCCGTCCGACCGACTGTTCGCTCATCTGTCTGTCAACTCGAATTGTTGGCATCATGTTGGCAAAAGTAGGTTTTCTTGTTGGCAACAGTCCCAGTGAACTTTTACATACGCATACAGAGAGAGGCAATAAAAATGTGAACTTCCCTCAGCACAAATACACAGACAAGAAAGCCTTTACACTCTTGACTGGAGTAAACTCGACGGTGAGATACTCACTATGCTTAAAAAAGAGTTAAGCTCTTTGAGCAAAATTTGAACTGTACTTAACACAAAATATTTTGTGGACTTTTTCTCCGTTTTCACACATTTTTGCCCTGTAAAGCCAAGAAATTGAAATTTTCAATAATAATTGGGAACAAATATATATGTATGTACATACTTTAATTGCTTTTATCCGACTGTTACGTACATTTCCACAAAATTATAATACTCCTTTACTTTTTGTATACTGATAAAAAAAAAAAAAGTCGCAGTCGCAGTCAGCGCCTGTGCTGCCGTCGACGAGTTCTGTTAATAACAGCAGTTATTACTTAAGTCTCTTGTTTCATTTCAATTTCGTTTTTTGTGCCTTGCTTGCATATTTTCATTCTCATTCTCATTCTGATTCGCATTTATCGCACTCGTAGCATTCACATCATATACATATGTACATATATATTTTTTGTTGCCTTTTTTATGATTTAAATATTAATCATACGCCTCATATGCTCTACTTATTTGTACATATTACAATGTCGACTTAAATGACAGCTGTTCAGGCTGCAGGCAAGCAACATACATAAATGTTATGCAATATATGCTTCAATTGCCTACTCTAGAATACCCCCTCTCTATCTACCTCCCTCTCCCACATATAGTTTACCTATCTGCCTCTCTCTCTCTCTCTTTATCTCTGTCTGTGAAAGGACAAACTCATGTCGGTTTTGTCATTGCATTAGCATAAAAATGTTAAGTCCTTGTAGTGGCAGCAACAGCATCCACAGCATTCACAGCAGCAGCAGCAGCAGTTTCTCTTATCGATTTTTAAGGCAACTGCATAAGGGAATACCCCTACTAACCCCCTCCTCCCACTCTTTTACATGTTCCTTTTTGTCCACAGTCAAGTTTCAGCTTTTGTTTCAATGCGATTCAATTTTATAGAAATTGAAATGCTTTTGGGCTCTGCCAGCGAAATCACAGTCAAAGTCACAGTCCGAGTTCTTTCTGAAGTTGCAGTTGTTCCAACTTGTTGTTGTTTTTGCTATTATTGTTTTTGTTGTTTGTTTTTGTTGTTTTAGTTTGACTCATGTTGTTCGTGGGCTTAAAATGAGTCGAGACTGTTGTTATGGACAGCATCAATTAAGAAGCTAAAGTTTTTTGACCAAACGTCGGCTGGCGCTCCTAATTTAGTTTAATAATTGAAGAACTTATACAATTCTCGTTGACTGACGGCATGATGATTTACGAGTAATAAATATTATAAAAAAAAATATCTTTACAATGTAAAAGTAGAGTTACGAAAACATTTTCAGGCTCCAAAACTTCTGATATCCAACTGAGTGACGAATAATATTAAATTTTACATATAAATTCCACTGTGATAGTTTTTTTAAAAAAAAAAAAAAAAAAGGATTGACCAAACTCAACGGTTTCCCCCAATTTCGGGTCCTACGAATCGAACTGCATCATTTGTTTTTTGAGTTACAACATTTGTTCGCGAAGTTTTTGACCAAGTTTGCTATTTTTAAGGAAATAGGACATTTTTCTTCGGTCTCTAACTTAGAAGGTGCTGTTTTTTTTTTTGAAATATTTCTTCGACAAAAATATAAAAAAAAGTCAATTTATTCCAATGTAGTATCTAAATGTTCATCCTATTGATTTTCGTCTAGCGTATATTCTTAAATAAATAAATAACTTAAATACATTTTTGGAAGAAAATTTCTCAAGATGTGAGTTATTGATAAATTTTGAATTTTTGGCCTCGGTTGGCATTTCTGTGGAAATTTCCATAAGTTATTAAAAGGCACAAGTTCCAACATTGTATTTAAAGATGATAAATATAATGCGTGCCAAGTTTCTAAGCAAAGTAAGAGTTTTAGTAGAATAGAGAGAACGGATAAGGAAATAAAAGAGAGAGAGAGAGGGAGAGAGAGAAAGAGAAAGAGAGAGGTAGACAAAACTACATATGGCACATAAAATTAAATCTTACATAATTTTTAAATAATTTAAAAAAAATATTGGAAATGTGTAATATTCAATAATTGACACAAATTTTGTTTTGCACATGGAATACCCCTAATGTTAAGCTGCTTTCGTAAAAAGCGTGAGATATTAGTTGCATTACAATGGCAACTACTGGATTTTTCAGTGTAAAGTACAAAGCTGATCAATTGCGTAACCAGCGTATGTGAATGGCTACTGCTTAACCGTTGTTGTAACCAGCGTAAGCTAGCATCACAAATCCAATATTTTGGAATGCTCTTGTAATGAAATAGTAATAAACGAGCATAAAATAAATGTTTGCCTCATGATTGTGTACTTAGCTCTGCTAATTTTAAGCCGCTTACGTAACCAGCGTAAGCAGACCGTCCACAATCGTCGACAGCAAATTCGAAACGGTTTGAAATTATTGAGTTGACTGCTCGCACTAATTTAGTCAAATCTAATTAATTATTCGGATGCGGCACTATCGTTATCATTAAGCGACTCATCGCTGCCCGTTTTCCATTTTCCATTTATAGTTTTCGCAAAAATATGCAGTGACATTTTCTGCGTTGTAGTTGTTTAGTGTTGTTATTGTTGTTGTTGTTACCAAACTGTGTGCAGTTTTCGCCCATAGTTCCTCCATTGAGAGGCTTAAAAGCCATTTATATGAAGTGCTCGCCCACTCATACACACATATATGTATGTATACATACATACATACACACACACACACACACACACACATATATCTATGTACACATATATATCATATATATGTATATATATTTATATATGTATATGTACATACGCACACATATACACACAATTATACTCGATTGGGCGTCCATTTGATAGGCGGATTATCGGAATTCCAATATTAATTTACATACTTTGCACTTCATTGCTGAATGCACGCGTAATGTGCGCAGTGTAATAAAGACGGAAAAAGAGAGAGCGAGAAAGAGAGAGAGAGAGAGAGAGAAGGGAAGAGATTGAGGTGGGACTCTTTGGCAGAATTCTGTTGAGGTTCAGTTAGTTGCATAAGCCTATGAACTGATATAACCCACTGCCTCTTCCCCTTCCTCACCCTCTACCCACAAACAACCTTCCCCCACCCCACCCCACCCCAACCCACCTCACCGCTTCTTCCCACTCCCGTCTCTCTGTTAGCTGCATCTGTGAACCACATAGCTCTCATCCGGCTGCTGGCAAAAGTAATTTGCATACAGAGTCACAGTTGGCAAATGACTTGGCAATTTTCGGAGCCCATGTTGTGGATGGCAAAGCAGAGAGGGAAACAGATATAGATAGAGGAAGAGAGTAAGTGAGTGAATAGAAAGAGAGAGGGAGAGGGAGAGAAGTGGTTGGCACTCATCTGACATGCAAACCGCATTGCAAAGCCGAAATCGTGAAGTGCAACAGCGCAATTAATAACAGGCAAACGGCATCTCGGCATCATCATCAGCATCATCAGCATCATCAGCATCATCAGCGTCGTAAACCGTCGTAAACCAAAGTAAAACCAACAACGATAACCAGACAACCGAGTGGCACTACCACAACACCTTCTTTCACCTGCCACCTGCCACCTCGGCCCCAGCCCTCCCCCTTACCCTCAATCCCCTCACACTTCGCAATCCACAATGGGAAACAAGTTTAATATATTGGCGAAAATTCATTTTTTTTTATTTTGTAGTATATATTAAATCTGAATAAAAGAAATTTTATTTTTTTAGTTTTTTAAGGACTACCCTTATTGCTTGAAGCAATATGAACTTAAAATAATTGTAAATTCTAATTTACTCTATTGCTGAAGACAAGGTTGGGGAGAAGATAAAGGCGTGGTCTAATTAAAAATATCAAAATTCAAAGATTTTAGTCTTACAATGCCAAATTTGCATGATTCTGTCCCATAGTGCATTTTTCTCATTCCCAGCTACATTCCCATCAAACATCTTCCGCCCATTTGTGGCACTGTATCCTTGTCTCGCCCCTACTCGTATTTGCATGCAAATGGCATGGTTAGTTTTTTACGACAAAAAAAAAAAAAAAAAAAAACAATAACAAAAAAGGATGAAGAAAAAAAATATATAAAATCGTATCCGTTAGGCTGCGTTTTATGAGATTGGAGACCAGGCAGAAATGGAATCAGAGTTGAGATTTGTGTTTGTTGGCTGCTACCAAAATAAGTAGATGCTAAAAGGTGCACAAAGCGAATGCCACGCTTTTAACCAGCTCCTTTATGCATATTACCAGCCCGTTGAATCGGACACCAGAAAACACAAATCTATTTTCCATTCATTTAGATTTTTACATTTAATAATATCACTTTTATTTTATATTTCATTTGAAATATGAAGGGATTTCACTAAGTTTTTTTTGATGGTTCAAGAACAATTCCAACATTGTAACTGGTGTTAATTTTCGAAGAAAAAAAAACTTGAAAATGAGTAAAAAAATGAACAGAGTTTGGAGAAAACTTGATGTACATCATAATACTTAACGCCTTATCTGAAATACCTTAATTTCTTCATGAAATTCAAATAAAAATCTGTATATTACGTTACATTGTGCAACCTTAAAATTATTTTGGTATTGTGAAAACAAATTGTGCCTTTATTCGAACATTAGTAATAACTCAAGAATTTATTACCTGCTTATTTGAACAGAATTTTCAACTAAAACTCAAACAATGTGGCAACAAAGTATATTGTTGAATTTTATAGCAAACTCTCAATGAAATTCGCCGCGTGGGAGGGAGAAAGAGTAAGAAAACGCAGTCGAAGAACAACTTTCGACTGTTTATAAAAAGAATTATTTGCGGTCGTAAAATAAATTGAAACTTTTTACCATTGAATTTGCGAATTGGCAATTGACAAATTGTAGTTTGTTGATTATTTTAGAGACCTTGAAATGCATACTTAATGCGATTGCCAGAGGCGAATAACGCGGAGCAGGAGGAGGAGGAGGAGGAGGAGGAATGAGGATTGTAGGGGACAAGAACTCGTATTGTGTATGCGGTAGGGAATAGTGATAAATTCCATTTGGCCTTATAAATATTTGAGTGCAACGTATCTCTGAGTGCGAGTACGAGTAGATAACAACAACACAACTTGTTTAGCTCCTGTCGCAATTCCATTATCATTTTCATTTTCATTTTTATTTTTCATTTCCATTCTCATTAGAAACTTGCCAAGAGGGTATGGCGATTGTGGAATGTAATGTGCAACACAAGGCAATATGTATAATTAAGGGCACATATATTAGGTTATCTTATTGTAGGTGACTCTTATTATGTAATAATATGTTTAAGACCATTTTCTTTATACTCGAGACCTGTGTGAGATCAATTTTAATAAAAAACAATTTCGATCTTATTCTTACATAATTCGGATATTTAATTGTCTCACTTATTCTGACCAAGTTTCTCAAAACGGTCGAAAACGATTTTCGATAATATTTTTGAGGATTTATCATTTCGATATAAAACTCGTTGCTTAATTTGGATTAACATTACTATTTTAGAGTATTTCAACTTCGACTTGTTGAGCTAAGTTTTTCTTGCTCATTTCCATTTACATTTTCCATGCTGGTCATAAATGCTTGTTAAAGCCAGCAGATGACTGTTGTTGTTGTTGATGTGACGGCGTTAATTAAATTACGACTCATGGTTTTGTTGGCAGCGACAGCTCGAAAGAGATTCTAATCGACAAAATGAATACCAGCAGCAACAGGAGCAAGAGTGGGAAAGAGAAGAAATGCAGGGGGAGCAGGGTTGTCGGAAGGGGAATGCTTGTCATCTGATCTTATCCCGGAGGCTTCATTTCACATTTTCGTTTTTATTTTTTTGTCTCTCTTTACTAATGCTGCTTACCTGCCATTTTGTTGGCAATTTCACAATCATCCCGCACACACAGAGACAACGACAACGATACAAAGCATCTGCCATTGAACTGAGCAGCACTGATACACATTTCCTCACATCCTCTATCTCTCTCTCTCACTCTCTCTCTCTCTCTCTCTCCCTTAGCTTTCCTTCCTCTCTGCTTCGCTCATGTTTACTCCCCGTCATTGCCATGTTCCAGTTTTCGAGTTCTTACTGCAATATTGCCGCATGATTGACAGACTTTATGCCCGTATATTCAAAAAAAACAAACAAACAAAAAAGTAAAAAAAAAAAAGGAAGAGACCACGCCCACTACGCCTACTACTCTGGCTTATAATTAAAATGTGCACAACTTCATCATCAACAACAACAACAACAACAAGGGGGGAAACCCAACGAGTTGAGCATTAGTTTTTTGGCATCAAACATTTCACCACAAAACTTCACTCAACTTTATTCCCCCAGCCGCCCACTCACTGCGCTTTGTGGGCGTGGCAGCAGCAGTGCAATATGTTAACATGCCTTCATTCTCTTCCTCTCTCTGTATCCTCTCTACTTTCCCCCATTTTATTCAGTGCGTTCCCTCCTTTGAGGGACTCACAACAAGAAATCTTGCCACATGAGATCTCTTTCCTTTTTTTCACTGTCTCTTGAACTGAGATTTTTCAACATTTGCAGCCAGTTTTTTGTGACTTTGTTGATCAGCCTATTTCACATATTTCGCCTTTACTCGTAGTACTTTTTTTTCTGTGTTCTTTCACTCTCTGACATCTTTCTGTGGTCCCACACAAAATGTCTGATATTTCCGTCAAGGGAAGAATTATACAGAAATATATTTATATATATTTTGTAGGCTCCTGCTGTGTGAGTGTGTGTGTTGCATGTCTTTCATGTGAATGACTCCCGTTTCATCTAAAAACTACAAACAAAAAAATAATAAATGTTTTAACTGCCAAATTAATTTCAATATTCATTTTCACTTTCACTTGAGCTTCAACGTGCAGAAATTTTCTTGGTTTATGTAATTTGTATATGCCTCTGCCCACACCTTACAATCCCCTTCCTCCTCCTTCTCACTCATTCCCCCAACATCGCCCTGGGCTGAGTTGGTTTCAACTGACTCTATGCCTAGAATTGTTCGAAATCCTCGCGATTTCTCTCTCCGTAGCACCTTCCGTCTTTTTTTGTCGCTCAGCAATCTCGATAAAGTCAAAGAAATGGTCAGCGCACAGTGCTACCAGACGCATTTGTATGGAGTGCTTAATTTCACAGCATTTGTGATTCGAATTGGCTCAAAAACTTATTATAATTTAGCTTCTTATTTATTATTTCAATTTTTTTTCCAACTCATAATTTCTATTGGTAATTATTCCATTATTTGTGGAAATGACTCAACATTTTTTTGGACATTTTTTTACCGTTTGGGCTTCACGTTGATGTGTCAGTCAGTCAGTGAGTTAGTGAGGAAAAAGAATTTTATATATATATATATGTATAGATTGATATTATTATAATAACAATTTTTGTATATTTGTTCCATCACAATTTCAACAAAATAAAATTACAATTTATCGAAATATAAAGCAAATGGTTGCGTGAACGAAAAAAGAAGACTTAAAGTACTCAAATATTTAACTTTATTTCGAATAGTAAACTGAAATAAATAAGTGACAGCTACAATAAAAAATCAGCTAGTTAATTGAATTTGGAATTTATTTAATTTAGCAACGTATTTGTTCCACTGTGCAATGTCAGTCCAGTTGTTGTAGTAAATGTTGTTGTTGCTGCCACTGTCATGCTGAATACTGCAAGATTAAAAGCAAAGTGCTTGAACAGTTTCTCAAAAAAAAAAGGCAGAAAGATGGAGAGAGAGATGAAACAGAGAGGGAGAGGGAGAGAAAATCGGGTGCACATGGAATGAAATAAAATGATGGAAAAGTCTTAAATGTGGGCTTAGTGCGGCTCAGTGAGACGGCGGAAGCCGTCGCTGAATCTCTGATAGAAGAAGCGGGAAAAGGCATTGGGATTTGGATTGGGCATTTGAGATTGAAATTGAGTGGTGTGACGAAGGGGTGGGAATGATAGAGGGGAAGGGGTACGCGATCCGAGCGATACCGAGAAGTGCCACTGCTTTGCATGACTCGGCTCTGTGTGGTTTAATCCGGCTATTGACCATGGCCGATGTGCAGGACGTTAGCTCCGTTCGAGTCCTGACCATATATACATATTTGCCCGTCGGCTCCATCTTTGCTTGGTGCATGTTCTCTAGAGTTTGCCAACATATTTTTGCAATTTTTCTGATTAGCTTAATGGATTTATGCGCTGCAGTTGCCACATTAGCACAACTCAAGCAGCTGCCGTTGTTGCTGTTTTTGTTGCAACCTTTTTGTTGGCCAGGCCAAAAGCTCAAATTGAGTTTTCGCTTAACTTTTGTGCTGCCAAACTGGCAGTTGAAAATGCATAACTTAATTTAATATTGTATGCATACTCTGGGCATCATGCCATTGGCCAAACACACACACACAAACACTCTCACAAACACACTGACATCCAATTTCCATGTTGTTTCAGCTAATTTAGCCAAGTACAATTAAGACCAACACCCTTAACAATTATCCAAGCGAACGCTATGCATGCTTGTTGCATATCACGACTATCGGCCACAAAACTCACAACTGTCCACACAAATCAGCTTACAAATTCAAATCTCTACCTATCTTTCTCTTTCTCTATCTCTATATTTATCTCTCTCTATCTCTTTCTCTGGGTACTTTTGTTTTGTGTCTTCTTTTATTTTTTGGTTCTGGGTTTTTGCTCGCTATTAATATTTTTATGGCTTTGACTGAGTTGTTGAGTTGTCTGTTGGCACAGCTGCTTTGAAGCCGCAAACAGTGCTTAAATATGACCAAAATTAAAATGCACGACTTTAAAGATACTCTGTAATTGAAGTGCTTCGACCTAGTGACTTGATTTAAAATTACTGTTTTAGCAAACAATGTTTATATGTAAAATAAAAATATAATATATGAGAACAATTTAAGCTTTTAACAGACAAATAAATCTAAAAAAATAATTATTTCTTTATATATTTAAAATACGGCAATTTAAATCATTTTCTTGTTTTTTATTAATAATACATTTATATGTTATCTGATGAAAAAGCAAATTCTTAAAGCATTATTTTACGCTTAAATTAAGTCTACTGCAAATTTGTAGGGTAAATAAATGCAAATTCCATTGCCATATACTTATGAATAAAAATTTAAATATTTTTGGATTGTTTGCGATGAATTTGACGGGCTTTAAAAACGCATTTTGTGAGGTTACCCAGAAGGATTTAATTCAGAGCCTAGCAAATTATTCATGCTGCCATCATAGGGTATTTACATATGCATATGCCATTCTCTCTATTTATTTTAATTTTTTTTAGCAGCAAATGCAGCGAATTTTGCAAAAATGTTGTTGTTGTTGTTGTGGTCGCTTTACGAAATGATTAAACGGCGCGTTTCCCAATCGGCAATTGGGGACAACGTTGCCACACTGTTGATTTTGTTGTGTGAGTTTATTTATTTTTGGGTTTTTCTTCTTTTTATTATTTTCATTTGTTTTTTGTTTTTCTTTTTTATTATATTTATTTCCATTATGTGCGGACTTTTTCGCCATTGCAGTCATGGCCGGCGTCGCTGTCGACGTCGCTGTTGATAAATGCGATAAATGCAGATTGTGAATGGGAATGGGATTGTTATGGCATCAACTGGATGGGGCAGGAAAGATATGATGAGTACACGGATTCGGTGAGATTTTGGGCAAATGTTGGCAGAGAGGGAGTCAGTGAGTGAGTAAGTGAGAGGGCAGATCAAATATGGTGGACCACAAATGCAAACGCGGTCGAGGCAAGCAGTCGCTTTATGCGCTTAACGGTCGAGTTAAGGCTTTCTCTCTGTCGCTCTCTTACACACACACACACTCTCTCTCTTTCTCTCTCTCTCTCTATTTGAGTCTTCAGTTTGGCATTTTGCCGTTGAATTTAACAACTTGGTACGTCTATAGCGATTCTGCAGCCTCTACACAGGGGAAAAAAATCGGGATTTCGTAACCAAATCAATCCAGCGCAGTGTTAGATAATCCTGGTAGTCCCGAATTTTCTTGGGCCAAATACAAAATACTTGATTCAAGCATAATGTTTTTAATTTATTTTTCTCAAATATTTAGATTATCGGAGCTTTTTTAAAATTGTTTCAGTAAAATCAAATAGTTTAGGTTTTAATTAGACTATTAATTATCTTTAAAATCAAGAATTTTCAACTTGAATTTTAGAATGGATTTATTTTCAGTGTACTCCATGCCACATGCCACATGCCGCATGCCGCATGCCACATTCAGCTGTTGTCGCCCGTCTTTGTCGCAGTCAGCGCCTTTCGTGCGTTTCGAGTACGACATTAAAATTTATGTCAGTCGCGAGTCGCGACTCCGACTCTCGACTCTCAACGCGCATTGAGTTATTTATGTGACCATTCACTACACTCCCTACCCCTCGCCCACCCCTCTGCGCTCCCTTCCATCTCACTCCCCCCTTAGTTGCCCGCTAAAACTGCTTCAATAAACTTGTTAAGTGTTTTTTGCCATTTGCCTTTGGTCTGCCCAGTTTGCATCGACAGCTCGCTCTTAGTACTTCCTTTTTTTTCCGTTTTTTTGCAAGTGAAATTATGAATTCTTTTGTCGTTGGGTGGACACAAAAATGCTGCAAGTAATAAGCGCCATCAGCATCATCATCATCATGATGAGCAACATTCGGTGGCAGGCTATAAAATCCTCAGCAGAATGTTCCTAATACAAACTTTTTTATATGAATGTTTGGCTTATGCTGTGGGGAAAGAGGCGAAAATACAAGGAGGGTGGGGAAAGGGGTGGGTCAAGTGTTATGTTTGGGTGCAGATATTACATGGATAACTATTTTTAACGACTGCTCCAATCGATGGCAATCAATGATTTGCAAAGAAATACACACAGACTCCATGGCGACTTCCGCATCCATATCCTTATACTCATCCACATCCTTATTTTAGCTTCAAATGTTAGCCTATACTCGGTCATTTTTTGCTTCTACGAGTATATTAAACAGAATTGACATTAAATTAAACTTGCACTTAAATTGAAAATATAAATGTTGGAACAAACGTCCAGAATCAGAAACCTTCTGGGGAAACAGAAACAATAAGGCGAAGCAATAATTAAGCAGTAGTAAAGTATTTATTGTTCGATTGACTTCAATTATAGAACGTGTCTTTATACTGCGGCTGTATGACTTGAACTGTAACATAAGTTGTATAGTGTTGCCACACTTGAATTACATAGTGTGACCACGTTGCTGCTTTGACATAATATTCATATATTCAAAGAATAAATGTTTTAAATATAACATAATTTTTCATTGAAATTGAATTTTTAAACCAAATAAAATTGCCAGTGATTGTATTTCATACAATTTTATATATTTGCATTTCTATTAATAAAATAATAGTACAATATTTTATGATTAATCATTTTAAAATTGTGTTGATTTAAATAAAACATGGGTCGAGTTCATTGACTTTCCCAATTTGAATCACGAAATCGGCATTAAATTTAAGAAACGAATATTCCAAAATTGTAGTCAATTTGCCAACAAAAATATTGTTTAAATTGAAATTAAAATAGTAACATACAATAAGAAAGAATATGAGCAAAATATGCTTCAAATTGGTTTTTGACTACCTTTTAAATTGTTGAATGCGGTTTCGATGTGAAAGGCCTGAGTAAAAACGAAATACAAAATAATTAGATACACAAAATGTCTTAAATTTCAGAAAACCCTCTTTAGAAGTTAATGGTGTTCATTTTAGTGTAGTGCCACAAAAGGCGGCAGCTGCTGAAAGTCAATTCACAAATTCAATTTTGTAGGAGAAATGACCAAAAACGATGTTAGTTGTCATACATTTAACTCTGGGAAAATGGCATTCCTATTAAGCCAGCATGTTGCATGCCACATGCTGCATGCAGCAGCCATTGACAAACCTAAATGTTGATCATCAATTTAGAATTTTTTTTTCTTTTCTTTGTGTTTTTTTTTTTGTGTTTCTGGTAAGAACAACAAATGATGTTGCACGAAGGATGCCAACAATTTTTGTCGACGTGTGGCAATCAAAAATGGGCCAGGCAACGAAAGAACAGAAGAGAAATTGAAATAGACAAACAGCTCAGAGACTCGAAAGCCAGTTGAAGTCTCCGTTTCAGTTTCAGATTTTGATTCACATTCAGCAGCTGCAAAACTAGCAACTTTCAAGATATCAACTTTCAGCTGCAACATCAACAACATCCACATTAACTTTGAGAGTCAAGCTGAAGTCATTGTTTGGCATTATTGCTGCGCATTATTTTCGTTTTCGGCTCTTTCATTGGGTTGCTTTGCATTGCGCAACACTCGGATGGAAGTCTAAACGTAATGTGCATAAATCATGCAGGCAAATCACACACACACACACACTCACATAGCCTAGTCATTTGTTAGAGGATTTCACATGCTGCAACATCAACAACAACTGGCAGCTGTTTCCAAACAGTTTTTTCAAAAATACTCGTCTGCTTTTTCCCCCAGTTGCCGAGTTGCAAGGAGAAGAAAGCAAAACATTTGCCGCATTTATAACCAGGCAATGCCTCATTCTCTGCCCTCCTCAAATTGATTTGTTAACCTTATTTACTAAATCCTTGTATATGAATGTCTGTTCTCACTTCATCTCCTTCATATTCATCTTCATTTGCTTCAATTTCATTTCCTTTTCCTTCTTCTTCATTTTTCCTTGTTGGCAACATTTTCACATACGATATGCAGCCCATTGTCGAGCTACACGAATTTGCGGCTGCAATTAATGAAGATTTGCTGTAGACAACGCGTCCCTATTGTCTCTCCACCCCTTCTCCACTCCCTTAGCCATCCATTCCTAATCCATAAATTTCTTACTTCCCATATCACACTCAAATTCAGTTTGCCGAAGTGTGCTTTGCTTTTGCTAAATTCGACAACATCATTTTTTAATACCCTATAAAGCAAGGGAATGGCTCTTATCGTTTGCTGACAGCCAATAAAGTTCATCAAAATTATTGTTAAGCTTAATAAAAATTGGCTTAAATTATAAATAAAAATTGTAGCACAAGGAATCCATAAAATAATATTACATCAAATGTTGAATCAAAGAAAAAAAATTCTTAAATTTTCTTTTAGTTTAAAATTAATAAAAAATCAAAAGTATTTTCAAGCCTTCCCCAATTTGTCTTTTGCCATAATTTATAGCTTTAGATTTAAGCTGAACTTGGTTTCGTTTTTATACATACATATATTTATTTTCATCATCTGAGGATTTCTTTCAAATAGGAAAACGCTTTAAAATAGGTTGATCCTGATTCTACCCAATCAAGAAATTAAGGAAAATTACAATGTCTACGCATTTGTTAGATAAACAATATTCTGAAGCTGTTTTCTTACTCATACACCATAATATACTGTACTACTATTTTATGTCGAAGTAAAAAATTACAGGGTATCTACTAGTCATCTCCTCTCAATTTGTTTACTTAGCTATCAACTGTACAGCTTTTCTATTTAGAATTATTCAAGAATCTACTTGTGTATCTAGAGAGCTTAACATAAATTGGTACAGAGTATTTGCCAGTCGTGCAAAGTCGTTTGGAAAAAGTTAATCTTGTTCGATGTCAACTTTGAAGAGTCTCAGCAAAGTTGGCTACAGGGTATTTTAAAGCAATTCACATAATACTTTAACGAAATATGCAAATCAAAAAGTACATTGATTTATGTATTGGAAGTCTTCCTTTATTTGTAGTCAAACTACCCAAAAATGCGTTTGGGCTTTTACAAAACATCCTGATCAAATTGACTACATCAGAAAAGAATATCATGCAACTATCATTAGAATAATCAGTTGAGAATTGAGTAAAGGGCATCAAATGTTCGTATTGCCAAAGACAAAATTTTCTGCTTGGTCTTATGGTTATTTTGGCAAAGATGGTTGCATATTCTGCCGGGTGTTCAACAGTGAAAGGGGCCAAGGGGAAAGGAGGGTGGGAAATGGAGTGTGGGGAATGGGGGATGGCATTGCAAGCGGCCTCGACGCGCTCTTTTGGTTAAATCGCTTCAAATGCCGCTTGTGCTTATATTTTGTGGCACATGCCGCAGTTGCCCCGTTGTACTCGTATCCGGAGGTGGCGCCACAGCAACAACAGCAACATCAACCACCAGAACAACAACAACAAGAGCAGCTGACAGGCACAGTTGGGGAATACTGCGAGTACGTGCCGTGCTTTTGGTTAGATTTTAAGTACACTTGCCGTCGCCATAAAAAATGCACCAAAATGAGCATTTGTGACAGCTGGACAGCTGCTGGGAGGGGAGGGGAATTTTAGCAGAAGAAGAAGAGCAAACTTGAGTGATTTAATAACTGTCTGTTAGCATATACATTTGTACATATTTTCATCTGCATCTTAAGTATGTAGTACACGTTACCTTTCTTGGAAAGAGATTAACATAGTCGGATTGCATTTTTCGTAATTGAAAAGTCTCTTAATGAGGCTTCTTATACTCACTCACAGTAACATACATTTCAATTAATGCTACTCTCAACTGTTCATCTCTACAGAAACAAAAGACTTATTTTTTCAGAAGAATTACATTTTCTCAAAGATGAATTTGCATTAATTTCTTTGCATACAAAACAGTTACCATTGGTAATAAAACACCTTAGCTATATATAGAAAAAGGGGCTTTAGAGAAAGATTTTGGAAAAACGACTTTAAATTCCACAAGAATTTTTAACATATATTTAACATAGGTATGTTAAAATCAAAACTATGTTAACATGCAGGCTCTGATTCATAAGAAAGTTGAAAGATAAACCTTTAATGTTTGTTTTTATTTTTAGTGACCTTTCTAATTTGTAGAAGTAAGTTTTAGTTAATTTGAGGTCTAGTATGTCTATAAGACAACCAACAAACAACAACACACAAAACACTTGCAGAATGCAAGGAGCATGGCTCGGAATACAGCTGTCACTAAAAATAAAAACAAACAAACTTTTTTAACAAAACGAACAGCACGTCGGATTTCTGAAATTGAAAACAAGAACAAAATTGTTATTGCATTAAAAATGCCGATGGCATTTGCACAATAACGACGACAACAACAACACGCAAAGGGCTTGATCAGCATCTCGGCTGTTTTTCACTCTTGAGACACTAGAATTCACAACCGGTTCTGGCTTCTCAAGAGTGACATTAAGCTTGGATCGCTGGTCAAGTCAGCACAACGGTACTGATGATAGAGATTGGCATCTCTTGAAACAGCTGTATGCGGAGCCATGCTCCTTGCATTCTGCGCGTGTTTTTTTGTGTGTTGTTGTTTGTTGGTTGTCTTATAGACATACTAGACGTCAAGTTAACTAAAACTTACTTCCATAAACCTTTAATTTGTTTGTTTTTGCTCGCATTAAATTTGTAAAATGCGCTTAAGCGAGAGACCGATAGCAGTGCTGCCAACTTTTTAACAAAAAAAAAAAGTTGTTTTTGACTGGAGAGAAGGAAAAAAAAACTGAAAATATTCTGAAAAAAGCGCAAAAAAAAGCGCATTGTTATTGACTTAATTTATGTGTTTTATTTATAAGGCTTTCAGCAGATCGTCAAATTCTTGGCGATTTGTTTTATTTTATTGTTGGAAGTGGTTGCATGAGCACGCAAATCGCTTAGCTAAATACGTTTTACTCGCACTTTTTGTTTAGTTGTGGTATATTTCTACCAAAACTTAGCGTGTCAGTAAACATTTTTTTCGCAGATCTATCAAAAATAGTATCAGGCCTGTTCCGGTTTTCACTTGTTTTTTGCGAATTTCAATTCGCAAGATTTGACCGAATTTCCCTTAAAATTCCTTGACATTTCTTTCGAATTACCTTCCGAATTTCCCTCCCACATTGTGTTGAGTAATTTTTAGCAGAACAGTGCTGGAAAATTTTCTGAGTGCGTCACAGATTTGCGTAAAAAGAATTTCCGTCTGTCAAAATGTGTAATTACTTCATTAAAAATTTATTTCATCATAAGTGGAAACATTTTTCAAAGATAAAACCTACTTTCGTTATAACTTTTGCATTTTTGAAAGCGCGGGTTGTTCTCAGTGCTGAGCAACGCCTTTTTGCAGAGTTGTGAATTGTTGCACAGTGTTTGTTTACAAAAATAATCTCCTTTGTTTTGCATTAAATAAAAACAGTTTTGTCACAACTTGCATTTAAAAAACAAGCAATTGAACTCTTTATTTTACGCGATGCTTAAAAGCACTTGAATTGTTGTTTTAAATATATACCATAATATTTACAACTTTCCTCACCTACAAAGGCAGCTCTAAAAAACTTCCCATTCATTTTCACAAATACTTGCGGAAATTAGAACAGTTCGAGCATATCCGACAAAAATGTTAGGTTAGAGTCTTATCGATTTTGAGGCGTGATGAAATAAAAATGATTTAAAAATCAAATAAATTATTTTTTGTTTATCTGATGATGTAGCATTATTCCTAAAACATTGGAGAATTTTATATATATTTTGTTTTCACTTAAATTTTATGTTAAGCATGCCAAAATCATCGATTTATTCCTTCCGAATTCAAACTCACTTGCTCAATGTCAAGTGAATTAAATTCGCAAAATCTTGCCGAAATTGAAAACCGGAACAAGTGAGGAAAATTCACTTTCGCAAAATCTTGCCGAAAGTGAAAACCGGAACAGGCCTGTATATTTTTGGTACAACATTTTTGTTTCTTGCAAGTAGCAACCGGATTGCTACATATTTTCATGAAATTGGTGGCATTAAAAAAAAGCGGAAAAAAGCCAAATGCATTTCTATAAAAGCCAGAATTCCCGCTTCCCGCAATTGGTCTGCAAAAACAGCCAGATTTGACGGGAAAAAAGCAAAGTTGGCAGCACTGACCGATAGCGTATCAACGTGGCAATAAGAGAGTGGGCCAAGTTGTGGATAAACTGAAGAGTGGCTTCTGCTGAAGCTGCAACAACAGCAACAGAAATGCGGCATGGGCGCTTCCTTGTTTTGATTTATGCGCTTACTGATTCTGATACAAGTGAAATGCCTTCTCAGTGGTTCGTAGTCCAGAGAACGGTTTTGGTAGCCCGTAGTCCGACCAAGGCATACTCATTGGGGTGGCCAGAGGGTAGTTTAAAGGTACTCGTAGGGGATGTGGAGTGCCAGAAAGAGAAGGAGAAAGAGTGGGAGAGAGAGAGATATTGAGTCACTCAGCGAGGCCGTGGCAAAAGTATTAGCAACATCAACGCCAATGCAGTCCACATAGTTACCAACTGAGGTGAGCCTGTTTGTGGCGGTTTGTGTGGTTTTGTTTCCCACACTCGCCTTTCTCGCTGCCTCTCTCCTTCTTTGTCTCCCTCTCTCTATCTCGCTGTCACTCTTTCACCCACTGTTCATAACCGCACGCTGTTATCTCTCGGACCGCGTGCTGTGGATGGAACGTTAAGCTTCTATTTGATATTGCTAATTTGTCGACCAAAAACTTAAGCAAATTTAAATATACTCTTTCTCTCTCCCTTTATCTCCGCTCCCATTTCTGTGGCAATTAGCTGCTGCTAAACACACTTCGATTTACCTAATTAAATCTCCTGTGTCGTATCATTTAGTTTAGTACTTCAATTTTTACTTCATTTGCATATGATACCATAACAAATATTGAATAGATTTTAAACAGAAAAAAAATCTAATATTTTGGGATGAATTAAGTCTTATGCGGCTAATCCGAAAATTTGTAAACCAAGGGCAAAAATCGAGAGTTGTCCTAAAATTTTGTTTCATTTTCTTTTAATTAATTTAAAATCCATATTGAAAGGATATCTAATATATATGAATAGTTGGAAGTTAAAATTTGTATTTTCTATTCGTTTTTATTATTTGCAATTATATTTTACTTTTCAGTTTTATTTAAATAGAAATGTGATAAATAAATACATATATTTTTTTATAATTTAATAGCAGTAAACTTACTTTACGGCGCACGTTTTTCGGTGCGATCTTTCCCTTTCTATCTCTCTTATTTCTGATTTAATTTTTGAAATTCATTTATGTATGTATGTATGTATATTTAGTTTTTTTCCATTTGCTATTTTGTTTTTATGAACCGCAATAAGCCAACTGTTTGGCGCACGCTCTACGTCTAATGTGCCTTTTAGCATTTTCTCTCTTTTTGATATCTACCCATATTTTTTATTTTTATTTATTTTTTTTTTTAGGTTAGCGTTTACAAAAATTCCCGGCCAAGGCGAGTTCAATGGCCCGTGGCACAAAACTGCGGCAAAAGATTGTGCGGCGAGCGAGCAGCTATAAATGAAAAAATCCCCGAAAAAGAAAAAAAGTTATTCATACGCCGCGTTGTGCGAAACTGCAGCGGCGACAATGTCCGCTGGGTTCAGTTCAGTGCAGTTTTTGTTGAGTTTTGTGTATATTTTTGTTACTTTGCTTTTGTTTTGTGTGCTTGTGCCGTTTTGTTTTGCAATCTACGAACCGCTCGCGCCCTTTGACCTGCTGCCGTCTGCAGCGGAAGTTCGGGGTGTTGATAAAGCGGAAGCTGTGATAGTTGTACCGCAGCTCCTGTCTGCTACTGTTGTTGTTGTTGTTATTGTTGTTGTTGCTACTATTGTTGTTGTTGCACGCTGCACTCGAAAAACTCTGGGGCACTTGGTTTTTGTTGCCGTTGTCGTCGGCGTCGTCTGGTTTATTTGTGCCACACGTTGCCATTCTGCATCATTTTCTCGCAATTTTCGCTGTATTTCCCAATGCATCCCCCCCCTCCACTCTCTCTGTCTGTCTCTCTCTCTCTCTCTCTCTCTCTCTCTCTCTCTTTCTCTCTGTCTACTTCTCTCTTACTCCCTATCCCTTGCTCTTATTCGCCTGTTGGACAAATGTTTTTTTTTGTTGCAGTTGCTCACGCATAAGCGCCAACTTTTTATTGTTGTTGTTGCTGTTGTTATTCTCTTACGCTACACTCAACGTCATAAATATGCAGACGAATTTTATTTTCATTTTCTTTACTGTCCAATGTTGCCAGTGCTTCTTTCATTGTTGCTGTTGTTGTTGTTGTTGTCTCCAGCGTTGCTCGTTACACTCGAAAGACATGCACAAAGGACAAATTGGAAAAGTTTTATACAGTTTTACACACTCATGCTCACACACACAGTACGTGTACGCAAAAGTTTTCAAAAGAGAGAGAGAGAGAGAGAGAGAGAGAGGGAGAGAGATAGAAGAGACCCCGCATAAAGTTAACCTGATGACATTGATAATGTTATTAACCCAAAAGTATGTACATATGTGAATTTAAGTAAATACAGCTATATGCTATTTTATGTAGGAGCTTATAAAAATACTGGAAACTTAACAGTCAACACTCGCTATGTATAACAGAATCAAAGAATATTATTATAAATAATAATGTACATGCACTTGAGAGAAACAAATCAACAAGATTTGAACATTTTAAAATAAATTTCTTAAATTTATTAAGCTTTCATTACAAGTAAAAAAAATTATCCGCAAAATTGTTCGACTATAAGATACCCTGCAGCTCTATCTGATATAACACGCTGGTTATATGTTGCAGTCTTCGAACACAAGATGACGACAGTGCTGATTTTGATATAGTACACTTTTAAGAACCATTTATCAAACTGTTGTTTAAATTTCACTCTCTATCTGCCTTTCTAACTAGATTTTTCTGTTGCTATTTTATATAACTTTTTTACGTTTCTTTTATTTATTATTCCTCTTCTTACTTCCTTCTATTGCCAGATTTTCCCTATCTGTGTCTCTTCGTTTTCTTCCTCCATTTATTTTTTTGCAATCCTTTTTTATATGCACCATTCTTTTCACTTCCTCCTTCCATCTGTGGACTTTATTGTCCCCCTCACTTTCTATATCTCTCTCTCACTGTGCTTTACTCGCTCCTTCTGTCACACTTTCCTTATCTTCTAGAAAATGTTTCATTCATATTTCAATTTGATTTCAATACTTTTCGCACTGTAGCTGCTCTTGTCGCTGCCTTTTTGCACTCAGTGTACAGTGCACAGAGTACAGAGTACGAAGTCCACGCAGTCAAGTGAATGCTGTCAGACTCTTATCCTGTTGCCTTAACACAGCGGTCACATTTGAGTCAACTGCCCAACCGAAAAATCGGCCGCAAAGTAAACGACAAGTAGTAAGTAAAGAATAATTTTTATATTTTTGTATGGTCATTTTCCATTTCCACACACTTTTCCTTGCACTGTTTTCACTCGTCTTTCCGCTGGCCATAATAAAACGAGTTGCACTTGCCGAAAGCGGCAAGTTTTTGTGCTTCATTATTTTAAATGCTCGCCGGAGCAATAAAAATAATAATGAAGGCGGATGGCTGATGGCGAATGGCGAGTGAATATTAAACGCCATTTACCGAGTCTACAGCCACGAGACGTCCAAGGGACAACGGTGACATCAACATCAACATCAGCATCAACGTCAACTGAATTGCCAGCATCGGACCGAGCAGCTTTAATTATGAGATATAATGAAATCCGCTTGATTTATGTGCCACGCCGCAGACGAAGAAGAACAGAGACAGAATGTGAAAAAGATAATGCAGAGATAGAGGAGTAAGATTACCACTCGGCACGCATTAAATTGAAACCAAAAAATCAAAATAAATAATGTAAATAAAATGACAGAAAAGTTATCGTAAGAGGCGCGTCAGACGAGCACTTTTTCAATAGAACGTGTTCTCTTTCCAATATGTGTATGTATATACAGTCGAACTTCCCTAACTCGAACTTTTTTCTTGGATAGTGGTGATTCGAGTTAGGGAAGTTCGACTGTATTTTCCTTGCGTTACACAATTCGTCACAATATTCTTAAACCCTCTGAAAAGGTACTGGAAACCCCGTACTTACTATCGAAAAGCAAACCTTAAAATAAAATAAATTGCTATTGCCAGTGCTCCGGTTCAATTCAAATATTGCCAAAATGCAAATATGTGAAGACTATATATTTGCAGTTAAGATTTATGCCAACACAAGTTTAAAATTACTAACAAATTAATTGAATTTAAAATATTAAAAACAAAAGAAAAAGTTTGTCCGTGCCGAAACTGGAACCGGAGTCCCCATGACACAACTCAGAATTCAAACAAAGCGGACGCTCTACATATTGCGTCACTGTCTGAGTTGGCAAACAACCGCCTAATTATAGATTTCATTGTTAGTAGATTTTGAAGTCTCCAGCTCTTATAGTCTAGGCGCAGACGGACAGATGGACATGGATATATCCACTCGGCTGCTGATCGAGAATATATATACATTTTTTTTCTGACAGTTCAAAGACCTCTGTATTTCTTTTTAAGTACGGGGTCTTAAAAGACACCTGGGTTTGTGCTGATTACCTGCCTGTTACATACCTTGGCACAAAGTTATAATATCAATAAACACTTCGGGTACCTAGTACGGAGACAGAGAGATAAGAGAGAGAGAGAGAGAAAGAAGGATGAAGAGTTACAGGTGAGAAGCGGGTGTGCAACATGTCAAGAGCAATGCCAACATGTTTATGCGGTGATGTGGGTGCATTTCAAGAACTCGCTGACAGCAGTTGCCGCCAATTGCCAGGACAATGCAACACAAAATGCGCGTCTGTCACACGCGGCGAATGAGGTATGCAAACAACACACGGAAAGAGAGAGAGAGAGAGAGAGAGAGGGCAGAGAAAAGCCGCAGAAACCGAAGGATGACAACAAACACAGTGTGCCCAGCAAACATTTTTAATCGCCAGAGAGTCTCAGGCGAGTCGCCTAGAAGTTTGAGGCGACATCGCCTTTTCATCGCTTTTTGATCTCCTTTTGTTAGAGAGTGAGTCACTTCCGCGACACTTCGGAAAGACTCTATTGCGAGTCTTCCAAAAGACTCCTAGAAGAGTGGCTCTCTTTCTAACAAAAAAAAGTTTTTTTTTTTTATTTATTTTCTTTTTTTATTTATTTTTTAGCTCTGTGTTGGTCCACGAATTTTTAAAAGCAGATTATGTAACAACAGTTTAAGCACATCAGGGGAATTCGAACCTTAAACTTTAATGTTCGGGTCGGCAACTCTAACTAATGAGCTACGGGATCAACACTTTGGCGAGCTACAAAAAACTTAAATTAAATTGACTTAGGCGTGGAACTCATTTTGGTGTTTTTGGTATCGATAAGCAATCGATATATTTTCGATTAAGATTCATCTTCTATTAATCTCCTGCGCGACTCGCAGAAGACTCTTTTCGGCGATGGGCGAGTGTACAATCGCCCAATTGTTTGCTGGGGTGTTTAACACACATGTGTATGGAATGCGTGTAACAATTACGTACCCAACATTAAGAGGGAGAAAGCGATATTAAAAAAGAGATAAAGAGGGAGAGAAAGGCAGATAACAACTTTTACTTTGGGTCGGTGGGCAAAAGCGCTTGACAGAACTTATTGAAATTGCATTTGGCATGTAATCGAGTAATCGAGTGCTTGAGACTCGACAGCTTATAACGATAACTGCATTTGTGTTTGTGTGTGTGTCTCAAATTGATGTGGCAATACTGCCAGTTATGGAAAAATGGGAAATGGAAATGTCATGGAAATGCACATTTGACATGATATTTAATTAGTTTCTTGACTCGATTTATTCGATAGCTTACTGAGAATGAATATTCTTGCAACTAGCCAACTGTGATTATCTTAAAAATATCAC
This sequence comes from Drosophila quinaria, assembly GCA_035047525.1. Lineage (NCBI taxonomy): Eukaryota > Metazoa > Arthropoda > Insecta > Diptera > Drosophilidae > Drosophila > Drosophila quinaria. Next base: position 12,816,234 of record JAWNPO010000455.1, on the reverse strand, counting down.
TGAGAGTCTATTGTTTACAGATAGCAACTTTTTAACTTTTGTGTTATCGATAAATATCGAATTTACCAAATTTATCAAATTGTTGTGAACAGATGTAGAGAGTTCATTGAAAGTGATGAATGAGAATGAAACATTTAAAGATCTTAATGCTATCGATATCTATCAAAGTACAGCAAATAGAGCACATATAATTTGTTACGTACATATGTATCGTAAAACATCACATATTGAAATCTATAACTGTCAGAAAAGAGAAAATCAATAAGGAGAACTTAATGATTTTTATACATATTTTATCGTGAGAGTGAAGCTATACTTTTAAGCAGTCAAAATTTCCCAATCACATCTGGAATTTTCAATTCTAGCTGAAAATATTTCATTTTTAATTTTATTCAAATTCGAGCATGAGCTCTTGTTGCATATGGGGCAAATTGTCGTCAGCTGTTGCAAGTAGAGAAACAAGCTGCAAACTTGACATTCCTGGTAGGACTCAATACTCACACACACTCTAAGCACTCTCAAATGCACACACAAACACACACACACACACACACGCTTATAGAGGCATAGATAGTGGGGAAAAAAGTTGATGGAAAGGAAGTGAGAGGAAGGGGAAGTGGAGGCACTTTGCATCGTGAAAAGCGTGTGGCAAATGCGTTAAATGTCGCTTATCTTGATGTATTCAGATGCACACACAAACACACATAGAGATAGATAGATATACAGATAGACAGAGAGACAGTGGCTGCCACACACGTACTGGGGCTGTGGCACAGTGGCAATGTGGCACTTACGCAAACATGCAATGCCTGCAACCTATTTCCAATTCAAATTGCGAATATTGCAACAAATTTCACAAACCTCCCCTAACGCCTACTGCCTACCCTCTCTCATGCCACGCCCACAAGTTGGGTGTTGGCGCATGGGAAAAGTGAAAAGAATCAAAATCAATGGTGGAAAAATCTACGCTCAATTTCGTTTTTGTTATGAGCGACGTTTTGCAATTTTTGATCGATGGTTTCCAAAGAGGAAACCAAGTGGGGGAAATAGTACACAGAGAAAAAAACAACATCCATTCAAAAATTCAAGTAGAGAGAGTGTAGAGAATTTGTGAGCATGTTAAGCATGGTCGCTAGTTAGCTTTGTGTAACTGTCCCTGCTTGTTCTAAGAACTCTCTCTCTCTTTTTCTGTCGCTCTCTCTTTCTCTTTGCCTTGCTGCCTTCGTTTGCGGCACGTTTGCAGTTGCACTTGCGGCAATCATCGCAATCGCACGGAATCAATTTTTGTGAAATGTTGCATTGCCTTGTTGCAGCTGTTGCAACCGCTATAAGCCCCCCTCTCCCTCATTCCACCCTCCAGCTCTCTTTCCCCTTTTAACCACATCCATTTTATCCCTCCACCCACCGATCCCTTTGCTCGCACTTTCCACTGCCCGTCAAAACATTTCAAAAGCTGCCCCAATGTTTTTCCATGTGTGTTTGGTGCATTTGCGATGTTCTCGTGAGCTGCATTCATTTTATGACTCGTGTCACGAGTAAATTGAACTTAATGTAACTTGTGGATTTTATCATCTACAAATAGGATTCTTTTCAATATTATTAAATAATTAATGTCACATCCTTTTTTTATAATTCTATTAAATAATAATTCTAATAATTTTATTTTAACTTTATAGCGACCGTTTTTAGTCGACAATATTTAACACTATTTAAAATTTAAAAAAAAAGCATGACTTAGCACTACCTATCATCATAATACTTAACGAAATTATACTTAGGAAGTTTAAAAAGAATTTAGATGAGTTAATTCGATTTTTAGCTCCAGCTTACACATACGTATCTGAATTCGATCCAAGACATTTTAACTGGACTGATACACCTTTAAAGTATTTGACAGAATTTCTCATGATTTCATCAAGAAAAGTCGTCACTGGCATATTGTAGGCATCAAAATTCAATAATAAACATAATGTAAAATAAAAAAATGTATAAAAACAGATCTATAGAACATGGACATTGTCGTGACAATTAAATTTGGGAAATGAGAAATTGGGGATTACATTTAAGAAAAGAGGTCGTGGGTCTCGTGACACGAAATTAATATTTATGATTGAGATCGAATTCATTTCCGTATAAAACTCCACTCAAGGGTGTTGATTCTCAAATGGAACTAAAAGCTTTTCCAGTCTCGTTAGTTCTCGTGTTGAATCACGCGCTCATCTCTAGATGCAGTTGCACAGATGCTTGGAGCGAACGAGAAGTGAAATTGCTGTTTATAGAGTTGTCGCCAGCAGGCAGAGAGTCAAAGTTGTCAACACATACCACAAGCCACGATTAGACTTGTGCTCTCGCTCTCTCCATGCCTTTACCTCACTCTGCTCTCTCGCTCTTAGTTTAAGTTTGAGGGCAAATGCTGTTTACTTTACTTTCGTTTTGCTTTTTATTACAATTTGTATGCATGCAACAACATTTCAAACAACAACAACTCCATGAGCAACAACAACTGGAGTGTTACTTTCAAAGTTACTTTTTGTGGGCCTTTGACGGTTCCCAGGCGAAATTTATTACTTCTTTAGCCACAGTGGATGCCTCTTTGACAGAGCTTAAATTGAATAGACCCGAGGCTTGTAATATCAGAGGGCAAAGTTGATGCCAATGAAAGTAAATCTCTCCGTTTCTTCCCCCTTCCCTCCTAAGGGACAGAAACTTAATGCACAACATATGCACTTTTACTCAGTTAAACTAACTGACTAACTAACTTACTATGCTGCTTGCCAACAACTCAAGCTAAAGTTAACAAAGTGTTTGGCTAATTGCTCGTTGAATTAGTTAAAAAGTGCACATGATCTTTATAGCTGATCACTCTCTCGCCTTATCTTTTCTTACCCGATTCCCATTCTCGCTTTCCCATAAACTGCCCTCTCTCTCAGTTTTTCTACTCACATCGCTGTTAACTGTAATTAGATAGTTGACCTTCCATCAATTTTATTCCAACACTTTCCCCGCCCTATCATATATAATCTATGCCAGTCATTTGAGTAGTTGTGTATCAATGAAGCTTTTAATGGCTGCTAACTTGCCATCTTAGGTATCCCGTTTAATGAAATTCGCAATTTAGATGATTGAATCTGCGGCCTTATCAGAATTTATTTTCAATACTTCTCGATATTTGTTACGCGCATTACTGCTCATCGAATTCTTTATGCTTACTTATTTACTCGATATGCTTATCGTGTACTCGTTAGACTTTGTGTTTACACAACTATCGAAAAACATTAAATAAACTGTGGAATATAAACACATGTCGCTTCTCGTTACGCTGCTACTTCTACTCGTCATAATTTTCTCTCTGCAATACGAGATTTGTTTATTTAGTATCAGTATTTAAACTTGTTACTTTAACTCGATATTTTAACTCGTAATCCTCACATTTCACTCTTATTTGTCCCTATACCTCTTTACTCTTACACGTTACTCTATACTGTTACTCTAACTCGTTACTCTAAATTGTTACTTTTACTCGTTAAGTTAGTTTTTCTTCATAATGGTATTTTTAGTTGTTCATAATAATTTAACCTTTCTCATCAACATAGAGGGAGAGAGAAAGAAAAAGTTGCAGGACAGAGACCAAGTGTCAAGAAGGCAAACAAAGCTAGAAGATGAGCAACAGGGCTCTGGGTACAGCTTATAATAAAAGTTTGCCATGAACAGAGAGATGGTGAATTTGAATTGCAACACTGCGGCAATCGTTTTATGTTGCAACATGCAGCATGGAGAGAACGACTCTTAAATGTATTATCGGTGCAATTCACGGCATTAAAGGTGGGCATGTAAACACCATTAGGACATCAAGTGTTTTGCCTCTACTGAATAATTCCGTAGACGCCTTGCATGCTGCCACGCTGCAAGCTCTAGCTGCCAGTCCACAGCTGACACCGCCGACACCGGCAACAACAACTCGTTTCTACTGCCGACTAAGCGGTGTGATAGGCAGAAGGGGAGGAGGAGGAGGAGGAGAAGGAGGAAGAGGTGGAGGTGGAGGCGTTGAAAGTTGCTCGCGTATGATTATGACGACAGTTTCTGCCCCACTGTCGAGTCGCGACTTGCGAACTTAAACGCCACATCGCATTGAAGCCGCGTGTAAATATTTAATTTGCCACTGTTGCCAGTTGTCAGTTACCAGTTACCAGTTGCCAGTTGCCAGTTGCCAGTTGCCAGTTACCCAGTACCGGTTGCAATCTCTGTTTGTGCCGCCGGCTGTGACAGTCAATCTCAATGCTGTCGGCTTATGCCAAAGCCAAATTAGCCAGTACAACAAGCCACAAGGCTTTGAATTATTATTGACTGTGGCCCTAGCTGTTAGCCATTTACTCGACCCGTGGATCCCAATTAGCTACACCCATTTCATCAAATTATGCACATCAAAATTCGATTTCCTCATAATCTTTCTATTTAGGAATGTAGAAATTTGTCAAATTTTACTTTGGAAAGAAATAAAGTTGATAGAGGACTGTTGTCTGAAAATGTGTTCTATGCGATCAACTTAAAATACATTTTTAAAGATTTAATAACAGAATAATAACAAAATAGCAAATGGGTATATTGGGGTTTTGAAATGTATGTATTTAACAGGCAAAAGAGGCATGACAGAGCTTATAAAGTAATTTTTTTTATTTTCATAAATAGATAAAAAAAATACGCATGAAACAGTGAGAAAGTAAATGCTCTTTTAGTATTATTGGAAAAATACTATTAATATGTTTTTTTAGAATAATATCAATTAATAAACTAGTTTATTACCTCTTGATGCTAGTTACACGCTACTACGTAGATTAACTTGCATACTTTACTTGCCTCTTTGTTGCTAGCTACACGTTACTCGAAACTATAATACTACTCTTTACTTTTTTCGCTTAACCGTTTTTCATCTACTCGTTACTTGTTATTCTATTACGTTACTCTCTTTTCTTTGCTTAACTCTCATTCTCGTTGTTCATTTGTCGCTACTCCATACTTTGTTCGCATACTCGTTACCCTCGTTGCTTCTCGTTGCTTGTTACACGCTGCTTACTGCTGTACTCGCATACTCATCATTCGTTACATACTTCATTGTACTTTACTTGCCTCTCGTTGCTTATTAATCGCCACTCTTCGCCTTTTTATCTTGTTTGCTGCAAGGTGTTATTTTACTCTCTATGTTATCTCACTGCTAATTGTACAATGCACTTTGCTTCCTCGCTCACTCGCTTCATATTTGCTTGGACTTTTGTATTGTCGTTGTAGATGCCGATGACCCCAACGGGGGCTTCTGGGCGGCCAGTTGCCTTTCTGGTCTGTTCTGGTCGGGACGGTCAGGCGACAAGATGGCTGTCGAAATTATTGTAACCGTGACAACAACAACGACTACATGTGTGTGTGTGTGTGTGTGTGTGTGTGTGTGTGTGTGTGTGTGTGTGAGCACGTGACACTGTCTGTGTAAGTCTGTGTTTGTTGCTGTCTGTGGCATTTTTTAATTGCAGACACAATAATGGGAAGAAGGGCGTGTGGCATGAGACAGGAGGCAGTTAGCTGCTGGATGCTGGCTGCTGGCTGGTGGCAAGTGTGGCAGGTAGCTGTTGCATGGCGAGTGCGAATGTTGCAAGGGAACCAAGGGTCGCCCCATTTGTATTCACGCGGTTTGTCTGTAGCCGCAACTTTAAAAGATGGGCCAAGTTAATGCCACGCTCGACTTGAGCATGTTGCTCTCTTCTACTTGTTGTTGTTTTTGTCGCTTTTCTTGCTCTTCTTATTCTGCTACGTCTCGTTCTTGTTGTTGTTGTTGTTGTTATCATTGCCGCTGACAGGTGACGGTGACGGTGACGGTGACGGTGCCGGTGACAGTCAACAAATTGGCCCAGCATCGGAGCATCAGACCACGACCCGCAATCTGGGCAAACATTCAGTGGAGCAGCAAAGTGGACGCTTCCCTCAAGGGGTGGTGGAGTCCAAGGGGGGAGGGTATCAGCAAGTTCCTTTGGTTTTACATTTCCGCTTCCGTTGCCGTTGTCGTTTAGCTTGATGTGACAGCCATTTTTCACTAAGGTGCAAAAGGTGTCGCCTCTCGATATTTTCTCTTCAGTTTTGTTGCTTATATTTCGCTTTTTGGTTTTTTGTGTTGCTTGTCTTGAATTAACAATTCATTCGCCAATCAATTAATCAAACAATCAATTAAGCCAAAGACGAGTCGACTTGCCATGCAACGTTCACGTTGTTGCAACCGATTGATTGTGGCAGCTCCGCTTAATGCTGCTAAATGTTGCACTGTTGCCTACACTGGCAACATTGTCTGTCAGGCCAGTTTTCTATTTGTCAGCCGTCACTCACTTGACTCGCTTCATTCATTCATTTACCTGTTCACCCGCTCGCTCACCCACTCGCTCACTCATTCGTTCATTATTCATTTGGGCAGCTTTGAGTATTCGATTGCATTCACTTGTACATATTGTTGGCGTTCTTTTTGCTGTTGTTCTTGTTGAAGTGTTTCAATTCATTCCATTTTGCTGCTAATTTCGTGTCAATGTTTGTTCAGTTTCATCAGGATTTTCAGATCAGAGGAATTAGTCCTTGTTTTGAGCACTTGACAGGACTTGCCAACTTGATTGGAATTTGTGCAACTCAACGAGATTCATTTATCTTCACTCCACCCATTGGCTTCCGGGTATTAAAATATCTTTTAGGGATATAAATATATTTGCATTACATGTTTATTATAGATATCTTGGTTTTTAATCAATTGACTTTAGCTGAATTCTTTTTCTTCATCTATTCTTTGATTGGATTGTACTTAATTTCTCCTCAAATTCCTAATCGTAGGTTTGAATTTCTAACTAACTATCTATATTATGTATGTGCACACATGTGATTATCTCTTTGTCGAACCCTCTTCCCTATTCACAGTGAGTTTTTATCGCATGTAAAAAGCTTATAAATGTGCTTGAAATTTGCAATTGTTTTCTCTATGATTTACTGATTATAAATCGCCGATTTTAAGCGAGCTTAAATAATATATGGACTTTTAATGTGCATTTAAATGTATAAGTCAGGATTTACTATGCTTTTTTCACTGTCCATTAACCGCGAGCGACTTTCAGTTAATCACAAACGGAATCGATTCACAACCAGATGTTTAGTTGGCTCTAACTAATGAGAAGACAATGGTTTATTGGTACTGAAATTGGTAAATACAAATGTTGTGCTTATTGCATATAAATGCAGAAATATCCATTTTCATATTCATGAGGTTGTTATTCTTGTTTGTCTTGAATAAGATATCTCGGCAAATTTATGTAGGCACACATGCATACACAAATAAACACAACAAATACGAATTGTTTATACGGCCTGGTCATATTCATATATTCTCAGGCATGCATATGTATTAAGTTTTACTTCCGAGCAGTAAATTCCATTGAAACTCAAACCCATTTCAATTCTTCGCTCTGTCCAGCGAATAATGAGTCCGTAATGTAATATCAGGCATTGCACTTTGCTTGCGAACAATTAATATATGTATCTACATATATCTGCATTTGTTTGTTTAGAATCAAATGTGTGTGTATATATTATATTATTCGTTGGCACTACAAGTATGTATATGAACAGAACCCTAGAGCAGCTGGCCAACAACTGCAATTGTTTTATTTTGCCCCCCATTTTTATTCCGTTTTGCAGTCAACAGTTTCAATTGCCAAGCAGCTCACAACTGTTGGCCATGGCCAGCAGCTACAGTCAAGTTGGTTAACTAGCCGCGCCAATTACTGTTTCTAAAGCTTTCATTTCTATTTTTCTCCCATTTTCTATACACTCGTGGAATAACCATTGACGGTCTTTGATTGAGGTCGAGAGAATTTCATGTTTCATATTTATCATATTTTCTATTTTCACTTATATTTAATTATTAAATAATCAATTGAACTATTTAGCGTAAGTAATTGTTGAGAAATTATAAAATTAATTATTTGCGCTACTTGCTCTCGAATTTTCATAAAATGATACAATAAAATTACACAAATTGCTGAGTTAAATAAATACATTTTCTGACTTTTTAAGCTGTTACATATATTTATAAATATAAATAAAATTTACATATGTTCGAGTATGTATCAGATATTTCACTTCAATTATACGCCGATATTTGTCTGTCGTTATTCACCACTCATTGTCTTTTCTCTCGCTGCTTTCAATTCGTGATCCACTCGTTATTACTTGTTTTTTGTCTCTCGTTGTCGGCGTCTGTAGTTTTTTCTCTCGCTACTTTATCTCTCGTAATTCTTTGTATGCCTTATTCCTTGTTTGCTACTGGTTATTAAATATTTGATGCCTGTCTTTACCCATTTTTTCGCATATCTCTCTCTCATTACATTCCATCACATATTTGGTTTGTTATTACTCATTGCCAGTATCTCTCACTTTTTCTCTCCAAATAGTAATCGTTTCTTGTCTCTCGTTACATCCCACTCGCTGAATATCGCTCACTTTCTGTGTCTTCTGTATGTATCTTGCAACTTGTCGTTGCCCCACTTTGGGGCTCGATCTCTCCCAACATCTACCTCTCACTGCGTGTCCCTCATTACTTTCCATTCGCTGTCTTTCACTCGTTATTTGCTTCGTCCGTTGTTTATGTATCATTGCCAACTAGTGGTCACTTGAATCTTTTATCTATTACTCGTTGTCTGGCATTTGTTATCCACTTCTCGTAATCTCGCTGTCAGTCTCCCTCCTTTTACCTATTACCTATGCCCAGGTTGTGTGGCTCTGTGTGAATCTAAAGCAGCCAAAATAAGCCCAGAGAGCCAGGTTGAGTAATATTGCCTGCTGTTGCCTGGGTTACAGGTTTATGATTTCCATATGCCTGCTTCTCTGCTTGCTCGTAATTCAATTTGCAAGCCAGACACACTCTACCATGTTGGACCTAAGTAGCTTAAATGCCATCTTTATCACTCAGTGTTTGTGACTTTCATCAAATATACCGCTGGGAAGTAAGGGGCAGACTTTAGGGTAGCTACAAATAGACTCAAGTAATGAGAAACAGTGGAAAGTTAAGGTCATAAACTAAACTGCTTTTATGTGGCGTACACTAATTATGATTTTAATTGCTAATACGCACTGTGGGCCAAACTAAAGACCATTGGGAGAGGAATGACAGACAGAAGCACAAGCTACTGAGAGAATACAAAAAATCCACTTGCCAAGCAGTATGTGATAGAAGCACCACCATTAGCCCCACCCTCAGCACCACTAGACACACATACTCATACCTACTTTACTCATATTAGGCTACGATTTTCTCTTTACTCTTTTGCCAATTGCCTTGACTTTTGTTAACATCACAAAAAATACTCGGCTGGGTCTTTATCGCACTAGTAGCTGTCTCTCTCCTTCTTTCTCTGTTTTTGATTATGTGTGTGGGTGTGCGAACGTATGTGCTGAAATTAGCAAAATTATGGCTACTTATGCGGCTTGGTGTTTTCTTAGCCATTTGTGAATACATCTTGCGCATGGCCAAAGAAGACGCCGCAGTCATTAAAATGCTTAATGCGAATTTTCCCAGACGACGACGACTGCCTGGAAATGCTTTGACGCAGTTGAAAGGCCAAATACTTCAATTGCCTTCAGTTGCCGTTATCTTATACCTCGTAATTGTCTTGTAAAGCAGACAGGGATGCACCTTTCTTTGACTATTTTGCAAAATAACAAGCGACAGGATTGTTGACAGATTTTTCGTACATATTATTTAAGAAGGCATTCCCAAACTATTGATATTTGAATTTTGTTTTATAATCATAAGAAAAGTAAACTCCGACTTTTATAAGAAAATACTTTAAAAACGTTGATAGTAAACTTGCGAACTATATTTTAAGTAATTTTTTAATAGAGTTTTCTAATATTTTTAAAATTAAAATTTTATATTTTTTTCAATGGAATAAAAACAAAATGGGAAAAACTAGCTCAACATTTAATTACACAGCCTTTTAGTACTATAAGTATAAACCTTTTATTATTATATAACCTTCAATACTTGTTTTATTTTAAGTCAATTCGTGCAATTTTTTTTGTAAATTTATCTATAGCTTGGCGTTATTTTGTCTCTCTTTTTGTCGACAATTTCAATTTCAGGGCATTGCTTGGCTTAGTTCTATCAATTGCCTATTAAAGGCTTGAATGGTACGCACATTTCACCTGCTACAATTGTAACTGCTGCAGTCATAAAATGTGGTCAGCCAGGCAAACAACATATAACGCCCACTGTTGATTTACTTACATTTCGCAGGTGTTGCAGTCAGTGCTCTCTGTCCCTCTCTCTCACTCTTTCACTCTTACTGTGTGTCTGCTTAATGGCTCTGCTCTACATAGAGGGTATTTGCAAGTCGTTCATTCACATCGCTCTGCCTTCCCTTCAGTTCCCTTTTTGTGCCTATCTGCTTGCTCAATAAATATCGTAAATAAAATTCAATTCAATGGTATTTTTTTTTACATGTCGTATTTATCCCTCACTTTCCTCACATCCTTTTCCCACTTCCCTTTCTCCCACTCTTCCGACATGCGAGTGTGTAAGTGTCATTTGTGTGTGTGTGGGTGTTTTATTTATTATTTACATATCCGTTTACGTTTATTTATATAAAATTGCTTTCTGTTCGTATTGGTAACGAATCTTTTTTCATTTTCGTGTACGCCAAATGTGACGCTTTATTTATACACACACTTACTGAAACACACACACACACACACTCATATGAATGAATATAATTTTGATGTTATTTAGTTTTTGTTTCCAACTTTCAAATCGAATACAAATTTTATTCTTTTGTGTAAATGTTATAATCAGACTCTGCTTCTGCTTATTTATAGCATACTTTTTTGTTTCATCGAAATTGTGCGTTATACAACACTGTTAATGCTTTACATATATTTTGTGTAAATAATAAAGCTGTTGAATTGAGCACAGAGTTTTACATATAACTGATTCTTATTCCATAGGCTTAAAAGCGAGTTATAACTTTTAGAATTATTCGATATAGAAAATCGGACATGTGTGTGTTGAAAGTGTAGTATAGAGTTGCCACTTAATCTGTAAACTAATAAAATGATTTGTGACTTGCAATATAATGTAATATTGATTTACATAATTCCTTAGCTTCTATAATAAAATCATAATAACCATAATTCAAAGAAAAGACTTATGGAGTTCTTTTCTTAATATTATTAATTTCACTGTCACTCTTTTAGCTCTAATTAGAGAGAAATTCGAGTTATGGAAGTTCAACTGTATTTCCAAATTTAACTTAAAAAGGTAAGATGTTTTTAGCAACTTCTCCATCCACGCTTTACACAATCCCTTAAACAATGTGTCGTTGTGCAACTCTAAATGATGGGTTGAAAAAAAGGAACAATAACGGAATTCCTGAAAGCGTTTTCGATTTGGCTTAGATTATTTTTAACCAAATCTAAATCAGTTGACGGAACGACTCTTGTTACTAATTGACAACTAAAAGTATACAAAAAAAGGGCGTAATTGCACAAAGTGCAAGAAAATGAACGTATTGAACGAAAGTTTGCTCATTGAAAATGTTTTTATTGAATATTCGCAGATTGCCAATGTAAGCAAACTCCAACTGTCACACAGCTGTTTGAAACCAATTCGAAATCAAAACGAAATCGGCCTCAGAGCCGCTTTCACGAAATCAATTAGTAAGACCACATTTCCCTGATTTGGTCTGGGCACACTGAAAATATTGTATGGAGCTGACTGCGAAATCTAAACCAAATCTAAAACGCTTTCAGGAATCCCATTAATATGTAATCCCTGATTCAAATAACGAGGATTTAATACTTTAGCAGCATTTTGGGTTTTTGTGTTTGTGTTTTTTTTTTTCTTGTTTTTACAAATTCTTGTGAGTGAGGTTGACTGTGGTATAGGTGGTTCAAAGGAAACCACCACAAAAACAAATTCAGTCAGTGGCCACTTTTTGTAAGTTGATCAACGTTCACTTCATCACTGGATGATGAGCCTTCCTGGAAACTCAGCTGGAAATTCAATCTTCATTTCCTGCAGCAGTTCCGCAATTTTTGCATACTCTGTAGTCAGTATTAAAGAGGGTATATGGCTAAGAAGTTATTTGATTAGCCGGTCGTGTTAATATTTTATTTCTTTCGTTGACTCCTTCTTACTACAGGGTATCTCTGAAGGTATACTGAAGGCTAAACGACTCTTCACATTGAAGGAGCCACTCGAGGGGCGTGAAAAGCGATAGGAGGCCATTTGAGCTGTCTGCGTTGATACAAACCGAAAGGATACTCACTCGTGATGAAAGCAAGGACTCGCATTGCAATGCGGGACAGGCAGCTGAGTAGCGGTAGATTCTAACCCTTATTCCCTCCCTCTCGCTTTTCCATCCATTTGTCTGGCGTTTAATCCATTAGATATGCATTCACAAAGAACAAAGCTGCTCCCAAACTCTGGTACTCGTATGCCTATGCCAATGCAGTTCACAATGAATGTGGGCCATGCCCACATAACAACGCCCACAAGGCCCAACCAATATGCGCATGCAGGCATTGGTTTTCCATTTCCCATTTTCCATTTTCAAGCCCCAGTCCCTCCTCCTCCGCCTCTTTTGGGGCATCATTGCATTCATTTCAGGCTCAACTAACGAAAAAAAAAAAAAAAACACTGAAAACAAACTTGGTTACTTTGCATAATTTATTAAATACGAGATGCGCCCCCTTCCTTCCTTCCTCCTCACTTCCTTTTCCCGCTGATCCCCTCTCCTATCTCTCTCTCTCTCTCTCTCTCTCTCTCTTCTGTATCTACTCTCTTTCCCCTCTTTTGTTGTAGATCTCTCTCAGCTCTCCTTGTATATTCAGTGCTTTGGCGCTTTTGCTCTTTCGAGCGGTTTTTCCGAGCATTTGTTTTTCTTTTTTTTGGATGAACTGCTTATGCTAATGTTTGGCACATATCTACAGACCCACAGCCCCCCTATAGCCACCGCCCCCTTGGAGCCGACGCCTCTGCTTGGAAGCCAGTTTCTCTGAAACAAGTGGAAATGCTGCAAATTTCATGAAACTCGCGCTTTTTTTCTCTCTTTCCATCTCTGGGTGTGTGTATGTGTGTGTAAGACTTTAATGAGCTTACTATGCGGGCACACACAAAACTGAAAGAGGGACAAGGAAAGCGAAAGGGCGAAGAAAGAAAGATAGACAAAGAGAGAGAGCGAGAGAAAGAGAGAGAGAGAGAGAGGTATTGTACTTGAATTGTGGAGTTTAGTTTTGTTCATTGAAGTCTTCCGGCACTGCAAGTAACTTCCTCATTTGACGCTTAGATATCCCTCTTTTTCCTCTCTTCCCTCCCAGTCCTCAGACAAAGGCCAACAGTGTAGGCGTGGAGGGAGGGAGTGAGCTAAGGGGAAGGGGTTGTAGGTAGAGGTTGCCTACTTATGCAAATGTCAAAAATGCTCCGCAGTGCAATGACAGGCGTCCTCATCTCGGTTCTAAGACGACAGCCACAAGGCATTTAGCGAGAAAACTAGAAGAATGTGAGCGAAAAGTGGCAGAGGGATGGGGATGGGGATGGGGAGAGGGTGAGTATAAGGGAGAAGAAGAGAAGGGGCAGCGAATGAATGAACGCCAGAAATCGCCAGTGTGAGCTTAAAGTATCGTATACCCTATAAATGGGCTGCCAAATGAGGTAGTTTGTAAGCTGCAGATGATAACTAACTAAACTTTTTTATCTTTTTAGTTAATAACATTAAGTTTATCTTAATATAATGTTCAACTTTATTATTACAGTTAAATTTTCTAATTTTTTTTTTGCTGACTTCTCTTGGTCGATGCATAAAAAATAAATAAATAAATAAGAGAGAGAGAAATAAATAAGTAAGAGTGATAATCAAGAACATAATAAGATATCGATAACTGATTACATACGTATTTACGTATATGTTTGACATGTATTATTGTACATACACATTAAAATAGTATTCAAATATTGCATTTTAAAATGAAATCAAGCTAAATAAAAGATATGCTTGTAATAAATTAAATAGCAATTAAAACGTAAAATTAAATATTTAAAACAAAGATAATTACGTGAAAGTCAGTGCAATAGGGTTTCTTTTTAAGATTATTACTCACTCAACAGTTTTAGAATTTTTTTTCTATTCATTTTTGTTAGTAATACTATTTTTTGAACCTTAACTTAAGGAATAAAACAAAATGGATCTATATCTATCTAAAAAAAAAAAAAAACACAAGTAATATATTTTGTATATTTAAAACTCACTTAACTGCATTAAAAAGTGTTGCAAATTGTAAAATTAAAAAAAAAAATAATTAAACTCCCTAGAGAGTATATTCTTCCAAGTAAGTACTTCACTCTATAAATTTGATTTCAATTTTTCAACATTATTAAAAAGGATCTCCAGAGATTGATATGGCGTATAGTCGGAAGCATAAATCAGTGCTTGGGTTGTTCAACGCCAACTCGAGTTTTAATATAACCTTTGTTTTTGGTTACTTTCTTTCTGATTTTATTTCATTTCATTGTTTTTAATCCGCGTAACGCTCAACCGGGTTTATTCCCCAAACCGTGGTATCTTCTTGGTCATAATTTAGCTTGGAATTCCCCAAACGCCAACAGCTCCTGCCAACAGCCACAAGGCAATGTGAATTGTTTTTCATAGACACACACACAGAAACATACACTAATACACACTTGCATACACACACATGCATACACATATAGGTACATATATGCATATAAAGGTACATATACATAGTTTTCAATAGAAACCCGAGACATTTTAATCGACCGCCAACAGTTTTAAGTTTGGTCCAACTTTGCGGCTGTTTTGCAACCAATTTAAGAGGCTAAGAAGGGAGAATGCGAAGGGAGAAGGGGATAGGGGTGGGGCAGCTGACTCCTTTCTGCGTCCTGTCAATCCGCGTGATGCGTCACATTCTTTCAGAAGCATCCGTTGCAAACTTGCTGGAAATGTATTTTGAATTAGTTTTAAAGCATGCCACAGCATGCTGCCTTCTATTTTTCTTCTTTTTATATTTCCCCTTTTTCCATTTCCATTTTCCACTCTGCTGTCTCGCCTCAAACTGTTAGACATCGCAGCTGCTTTCTTTTCAATTTAACGCCGCTCAAAATCGATAGACATGGAAGTAACTTTGACTTTGACAAATTTCCTTGGCCCCAAACTTTTGGTGAATGCGAGAGAGGCTGGCAGCATTGTCTATGCCACATGCCCCATCACATGCCTCCTCCTGCTGAAGCTGAAGCTGAGAAGAAGAAAGCAATGCAAAAATCAATGTGACTAATGTACTTGGCTGTGTCTTGAGGTTTTTTTTTTTCTGTTTTCTGTGATCTCAGATCGCTTCAAGCATGAAATGAAATATTGAAATACTTTACGTGCAACTTAAGTTGCAGGAGGGAGACAAGGAATAAAGAGACAAGAGTAAGAGAAAGAGAGAGTTTAGTTCGGGGGTCAATTTAACCGGATGAGCCAGATACAATCAGTGCTTAAAATCAAATCACTGTCGAAGACTGTGTGTGTGTTTGCGAGAGTGTGTACACACTGAAAAAAAATGCATTCCAAAAATGCAAGCTCAAAATACTTGTTTTTAGCATGGTTATTTAAAATATATGTTCAGGCTATTATTGATAAATTAACACAATTTGCGTATAAAATGGGAATTAGTTAAAGTAGTTAATATAATCAAAAAGCCAAGTCACATGATTTAACTGAAATAATTCCTATAGAGCCCGGATAAACAAAGTTTTAGCGGAGAAGGAATCAGAAAACCGCACATGAATCAATTATATTGTACTTGGTTTTACCGAATATCCTCAGTGATTACCAATTGATTTTTATGCTCGAATTCAAGATGCTTTTTTTCTGTGTATGTGTGTGTGTGTCATAGGTGCAGCAAGTTGCAACATCAAGAGTAACTGAAACTGCAACTGCAACTCAATTTGATTTGATTTCAAGTTGTGTCTGTGCGTATGTGTATAAGTGTGTGAAATGTATCTGAAATCTCAACCCGAATCACAGTTGAAACTCATTCTCGATTCGATGAACCTTTCTGACTTTTGGGATGTTGTACTTGCATTTATTGTGTGCAACACTTTATGGAAAACTGTCGCATCAAACTGCGCCTTTTATGCCGCACTCCCTTCTCTCTTTCTATCTTTCGCTCGCTCGCTCGCTCTCTCTTTTCCATACACTTCCTTCTATTCCATATCCCTCTACCATTCTAACTCGCTACAATAACAAAACACTTTGATTTATTAGCACAATCTTTGGCGCGGCAAAAGAAGCAATCAAATACACGCGAAACTAAACCGCAGCCAGCCTGGGGCCGCACAGTGGTGCCAAACTGTGCGCATATGCACTAAAAAATTTAATTAACAAATAGCTGGAAGAGTGATGTAGTACACTGCTAAAAAAGACTTAATTACGAAATTGACAATATATTTTTTCAAAAATTTACTTCAGAAATAAGACAACCTTACGCAAAATTTTTAATGTATCAATTAAGATATTTTTTCTATATTTTTTGTATTACTTTTTCTATTTAATTTTCTTCATTAAAACTCTAAGCTTTGAAACAAAAATCTGTATTCTGTATCAGTGTAAATAGAAGATGGATAATTAAGAATTACTCTATCGAAAATACAGTGTACTTGAAAATCCGAAATTTGAAGTTCGGTGTAGAGAAATTGAATTGTATAATACAGTTGAACTTCCATAACTCGAACTTCTATAATTCGAACTTCTCTCTAACTCGAACTAAATGAGTGGCAGTAAAATTAATAAACTTAAGAAAAAGAACTCTACAAGTCGAATATCTCTATAACTCGAACTTTTTGTTTGGATATAGGTGATTCGAGTTAGGGAAGTTCGACTGTATTGCATTTAAATCAAATTATTTTCCATACGAATTTTCTTTATGTAGGTCTAAAAAAATAATATTAATTACTTGCAGAATTTATTTTATACTTTGCGCTTCATTTTTTTTTTCACAGCAATTTTACCTTATTGTTTTTCAGCTATATAACAATGAAACAAACTATGTGAAAGTATTTAAAGTAATTTTAATAAGGTAATAAAATAAATAAAACTTTTGAAATTTAAATAGATCGCTGAACTTAATACCTTTTAAAACTCGCAACAACTAACAAACAAAGAAATGTAATTACTACTTTGATTGGGATGTCACTGACCACAGACCACTGTCGGTTGACTGTGGCATGCATATACGCATGGCAGCAAGGCGGCAAGAGAATTTCAAGGGGTGGGGTGAGCAGAGAGGCATGCATTTCCCATACATGGACTGCTGGTCATATGTATCTGTATCTGTATCTGAATCTGTATTCGAAGGCTGCACTTAGCTGCCGGCATTATAGTCGCAAATGCTATTTGGTGTGAATTTGAGTGCCACTGTGACTTGAAGAGGTGTTTCCCTTTTCCATTCTCCTCCTGCTCTTGTCTTCTGTCTCCGTGGTTATGCATTGCTGCATAGATACTCGTTGTTATGTCTGTCAGTCTGTCCGACTGTCTGTCTGTTTGTCTGTCGATCGTTTCCCCGCCCTCTGTGGCAGCAAACAACAGCAATGCTAATGTCGAGATGCGTGTGACAGGATAATAAAGGATGCCTTTGTCACACACCCAACGAAGCCCACAGTTCCACCATTCGACATATCCACATATCCACAGACAGTCTGGCCACATTAATTTATGGCCAACTGCGCAAATGCATGGCATGCCAGAATTGCAAATGATTTCAAGATGAACCCAAATAAACTCTCACCAATCTTACAATGTCCCAGAATAATTCAAAGCAAACTGTGCCATATAATCAAAGCCAAATGCTGTAGTTATCTAAATCTATTATTCATTGCTCATTATCTGTCTAAAGAGATACGGTTCGAGATTAAAATAATGACAACCTAAATGAAATGAAAAACAACTCCTTATTAATCGAAATTGAGTTAGTTTAAGAAGATAGAAGGATAGAGTCAAATATTTATTTTTAAAGAAGAAAGATTTATAGGAAAGCTTTTCTTGAGGTTTGTTTTTCCAATGTTTAAATGTAAATATATTATTGTCATAACTATCCTTTCAATCACAATATATTGAAAAAACGATCCTGAAACAAGTTTCATTTACTACTTAAGTTGTTATATAATCATTTAAAATCCTTTAAAATAGCTGGCAAGAAAGTTAAGCCACCATTAATGTAACGAGTCTTTGTCATATTTATTATCATAAATATGTATATGAGAATTTGATAATATGCTCTGCGAAATACATGTAAGAAAATACTGGAGGAATGCGCCACTTATTGAAAAAATGGAAAACTTGTTTTCGCACAACTGACCAAAGGCAAATTGAACTGATATCCGACAACTGATAGTCGATTGAGGGTGATAAAAAGGAGGATAAGTATGATGGAAATAGATACGGAGATGGCGGCATAGACTGATACTGAGACTTTGACAGTTAGCGACACTGAAAGGACAAGGACTTCGACACCGATTCTCATACAATGCAAAGTGGAGAGGCGTGACTTTAGCGAAGCTACCAAAAGGAGAAAGAGGAAAAAAAGAAGCAGCTTAGAGAGGAGAATGTAAACTCAGCGTCACACGACAAACATGACTCTAAGAAGAAAAAATAAGTCACGAAAGAAAGGTTAGCTTCGACCTGCCGAAGTATTGATACCCTTAAATTTTCGAATAATCGTTTTTATCATAGCTATATGACATAATTCACCGATTTTAGCCAAATAAATCAACACTAAATACTTATTGTTGATTTTCGGCCGTTTAAATCGGCTGATGTAAATCCAAGCAAAGGATCGAATTTTATACCCAAATATAAAATAATATCAAAATGTATAAATGTAAAAATCGACAAAAAAAATAAATCGAGCGGGTGACAAATATCCAAATAACAACGACCCAAAAAAAAAATTAATGGAAATCGTAATCATGATTTGTTTGCCTCAACATATCGATTTTTGAGTATGCCGAATATCCCAAATTTTTTCAATGATTTAAAATTTTAAATCTTAAGTTTTAACATTTAATCAATTTCTTGCATAATTAACTGAACCTTATCCAGGAAATTTTTACAATGAAGAGACTCGAATCAATTGTGGAAATTTCAGGAAAATCGATTATATTAGCTCGATTAATAGTCAGAAAAATTATCGTGCCAAAGTACTTAAAAATCGCTTCCCCCAAAAACAGAGCTAAATACAATGTTATATCAAGATATTTTCACATCAGTCAAACACGGCTATATCAACTCTGATTAAGGATATATATATTTTTTCAATGCATTGTATATTTGTTGACCAAATTATAATGCCCTCTGCAAGTGTATGAATAAGAGTGCAACTTTTTTGTTTGTCAAAACATGCGCTTGCCTGCAAATTTGATGATGTCGCCAACGTGGCCCAAAGCGAAGGACAATCTGATCCAGTGTGGGCCAGTTACAGTTCCAGTTGTATCTTCTGCATTTTTAGCCAAAAAAAAAATGGAATTCAATGCGCCAAAAGGAAAGGCAGAAAATGAAGGAAGACGAAGGAGTAGGAGGAAGAGGAAGAAGTGGAGGTGGAGGTGGAAAAGGAAGAGGCAGCACGTGCTGCTAACGCATTGAATAACGCAGTGCTGCCAACTTCTGCAAAAAGTTTAAGCCAAAATCAAGAAGAATGAAGGACGGATGGACTGGGAGACAGAAGACAGACAGATGGACAGAGGAAGGAGCAGAGAGAGGAGGGACATAGAAAATAGAATGGGAGTAAGAAAACAAAATGCGGTGCACGTTTGCCAAATTGAAATTTACCACGCCGAACTGCAGCGGCTGCAACAGGAAAAGCTGGAAAAGCAGTTCAAAATCATTCAGGCGAGCAGCAGCAGACCGAGCAAAAACTGGGCGTGGCTGGGGGCTGGATAGCGGCTGGTTTACAATGCCTTCTCCGCCTCTATCACTCTCTCTCTCTATCTCTGTCACTGCATTTGTCTCTGTCTCTTTACTATTGCCCATGGCTTTGCTTAGCGTCATGTTTGGCCAAAAGTTTCGTTGACTTGGCTATAAACATTGATGCGCAGCAGTCGATGGGCGACATTCACTATAGAGCTAAGCCAAGCTAAGTGTGTTTGCGTGTGTGTGTGTATGTGTATGTGTATGTGTGTATGTGTGTATGTGTGTGTATGTGTATTTTGCCAAATACGTTGACTGCTTTTGTGGCACAGTGCAACCAACAGTTCATTTTGAATAATTCTGATTAATATTTGTGAATAAAAATATTGATTATTTATATCATAATCAAATCCCAACTTGAATAAATCTGTAGTACTTATATTGACTAGTTATTTTTAATATTTGCTTAATACGGGACAATCCGAAAATTATAATCCAATGGCAAAAAGTTAAGATAGTCAAAAAAGTAAATGACTTTCAGCAATATTTGTTTTTTGAATAATAGGATACATATTCTAGCTTCAAGCACAATATGGTTTTACGGCTCATGCTTTCAATAATTCTTGTAAAAAAAATTGTATTTTCAATGGCCAAAAAGTGGGAAAAACAATCGCCTGAGTATTTATCGCTTAACAAATCTTAAATTTTGTTTCATTTATCTTTTATTTAAGATAAACCTCATGTTGAAAGGAATGGATATTTAATACATATAAACAACTTAAAGTTAGGTAATAAACGCTAAAGAAAAATAAAAAATTGATAGTTTTGTAATAAAGTTGCTAAAATTGCTAAAGGACAATTAAAAATTGCTAGATTTGTGGCTAATAGCATTTTAAAGAAAAAAGTTGCAATTTTTTTCAAAAGTTGCCAGATCTAGCAACTAAATTGCTAAACTGGCAGCACTGATCTGGGGTCTCACTGAAATAAGTTTTGAAATACTCCCAAGGACTGTTTCAGTATGTCTGCAGTAAAATTAAAAAAAAAAAAATAAAATAAAACACAGCAAATAATACAAAAAACTGAAAAAAATTCATGAAAAGCTAAAAAGAATCTTTGTATTATTGTTAATTTTAAAACCATTTCCATTCAATTTAGCTATGTTTGGGTCCACTGTGCAGCTGTTGTTTGGTTCGTTGCTCTCGACTCGGTTGAGCATTGAACTCAATTCGGGCGCTGGTCGAAATGCGGCAAAAGCGTTTTTTTTACCTACATATATATGTACCTATATACGAATAAACATGCATACCTTTAGTATTCACACTCACACCCATTATTCAGACACGTACTCATAGCGACATTGTCTGCTTGCATAATTGGGCATTTGTTTAGCTAATTAATGAATTCAGCGAGCATAAAAAAAAGTAAATCAAAGTTGCAACACGATGTTGCAGGTGTTTTTATTGGTAATTAAAACTGAGTTTTAGAAACCGCGAAAGGAGCATAAAACACACGACACGCTGACAACATGGCCAACATGGCGAACATGGCCATCATGCCTGATGGCCGACAAGTGTCAGTAACTAAACACGCATCAGCACGCCCAGGGAATATTCTGACAGCAGTGGCAGCAGCAGCAGCACCAACGACAACAACAATAAAGCTTGGAGTAGGCAACAGGATGCAACAGCGTTCCCAATGCAAAGAGAGATAGAGATAGAGAGAGAAAGAGAGAGAGAGTGAGAGAGCACAAGTTGTAACATTGTCGAGCGGCATCTGGAGGCGCTTGTCAAGTAATTTGTCATACTTAATTGCAACACGCCATGAAGTTGCGTTTGTAATGTTGCAGCTGCTGTCAGCAACAGTTGCAGGGGAAGGAAAAGCGCAAATTGTTGCCGCTAAGCTGCATTAATTGAGTGGGCATTAAGTGTTTCTACCACCCCCTCCCCCCCCCCCCTCACCACCCTCGCACTTTCTTTCTCCCCTCCTGCTGTTGATTTTCTGATTCCAAAACCAAAGTCAGCTGTCAGCAGCAAACGACAAATAGCATTAATTTGCATTAGCTTCTAGCTAACATTGCTGCAACATTGCGTATACGTAATGCTAGCTGATTTCTATTTACAATGTATGCAGCAAACACATAAATCAGCGACAGCAACAGCCACTGTGATAAACTGCCAGCAGAAATAGTAAAGTTACAAATTAAATTTTAATTCAAACAAATTGTCTGAAAAACTAAACAAAAAAATTATTTTCTCTCCTATAAATACTCAAAAATTTATGAATTTCCATTGCTTGAAAAGCAAACATAAAAGAGAACTCATATTTGTTTGACATTTTTGGCAATAAAAGTCATTTATTTAGTGATTGTTGATTAGTTGTTAAATTAAAAAAAAATTTATTATTGGGAGCTGTGTTAATGTCGGTCTTCTTTTGTTGGCTTTGTAGAAATTTAGTCAATTTAACATGCATTGAGGTATATTTGGCTGTGAGCTTAAAACAGACGGGCTGACTTACTGGTCATTGTGAAGCCCAAACGGTAAGACCTAGAAGGTTCCTTTTTTACAGAACATAACTGAAACAAATTTATCGTGCAATAAAAGAACGACGAGTTAAAGTTCAAACTCCGAGGAAGTTGCTTAGTATGAAAAACTTTGTTGTTTTCTGAGCTATCTCAACGTAACTCATAGATTGTGTATTTGTTACTCGATTGAAACTCATTAAATACATAATAAGAGTTGAAATTACTATAGTAAATAATTAACTATAGGAAAAGTGTTAAAATATAGCTTAAGTTTTGTTATGCTATGTTTGATAAATCCTATGCAGTCTATTGAATTCCAAGATGACTACTGAAGATAAGTTCTTTAAAAAAAAAAAAAAAAAAAAAAAAAAAAATTAAGGTATCACATGTCTAAGTAGCTGTCAGGTTTTGTTTAAGCGAAATCTTCCAAAAGAAATTTACAGAACGACAGTTAAGTGTCCTTGGTTCCGTTGCGAGGGCAACTTTAAATGATATATTTATGCAATATGCATGTAAGCTGCAACAAGAGAAAAACAAACAAGTTGCCCCACATCGGTGGCAAATGTTGCATGCACTGCACTTTTGTCTCTGCTCTGAGCCATGAAAATTGTTATTGTTCCAAATTTGTTGCGATGCGTTTTTACCAGATAGACAGATAGTCAGAGAGAGAGAGAGAGAGGAATATTCGCAATATTCCGCAGCAACAGTTACAGTTACAGGCACAGTTACCTGTAGAGGAGAGAGTAACATTTACAGGATAAAATGACAAAAGGACAAAAGTAGAGAGGACATATCGCAATCGCATTGAGAGCGATTCATGAATATTTATGCCTAAAATCAAATTGAGGCAACCAGTGGAAATGGCAGGCGTAAAGGAGAAGAGGAAACAAGGGAATGAACGGAATATAAAGGGATAAGAATGGAGAATGCCTAAAGGGGAAAAGGAATAAAAGGGAAAAAGGGAGAAGGGGACAGGGCAGGTGTTTGCAATGGGAGCACAAAATTAGCATGCATATTGAAGGCGGTCAGCGTTTGGCACCTGGCACACTACCGAAACCTGGATGGCAATGTGAATGTGGATTCGGATGAGGATGCGGATGCGGATGCGGATGTGAATGTGGATATATGTACATGTGCATGTGTGTGTGAGTGTGGATGCCACAGCTCTGGATGTGAAGCTGAGCGGGCATGCCACTAAATGTGTAAGCTCGCAAAAAATGCTCTCGTGCATGGCCAGAGATAAAAACAGGGTTGACAAAACAAAACCAAAAAAGGCAGGCAGACGAATAAAAAGAATGAAATATAAAATCCGCCTGGAATTCATATAATACAAAAAAAAAAAAAAAAATACTACACGTTTGAATGTGTGTGGGAGTGTATGTGTGTGTCCGTAGTAAAAAATCATAAGACTGAAAGAAACACAGAGAAAATATGCTGAAATTCTTGGAGCAAAGCAGCAGCAACAAGCAAGGAATATTTTCAAGTAGGTCCAGCCAAAAAGTTGCAGTCTGCTGATGGGGCAACAACCGACAACAACAGCCGACAAGAACAACAATAACCAACAACAGCGAGTGGCAAGAGTCGTGTGCAAAATGAATTGAAACGTGCCACAAAACTTGTTTTATGCATAACTAAAATGCGAAGAACAGCCGGCAAATCTAACTGGAATGAATGTGGATGCCTCATGCCACATGTCGCATGCCACATGTCATACACTTATACCCATAGAAATGTAGCCCCAACTTAAGGGACAGCTTCTGTGTCTCGTCCATTTCCTCACTTCTGTTGGTTAGAAGACAGTCTTGCCAAATCCCAACTAATGAAGTGTGGGTCAAGCTTATGCAAAGCACCCTAAAAAACAATTGGATTTGAGAACAACACCTAAGGGCGATTACACTGAGGAAGATTACCTATTTCGAGCATCGAAAAGAATCGTCTTAAATACTTTATTTTTACATTAAGACAAATTTAAGCAATACCATCAAGATATTTTTAAGTATGTTTTGTTCTCAAAATCTTATTTTAATGAAAATTTATTTTTTATTGCTTGTATTGTGTTATCATATTTTATTCTAGCACTACAAGGATTTTCTAGTCACAATATTAATAGATCTTTTACTCCAATCTATGTTTTTTTTTTATAATTTTTGTTTTTTTTTTTTAATCAATTGTACTTGATTTTGATGCATGAAATTTAAAGTGTGCTTCGTTTTATCAGTGCAATAAGAATGCACACTTCTCGTATTTGGAGTATGTGTGGGAATACCCCTAACCAGATGCTCTCCGTTTGAAAACCTAAAGGTGGCATGGACAAGACAATTTTATAATTTAACAGGGAGAAGCCAAATAAACTCATTTAAGGATTATTCAATGTACAAAAAGTGCCCTTAACCCAATGCAATTTTGGTCAGAGAAATTTTGAAATATGTAGAGCTCTTTTCTTTACAATTGACAGCTAGTTAATATTTTTTATTTGTTTTGTGCCAGAGATCTACTATTGTTAGCTATTATCCTACAAAATCGTAACAAGATCGGGCAAATATCAAGGTGGAAATGACTCAATTAAGTTGTAAAGCAATTTAACTGCCTAAAAGTATGGAATAAATATATTGAATATACATAACTAAATAAGTAACGGGCATCCTATAGTCAGAAACTCGTCTATAGCATTTACCGCTTGTTTTTTTTTGCGTTAAGACTGAAATCCAAATGTGTATTTCTAATTACAAGATTTTCAGTTTTCTGTACTCAAGTTTTGAATCCAAATTTATGTATTGTTTGTAATTCCACAGGGGAATAGCCTTTTTTTTCCTATCACCTTTTAGTACCACACACACTTTTTATTATCAATGTTAATTACATGGAAATTCGAGACTGACTTTAAATGCAAGGTAAGAATAATGTCCCAGATGGTACAATATCATCAATCTCAGCATTATAACCAATTCAGTGAGATTTCTTTTACCTTTACCTGCGTCTCTTCCTTTTGGTCGATACACTGACTGGCAATGCAATCAGCGTACCGTTGCTGCCGTTCATCAATCTAATTGTCGTTCGTTTTGCGAAACAACTCGTATACATACACAATAGTCCAAAAATTTGCTTGCCAGTCAACTTTGAGCGATTGTCAATGGCAATTGTATGGGGCATGGCTACTTGCATCAGCATCAGCAACAGCCACAGCAACAATAACAGTAACTGGGGCAACAACTCGTTGCATCCACAAAAGCGGGCGCACTTTATTTGTCGTTCCACTTACCGCAGTTGACTTTGATTTGTGCGCACATTCGGGCAAACAGTTTGAGCTGAAGTTGCCCCCCAGTCACTGTGTCTCGTCCCTTGGCCCTGTGAGTGCAGAAAATGCAATCAAATAAACAAATTGCCAGTCGTCAGAGTCAGAGTCAGCGTCAGCAAACTCAGTCTCCGCACTCACACTCACAGTCACATTCAGAACGGCATGAGAGCATCCGTCAGAGCGCAACACACTCGTAACATGAACTTTGTGGCAGTTACAACAAGCGGTAGCAACGACACGTCGGCAACGACATGGCCCTAGGCATTAACGCAAATGCGAGTCTTGTTTAATTTGTTGCCACGCTGCGTATGCGTAATAAACATTTATTAAGCACACGCCACGATTGTCACTCCTCTGGACGTTGTCTTCTATCAGTTAAGCCAAGCAAATAGCAACCACAAACACACACCCCTACGCACCCACACACACACACACAATCACCTGTGTGTGCGTGTTTTTAAGTGCAGTGCGTTTATTTTCAATTATCATTACAATTACTGCAACTTAAGTGCGAATTATTTTCAAATTAAATTACACCATAATGTGGAAATTTGAAAAGCTTTATTACAAAAAATTGGTAATTGCTTAAAAGTTTAAATACTTAGAGAAAACTTTTGAAACATTTAATTACTTTAACTGCCGTTGCATTTTTTTTTTGTTATCAATTAACTATTAATAAATAATCATTTATTTATTGTTTTAAACGTTAAAATAATTACATTTTATTGTAATAAATTTAAAAGGGAAATTAAAATCAATTAAATTGAAGATCAAGAATTACAATCGGATGGCAAATCCTAAGAACTGTAATTACTTCGAGAATTCTTTAAATACATTCAATTTGTGATTTGAAATGCTTAACATTTTATTGAAATTAATTAATAAATAAATTCAAAAGCAATATAATTGCAAATTATTAAGTGTATTTATTTTGAGAAAATATATTTTTTTTTAAATTAATATTAATAATAACTAGCGATAACATTGCTAAAGGCTCATCTTAAACGAATATGTGTATCAGTGTTAGTTAGACAAAAAATTAGTTAAAATACAATTCACACTCACTAACTTTCTGGAAATCCTCCCATTTCCTATTCCTTTTTCGAAATCTCTTAGTAACAAATACTGGACTTTATCAAATCCATGCAACAAATGTTGGTTAATTTAGAAATTTGTTGGGTACCAACAGATTTTATATTTTTTCTCCTTTCAGTTTAAAATTAAATTAATTGAATATCATATTAATTTACTTAATTTTATTTAAATTTTTAAAAGTACTTTTGGCCAACCGCTCTTAGTTGACATTTAAATAAATATTATTTGATAATTTCTCTCTCATTTTGGGCATTGATTACTTACCTGGCATCATAATTAGCACTAGAAATCCGAGGGCATAAATACGCCAGCTTCTGGCTGTAATCGATGTGTGTGTCTTCCGTGTGAAACTCATTCTCGCTGTCTTTTTCATGCGCATAGTGGCCACAGTGAGTTGCATTTGAAATCGATTTGAGTGCTAGCAATTTAGCAAGTTTCCAGCTTTCTCTCCTCTCACTACCTTTCCCTTTCGCTCTCTCTCTCCCTCTCTCTCTCTCTCTCTGGGTGTTTTACTGTTTCTCCTTTTAGTGACTTTGATCTGCGAACTCAATTCAATCCATTGAAGCAGCTCGATCGATTGCCAATTAATTGTCGCTATCAGTGTCTCTTATCACTTGACTCTCAACTCAATAACGCTGCCTCAACCTGTGGCATGTGGCACCGTGGCACAGTGTCCGTTTAGCTAGACATATGGCGCATCGATCAGGCGAGAGGGGGCATCGATAAGAACTCTCGAGGACACGGAGCTCAAAATGAAACCCAGACCTCAAATTTGAGAGTCTCGGATACGCTTGTTTTCTGGAAAATGAGAGCGGGAACGGGGGAACGGGAGGCAGACGGACAACGAAAACAATTTTCTACGGCAAATGTTTTTTTTTTGCTTTGTCGATTTTTGGGTTTTCTTGCTGTTGCTTTGCGTTCTTTTCCGTTTTTCCGTTGGCTTTTTATGAAAGTCTGCTGACGCTTTCTAATGCCACTTCTGCGCTTGATGGGACGGCTTTTATTGTTGTTGTTGTTGTTGTTGCTCTGGTTGTTGTTGCTGTCCTTATCTCTGCTACCTTTTCGTTGCCTTTTTTTCTAGCAATTTTCGCCGCCGACACGAAACTTTTACTTTCGGCTTGCCGCACAATTTTTTGGCTCTGCCATTTATCAAAAAATAAAAACGCGAGTTTGGCGGGCTTTTTTCTTGTTGCTGTTGTTGTTGTTGGCCGGAAATCGCGAAAGAGTCGTGACTGTGTGTGTGTGTGTGTGTGCCTGTGTGAGTGAATGGTGTGTGTGTGTTGAGGGGGAAATTTGTTCAAACGTTGTCTAAGGTGTTCGTATGCAACACATTTGTGGCATCTCCAGGCGGTCGTTGACCTTGACTTTAACTTTTAACGTTTAGCTTGTCAACAGCAAAGCAGCGATAAAATAATTATTATCTCCTCTGTTTTTTTTCTCGATTGATAAGGATTGGTAACGAGAACGTTGTCTGATTGATGGTTTCTCAATTGTTGCCGCTGTTGCATGCAACACACATACTATATCATATATTATGTATGAATTTGTTTCGTTTTGTTTCGTTTCCCCTTTTTTTGTCTTTAGTTTTTTTTAGTTTGGCAATGTTATTTGTGTTCGGCTATCGAGAGCTGCGCTTCCGTTTATTTTTTTATTTTTGTTATTTCTCTCTTCTGACTCTTCTTCTTTTGTTCTTGTTATATTTTTTTGTATATTTCCGGAACTTGTTTACGGCACTTCCCTGTGCTTTGGCAAGTTTTGATTACTTTGTTCTGGCTAACAAGTAGCTGACTTGTCGCTACTTCGATTCCGATTTTGATGGCAAATATTGTCGTTACGTCCTTTTACTTGCCTCTCTCTTTCTCTCACACTCTTCCTCTTCTATTTGTCAATGAGTGATTCTGTTTTTTCTTTTGTCTCCCTTTCTGCAAGTGCATTTAAAATTCAATTGGAAAATAGAATTGGATTTAGAGTTCTTCCTTTTGCACTTTGTTCGTATGCTGAATGTTATTGTTGCTGTTTTTACTTTGTTTTCTAATGCAAATTATTTCAAGTCTACTCGTATGCACACTTATTTATTGATGGCCACTCCAAAGACTTTTTGGCACACAATTCTATATGATTTCTGATCCACTTTTGCATTCAAAATTGATTCAATTGACGTTTCCCCTCCTTGTCGCTCGGCTTGAACTCCATTTGCATTTGAATATTTTAAAGTAGCTGCAAGATAGAAATTGTTGAAAATAATTGACAGTTAGAAAACGCATTAAAAATATATGATAAAATTAGTAGAGAATATATTGAGTGATATTGGAGAGGATCTAATGTTTTAAAATTTTGTGTTTGGGGCTTAAAAGTCGCATCTATAAATCAGACAAATTTCAGCATATTGTCACTACTGATTCCAGCAAATTTACAGCAATAATACACCACATATACCCACATACACATCGGATACACACACACACACACACACACATACCTAAGAGCGCTGAAAGTCATGCACGCTACGCATAAATTCATTTTTAAATAGCTGCCCATAAAATGTAACTCGCTGGCATTTTTGAGCCTGTATCCTATAGTCAAAACAGTTCAGGAAACTACCGAATTTTTTATACCCTGTACTTTTTAAATATCTGCCAAGTCTATAAAATATATTGACATATGTATGTGGTTAATCAGTAATTCATCGATTTCGGCTAAAAACCCTACACTTGATACTATCAATTTGTTGCCAATTTTATTATCTTATTTTTCACTTCCTTTTTTGTCAGTCAATTATTTCTTGTTTCTTTAAATCAATAAAATTAATATTATAAAAAAAATTTACAATTGACATTTTGTTGTGCATTAATTGAAAAAGGTGTTGCAATTATTTATGAATTGGATACAGAGTATTTCTAACTCGACTACAGCATTCGGGTTGATTTTCTGTTGTTTTTTTTTTTATATACTTTTTATTGGTATTTGAAATTGTGCTCTCATTTTGGCATTAAAATTGCAGCAAATACTTTGAATAAATGCGGCAACCGCATGACAAATGTCTTGCATTAAATATAAAATATGTCCCAACGGACTGAGTGCAGGACCCGACGTTGTCCTGTGTCAGTGTCCAGTCCACTTTCAGTTGAGTTCAGTTCCAGTCGACGTTGCTGCATCGCTGGGTGACCCACAAAATGTAAAAATTTAAACGCACAAACAGACAGACAGACAGACAGCCAGATGGAGAGACAGATGGACAGACACTGTGTAGGATCGTAGGCAATCTAACGTTCAGTTAGAGCTAACATAAAACGCCCTGGTTATTTGGCAGGTTACCAACTTTCTCATATGCAGCAATTGAAGCGCTCCCTAATACAAAGACATTTCAAATGTCCTGCGAAATGAGGAAAGGCATAGCAAATTTCTATAGAAATTCAAAATTAAAATTTAATGATCTACTTTATGACGATCCCAAATTGTAACGATTAAAGTAACTTATCGATAGCACGTACAGATTAGATGTGTACCAGTAGAGATGATACTGAAGTGAATATTCTCGAAATTGAAAGAAATGGTAAATTTAATAATTTATTTTAAGGCTGTCTAAAAATATATCAAAGTTAAAGTTATGATTCTTAAAATACCCAAGTTGCATTAGAAAACAAACCTTGAAAACGAAAATTTCTAAAATAATTAAAAGTGCAGTCAGCTACTCTTAGTTGCACTGTTGTGGAATGACCATGGTAATAAGTCTAACCAATGTTTGACAATTTGAAGAAGACAAATTATAGGGAATAAACATTGAAATAAAAATACAAGAACATTAAATGTGCTTTACATAGTTGTACTGCTGTACAACGTTTCAGAGTTGAGCAATGTTCAAAATTTCCAAACAAAATGTACTCTATAACATGCAAAAAGAAATAAATCAACTTAACTCTAACATCAATGGCAATTATTTATGCTGTGTATGCTAAAGAAAATATGAAACCCTTTTAGGGGTATTGTACATATTTTGTTTCCAAGATAATAGCATATGTCTGCCCTCATAATACAGTACATGCATGTTCTTATCGCTATCAGTTGTGATAGTTGAAGCGTTTTTCAAGTTTACTGACCAAATAGGTCAACAAGAGATTGAGCCTATTTTTGGGCACCTTTTGCTCATGCAATAAACTACAATAAATCAATTTACTGCCACATAATCTGAGTTTGTTTATGCTGAGGCACACACAACCAAACATCACACACACTCCTTTGCACGCACACATGTATATATAAAAATATATATATATACAAATACATAGAGACACCTCGGGGCTGTAGTAAAACGTTCGTATCACAAATTACATGACGCTTATCGTTAGTTTTACAAGCGTCTTCCTTCAGTAAACGCTCGCTTCCTGACTCACTGACACACTGACTCACTGACTGACTGACGACTGGATGAGTCCTGTGGCTCAATTTGCTTGACTGCCACAACTCGAGTCGAGTCGAGTGAATGACACGCCATTCCTCATACGCATTATCTGAGGCGCCACAGCCTCCCACGATACTGATTGCTGTCTCAATATTTTCCTTGTTGTGTTCTCCTCATTTGGTTTTGTTTGAAAGGTTCCTTGCTCCCTGGACCGAGAGTTCTCTCTGGCATTATTGGCTTTTTTGTTAGGTTTTTTCATATTTTTTTGTGGTTGCCATTGTCAGTCGTCGGCCATTTATCATCTTTAGTCGCTCGCTTAAATGCGCCTCAAAATTATATTTAATTTAGGAAACAACATCTCAGCATCGTTACAAATTTAAGTATTGTATAGTTGCCATTTGCCCCGAATAAGCACTTGAATAACTTTTCTATTTATCGAGCCCAACTGCCAAACGCAATTTATGTGTTCTTTGATTAACTGAAAATGCTCTATAAATTATCAATAAACAGTGAGTAAACGACTTCTTTGGTTCCTTTTTTCTATTTTTATTATTATCAGAGGCAATCATGGCGTATACGCAACAAGCGCTGGGCGAAACTTTCACTGACACACATACACAATTTTAAGTGTTCCTTCTGGTAGGGAAAATCGTACAGTAAAGTCAAGTCAAGAGCTTTAATATTTTAAGAACTTTAGTTTATTTCTTTATTTGCTGGATCCATTAATAGGAAAATGCCTTTTATTTTAACAAACTTTAAAACAAAGTCATTATGAGTGTTGAAGCGCAAGGAAATTCGATTTATGAAGAATTTGAGCTGAGAAAGAAATTGACTAAGAATTTTATTATTACTAATTTTGAAGTTCACAAACTAGTATTAAATGCTGACCAACTATTAGTGTAACTAGCTCTTGAAATAAACCCGCTAGGATAACAACAATAAAATAATTATGTACGTTATAGGTTAAAAGTCATTTATGATAAGCAATCATCATTTAATTTATTTAATTAATTATTATCATGTTATTTACTATATAGCTCTACTTACTACTTTAAAACTTTACTTTTCATCTTTTTTATATTCACTTTATGTTATTTTTCAGCTAATTTGATAAATTGAAGAAATTTTTAAGAGAATGTCACTGCAACAGAAAATTGGTTTTAGGCAAATTAATGAAAGTCTTTGTACTCTTTCTCACTAATTAATGACCTAAAAATATTTAAAGAAATTCAATTTTATAGCAATTGAAATTAAAATTAAATTCATAACTGATGAATATTAATAAAACGTTATATGTAATTCACTTAACTTATCAATCAAAATTTCTGATGAAAAGTTATGAATTTGATTGATCCGTTTGAATAATGTGATTAGTTTTGCGGTTGTTTTTTCGGATGAGAAAAATAACAAATAATCGTTAGTTGGTGGCATAGAATACGATTGTAGGTGAGATGTGAAAAAGAGAATCGAGTAGAGAGAGAGAGAGAGAGAAAGTGTGAGCGCAGAAGATACGCATAAAGAATGACTCGAAACAGCGTGCGTTCAATTAAAAGAAGATGAACGAGCATTAGCAGAGTCAGAGTCAGGACAGGACAGGACAGGACAGGGCATGGAATCACTTTCAATTGGGTGGCAACACCCACCCGATCTGGGTGGCAACACCCCGCGGCAATGATGCGTAAAAGACGCTGAACTGGCAACCCAACCGATGCTATGGAAGAGGGTAGAGGGAAAAGGGAAAAAGGGAACAGCCAATGGCCATTGAAATCCCTTGCCTTTGCTGACTTACTGTCTTTTGGCCTTGAGCCTTCGGCATTTAGCTTTAAGCCAGGAGAAAAAGTGTGCAATACGGCAATTATGCCGCCAGAACAGCAACAACAGCAATACCAACAGTAAAAACAACAACAGTCGAGGGACAGAACGTTCATTAGGATTACGCGGGCGGCATGCAACATGAGGCATGAGGCAGTCACAGGATAATCGTGCAGGCCACGAACCTCTGGATAAGAAAACGGCGAACGAGTTGACCACTTTTAACACCGAGTTTATGTCCCGAATAAGTGGGAACGTTTCCATTTTGACTGCTCGACTTATGGATACCCTGTGTGCAGCTCTAAAGATAACAAACCAAAAGCATTACAAATCCATTGTCAGTGATCCCGAAGCAAACCAACCAATCGATACTTATGAAAATCAAATTTCAGTTAAATTGATCGATTCAAATTTAAAATAAAAAACTAACTTGAATTTTAAACAAACAAAAAATACTCATAAGATCACTTTATTTTTTGTATAAAATATTTAAACAACGAAACATGATAGATTAACGCTCGTATTGATCTACCTTGTAGCGCTATGAAGTAATTAATAAATAAATAAATAAAAAATAACAATAAATTTTATGATAAGCGATATTTGTAAATTCGAGAACAAGTTCGAAATATGAAATCTCTCATGTTTTATTAACATCAACGTATTATTTAAAAACACTTGTTATACAAATCTTACGAGATTTCTTAAATATACATAACAATCAAGAAACTGCGAGCGCTAGTGATGCTCTTCTCCAGTCCACGCTAAGATTATTTTAGATTATTTCCAAAACTACTGTCACGGTTAACACCTAGATGTTTATCCCTTTAAACAAACAAAGAAAAACACACAGAAAATGCTCGGCAATAACAAAAGCAATAATTTCAGTAAATTTATGATAATTCCAAATATTTAAGTAGTTATCATAACTATTATTACTCATTTTATCTGAACATTATAAAAAAAATGACCTATGAATGAATGAATGACAAGGAGAACTTTATTCAACCATTTATAGAAATTCTAAAACTATTCGGAATTAAAAAAAAAAAAGAGTTAAATAGTAGATGTTTTGTTTTTGACAGTAGTTTCGAACAAATTAAACAAATTAGATAGATAAGAAGCCTAACATTGCATTGCATATTAGTTTTTGTGGCACCTTTGGCAAAATGTACAATGATAATTGAAGAATTTTGAGTGCATATATGTGAGTCAGTAAATGTGTGTGTTAGTGTGTGTTGTTTAATTAAATCAGTCATATGCCCTGACTGTGCCACGTTTTAACATGACAATGGGAACATGCCGCTTCCCACTCTTTAAATATCACCAAAAATGCGAAAGAGTAGGAATTACAGAATGAGATAGAAAGAGAGAGAAAGAGAGAGAGAGAGAGAGAGAGAGAGAGAGAAAGAATGAGATGCCCTGTTATTCCCTGGCTGTGACTTATCACTTTTATTAAAGGACACTGATATATTTTCACACTGAGACGGCAAAACACAAAGGCAATACCCATTCCCCCTAGACATTCCTTGGCCCCGCCCCCTCCGCAAACCCCATACACATCCTGCTGTGCCTCAGCTATTGTCGAGTAGGCAAAAAGCCAAACAAAATATATGTGCTAACTGTTGTCTTTGTTGTGTGTTTTTTTGTAGATGTGTTAGTGTGTGTGTGTTTGTGTCTGTGTCAACAGCTGAGGTTGCAGCTCTTGCTGAGCAGAAATATCTGAGAGTTTATTATACCCCTTCCTCCCATCCTTTATCAATACCCTCCTCCATGCAACAACGGTATTTCTATAAGGCCCCCAAAAAATATGCGTTAGAATTCATTCCTTACTTCGTCTACTGCGTGTAATACAAATCTTCGTACGTATATAAACAAATTCAAACGAATCTTAATTAAATTTAATAAGTAAACATTCCAAATGAAAATAAATTAAATAAAAAAGAAAACATTCCGAAAAAACCAAACACATTAACTAGTTCAAGTGTGAAAAGTATTTCTATTTAATTCTATGAAATTGTTAATAGCAGTAACAGAATTTTGTTCGATTGAAGGATTTGGTATGGATTAATTATAGTGGATTTAATATGAAAAGGACCTGGATAAACTAATTTAAAATGAATTCAGACATAAAGATATACATAAATTTGTTTATTGTCCACACAGGACGAAAAAAGTAGCCTCAAAATAAATTAACTAAAAACAAAAAATAAATGAACTACATTTTTGACATCTGTTTTTTGTTTTTAGTCTTTGAATTTTTACAATCTCTAGATTATAAAAAAGTTGTTTATAACAGTATTCCAGCCACTTTCGTTAATTACATTTTTATTTGTTTATTTTATCATAGTTACATATATTTTTTAAAACAATTTTAAAAGAAATAAAATAGTGGGATTCATTGGGATAAAGTATTTTTAATCATCAAAGCCAAATA
The DNA here is from genome assembly GCA_035047525.1 of Drosophila quinaria. Classification (NCBI taxonomy): domain Eukaryota; kingdom Metazoa; phylum Arthropoda; class Insecta; order Diptera; family Drosophilidae; genus Drosophila; species Drosophila quinaria. The sequence goes on along the minus strand of JAWNPO010000455.1, from coordinate 12,780,705 downwards.
TGTGAATACTTTCGATGTCAAAGAAATTTCTTGACTAACTATATCAACTATACTATATATGATCCACATACACATATGCATGTATCTACAACGAGGTTTTTATCAAATTATTTTTGGCTATACTTTGGCTTTATGGTCGTGCGGAATTAGAATGAGGCCTTGTGCATATAATACCCATTATGTGACCAGCTCTGCTGACGAAAGTTAATTGAAATGGCTGTGACATAAAACATTAAACATTTTGTTGTCGTTGTTATTGTTGTTGTTGCTGTCGTTGTTGTTGTTTTGCTGGTGGTAGAAGCATCGTCTAGTACATCCTTCAATGTAATTTCAGCATCATGTTGTTGGTTGTTTGTTGTTTGTTGCTATTGTTGCTTTTGCTTGTGCTGCATTCTGTTGAGCAGCACGTGAAGACGGAGGAGGAGGGTAGGGGCTGCAAATGGAGGGGCGGCTGTTTGGGGGTGTGGCCTAGCATAGTTTTCAGATAAATTGCATTACTTTGCATTTTTGTTTTGAGCTTTGAATGAAATAAACACAGAGGGAGCAACAGCTATAAAAGAGCAGCAAGCTAGGAAGAAGAGGGCCAGAAATAAGGGTGGGAAAAGGGGTGATTGGGGGGAGGGTAACAACAGAAAAGGAACGTGGCGCATACGAGTATCCAACCGTACATAGGCGTTGGCCTCGATACTCAAATCAGCGACAAATAAAACTTTTCACAACATCGCCATCGCCAACAGCGAAACAGAGATAGAGAGAAGGAGAGAGAGAGAGAGAGCCAGATGGCAATTGAGTGAGAGAGAAGGAGCATTCAAAACACGAGTCCTCCTTGGGTAAAGGAAACATTTTTGTTAGGCTTTTGAGACGGGGGCAAAGGCGGTAATCGAAATTGAAAAAAAAAAACAGAAAAATGAAAAATAAGGCAACGGAAAATGAAAAAGAAAACGAAACGAAAAAAAATATTACAAAATGAAAATGCACACGGAGAAAAGTGGCAGACATAGCAAATAGCACATGTGTGCGAAGGAAGCGTGTCCTGTGTCCTATGTCCTTTATCCTGTGCACGGCATAGTGTGAGCCAACAATGAAATTATATGTTGAGAAAGAAATAAAAAAATGATAAAAAAAATATATATATATGTATATATTCGAGAAATAAATGGAGTTTATTGCTTCCGTTTACTGCATAAAATCGCTTTTTAATCAACTGACTATCGTCTATCGTTTATCGGCCATTATTATCGCAATTTTTGCTCTGCGGCATCGCCATGTGTTTAATTTTTTTTTGCGATGTGTGGTTTGTGGTCTGGCCTGCATGTCAGTCATGCAATGCTTGACAATATGATTGATGGCTGTTTGCCTAGCGAATTCTTCCCTCTGTCTCACTCTCTCTCTCTCACTTAGTGACAGCGACAGCTGCGACCTCAACTCATATCAAAGAGGACACTACACAACACAACTTGCAACAGCTGCAACAGTTGCAACACAAAAGGCGCAATCAGAGGGACGCCAAATCTGACAAACCGCAAGCATTATGCATCCTAAATTATTTCTCTCTTCTTCTTGCTCTATTATACGGGTTCCGTTTCATTTGCAAGACAAAGTCAAAGCGAGTTGAAAAGACTTTGTGATTTGAAGAAGAAGATCTAAATGAAACCTCACACGATTAGGAGTGAAGGGAAACTTATTATCTGATTTTTGAAGCTCTTTATGATTACGGATTACAACTGATGAATGAATTTTGAATGCAGTCCTAATAAAAATCATGAAATTTGAGGATTTTAGTTACTTATAATCAGGGATTAAAACCCTAACCGAAACCGTAACCTTTAACCGGTCAAAACCGATTGAAATTTTAAACCGTAACCGAAACCGTAACCGAAAAAAAAAATTTTCATCTGACCGAAACCTTTAAACCGAAACTCTGAAAACCGAAATAACCGTTTGGTAACCGTTTCATTTATAAGGGTTCATTTCGGTTTTCCATACATGCAAAAAAAAAAAAAAAATTAAAGCAAGATGCAAAAAAAAATCAGAATTTTATTGTCTTATGCATGTCCACACATGCATATAAACATACAGTGAATCAATAAAGTAAGTATGCAGTTGACAATACAAACTTTAGGCAATGAAAAAACATAACTACAATGCATTAAGATCAAATGAGTAGATATATTTCAGAAATATAAGTTATTAACTTTATTTAATTATGTTATGTTTTTTCTTTTTTCATTACTAACTTTATTTAATAATTTATATTTTTGAAATATATCTACTCATTTGATCTTAATACATTGCAGTTATGCTTTCTTATTTCCTAAAGTTTGTATTGCCAATTGCATACATACTTTATTGATTCAGTGTATGTATGTACATATTATGTTTGTATGAAAGACGCGACGCGTCAAATGTTTTCAAGGCCAAATAAGCAAAATATGCTACAATAACTGTAAACTGAGCAGTTCATCACATGTACGTACATACATACATACATATGCATGCAAAAAGTAACGAAATTTCAATTGTCTCCTCCTCGTTTCGTGGTGACGATCGGCGCTTACTTTTGTGCGCTTGAGTGTGCAAGTGCGAGTGAGACAGCAAACAGTCGAAATCGTACAAGCACACGTCATATGCCGACTCACATATGCGACTGCAGAAATACCCATCATATTTTTTTAATTGACATGCATATGTACATACATATGTAAAATATCTGCATTTACATAAGATTATTTATGTTAATCATACATATTAGCTTGATATTTACATATGTTAATACTTATGTAACGATCTAATAATTTGTTTTTATATTTTACATATGTAGGAACATATTAAGTCATAGGGTATTTCACAGTCGCCTTTCGAATAGAGCGTTCTTTCTTTATTTCACGCACATTCCGTTACTTCACATTTTCTGCCTCGCCTGCAGGCTTGCCAATTTAGCTATTTTCCCGACAGATTTAGTGGGTTGCAACTGGCAAATAAATATAAATATAAAAATATGGTACTGTTTTTTTTATCATTCTGTTATTTTATTTCTACCTTCCTTCCATTCTAATTCAGAAATAAAATAAAAGTTTGCTAAAAAAAGTAGTACCATAATTTTTATTATTTCTTTAAAATTTGAGTATTGAAATCTGGCTATTTTTTAACGGACTAATTTTGGCAACGCTGCTCGCCTGCTGAAAGAGTGCGCAACTTCAATCGGAGTTAGTTTTTCAACGAAGAAGACGTGCGCGCAATTAAATAGACAAATATTTTGAACAAAATGCCGCGACCGGAATCTAATCCGTTTAGAAAGTTCTTTTCGTATAATTTAGAAAAGAACACAAGCTCTTGTTTGGTCGAAAGTGACAATAAACGCTGTGAAAAAGAAATTTCAGTGAGTGAAACATACGTAGTTGCATACATATGTATGTATGTATGCACATAAATACATACATTTGCATACATACACAGTTATGTATATACATACACGCATTTGATTTAAGTGACTTGTGATGTGTTTTGCATTATGACTTAAACTGCAACGTACATATCTACATATGAACAATTATGCCTTTTTATTATTATTATTATATTTTTATTATAATTATATTTTTACAAAGAAATTTTTTTTTTGGGGAACCGAAACCGTACCGGTATTTCAAAACCGAAACATATGAAAACCGGTTCACCGTTACGAAACCTTTATTCAAAGATTTTGCGTAACCTATAACCGAAAACCGAAATGCGAACATAACCGAAACCGTAACTGAAACCGTTATTCGTTTCGGTTTTAATCCCTGCTTATAATAGTAAAGCATTTGCCACTGAGCATTTAATGAAGCTCTAATGCGACCATGATGAGGTTCTAATGAAATAATTTTAAAATTCTTATTTGTTTACATATTATGAATATGTTAAGAATATTTCAAGATTCTACAGATGTTTAATTGACGTTTTATAAAAGTTTGTTATTTAATTCTAATAAGTAATATATTTAAGTTAATACCTTTGTCAAATTTTTATGAAAATTTATAAATTTAGTGACTCCAAATATATTATAAAGTAAAGTTAAAATCAAAATCTCGAATCCAGGACACGTCTAGCTACAAACTTGTTGACTTTAGAGCGCAACAACTTATTAGCTTCCTAAAAGGAGAATCAACAGAGATTTCTCTTAGAGTGGGGAATAGTGGGATGTGGACTAACGGAGAAAGAGATAGCGAGACGGAAAGGGTGAAGGAGAGGGAGACACACCTTCAAGCACGTTTTGGGGCCAAGTCAATTTGTGTAATGCTTGTTTGCCGGGGCTTAGAAATGTTCCAAATCAAATTGGAAATTCATTCGTTGAATGAAATGTGCAGATTAACTGTAAAGCGTTGCATTTATTATGTAAGACACACATACATGTGTAAATGTATATGTACACAAGATGTATGCCAAGATATTGTAAATGGCATATGTACAAAACGAAATAAGTAAGAAAACTATGCGAGTAAAATGAGTATATTATATACTTTTATCTTACTCAGAGGTGTTCCTAAGTATGTGTGTGTGAATCTGTTATTCAGGGAGTGCGTGTGTGTGTGTGTGTGTGTGTGTGTCTCGGAATCTGCTTGCACTATGGGTCATTTGACCAGTTTTTGGGAAAGAATTAATGCCTCCACAACATGGATATAGGCACTTGCTTGCCAAGTGCTTAAAATTTTTTGCTGTTCTTTATAAACTAGAACCTTCTTACCAAAATCAACCATTGACACCACTTGCTAATTTGTGTATATTTAATTAATAAGACACTCACAAAAACAACTACAAATAGATAGCAAAAAGTACGAATTGCAATTTTAAATTTTTAGCACAAATTTATTTTGATTATATTATATTAGTTTTAAAATGCAGTTGTAAATTTGCAATTTGTAGTGATTATTTAAAGATTTTTTCAAGGAGATTCTTCAATGCTAAAGGGCGCTTTAGACGAGCACTTTTTCACCGACACTTTTTGTCATAAAGCGATTTTTTCTTGTCCGTATCGCTCACCGACGCTTTGAAATTTTGTGTGGTTACCCGACACGGACAGCCTTTTTATAAAAAGTGTCGGTGAAAAAGTGCTAGTCTGAACCGAGCATAATGATAATTTTCAACCAAAATAAAAAAGACTCACAAATAATCACATAAAACTCACTTTTAATTCATAACTTTTGTGTAGGATTTTCTCCCAATATTTTTGAATATCCCTTACCATTTTAAAATTAAGTTTTATTTTTAGCGAAACAATTAAAAATTATAAATAATGATGTTTTGTGAGTTTTATTAATATTTTTTAAATTATCAGTATCATTGAAGAAATTCCTGAAAATTTTTTAAATAATCATGACTTTGTAATTTTTATAATAATGATTACGGTCACAGACATTTAATTTGTGTTGGCATTAAAAATTCATAAATCTGCATACTTGCGAAAAATGGATTAATGCCACGAAAACTGGTCAAACGGCCCACAGTGACTTGGAGCTTTGCCTTGGGTCAATGGCTCAACCTTTTTTTATTTTGTCTCACGTAATCGGGGAAGCCAATCGCGTCACTGGGCTTAGGTTCAACAGCAGGTTCTGATTCAGGTTTTAGGTTTTAGGTCCTCGGGTTTTAGGTACGGCCGATTTTGCAAATCGAATTTATGTCACAATTTTTTTTATTTTTGTGAAGCAACAGAAGCAACAACAATAAACGGGAGAAAAAAAGGTAACACGGACAATGGCCGCAAACGGTAAAATCTTGTGCATTGACCTTTTTCCAAGCGAATGGCGATCCCAAGTTAACAGAGGTGGAAGGGGGCAAAATGGGGGCGTGGGCATTGCCTGTAATCTTTAGGCCAAATATGCGTGAGAGTGTGTGTGTGGGTGGGTGTGTGTGTGTCTGTCTCTGTGTCCTTTACATATTTGGCATTCACATTTTGTGAGCTTAATTATTAACTAGTTTTGCTTTTGGCCAACCAACAAACTAAACAATTAATTGATGTTGCCTGCCAAATGGAGCGCTATAAAGTCTGGTTAAGCTAACGATATGCATGTAAATACATATAATATACGTACATATATAGGTATGTCTATATATAGGCTGACTTGGATACGGTGCAAGGGACATGTCGTGGTTTCAAATCCAAACGGCAAACGGCATAAAATGTCAAGGACGTTAAAATTTACGTTTTGAGGTTGCCACGCTTCGTTTGGCACTTGGGTAACGCAATAGCAACAACAACAACAATAACAATAAGAGCAACAACAATAACAACAACAATAAAAGCAACAACAAATGATACTCTTATGGCCAACATCTCTAAGCCAAAACCGTTGCGACAACCAATTCCACATAGCACATACACATCTTTCCCCTCTCTCTCTCTCTCTCTCTCTCTCTCTCTCGCTTGCTCGCCCTCTCTCTCTGTCTTTTTCTAATAGCGCGTATGAGTAATATTCCATGTGGTCATGCCTAGGGCATCTTACGGCAATACTAACGAGTGCAACAAAAATAACAGCAGGAGCTGCAACACGAATTTATTTATTTGCCTCCACCTGTCGCCTACAATTGTGACTCGCACTGCAGTCACTGTTACTAACAAACACACACACACACACACGCACACACGCACACACACACACACATAGACATCTCTGGCAGCTTCTCATGCTGTGCCAATTGAAAGCCCAATTCAAACGACTGCCACAATCCCATCACCTCAAAAACAACAACAAATAAAAACTTTGTCTTCCTTTTAAGCAATTGTTGTCCGAAATTTTAAAACCGAAAATAAAACAAATAATTGCGTCCAAAATATTTTAAACCGGTTCATCAGCACAACAATTTGAGCATTTTTCATGATGTTTTGTAAAGTTATGAATCTTTAGGAAGAAGAACTTAGAAATTAGCTTCCTAAGTTGATCCATAGCAGCAAATGCAAAATAAATATAAAGTGAAAAACTAATAATCTCTAGATGTTTTGAAGAGAATTTAATTGAAAAAAAAACCATTCGAAATATGAGTGTGTTTTATATGTCAGAGATTTCATTTTATTCATTTTTCATTTCATTTTGTAAATCTTAGTTTACTCATATCCATAAATTCAGCAACAAAATTTGAGAGCATACTTTTTGGGGCCGTAAATAAAAATGAAATAACCCTATACTTAATTGCACGTAGTTTCATTTACTTTTCATTTCATTGAAATGATTGCGAAATTGTCGAGCAGAACCGAGCGAAAGAGTCAAACTGCTGAGATTATCTGGCAATTTGGCTGTTGACCCGGGCTAAGAAAACTGGCGATGAAGGCAAACCGTTGAAAATATTCAGGATACAAATCGAATGCGTTGTGAAGCTTGGTGTAAATAAAATGAAAATAACAACAAAAACAAGGGAAAACTTATTTTTACTTGCGTCTTATGGCATGTTCAGAAAACTTAAATTGCTTTTTGAAGCGCACAAAAAGTGAGAAAATGGTTCCGAGAGAGAGAGAGAGAGAGAGAGCAAGATTGGTAAAGAGGTAGAGTGAGAAGGCATTTGCAATTTGGCAGGCAGTATGTAACACTTTGGGTGAAGACAGCTGACAGAAGCGTAACAGACCACCAAATACCCCATATGACAAATGCTACAGGGTATACTTCTTCTCACAGATTAACTTGTTTGCCATAGCTTATTAACTAAAGCAAATGTTGCATGTGATCAGCCTGTAATATACATATTTAGCACATTAGAGGGAAGGCGTGGCACTCACACACACACACACACACACACACACACACACACACACATACACACAGTTTGCAACTCGGCCGTGTTCTTGTATAATTGGAAGTATCTTCTGCGAAACGGCGACTGAGTAAATTCATGCATAATTAAGTGAATCGCGAGTGGAATGCGGCAGCAGGCCGAAAGCCTTTACTTGCAGCGTGTCCTGTGATCCTGTGAGGAAACAGGAGAGCAGTCCCTTTACTCCCATATTGTTACACATTTCACTTCCCATTCCCATACACACACACAGAAAAATAAAATCATTTTAGAATTCAAGCTTCAAATTCATGATTAGCATGTCTTTTTTAACATGAGTAACAATTAGTATTCAGAAAATTAGTGTTAATTTAATACAATATGAGGCAATAAAATAGCAACCACTCAGCATTAAAATAGTCAAAAAAGCCAAAATCATTTGATTGAACTGAGTAAATACTTTCAAAAAATCGTACTTGTATCGAGAATTTTGTTCACCGCATCAAATTGATTTTATCCCGGATGCCCGGACTATTTTTTTTCTGTGTACGCATTCGCATTCTGTTTCCTATTTGACAGAGAAGTGTCCTCACATGCATATTTAATATGGGCACATGACTCAAAAGCCCGCAATTAACTTGCGATGAAGGGGCCACTCACTCGCTTATTTCCACACAATTAAGAGTAGAGCAATGATGATGATGATGATGATCCAAATAATGATGATGACAAGGACACAGTTGCGTTGCGATGGATATGGACAACGATGATTCAGAGATTGTTCCCCAAAGAATAAAAACTCGCTGCCTTTCTTCCTCTCCCTCTCTCTCACTCACTCTTACTCACTCACACTCTCTCCTGCTTATGCAAATCGTATGTGAAATGAAAGTGACTGAACACAACTCGGCGTATGCGTAACTTTAAGGTAGGTAAAAAGTGCTCAAATCGTGTATACGCTTTCAATTATTAAAGTGTCAGTCGTTCAAACTTTCCTTTACTATTCTCTTTTCGCCCCTTTTTACATTCTTTCTCCTCAGCTTTACTTTGCGTTTTTTTTTTCTGTTATTTTTACTTTTATGGCGGCAGCAGAGAGTGAAAATATGAAATTAGAAAACTGAAAAATGCAGACCGAATGCAATAAATTTAGCTTTTTTTGTAATATACAAATTTTTTTTAAATATTCTTTTTAATACTTTATAATTTTATTCATTTCCAAATCATACAGAGGTTTGAAAAATCTTATATTTTTATTAATATGAAAAAAATACTTTAAAACTAAAGGAAAAAGAAAATTTTTGAATTTTTTTACCATGGAAAGTTTTACACTTTTAACTTTTAAGATTATGTACAGTTTTCCAAACTTTTTTATTTAAGTTTTGTATATAAATCGGATTTTTCTTAAATTTTCGTGCATTGCAAAGCATTAGTAAATTATTAATTTTTTAATAATTTTAATTGATTGCAATCAATTTGTAAACTTACTTTAAAGCGTATTAAAGCTTCTGTTATTCTTTGACCTGCAACATTGTGAGCAGCCTGTTTGTATTTCTTTTGGGTTTTTCTTATTTCCATCGAATATATTTTTTCTGGTCTCTTTTTGGTTACTTTTCTCGTTTTTCGCCTTTGCACTTCGCACTTTTACCTGCTTCTTATGATTATTACTTGCTGTAAATTATGTTTATATTGTTGGAGCGTGTGCAAAAGGCAGCCAGAAGGCATAAGTAGAAAGAGAATGAAGGAAAGTGCGATAGAGAGACAAAGAGAGGGCAAAGTGAAGTGTGAGACGAATGGAGCCTTGGGCAAGAAACAGGTTGCAATCATAACTGGCGACAGCATAAACTGTGCTGATTATGTGGCGCCAAGTGGCCAGCAGGTGCCAAGGCAGATACGAGTACAAATACAAATACACTGCAAATACTTAAGAAGTAGACAGTAGGTGCCAATTGGGAGGAAAAGTGTGAGAAAGGGTCGGGGAAAACCCAATGCTAAAACCGAAGCCGAACCAATTTGAGCGCTAAGTTCGAATTCTCGACTATGATATACCCGCTACTCAGTGTATATTTGCATACATATTCACTTATCTAAGACTTTTATAGCTTCAACAGTAAAAAAAAACCCTAAGTCAGCCAGAACTACCCTTTTATTCAACCAATCCCAATGCAAATAAATTGAATGACTAACAACATAAAAAATAAAAAATTCAACAATAAAATTATTATTTAAAAAAATTAAAAACAGGTAGTGTCTTGATCTGAGAGAAAAGCATATGTATTTCAAATTTGGTTGACTTAGCTGATATACTATAGTCTCTGAAGTCTTCAAAGTAACCAAAATCCAATTTTAAGTCAACTCTTAATTTATTAAAAATGTTTTTCAGGCAATTTTAGTTTAATTTTATTTATTTATTCCAAATATATTTTCCAAGCTACAAAAATGGAAACAAATATCAAATTTCAACTAAACTATTATTTTATTATTAATGAATTTCAGGCATTTTAAATTTTTTAAAATTTCTCGAAATATGTTTTGAACATTAATCGTTGGTTTGCTCTCAAATAGATTTGTAGAATATTTCTGACATTATTTGCTTTTATACTCCCCGTTGCATACAATTTAATGGGTATAAAAACCCAAAACCAAAAGCAATAGCCGTGTGGCAAGTTTCTGTCTCAGTCGGAGTCTTGAAGGAACCGCACGCGGTTTTCTCTTGTCCTTTAAAATTTCGTTGAGTGGAGTTCAGCTGAGTTGAGTATTCATTACGGTTTAAAGTTTAATGAATTCTCGCGCCGACGTCCGAGTAGAGGCAGAGAGTGTGCGAGAGAGATGGGAAGAGTGTGAGCGAAAGAGACGAACTACTCAGTGCAGTCGCCTTGGGGCAACTCGCCGCTTAGTCATTTATGTTGTTGCTTTTGTTGTTTTTGCGTACAATTTTGTTTGATATCAAATGGTTGCTATTTTTAATTAAATTATCTGGGGCAAGCAAGCGGATTTTTGCAGTTGTACACAGCACTTGGCCAAAAGTTCCCCAAAAGAAACCCGCACTCCCCTTCCTCCCTGCCAAGTTCAGACCAAGTCCGGACTCTGACTCTCCGCCAAGTGTTTGGCAAAGTTTGCAGCATTAGAAGGGCACATTTATGCCAGGCTTCAGTTGGGCAAATGAAAAGCCAGCCACTAATTAACAGCAAATAGTAGACTCGTATATGAAAATAGAATGAAAATAATGTAAAAGAATTGAGTACAGCTGCCAACTTGCACTTATATGTACAGACATAGATACCCTCAACACTTTTTGCAATCATTATAAAATATCATAAATTCTATTATTATAAATTATCGTCTTTAAAAAATATTCGGAAATAATGAGAATACAATAATCAAACCAAGAAAAGAGAATTTAAGTCGCATACCCACTTCTTATTAATTTATATGCACAGGGTATAGTTCAGTATTGCTACAAAAACTGCACACAATCGAATGGGACCGAAACGTGCCATAATTATAATGGAAATGTTATATATATTGTTTCGATTTAGTTCACGACTTTTATAAGTAACATGACAGTCTTCTTACTTATTTACTTATGAGCTTACATAATGTGCTTATATATGTACGTATTTCACAACAGCTTTCATGCTGGCAAAGTTCCATTTCTTGGTTGTAATTCTTATGTTTACTCTCATTTCTACTACCCTCGGTTGTTTTACTACTAGCTAGTGATGTGAATCCAAGCAGTTCATTTTTTCTGTAAAAAATTCTGCCAAAATTAACAACAATTTGGACTTGTAAAGTTACTAGGTCAAAAGTGTGACCAATTTTCATTTGAATTTGGCCTTTAAATTCATTCCGCACTCAAATTTTATTACTATCAAATAATTTTATACTTTTACTTGTGTGTATCTTTTCCGACCTGTGTTTCTAAACACATTTTACACCTATTGCTCCTGCTATTTTCTCTTACTTAGTTATTTTTGCTACTTTAGAAAAATCGCACTGTTAATCATCTTTTAGTTTTTACTTCTCGGCTTTCTACTTCTCCGCCTTTATTCCTACTCCGATTATAACTGCTGTTTCTGCACCTCTTAGCAAGTTTACTTCAAAATTTGTTATTTTCCTACTTTTATATCACTCAACCTACTCCTATTGCAATTCCCATTTCGACATCTTTTCTTCTTTTGCTGCAATTTTCTATATCATGCATTACTCCAATTTTTACTACTCTTTTCACTATGACCTTTGCTCCTACTCTTGTTACTTATCCACTTCTAAGTACCACCTTCTATGCTCCTATTCGAGCATAAAAACGGAGCATTTATTAAAAACCAAGTGTCTATCTCAATGTAAGCTCTGCTTTCCTCGTAAAATGTAAAAACGAAAGTCAAAGCGTAATGATAGGAAGGACGGAAAGTGCCGTTATTGCTTTCAACAGTCCGGGGGACTTTTCTTCATTTTTCTACAATTTTTATTATTCTTTTTTTTTGGTAACGGATCGGACGCACACTCATAAAGCACGCCAGACTGAACGCCTTTCATTCTCATGTGTGGATTGTGGATTGAAGTGAACTCGATTCACATCTGGCCCATGAATACGCCTTCAAGCCAAAAGACACTTCGATGAATATGAACAAGAAAAAGAAGAAGTCATACATGGGATACTGTTTTATCATATTTATACTCTCACTTGCGGGGTATCTTAACTTTAATCTGCAATATGTGTATGGAACTTATGGTAAAATTTGTGATTTCAACTTGTGGCACAAGGATGTTAAATAAAATAGAAAAATATAAAAAAAAAGTGGAAGACTCTCTTATTCGATTAGCCCTAATTAGTCTTTCACACTGAAGGGAGCTTTCAAAAAAGTTATATGTATTTAAATTGTACTAAAGTTTTGTACATTTTTTTTTTTTTTTTGTATATCTTTAATAGAAAAATTTTGCGACTCTATGCACCTAAAAATATTAATCTAGTGAAGAAAAATTTAAGTTTAAGCCAAGACACACTTATTGAAGGAAAAATGCAAGATTAAACCATGCAATATTCGAATTTTTTCACAGAGGGGTAAAATTTACGTAATGAAATAAAATTGAGATTTCAATTTCAAAATCCTATACGATTTTTATTTTTTGATTTGCTTTTCCATCTATTAGAAAACATAATTTTATTAGATATATTTTATTATTTATTTTCGATAATTATTTGACGGGTTGACATCACTAATATTTTATGATTAACTATAAATTTAATAAAGTAACGAATTGTTTAATCGAGACACAAAATGCATTTGGAATTGAGTGGAATTTTTACTATATTTAGTGTATTATAATAATACCAGTAAAATGTCAACGTGTCAAAATATGCCACAGCTTCCTTCCGTTAACGTAGTTGAAACACAAAAAATATTTCACCATACACACAAGCACACATACAAGTACAAATATAGTATGTACATACATTAAAGAGGACAAGTCTCGAAACTGCGAAAATGCGTAGCAAAACATGAAAATGCAAAGCCCAAAAAAAAAAGGAGCAGAAAAAGAACCAGGCGGAAACGGAAATACTGTGAATTGTATGAGACGAAGGCACTCAGGGAGTGCATGTGTGTGTGTGTGATGTGTGTGTGTGTGTGAGTGTGTGTGATGTGTGCGTGATGTGTGTGTGTGTGTGTGTGTGTGATGTGTGTATGAGGCCATCCTAAATAAACAATTTAACAACTTGAAAATTCCATTTATTAACCTTTTTCCGCATAATAAAATTTGAAACCTTTCTTCACACACACACACTGCAGAGAGTGCAAGAAAGAGATGGGGCGAGTGATACAATGTAAGAGTGAGAAAGAGAGAGGGAGAGAGAAATACCTTACTGAAGAATTGCAAAACGTAGTGAAGACCAAAAAAAATCAGACAAGAAATAATGTGCCAAAACAGAAGAGCATGAACAACTGAAACAACAACAACAGCAACACACATACCAATAGCAACAACAATAACAACAACAAAAGCAACAACAACAACAACAACAGCAAACAACAACAAGAAGAAAAACAACAATTTGCTGGAGTGGATTAATAACAAAGTCAACAAGGATAACACGCCTTAATTATGTATGTACAGGCGTTAGTGCGCATTGTGGGTGTTAACCAGGTGGACGGACTGAAGGGCAAATTCTTTTTTGGTATATGCCAGCAGTGGAAAAGGCAGCAGAAACGTTAGTGGAAAGGGCAGCAGAAAGAGGCAGCATAATGGGGAAGTGAGGCGAAAGGAAAGAAACGCGGCGGCAGGAAGACGAGTGCAAATGTTTGCGGCTGAATGACGTAAATTGTAGTCAAACAGCAACAACCACAGCCAAAGCAACAACAACAACAACAACAACAAGAACAACAAACAGCAACAAAAACAAACAGACAAACAAAAGCTAAAGCAACAGCAGAAACAGCAAGAGCAACAGAAACAGTCAAGCAGCCAACTAACAAATACACGTAAGTATAAAGTACAAAATGTAGATGCGGGTTTCCTGGCGCATCATAGAATCCTGCCCCAAATCCCCCTTTCCCCTTCCCCTAATTCCCCGCTCCACCAACACCCCCCACTCTCACCTTACGGCACATTGATGAGTAGCAGCAACTGGTGGGGTGAGGTGAAGGGGGCAGAGTACACTGTAAAAAGCAAATACTTGTTAACGAATGCGGGCAAAAGCCGCGATAGATAGAGAGTGAAAGAGAGTGAGAGAGAGAGAGAGAGACAGAGAGAGAGAGAGAGTGGGAGAGAGAGGGAGGAAGACTGTCGCTTGTATTTTCATAAATTAATTTCATTTGTGATTTCAACTGCCAAAAGGACTCTCGATATATTCCTGTTATTTGCATTGTTGTTGTTCCTTTCGTTGTTGCTGTTATTGTTATTTTTGTTGCCACTGTTGCTGCTCCTGTTGTTGTTTTTAATTTTTCTGCTTAATTGTCCTGGTGAATTTTAAACGAATTTCAAGCTTCCACGTGAAGCTTCAAGTTTCATTGTGTCGTTCGTTAATCTTTAGCTGTATACATATACCTATATTAAACAAATTAAAACAAGAAAAAAATACATATCCATCTCTAGCATATCTAGCATATATATCCGTCGTTACGCAACACTGCTTTTTAACACTATTTTGAGCTATGGACATATTAACTGTACTATATATTTGATTTGCCAGATATTTTATAATCGCAGTTGGAAACAACTTCGATGTCATTTAAACGGCTCATCGTGGAATTACTATGCAGGTCAAATATGTAGAAACAGAATGCAAAATATGTAACTATATAAAATAAAAATAGACTTCAATAATGTCATAAAAAGATATATTAAATAACTTATAAAAATAAACAACTTTGAGTAGAATATATATATATATGCTATATAGAGTAAATTTCTTTTCAAGTGAAGTCTAAAATATTTCATTAATTACAGAATTTCTCATTCGTAATACTGGTGACAAAATAAAACACTATTTATTTATTTTCAAAATTAGACACAATATATAATATTCAATCTAAGACAGCGGTAGGCACACAATCTGAATTCGTTAGCAGCCGCTGGCTCCCGGAGCCATTGCTATATAAAATTAATATATAAAAATGTATTCATTCATTATTTTACTGTTGTTGAATGCAATGGATTTTTCCATTTTCAAAACATTAAGCTCCAAAATTATAAGCAGATTTGCCAGACACAAATTTACAGATTAACTGAAATGTGGAGAATTTTAATAAGCTTACGACTCGTGACAAGATGTTTTACACAGTATACATTAGACTGTCAGGTATTCCAAGCACACTTATTTATTCAATAAATGCATAAAATGTTATAAATGCTATAATAGTCATGTTCATCTAGGTAAAATATTTCACTTCCAATGTCCAAAACAAATTACTCTCAATTTGTTCAGTACTAATTATTATAATTGTAACAAATGTTAAATCATTTGATATTTACCATTATAATACTTTGATATTTATTTACTAACTTTTATTTATCCATTCCAAAAATGAAAAATAAAATATTTGTTCCTATTGAAATGACGAGAACTGTCACATCAACCAGCATCAAACTGCAATTAAGAAATCCGTGGCAAATAACTCAAATAACTCGAGTACTTGTAGTGGCAAGTGTTTTCAAGTAACAGTGGCTCAAGAAGTATCAACTCAAGGACACAAGAAAACTATCGTTAAATTTCTCAAGCAGTTCAAGTACGAGCTGAAGGATTAATAAGCCCAGTGGGGAATCAACTTGAACTTGAGATGAGTAGAATTTATAAAATACATTTAAATAATGTGGGCAGTACAAAGGAATTTAATTAAGAAACAAAACGTAAATTTACATAAGTACACAGATAAACAAGTGCAGATACAGATACATATGTATGTATGCAGATTGTTCAAAATTTCAAATAAAGTTTTTAACTGGGGGAAACTACACGCGGATTTTGTTTTCCCGTTGCAGCAATAAAATTCTTAATCACATCCATTAGCCCAGACAGATGGACAATTGACAGACTGACGAACTGAGTGACTGATGGACAAACTGACAAACGGATGTACAGATAGCCATAATTTAATCTCCTTCCCTGCTCCGGTTTTGGATCATTGAAAGCGAATGCGAATGAAGCAACAATTAGAGCCCATTAAAATTGTATCATATGAAATTGAAGCGTTAATGAAAATGTGTTGACATGAAATTTCCACAGCCCTCACATTCATTTTCTTCCTATTTCCCTCACCACGCACCTGTCTCCATTGAGAAAAGAGAAATGCGAGTAGACGGAGAACGACAAAGAGAGTGCGAGTATCAAATATGAATAGATGCAATTAAAAAGCATTCAGCGAATAAAATTACGATTATGGAGCCATATTTTATTTTTCGTCCCTTCTTGCTGCACTTCTTCATTTTGTTCTTTTTCATTTCTTTAGCCGTTTGTGTTTTCTTTTCTGCATAAAAATTCGTAATTGCATTTTGACTACTAAGTAGAAGTGAAAACAAATCTTTACAATGTTGTCTCTCATCAAATTGCACGGCAAATAAGCGAGTCCAACAATTAAGAAGTTATTCTCAATTTCACTTTTTGCCAGCAATTGAAAAAATGCCCTATTGGAAATGTATGGAATTGATTGGTTAAATATTTGTCTATTTCATGAATTTTTGTTGTACTTTTTATAGCCGACTTTTAGGTTGAATAAACACTTAATAAGCTTAGAAATTCGACTGTATTTGAGACGAAAAAAAAAAGCGTTGGTAAGCAGTAAACAACTTTTTTTTAATTACTCATTTATTTTTAAAAATGTACACGTCTTGGAATATGTTGAATTTTTTCTTTTTTTTCGCGCAAACCAAGATATCACAATTACAAACTTGAAAATAAAAAAAAATGTATGTTAAGTTTTTTTCACAAATCCCGTAAATATCATTTAAGGTCCTAAATTATCTGTGCACCACATCACAACAATCATTGATGTTGTAAACTGTTGTGTTTCGCAATCTTAAAAAAAAATTTAAAGCATTTTAAACAATTAAGAACTTGTTGAAAATGGAAACCGAAAATGATCAATTTAACTTAATTAAAAAGTTATTAAACAAATTTTTCAAATATTTAAGCATAATTCGGCTTAATTTGAGCATTTGCTGGATTCGCTTCTAACTTATGTGCAGCTTTTTCACAACAATTACGGAACTGTTTTGAACCTCGCTTTCGAAACAATTTAGAAACAGTTTAACAAGCCAATAAGTATGCTATGCAAATATGTAAGAATTTCAGTCGAAAACAACTTTGTGAATATCAAATGAAATTAATTTAATTTGTGTAATTTGTGCACACACTTGCGAATCTGATCTAATTTCCACTTTCTATAACAATTCAGGACACATTAAACCAGCCAAAAAGCAGACAATGCTAATTTGAAAGCATTCCAATTTCCCAGAAAACAAAAAGTCGAATTAAAAGAAAATTCGTAAACATTTTTGTTTGTGAAATTAGTTTAAATTATCTAAATTGTGGGCTTAATTTTAGGGAAATACGCACCGTATTTAGAAACATTTCCAGTTAGTCGATTAGCCAAAGTAAATTACATTTATTTTTTTTCGTTTTGGTTTGCACAAAAAGTTTTTGGTCCAAAAATGAAATTAAGCACAATTCTTTATAGAGGCCGAAGTTTAAATTTGAGCCGGAGACAGAGTCAGAAATAAATTGGAATCGGAGTGGGAAGAGTTCTTTAAATACTTTTGAAAAGTCATTAGGCTCTTTGTCGCATTTAGGGCTTCAATTAATTCGAACTGAATGAAAATGCTTTTGAAGCATTCACTCGAAACTTGACAATAGTCATAAAAATTATTAGAAGAGTAAAGTAAAATTGGATAAATAATGCAAAGATCCAAAACATAAAAATTTGCCGGGAAATTGTGCACAAGGATAACGAATATAATTGTTTGCTTCACTTACAATTGCACGGAAAAAAAATGGGTGTGAATCAACGATATGCACCAGAAAAAAAATAGTAAACAAGAAGAACAGCTTTGATGTTTAGTGCTGATCTGGCCGCGAATTCGATGTGACAATTAGACGATTTAACGACGGATTCAACAAACGTGGCACGTGGTAAGCCGGACAACGAGAGTACGTTCAAAACTGTTGTGTTGTGTTGACTGAAGATGCGATATTCGAAAAAAACGTTGATGGGGATGCGACTTTGTCGACCGCTTCATGCGAGACCACGACCTCGACTGAGCGGCGGCGTCGACACGAGCACCACCAACGTCGCTGCGACGACGGCGACGACGGCGACGGTGACGACGACGACGACGTCGACCACGACCACGGACAATATAGTATTGTATGTGTATTTATATTATGATGGGAGACGGAGACGCGACTCGCCTGGCTGCACTGCTTGGACTAAAACATGAAATTCTAACTCAACTGATGCGAGCCCGAACCCACGAACTCGAACCCGAACCCGAACCCGCACTCGAGATGCCAACACAATCGAACCCGAAGCCGAACACGAACCCAACTAAACAGAACTGAACTGTGCCAGCCACGTGCTGTCAGTTGAATCCACAGCATCCCACGACTCGACTCTAAGAGTCCTTTTCGTTATGTTGACAGCTCTGTTAGACGCGCTGTTAATTAACATTTGCCGAAATGTTAACAAATGTAAACAAATAAAAACGCAGTGCTGACATCGCCTTCATTCGCTCCCTGCCTTTCGATTACATTGTTTTTGCCTTTCGCCGTTCGCCGTTCACCGTTCGCCTTTTGCCTTCGCCTTCGCCTTCGCATTTTTGCCTTCCTTTTGGCATGCTTCCATCGCTTTTACATAGTAGTGCTGCTTCTTCCGCTTCATGCTGCGGCAACCACGTGCTACTCTTATGAAGCAGCTAAACGCACGAATGAATTCGGTGTCCTCTGAACTCACTTATACCCTGGAAGTATTTGTCAAATAGAAAGTAATGCAAGATATCTTTTAAACAGATCAATTCTTTACATTTAGCTTGTCATTTCCAATCGTGTCCACATTGTATGTATACCCTGTAATATATTTAACAAAGGCAGCATTTTTTAATTTTTTTAATTTATGTATCTTCATATTTTTTTGGTTTAATTTATAATAAAAGTAAAATATTAGCAATTTCATAGTTTGACACTATGATTTCAAAATATGGGGTTTTTTACCGGTTTACTTTCAGTGTAAACGACTTTCGCCGTAAGCTACGGTTTTTTGATTATCGGTTTCAGCGGATATATTTTTTATCTTAATCGTTTTTAATTATTATATATCGCCTTAAATATTTTTTAAAACTTTTACATTTTAACATTTTATTCTTATATCTAAAAAATTGTATTATAATCGACTAATGGTTAAGGAACTTTTACAAGCAAACCTCATTGCAGGGTATCATCGAGTTATTACCCAACTGAATTTTAGGTCCAAATGCTCTAGTCTGTAGAATTCTCAAATACAACCAAAATCTGCTGGGAATTTCATATTTTAAAATCCAATTTTTCTTTAAGCATAAAACAAGAACACGGAAATCTTACATCACTCAATTTTCCGGTTATAATTAAATACTTAACACTAAGAGCTCCACCTACTCCCAACTAGCCTTTTTTTGGGGTGCTACTCTTAGATCTTTGGGATGTTGATAGCTGAGAAATGGGAGGAGGACAGTGTGGGAAGGAGACATTGGAACATTTTTAATTAAGTAAATGAGCAATAAAGCAACGCTTGGGAAATAGAGAAGCCAAAGCAAAGACCATTGAAAAAGAGGAAGAGACTATTTAGGGGCAGGACTTTTCAAAATGCCGCTGAAAGTGAAATGAAAAAATAAAAACTAAAAATTTTGAAAGAAGGTCCAAGACAACAACAGGAAAGAACCATGAAATACAGCAACTCGTAAAGCTTATTTCGACATTATTGTTATACAAAATAACCTCAAGTTTTGCCCAAATCATCTGCTGTTTCGCCCAAATGCGGAAAATAGGCAGTTTTTAATAAAAATTATTATACGCCGAAAATATTTATATGACAAATTGTAAGATCTTTTCTGAAATGCTCTTAATTAAGATAGAAAACCAAAGGGCAATTTCTTAAATCTTAAATATCCGTTTGACATCCCTTTGGTAATGCAAAGTAAAAAAGATTTTTAATTAATTTAAGTTTAAATTTCATATTTTATTACGGGTCGTTTTTTCAATATACATACAAGTTTTATTTAACATATAGTTTCAATATTGACACTAATTTCTATACATTTTACGTCAAAATTTCTATTGAATAGTTATTAAACACCCTACTCAGACATTGAAAAAACGGCCCTAAAGCTGATTGCATTTAAATTTAACTGTTTTTTCTACTATGGGTTTGTTTCCATACTATAACATCTGCCTATATTTCGTTCAGTTATGCAATGTTAAATTACACATTCGTTGAGTCTTTCATTCGTTAAGTGTGGAACTTGTAGGCAACTTTTGTGCCAACTATACAAATTTGTTCGACCTTTCTATAATGCTTTCCATAAAAATTGTGTCCCAAAAAGCTTTTACAAATAGGTCGAAATTTTGATAGATTTTAGTGAAGACACAATCCACAGACGAAAAGCTAAGCAAAGCTTTGAACAGTGTGCGTATTGTTTGCTCTAGTTTATTGACCTCATTGGGTGAAAGCTTCTGTTGTGGCTTTAACCCCAAACAATGAATCAAAAACGTTCCAATTTCACACACAGACTCACACATACACCAACATACTGAAAGTAGCAGATGTGGGAAGAGAGAAATATCCTAGAAACCCAGGGTATGAATCCAAGAGTACGAAAGTGTTGAACAAAAGTAATCGCCTTTAAAATACCCTCGTGAGAAATATTTTGAAAGACGTTTTCAAAGACACACAAAAGACAACAAAAAAAACACACATTTCTATAATTCTCGAAACTTGTGTAAAAATTATTTTTAATCAAATAAATAGCACTTATTTTTTGATCTGAATGAAAATATTATGACTTAATTATTAAATTTCAATTCTGATTTAAAAATCATAGAAAAATATTTTTTGTAATATGTAAAATACTAAATTTTGTAAAGTAAAAATTTCAGATAAATGTAAATTGCGCCTGCAATAAATTATAAATTTAAATTTATTATTATGGTTAACTAATAACTCTTATTTTCGATCCCGGGTATATAATTTTATAATCTATCTGTATAGTTGATGCCGGGGTATTGAAAAATGTACTTAGTTGCAATTATCATACCTGCAAAGATTTTTGTGTAATTCTTTTATGTCTTATAAGATCGTCCGGTACATCATGACACTACTTCCAACTCCTGAAGCAATTGCATTATGTTTGGAAGATTGGAGAGGGAACGCACAGCAGATTTACAGCTGAACAACAGCATAACGATAGCAGCAGAACAAAAACAGCAAAACTTTAACAGCAGATTAACAGCAGAGAGCTAACAGCTGATATTCTTATTGAGCAGTACATTTTGAAGTTCAATATTGAGAGTTATCGAGGCAGCAGAAAAGAAGAAAACTCTGGATACTTGGATAAAGAAAAAAGCATGCGATAAGAAAAAAGCTGAAAGCAGAAACAATTAAAATATTATAGTTAACATAAACACTATCTTGTAACTTTTCTATCATTCAATAATAATAAACTTTAGAGCCAAACACCAAAGACTTTCAGAAGTTCAATAAATTATACATTATGGGTCTTATCCTTGTTACAACTATCCAAATGCCTTGTAATTTTTGCAGCTTTTAGGCTGATTGGTTCTGCTATGGGAAACCATACAATTAAAATTGCGAAATACAAATTTGAGCCCACATCATCTATGTATAGCTCAAAATGTTGTTGCTTTATCTAAGATTAGATGAAAAAGCAATAAACTATATCTTGCTAATAGATAACTGGTTTAGATAATGATGCTTGACAGCTCATAAAACCGTGCTTAATAGCCCCAAGAAGCACAAAACAAAGCCACAACGATAAAAACGATAATAATTAATAATAATAATGATAATTATTATGAATAGTTTTGCATAAATTAAAACGTATAACTTAATTTTGTCCATGAATAACAATAGTCATAGTCATATTCATACTCATACTTTTTTATTCAAATTCGTATTCGTATTAAGTGATTAAATTTTTGAATATTTTAAGCTACTCGAGCTGCATTTCTTGCTCTCTGCACATTAACTAAATTATTTATTAATGAGGCAAATACCTACAACAAAGTGGAAAGAAAGTTGCAAAATGTCTACAAAAAAAAAACTATAAAAAAATTATAAAAAATGGAATTAATTTATTAGCTAAAAGCAACAACAGAAATAACGACAACGAACATTGGCATTGCATTTAGGAATCGTAGTTAATTAGGCAGATGTGCACATCGATTTATACATAAACAATACCAGCAGATATCTAGTTATATATGTATACCTATCTGAATACACACGCATATATTTATAAAGCGTTTCTGCATTTTATGTGTTTACATTATTTGTTGGTATCTCTTTCACTTTGACCTTTTTTTGGAAGAGTTGCTGCTTTAAACGCCCAATGGAGATTTGCATAATTAAACCATTTAATGTGGTTTGCCAATTTGACGCATTAAAGATTCAGATGCGAATTAACAGCGACCACATATGCCAGCTGTATGATGCTCAAATACCCTATATATTATTAAGCAGTTCAAATTGATAAGCGGATTTTAGGTTTAAGCATACCAAATGCTATTTAAATGTCTTATTTTAGCCTTAATATTGCATTTTGCAGAAGTTATACTCTGTAATAGTAGCAAAACTCCTAAGGTCACTTATAATATCAAGAGACTACATATTAGATCATCAATTTAACATTAGTATACTTTGAGAGCTTTAACAATAGATTAAAGTTGATTTTTAAATTACATAAAATTACCTACAATATATTGTTCATATTTCAGCATAATTTGTTAATAAATACCATACAATTTTTAAATAACTATATTTTCATCTAAAGCAACAAGAACTTTTTAAAAAAAATGTCTTTAAGTGCAGGGTATTTGCTAATAAATTGTTTAACTTTAACTTAGGATATCTGCAATATATAATTCTAATTAATTTCATCAGATTCAATTAATAACAAAATGTTATTCAAGGGTACAGGGCATACACTAGTCAACCACACACTACAATCAGAGCAGTTTTGAGTTTTAAAAGCTAAACCGGTTCCCATCAAAATTCGCACAGCTTTCGGCAATCATCATTGGATCCGCAGATCTCTTTAGGCTGCATTTTGGCTTAAATGACTTTCGATTTGATATAGTGCCGACAAGCGATTCAACAGCTGATCAGACAAAACTCGGAAAATGAATCTGAGTCTTGGACTGAATGCTGCATGTGGCATGTGGCATGCTTCACATTTGCCTTATCAGAGTTGGCCGCGAGTCGAGCGCAAAGCATGATTAATTGGGCCATTGATTGGGGCGGCAAATTGAGAGCTGTGGGATTTAATGCGACACTGTTACGACATCTGACAACAGACAGCAGACAACAGACAACAGACAGTAAACAACAAGCAGCAACAAACAACAGACCACAGACAACACCAATAACAGACAACAGACATCAAAAGACGCGTCCCCAGGCAACTGAAACTCGAGTGTCGACTGTTGGTCAGCTTGACTTTCGAATATGTATGTATGTATAAGTACTCGTACCCATGAATACATATACACATATATTGTACATGTATACTCCGCACTCGTACATACTCGTACACTCGATGACACTTGCATGCAATTCATTTCACTTCTGTAATTTGCAAATGTCAAAAAATTAAATTACTTGCATTTTTATTCGATATGCTGGTCATATATTATTTTTTGTAGTTGACCAGCTCTGACTTTAATTTGATTAAATTACAATAATTGGACTACATTTTCAGTCTCATCTATGTACATATGCATCTCTACTATATTCTATATTTTCTCTACTTTTACCAATAGTTGAAGTATCTAAGCTTCTATCTAATCTACAATATATTACTTGCATCATTTATTGAATTTTCTTATTTTCTTTACATATTTCGTATCCTTTTTATCAATTTAAAAACAACGTTTTTTTTAATATTTTTTCATTAACAAGTTCAACAACAAGTTTCTATTCAAATTCTAGCCCAAAAAACTTTGCAAAATAAAACACAAAAGAAAACGTTTTATTATGCATGAGAAAGTTTGCAATTTGCCTAAGTAACGTGACATGGGAAAAAACAAAACGGGTAAGAGTGCAATGATAAAAAAGCTTGGCTAAAAGTAACACTCTTAAAATTTTTAAATACGAGTTTTTTCTTATATATTTTAATGCACATTTATTACATGCATAAATTTTGTTGACTTTATTACGATTATTAGTTTTATACCGAAACCGAAATAAATTCTTTTTCCTAACAACTGAAATCAGTGACGTTTTCACCAAAATGTTTTCGGTAATGAAAAAATTTAAAAAAAAAAAGCGAAACTATAAATATTTGCTTAAATTTTTACTTGTAAAGTTGCTACTGCGAAAATCAGAACAATTTTAAATATCCTAACTTTGCCAAAACTGAAGAGGTTTTCAAGCGGAATGTCATTTCGATCAAAATTAAGCCTCTCAAATTTTTCTGCATTTAAATTATATTAATGTCGTTTAGTTAATTTTTAAAATTAAATTGAAGATCGAGTTAAATTAATTGAAGATCGTTTCAGTAATCAGACCGAAAAAGTATCATTTATTAATAGCTCGTAAACTAAGCAAGACATTTTGATGCCGCCTTTTTCATAGACTTATACGTGGCATCATCTTCTCCAAATTTTGTTTTTTTTTCAATTTTTTTATTGGTAGCAAGTAAGTTCATTATTGCTATTGCAACTAACAAGCTTTAACACTATATATTATAAGCCATATAAAGAAAGGTATATAAAAAACAAAATAATACAACAGAAGAAAATAAGCCGCATCAAAATATCTTGCTTAGTTTACGAGTTATTAATTAATACCTCAAGAAGAGATTGAATTCTCCATACAAAAAGCGAGCAAATCAGCACCGGAAAATTATGAGGTTACGTGCTGAAAAGTTGAATTACCAAAAAAGTGTGCAAATGTGTACCTTGGGATGAACTATTCCGAATAGAGAAATAATGACTCTACAACATTGACAAGGAATTACAATCAACAAATTTTGACAATTCTGATAAACTCTCTTTACATTGGACACCACTTGCTAAAAACACATTTTATTAAACAGACAATATACAAGCATTAACACTTAACACAAACCTGAACAGTTGACATTCATTTCAAATTCGAATTTATAAAATGATTCTTTATGTTGTGTTTTAATTTGAAAATTCACTTCAGTTTTGCAGTAATTAAAAGTACGGGGTCATCGATTGCAACAACTGACTTTAACAGCTGTTATCTTATCATTGGACTGTTATGTTAACATTTCTGGAATGTAATATAACAGTTTGAAGTGTTTATTATATCTTTGCATTAAAAATTCATACGATTGCATACTTGTAAAAAATGAATAAATGACAATTGTTTGGTAAACTTTAACAACCCTATAGTGCATTGTAAAAAGTTGGCTGATTTCTCTACGGAAATTTGATCATTGGTTGAAATCCATTTTGATTCTGCATAATTCAATTTAAAAACATAAATTTTTCCTAACACTGCCCACTTTTTTCATACTTTTAAATTTATAACATTACAGTCAAATTTCTCAGCTGCCTCGAGTACTATGCACAGACATTAGAGGCACCTATCCTAGAAAGGCAATTAACGTAATTTTTTCGAAAGAAAATGTGCTATTAAATTTGATCGTGGCTTGCAATTGTAATTTCTCTGTTGCTATTTTTTGTTTTAATTGAAAATAATATTTTTATCCATTGATGTCAGCATACTAAACTTGTTCAAGTGCTTCACAATTAAATATCGGACTAAATGCATGAACTAAAATTAGCATGAACATGGAGATACGAAAAGAAATATCTGAAAATACAAATTGAATAAAATGTGGGTTAAAATAGCAAGTTGATTATTTATTCCAGGTCGTGAACTTGTTCAACGTTGTTTTCGTTGTTCATCTTTGTTGTTGTTGTTGCTGGCTTGTGTTGTTGTTGCTGGTAGCTTGTTTTGTTGTTGCTGGTGTCAAGACAAGTCTACGCATTTCTCTTTAGGTCGCAATTTTCTTGTCGTCTGTTCAGGTCGGGATGTCGTATAAATAGGGGCCAACGAGCATGCTAACCATATTAGTAACTAACTAGACCTCAAGGTTTAACCTCGTCTACAAAACAAGAGCTAACGCTGAATCCAAACAGAATCGACAACAAGATGAAGGTAAGCAAAGGATCGAGATCAAAGGATCAAAGATAACAAATGAAAGATATAAACAATTGAAATACATAATATAAAATACATAAAAAAATATAAAAATTAAATGTATATTATAAAATATAAAATATAATGTAAATATAAAATAAAATAATTTTTTTTATATTTTTTCCAGCTGTTCGTTTGCCTGATTGCCTGTGTGAGCTTGGCCCAAGCTGGCTTCCTCGGTGGTGGCGGTGGCGGTGGCGGTGGTGGTGGCGGTGGCTGGTCTTCTGGTGGCGGTGGTGGTGGCGGCGGTGGCTGGTCGTCTGGCGGTGGTGGTGGCTACTCCGGCGGCGGTGCAGCCACAGTAGTCAAAGTAATCCACGAGGAAGGTCACGGACATGGACACGGACACGGCGGTGGTGGTGGCTTTGATCATGGTCATGGACATGGCGGTGGTTTCGATCATGGACATGGACATGGCGGTGGCGAAGTGAAAATCGTCAAAGTGATCCACGAAGAGGGACATGGACATGGACACGGCGGTGGCTTCGATCATGGACACGGCGGTGGCTTCGATCATGGACATGGCGGTGAGGTGAAGATCGTCAAGGTCATCCAGGCCGCTGGCCACGATGCTGGCTTCTCTCACGGTCACGGAGGCGGTTACAGTCACGGCGGTGGTCACAGTCACGGCGGTGGCGAAGTGAACATTGTCAAGGTGATCCACGAGGAAGGTCACGGACACGACGGTGGACACGACCATGGACACGGTGGCTTCGAGCACGCTGGTTACGCTGGTCACGATCACGGCCACCAGGCGGAAGATGTGAAAATCATCAGCGTCATTGGAGAAGGAGTCGGCGGTGGTGTTGGCGGTGGTGGCTCCGCCGGTGGTTGGTCTGCCGGTGGTGGTGGTGGCTGGTCTGCCGGTGGTGCCTCTGGCTGGGATTAAGCTGGTCACAAACCACTCACCACAATCCCACATCTTCCCCACATATTCCCCCCCACTTCCTCACTTCCCCACACTCCCCACCATGTGATTTGCCTGGCATTCGACTCGCTTTGTTTTTGTTGTACGAGTTGAGCAACGGCATTAGCCTTGTAGATGTTGTTACTATATCTTTAATCATTTTTTTTTCTCATCTTGAATAGTTTATTAAATTTACAACTATGTTGAAAACCAAAGCCAAACAACCTTTTTCTTTAACCTACTAATCCAAGTCATATATCATGAAAATATCATGCATCAAGTTCAGGGCCGAATCGTGTTCATAATTTTCTTGGCCCTTAATGATGAGGGCCCAACTGTAATCCATCATCAACAGAAGCTAATTAGCCCAATCAAATAACTAATCGGTATTTGTTAACTATCAATTGCATCATCATGATAAGTGAATTCGTATCTTCGTGATGGGAAATCTTACGTATCATATTTCCCAAAGCATAACTAGCACAATTTCACAATTCCAAATTTAAATTTGAAACTTTTTCTAGACAAATATTAGAGAAGGTAATTTAAAGATACTTTCTGTTCATTATACGGGTCAGGTTCCATAAATTTCTTAGATGCTGTTAACAATATTAAGAGTATTTGAAAATCCTTTAACTTTTTATTTTTAATTAAGTATCCTTTGTCCCATATATAGATATCAGAAATTTTGTTCATTATACAACCGGATAACTATAATTTTCTTGGGTGCTAATACAATAATATTAGAGTATTTAAAAAAATGTTTACCCCTTAGCTACATTAGCTGTTCAAAGCTAATGGATTTTAAAATGTAGTTGCCTTTCAATTAGGTATAATACTCGTTACTTATTTACAAAACGTGGTTTCTCCACATATCTAAAATACTGGGGTTACCCGGGAAAAAATAATAGCACTATGTAATACTAAAAAAAATTCAAGTTGATTTAAAATAAATATAACACATTAAATTAGAGTCCGAGGATGACTTAAAATTATAATGATATACGCCACACGTAATAATAGCGACAGTCCGTTGCGATTTAAATAAGATACCCATTAATAATTTGGCATAGAGTGAAAGGCGTCGCAAGGCGTTTGCAACATCATAATGAAGCAAGATAATTTATTTATTGCGTGCATTATATTATGTATGCTATTTAGACTCATCTCCACTAAGAGATGCTTTTGTTTTTACATTTACTTGTGGCCCATTTTACGTTTTATTTCTTAGTTTCATGCATATTAAGTTAATTAAATAAGCCATTAGATTTCACACACATTAGAGTGAGTATACCCATAACAGTCTTTCAGCGTAGTGTTGTAAATCGTCTGTAGGATATGAAAAAAAGATATTATTTCTAGAAAACTTATCCATTCATACGACTATCACAGATTTAATTAGTTAAGAATAAAAATATACGTGTAGTGTTGTAGATGCCTTATTTTTATTTTTTCATAGAAAAGTTTATTGCTTCTCTCAATTTTGTTATCATGCATAGATGAGTACGAAAATAGATTTAACTTTTCCAGTCTAGTAAAATGTCATTAGACTGCTGAAGATGGATCATCTTGCACTTATTTAACTCATAATATCGAATCACATAAGAAATTGAAAATATTCTTATGGATAAGTATTATAAAATCCTAAATGTTGTTTACCAATCCGCAATAGTATTTTTAGCCAAGATCAACTTTAATTCTGTCTTAATGCACAGTCAAATCGAATATACTATGAGATATATTTACTCATTTGACTGCAGTGTTTTAAGATATCATTAGTTTTATTAGAAAGATTTTATTTTTCCTTAACTGCAACTACTTATGTCGCATAATATTTATATTCAAACTAAACGAATAATATTATTTCTAAGCTCTTTTTTGTCGTTATTTGTTCATCCTACGAATTTCACAATGCTTCGTTAGTAAGCACAACAGTTGTTTCCTCTGTTTAGGTTGTGTAAGAAATAAACCAAAAACCCGTTTTGGGGATTTATTTGAATAATGAAATAAAAAAAAAAAACGCTTTAATTAAAGTTTCGTTAATCAAAAATCGAACCCTCATCAAAATACTTTGGACTTATTCTCGTAAATTGAATCAACTTTGAATAGTACGAGTATTTTGTTTGAAGTTATTATGGTCTTTGGTCTGATGGTCTGATTATAGGTATGATTATTTGAAAAATAAAATGTCGTGACTTGGACGGATTCATGGGCTTCCGTCATGTACAAAACGAAGATGAAGCAATTAACGTAACCGAAAGACGGGATAATTATAACGTTTAGTATTCGCCATCTATCAAGTGTCGAAACAAAGGTTGTTCCACCCACCACCTCTCTCTCTTGC
Organism: Drosophila quinaria; assembly: GCA_035047525.1. Taxonomy (NCBI): domain Eukaryota; kingdom Metazoa; phylum Arthropoda; class Insecta; order Diptera; family Drosophilidae; genus Drosophila; species Drosophila quinaria. The sequence goes on along the minus strand of JAWNPO010000455.1, from coordinate 12,750,788 downwards.
TCACTCTTACACTCTCTCTCTTTTTATACTCCATGATTCTTCGCAGCTTTTACCTGCCCTGCAAAGCAGTTAAACATTTTGTGGGGGCCAACAATTAATATGCATGCCGAGTTGACCCCCTTGAGCATCGAATTTGGCGTCAAAATTGAAACAAAGAGATGAGATTTGTTGTCTCTGGCACAACGAATTAGGTATACACTTACTAGATACGAGTATAGTAATTTTTATCATGTTAAACATATTAATATGTAGTATTGCGATATGAATAAAAATCTCTAAATTTTAGTTAACATTTTTGGAATATTTAATTTAAAAAGTCATTATTATAAGAGACTTCTATTTTATACTATTAAGATAGACTAGAATTTTTTGTTTTACTAATAACTATAGTCTTCAAAAATATATTAATATACAAATAATTATATATTATTTTTAATAATTTATGAGCTCTTCATCTAGGCTTTTCATAATGATTTAATGTATACCCTTTTTTGTCCAGGGTATCATTGAAGGTGGAGTTCGATTTTATGTTTGAAGTGGAAATCGCGGCATTTATAAGTCTTTTGTTATGTTATCATAAAAGCTGCCGTTGTTTACAATGTTGTTGTTGTTGTTGTTGTTGCTATTTTTTGATGAATTGCATAACGAGCTAATAAAGAGCACTGCCAAATAGCTCGCAGTTACGATAGCTCTGACACTGAGCTAAATAAGTTAACGGCTCGAGGGAGCAGCTGAAGAGGAAGCTGAAGAGTAAAGACTAGACTGAAGACTGAGTTGTAGCTTAAGACTGGAGGCTATCGACCGACACCCAATGCTCAGCTCGACTGGTCTCTACAATAGTCTCTTTGATGATGGCATAATCCGATGCGAGAGCATCTCGTGGACAAGCAATTAGAGTCTCATACATTAGCATATGATTCGTGTTATGTTTTGAAAGATATACAGGGAAGAAAGAGAGGAATGAGAGAAAGAGAATAGGAGAGGAGAGAGACTAGGCCATAGTACACTGATAAAATAAAATGAAAAGTGAAAGTGTTACTCCCAAATAGGAAAAAAACATAATCACATCTTAATTTAATATTATTATTTTCTATAATTATTTTGTTAATCTCTTAAAGAGGCGAGAAAAAGATAGAAGAGTACCCACATGCAAATTCTCAAATATAAGAAATTTTTTATAAAAAATTTTTCGATAACCAAAAATTCTCCAAAAGAACAAAAACAATTTGAATGAAAAAAAATTCACATCTGTACTTTTTCTTAAACCTAAAACTAATAATTTGAGTAAAAAAAAAAGATGGGTCGAAAAACAGTAATTAAAAATGAACAGCATTGAAAAGAATGTAAGATCACTTATAATAATATTCTTTCTAATTTGTTCATATAAAGTTGATGTTTTCTTAAAATAAAATATGTAATATATATATATATATATAATGACAGATTTAAACCGTAACCATAACCGTAACCGTAACTATAACCGTAACCATTAACCGGTATTGACCGACAGAAATTGCTCATTGTACCGTTTAGTAACCGATTCATACATAACGGTATTTGCCAGTTTGGTCAAGCATAAAATATAACGGAATTTAATTCTTTGTTCTGCCCGAATTTAATTTATATATTGTACTCAATAAAATATCTTAATTTTTGAATATTTGTTTTCAAATTTGAAAATCTTTAACTTTTTTTTAATTTATTTTGTAAACCGAAATCATAGCAGTATTTTGAAACCGAATCATAGAATAAACCGGAACCGTTTCATAACCGTACCTTATTTATAATAATATTGCTGATTTAGGGAACATTTTTCATGCAAGAGTTTATAAGAGATGTCGTTTATTTAGGGAGTAAAACACAAGACGCGACTGTAGACAAAAGCGGGGGACGCAACTGTAAATGAGGCTGTAGCTGGTTTTTATTATTTTTGTTAGTGTGTTTGTTATTTTTTGGCTCAAACTGTGGCTTAAGCTGCGGCTCGCACTGTGCCCTGGTGTAGCATAAAAGCAACTGATTTTGTCTGCATTGGCACAGTTGAAGTTCAGCTAACGTCGCAGACACACACAAACACACCTCCTTCAAGCCCACACACACACACCGAGTGAACCAACATGAAGGTGCGTCCTGTCATTTTTTTTTTTTTTTTTTTGTTCTTGATCTGGAAATTTTGTAAACGGATTTAACGGATTTCCAAAGCAAACAAAAAATTCTTAAAGTGTTAGCAATTATATGAAAAAAGTTAATTTTTTTTCACATTTTTTTTTATGTGAAGTGCGCATATATTTATGTTCTGTAATGTGATGGTTTATTTTGTTTCTTTGATAAAAAAAAGGTATTCGTTTGTCTGCTTGCTGCATGCAGCATGGTCAACGCCGGCTTCCTTGGCGGCGGCAGCGCTCTTAGCTCCGGCGGCGGTGGCGGTGGTTGGTCCTCTGGCGGTGGCTATGGCGGTGGCTATGGCGGTGGTCATGGCGGTGGCGGCGGCGGCGGCGGCGTCAAGATCATTAAGGTCATCTCGGATGGCGGTGGTTATGGCGGTGGTCATGGCGGTGGCTGGTCCGCTGGCGGCGGTGGTGGCGGCTATGGCGGTGGTCATGGCGGTGGTGCCAGCAGCATTAAGATTGTCAAGGTCATCTCTGAAGCTGGTGCTGGCGGCGGCGGCTACGGCGGCGGTTATGGCGGTGGTTATGGCGGTGGCAGCTCTGGCTGGTCCTCCGGCGGCGGTCATGGTGGCGGCTACAGCAGCGGTGGCAGCTCTGGCGGCGTTCAAATCGTCAAGGTCATCTCCGATGCCGGCAGCAGCGGCGGCGGCTACGGCGGCGGCTATGGCGGCGGCCACAGCAGCGGTGGCTGGGCACCACAGGGCGGTTGGGCCCAGAGCGGTGGCTGGTAAAAGCAAACACACAAAATAGAAGCCAAAACCGTCGTTTACCGTTGTGATACTCCAAATTCAACTCTGTCACATTTTGTTGTTTTTTCCCCCATTTTTTTTATTGTTTTTTGTTTTTTGTTAAACTCACAAATTGTAAATACTCAGAAAAACAGAAACAAAAAATTAAAATGTAAATGAAAATAATTAAATAAATGTCAAAACAAAAATGAAAACAAGGGAAATATTTTTGAAATAAATAAATCATACGACCCGTGTTCGTTAGGCGCTGTCAGGTGTCACATTGTTAACAGCAACGAATTCCCAAGGCCCGCGGACCAAAATCATTTGCACTGTTCAACATGGCCAGTGCTGCCAGATTTGACAATCCTAATAAGCTAGATTTAAAAAAACTAAATAAATAAAAAATAAAAATAAAATGATAAAATAAAAAAAAATAAATAGAGTCAATACTATGTTAGATTTCTAGCTAAAGCCAATTAAAAACTGGATTATCATTTAAATTTTTTAATACGCTGGATCTAGCAACAAATAAGTTAGGGTGGAAATACTGGACGCGACTTCTCCTGTTCAGCTGGTTAATGGAAAGTCTGGCAACGCCGCATAAGTTACTAAGTTGGCAGCACCTCAACAAGAAGTGGTGGGATGCTCTCGAGAAAAACAATTTTGGCAAAGAGGCAATAACTATGATAAGCCACGTAAATATAACTTATAAAAAAAAACACTCAATTTGAAAATACCCTGTAGCAAAAACTTTATGTCAGCATACGAAAGGGAACTGGGAAATTTATTATTATATTTATTACGAGACATAAAAACACCACTCAATTACAGAATTAGCCTATAGCAATCAGAACTCCAATTATGATGTACACAAAAATTGTTCCTTTATATCATCATAAAAATATAAATACTATACAGGGTATTGACCAGTCTCCCATTGGCCGTTTAAAGATGCCAAACGGGTGCTTGCTAGTGACTTTATTGCTTTTTTTTATTCAGTGTGCTCCAACGCATTATAAGCTCAAATTGAGCTTTCAAAGCAAACATGCACAGACATGCACAGACGTGCTTGTTCTAGATTGATATAAACATTGTGTGTACGTTTATTAATATTTGATTCTGTTCGTATAATCTATAAAATTAAAGTACATTTCGCTTAAAGAAGCTGTAAAATGTAAGCATATAATTGACTGAGGGGTACTCTGTAATTAAATGTAGGGGGATACATACAGTTGTTTCAATAAAGTTAGTTTTTTTTATTTCTTAATTAAATATTTAGTGTTGCTTTTAAAATACAATTATAAACAGAAATGTACATGACTAAGGGATACTCTAGAAGAGGACATTAAATAAGGAGCTTAATGAATGTTAAACCTTAAGAATTCAAATATTGAATTTACAACTTTTATTATATATTTAATTAATTGAAAGTAGCTTATAAAGTAAAAGAAATTATAAAAAAAAATTTAATTATAATTAAAAAAGCGTAGTTGTAATGAATGGAATGACATTTTGATCATAGTTTAGCCTCTTAATTCATTGAGCATTCACATTTGATTCATTTCGTTCAAATCATTTTTGGGTATTATGTTACATCAACTCCTGTCAATTTTAAGTTAACTGAACTTAATTCTGCAAATTAACTAAAATTCCATTAAAATAAACTTTTGAGATAAAGTAGTTTAGTCTAGTCTACATAGTAGTTCATTCATTTTTATCAACATAATTTTTAAATAAATATAAATTCTCTTAGAGAGGGAAAAACTTTTAATAAGGGATACTTGAATTTAAATATTTTATTTATTGAATTTACATTTTGGCAAGAAATCATAGAGCAAAAGTGAAAAGACTCTTACACAGCTTGAATTTAGACGACTAGAAGATACTCTTGCATATTTTTGTATTTAAAAGAGAATTAATCGTTACAAAAGTCGATGCAAATGAACTGTTGAAGAGTTGCCCAGTCAATGATGTACGTACACTCAAAGAAATTGGGTATGAGTCTGTCAGACATCGAGTGCACTAGATGCAGGCAACATTTCCATTAATGTCTCGTTGATATGGGCAACTATCAAAGACTTCAATCGCCAGCATTCTGTCAGCTTTGAAGCGAACAGCGACATCAACAAAGCAAGACCAGAAGAAAAGAAAAAAAAAACATTTGAAAATGCTTCGATACCCGTACGCATAGTTCAAACCCGAAACTGATTCAACCGCGGAGGGACTCTCAAAACTTCAATGTCAGCCTTTGACTGGAAGATAAAGAGAGAGAGAGAGAGAGAGAGTGAGTGTGTGTGTGTGTGTGAGAGAGAGAGAGAGAGAGAGTGGAAAATTGGGGATACAAGGAATCAAACCCGAAGTTGCCTTCAAGCCAAAAATCTGACATGGTGAGATGTAAATGTCAAAGTCAGAAGAAGGTGATGCATCTGACTACAATTAAATTGAATGCACTTTAAGTGTTGTAAAGCGCTTTGCAGATCTGACACTTGAAACCCGCTGCTAAGCATTTCCTTTACGGATGTCACAATCAATTTCACTTATAAATCTCCCACAACTTGTACATACATATGTACATATGTACATATATTTTATATTTCATTTAACAATAAACATTTTTATTCACAAATTTTGTATTTCTCAGGCTCCTGTCAAAAGTTCAGTTCGATGAGTTGACAGCTCACCGCAAGCTATATTTGACTGGGCTTGTCAAGTAACTGCAAAATGCATTGGCAATTGTCAAATGCCAGATGCGCACAAAGGTGACAACCCTGCACACAACTAATATGTCAAATATTTGTCATTTACATGAAATTTTGTATTATGCACATTACGCTTTTGAAATGAAATCCAGCTGAATGACCTATCAAATTGAAATTAAATTCCAATTAATTCGAGTTCTAAATGAAAATAGTATTTAATATACTTTAATTGTTGATACTATTATTTTGTTTTTCAATTTTAATTTGTTTGATTTTAAACGGCATTAAATCAAATAAATGATATAAATAAATGTGATATGCATACAAATAGAAAAGATTAATCAATTAGAAAATTTCAATAAGAAGTTTATATTCGTTAGAAAAAGAGAACTTTGATTGGTAAATTTTAGATTTAACATAAAGATGAGAAGTTGATACTGTAAACTCTTTATAAAAGTAATGTAAAAGTGCATGCGAAGTTTATCCTGCAGATGGCAAAGTAAGTAGATGATAACTATTATTCAAATGTGTTTATCAATCTCTGCATTAGACTTTAACAGGAAATGTAAAGATACATGCAGATGAATAATGATTATTATAATTAAATTAAATTAAATTAAATTAAATTAAAGATATTTCCCATAAGTTTAGCATGCAAATAATATAAATTTAGTCGTAAAGTGAATCCTAAGGCATTTTTTAAATGCATCAAGTCATCAACTACAAAAGTTTTCCTTTGCCTTGTTCCATCCCTTAGATTTAAGTCCTCTTTTTATGGATCACCACCCTTGACTTCGGGTATGTATGGCAAACAAATTAATTTCAAGCTAACCTTAAAGACGGCTAATTTGAAACAAACCGAAGGAGACCAAAAAATAAACAAAAGAACAAAGGTATAAAAGATGATGACAAAGTGAAAGGGAGGAGGTGGAAGCGAAGCTCTTTAACACAAGCTGTAGCATACTTTTAGGTGTGACTGTCGCTGAAGAAGGTGAGGTGGGAGAAGTTAGTGTGGCAGTCAGAGGCACAACAGCTGCGTGCCAAATTTATTACGTATACGCAGCGTGTGCACATATTACGCATACATACGAGCACGTATGCAAATGTATGTATGAACAATCAGCTGGTGTTTATTGTTGTTGTTCTTATTGCAGTAGGTCTAGTTTAAGCGAAAATAACTCACTTTTGATTTGTATAGAGTTCAGCGTAAACAAACAACAGATGTCTCACTGTCGCGCTGTTCCACTGTCTCGATGTCGATGTCAGAGCCCCAGATAATAGCTTAAAATGCAATATGAATACTGGAATGCAATATACCAACCGTATGCCGAATGCGGTATACCGTATTCCGTATGCTCTATTGTCCGCCATTGTTCCGTGTGCTACCCTTGACTATAAATATCGCTCAGCTGGCGGTGTCGCGCAGTTACAATAACATCCAGAGCCAGAGCCAGACCCAGAAACCAGAATCAGAACCAGACTCTCTCCAGCCTCATTTCGATGTTCCAGCGCCACATTCACAATCTATGCAACGGGCTCCTGCTTTTTGTGCTCATCCCTTTGGCCGTGGCACAAAACTACTGCGACCCAGCTCTGTGTCCGGCCGGACAGCGTCATGTGGTCTGCGGCAATAGCGGCGTAAGTATAGCCCAAATCAGAATTCAGATATGCACTCTCTACGGATAACCCTTTCCGAACGGGAACACTGCCAGAAATTTCCAATATATACATAAGTATCAAATTGCCAATTTTAGATATTTCAAGCTTAAAAAGTCAGTTTTTTTTTTATTTATATTTATTTATAATTATTAGATACGAGTCAGATATTAAATTTATATGAACTATGTAGATACAATAAAATTGTAAACAATAACAAATAATTAGCTTGCTAGACTTCTATTAATAATTCTTAAATTTTGTATTAGCTTTAGAAAGCAAAAGTTAAATATATTTAGATATAATGGGGAGAACGTATTTACATATTTAATAATTTGTTAACTGAGTAAAATTGTGATCATAGCACGAGGCAAATTCGAAGAAGCACTCTGCGACATTGTACAATTAGGACTACGGATAACGAGCGACTGGTGTGGAGAGGTGGGCCTCAACCTCAACCCCGCCAAGACAGTCATCGTTCCCTTCACTAAGAGATACAAGTTGCAGAGAATGAGGCAGATAAGGCTGTCGAACAGCATAATAGAAACAAGCAAGGAGGTTAAGTACCTAGGAGTCACTTTTGACAGCAAATTAAACTTCGGCTCCCATGTAAAGAACGCGATATCAAAGTGCTCTAGAGCACTTTACACATGTCGCAGTATAGCCGGGAAGTCATGGGGCACATCACCGAAGATAATCAGATGGCTATACCTAATGGTAGTCAGGCCAATGCTCACTTATGGAGCAATAGCCTGGGGTGATAGAGCACAACTCATCACTGTCAAGAAACAGTTGCAAAGACTGCAACGAATGGCCTGCGTATGTATGACAGGGGCTATGAACACCTGTCCGACAGCAGCCACTGAAGTTCTAATGGAGCTCACGCCACTCCATGTGGTCATCAGACTACACCAAAGAGCGACTCTTCTAAGGATGGCACGGTGTGGAGTTGGAAGTAGTCACATCCTTAGCCTAAGAGACGCGGAACTGCTATCAGGTGATCTCCCCTTGCTTACGCAACCAAGGGACGAGATGACAGCCGTACTTACGTTTGAGCAGAATTTCGAAGTGAACCTGAGTAGCAAGAAAGAATGGAAAACACTTAATGAGGTCCATCCTATGAGACAGCACACCATAAAATGGTACACCGATGGATCACTCACAGACCAAGGCACAGGACTTGGAGTTTTGGCCCTCGGATATCATACCATGAATCCCTAGGAACATATACCAGTATCTTCCAAGCTGAAGTATGTGCAATAGGGAGGTGTGCTGATTTTAATCTCAATAGGAACTATCGGAATAGGGATATAGCCATCCTATCCGATAGCCAAGCAGCCCTTCATGCACTCGATAAGGCGAAAGTAACGTCTAAAGTAGTGTACGAGGTGCGAAGGAAGCTAAACCAACTGGGATTGCATAATAGGCTAACCCTAAGATGGATCCCAGGTCACATGGATATAGCAGGGAATGAAATGGCTGACAAACTAGCCAGAATGGGGGCTAGCAGACCCCTAATAGGTCCTAAACCGTTTTGTGGAATTGGAAGTCACACAATTCGGGAGTACTTACGCAAGGAAGAGAGACGACTTCAGCAGTCGCATTGGACTGAGACCACAGGTCTCAGACAAGCTAAACACCTCCTAGGCAGCTACAACCCTAAGCGGTTCAAGCAGGCTATTTCACTAGGAAAGAACAGACTCAGAATACTCACCGGTCTGCTGACAGGGCACTGTAGACGGAGAAGTCACCTATCCAAATTGGGCATTGTAAGGAGCGGAACCTGCCGGTTCTGCAACTGTGAGGAGGAATCCTCAACGCATATACTAGCAGAATGCACTGCTCTATCTAGACGCAGATGCAGTCTTCTAGGGAAATATGTCATACCTATTGGCGACATTCTATACCTCAATCCGACCAAAATCCTCGACTTCGTGCGAGAGATCGGGTTGATGAATGGGCTATAAGCTCAGAAGGGGGCACAATAGATCCAAAAGGGTCACGGTGCAGGCTCCCCCCATTAATAATAATAACTGAGTAAAATTCTATTGAGAATTTTGAAAATTTACATAATTTTACATTTAAAAGAAAAAGTTGATTTACATCGATTTAAAGCAATTGAGTGCAATAAAAATAAATATTTTACTTTAGTTCAGTTGGAATTAGCAAAACATTTACTAACTATAAAAATTTATTTATTTATCTTTTTCAAACCTTAATTATAAATAATTGTTCTAATTGATGAAAAGTTCTTTAAACTCCATAAATGTATATAACTACACACAAATCTAAGATCTGAAAAAGTGATTGAAAAATGTCTTCAAGTTAATTGATGGCTTTAAGAACAGACTGCTCGAAACTCGAGCGATTTAATTTGGGGAAAAAATCAAAGATTGTGGATTAAAACGATAAGCACAAAAGATATTTTACTAAGTAATTATCCAGTTTATGTATACACGGCTCCCATAGTACTTGACAATTCAAATGTTGTATATATTGAATATTTTGCATTTTATATTATTTTTAAAATAGATATTAATTAAATTCATTTAATTCGCTTGTTGTGATTCGACTCGTTTATTTATTTTATTGCTCATATTTATTTAAGTTAATTTTGCAATATTTGTGTTTATTTATTTTCAATTTCCACCCTGTTTTTCCCCCAAATGATTTGCAGCGTTTTGTAAGTGGTTGCAGTGGAGAATTTGTGCCGATCGATGCTCATATACCGCTGATACTGCAGTTGCACAACGAGAAGCGCAATCTTGTGGCTGGCGGCGGTTTGGCCGGGTTTCCCAGTGCTCTGCACATGGCCACAATGAGCTGGGACTCCACGCTGGCCCAGTTGGCGGCCTACAACACGCTGCAGTGTCGGATGGCCCATGATGAATGCCGGAATACGCAGACCTATCGATATTCCGGACAGAATCTGAGCGTACTCTACACCCGAAGCGGGGACATATCCGAATATCTGCGACAACGAATTCAGGGATGGTACGATGAATATCGCTATGCGACCAGCGCCGATATGGAGGTTTATAGACCACGAGGAGGACCGTAAGATATACATAAATAAATATAGATATAGATATAGATATAGATATAGATATAGATATAGATATAGATATAGATATAGATATAGATATAGATATAGATATAGATATAGATATAGATATAGATATAGATATAGATATAGATATAGATATAGATATAGATATAGATATAGATATAGATATAGATATAGATATAGATATAGATATAGATATAGATATAGATATAGATATAGATATAGATATAGATATAGATATAGATATAGATATAGATATAGATATAGATATAGATATAGATATAGATATAGATATAGATATAGATATAGATATAGATATAGATATAGATATAGATATAGATATAGATATAGATATAGATATAGATATAGATATAGATATAGATATAGATATAGATATAGATATAGATATAGATATAGATATAGATATAGATATAGATATAGATATAGATATAGATATAGATATAGATATAGATATAGATATAGATATAGATATAGATATAGATATAGATATAGATATAGATATAGATATAGATATAGATATAGATATAGATATAGATATAGATATAGATATACTTAGATATATGTATATCGATAACTTATTCCGATCTATTGCGCCATTCACAGTGCCATCGGTCACTTTACCACCATGATGAATGAGCGTAATAATCGCATAGGCTGCGCTATCACCCGATACACGGACTCGGGAGGAGACAGTGCCACACTCCTGGCCTGCAACTATGCGGTGACAAATGTCCAGAACAATCCCATATATCGGGCTGGTCCACCTGCCTCTGAGTGCATCAAAGGTCGCAATCCCAATTTCACCAATTTGTGCGCGGATAATGAAATCTACAGCTATAATACCTGGGCCGGTTAAATGGCTATTAAGATAAATACTACAGTTTTAACTCAATTTCCCCTACATGAAAAGTTTCCCAGTTAAATAAAACAATATTTATTGCACCCCTGTTTCTGTCCCAAATTGGTATCAAAGCTTATGCTGAACTTTTATAACCCTGCCAGCTTTTCTTGTGGGAATTTTTAATACTCCAAATGGTCATTTTAATATCGTAAGTGCAAGTTTTAAGTTATCCGGAACTTTAATTGTTTCCATCTTTGCTATAACGCGTATGAGGCTATAAGAATTTGAGGGAATTTTATATTTTCCCAAGTTTGACTTGACTTTTTGCTATTATATTTAGTACTTTCTTTGTGGTTGATGTTTTGGCTAATAAAAGACTTTTTCTTATGTATAAATATGGTTTGTATCCGAGCCAAACGAAGGATATTCTTTTATAGTTATATCAAGTATGTGAAAAAGTTGTTTATGTAAGCTCTTAAAACTTGTTTAGCAAATAATATTCCTATTAAATTTTCTTAGTTTGACGTGATTGGACTTTTTGCTATTATATTTAGTACCATCATGATGGTTGATGTTTTGGCTAATTAAATATTTTGTCATTTGTATAACATGGTTTGTATCCGAACTAAACAAAGGATATTCTTTGATTCTTTATATCAAGTAAGTGAACCAGTTTTTTATGTAAGCGCTTGTTAAGGAAATAATATTCCTATTAAATATGGTATCAGAAGATTTATCTAAATATTATTTTTAAACTAGTCGACGGTGCTACAGTCGAGCATACTCGACTGTCGGAGACCACGTACTTACTATGCAAAAGCAAACCCTGCTAAAAATAATATAAGTCGCTACAAGTATTTAATATATTTTAACCAAAAATAAAACAAAATAACACAAATATCGAATTGATGTAAACATACAACATTTATAAAAATGTAATTAAAATTTTCATTAATCATAAATCAAAAAAAACATCTGTCCAACGTGAGATTCGAGCCGCGGACCAATGTTCTAAAAAGTCTGCTAATAAGAAATAATTTTTAAAAAATTTGTTTATGGTGGGAGTTGAACCCGCGACTCCCGATCATTGCAAAATTGACGGGAATTGACCAAAGCCCATGGGCGGACGTGGCCAAAATACAAATATGTTAAGACTTCAGCGACTTTATATTTCGCAGTTAGGAACTCTGCCAACACCCTTTTAAAATTGAATAGCATTTAAAAAAAGTATGCCGATCATATACTAACAAATTAATTGAACATAAAATATATTAACAAAAAAAAAAATTTGTCTGTCCTAGAGTTCGAACCCCGAGACCCGAACTCGGAGTTCCGACGCTCTGCACATCGCGCCACTGTCTGCCTTGGTAATCGATGGCCTTACGATAGATTTCATTCTTACTAGAGTGTAAGCCAGATGCAATTGTTATCTAGTTGTGATTGTTGTTGTTGTTATTGTTGCTGATAAGACAAGGCAAATAAAGGAGATTTTAATTGCTTGATATCTTGGCTGTTTATTATCCGATCGCGATGAAATTTTCAGCAAATGTGGATAATAATGGTTTCTTCGTCTATGCCTTATTAGGAATGTCTATCTTTTAAATTGTCGCTATAATTAAGATATATCTAATTTGTGGGCGTTTAAGGGGGCGTGGCCAAAATCTAAAACAAACTCGATCTGCGTGCAATAAAGACGAACCTAAATACCAAGTTTGGTATCTCTAGCTCTTATAGTCTCTGAGATCTAGGCGTCAATACAGACGGACAGACGGACGGACGGACAGACGGACAGACGGACATGGCTATATCGACTCGGCTATTGATGCTGATCAAGAATATATATACTTTATGGGGTCGGCCACGCCTCCTTCTGCCTGTTACGCACATTTTTTTTGTGACAAAGTTAATAGACCACTGTACTTTTTTAAAGTACATGGTCTAAAAAGTATTATAATAATATAAAATTTAGTATTACAATTTAATGGTGTATATCATGCGATGATCCCCCCTTAGACTTAACGATACGAATTATGATGGGAATATCTTCGATTTTGGTCGGATTTGTCATTGAGTGTGTAAATTGTTCAACACAGTCTTCCTTGAACTGCGCCCATTTGCGTGTTTTGATAAAGTCCTGGAAGAGTGTCTCTCGAGAGGGTATACAACGGTCCAAGTAGAAGCGCATTCGCTGCCAAATATGGCCAGGATTTTGGTCGTCCTCCATTAGCCAATATCGTGGTATTAAAAGGCATTGCACTGTCGTTCGAGCCATGACAACACGATGATCGCATTTCTCGCCGACACCAAAAAGGCCTCCAAAGCACATGGAGCCAATATCAATAAAGTGTGTAGCATAGTTTTCATCATTCTAAAAATGTAGATAGAGTAAAGAAGGGATAAACTTTTATTTTAAATTTTTCCGAATTTATATATCATTGTATAAAAGTTATTTTTCTATTTTTTTATATTAATTTAAAATAAAAGTTATTTTTTAATTTTTACTATAATAATTGAAAATAAAAATTATTCTTAAAATTGTTATTGTAATAGTTTAGAATTTATATTATAAAAATTGCAAATGAGTTATGTTATAACATTTAAAAAACAATTGAAAAATAAGTTTTATTTCAATTTTTATTATAAAAATAAAAAATAAAAGTTACTTGTCAATGTATATTTTTTTTAAATCAGGAAATAACTCTTATTATATAATTTTTTTCATAAAGCTTATAATCGTTACGATCTCTGGGAAAAAGTGTTATTAAAAATAGAAGAAATTATTTTCGTTTCAATTTATTAATATTTTATCATCTTAATTGATTTCCATTTGTTCTTGATTTTTGTTTGCCTTTAAAATTATTTAAATAAATATTCCTTAACTAACTTAAGATAATTAAATGTTTCTTGATTTTAAATTTAAGGAAAATTTAAATTTAAAATAATGTATATTATTATTTTTGTGCACCATTTTAACATTGATTTGCCGATAAAACAACTCTATTAGAATTTTAACTTTTTTATCGATACTTTACTACGTACACAAATGTTTTCGATAGTTTTGAAGCCGTATTATAAGTATAAAGAACAAATAAAACTTACCCGTAGTTTGGACGCTGACTTCATCGATGAAGTGACACTGCTGGGAGTCGAAGAAGCTGTAAATATTTCCGATTCCTCCGATTCACCTTCTAGGGTCTTCAATTGACTACTTTTGCTTGAAACTTTGCGAGGTATCAAAGTGGCTTCCCTTTCCAAATGATGACTGATTCTACTCGCCTTACTCGACCCGCGATGTAAGGAGTTACGCATCGAGACGGCAGTGGGAAATTCAGAATCATTATTATCAGAGAGAGTTTCTTCATAATCTTCAAATAGTTCGAATTGCTCGCAACTCTTATCGTCATTAGCCACTGTGATAATCGATCTCATCACCGAATGATGACGATGATGATGAATTGGTGGCGGCTCTTCAATCTCAGGCTGTGGTTTCTGGTTCAGAAACTTGCAATGTGCTTCGATTCTAGAAAATTCAGCCTTGCGTTTCTAAAAATAGATGATTAGATAATGAGATTATGTTTCAAAATTGGTTTTGTGTCATTTGGAAATATGTTTTCTACCGCTTTCTTTTTATTATGGCCCAGTTCATCCAGTGATGAGGTTGAACGCAGCAATTCCCTAACATCAAATGGTTCCTGTTTACCATCATCATCATCGTTATCACTGTCGATCTGTACAACTTCGGGTAGTTCATACTGTACTTCACCCTTCACAAAGCTCAGCTAAATGAAGAGAAATTAAATTTACATACAGTCAACTTTATTTTCTTGTTTACTTGCCTTCATATGAAGACATTGCAGGAGAACGCATTCACCACTCAATACGAAATGTGCATGCAGAATGCTATCCTTTTCCTCCGGGTAGATTGTATCCAATGGATCGTATTGCCTTATAAGTCCAAATTTACAGGCACTCACAATCTGTACAAATAATTTATACAATCAGTAGTCTAAGACATTCATATTCAATACCTGTGATTCATTCATGTATTTCAAGTAGCTCAACGATGCAATTGCTTTCTTTTTCTCAATCCAAACCTTCTTAACGTGTGGCATTAGAATTGTCCTGAAATCGAAATCATCCAGTACCAGAATTTCACAATTGGCTATTAGAGAATAGTTATTTAATGATTAGCACGAACGAATCTTAAGCATTCTATACTTTGTGCTTTATATGTATTCATTCTTAGATCATCCTCCAAGAGTTCAACCTCACCGATCCAATCACCGGGCCCACAAAAAGCCTCGGGCTTCGATTCATATTTGCGTGTAACCTGAGTTAATCAAATAAAATTTATATACTATAATCGAAAGTGAACAACTACTGGATAATATATTTTTATATTGTGTCTTCAGAAAACAGGATCAACTATTATTGTTAATTTTCTTAGCTAACATTAAGTAGTGTTGATCTAAACTAAAGTATAATATTCCCAAATATATTTGTTTCAATATAATTAATTTTCCAAGTTTTCTTAATAATCATATGTTTTGTTGGGTTAAACTATTTATAAAAATAAAAAACAAACGGTAAGCGTAACCGTTAACCGGTATTAACCGATTGAAATTGGTAACCGTATAGGATACCGATACCGGAAATCCCGAAATTGTTCCAACCGAAATAATCGTGTAGAAACCGATTTATTCATAGCGGTTAATTTCGGTTCGGTCAAGCATTAAATTTAAATGTTATTTTTATGTTTTTACAGTGAAATACTGGTTTTCTGCAATAAATTTGAGTTTATTTCTAATGTGTATATTGAACTCAAGAAAACGATCTTGATTTGAATATTTGTTTTCTGATTTACATGCTTTTAACATTTTAAATAGGTTTTCTTGTGAGCCGAAATCAAACAGGTATTTCTGAACCAAAACATAAAAAACACGATAACCTTTATGTAACCGATGTACAAAAACTTTTCGAAACCAATAACCGATAATCGATATTCGTTTCGGTTCGATACTCTGTTTGAAATAATCACTGGACTACCTTGTATGTGAATCTATGCTTGCCATACCTTATTAAAGAGCTTCCTGGACATTTCGATTTCACCGCTGACCACAAAATAGACGCCTGTGGGAACATCGCCCTCCTTCATAAGGACGCGACCCGCGCCGAGCTGCATGAAGTGAAGATGCGGCACCAGACGAGCCCGAATTTTCTAAGGAATCGAAAAACATATCCATATAATATAGGTATAGAAAATAGAGAAAAAGAGAGTTTACTTACAGGTGGCACTTGGGTAAAACAGCCAAGACCCGCAACGATTGTGCAAAGTTTCTTTCTCTCTTCAATGGTGCGACTGTTGTGCGATGAAGCCAACAATCCTTTTTGCTACGATTTCAAAAAAAAAAAAGAAAAGGTACTTTAAATATATGTAAATGAGTTTAGCATTGCGACTTACGGCCATGGTCAAGATGCCCGTCTTGTGTTTCTTGCGCACCAACATGGCCACATTTTTCTTAACGTTCAATGTGATGCCGCCTTCTTCGACTTCGTTGATCCATGAATTGTTGGCCAAACCGACGCGAACTAATCTCTTGAAGCGCAACTTGGCATTCTTCTTGCGCAGGATCTCGTCTCCTTCCTTATTGCGCTTGGACATTGTCTTGTTTTCTTTTTATTTAAAATTGTGTGTCATCTGTTTACTTTTTAGAAGATTCAATTGAAAGTAAAATATGTGTGTACTAAGTGAAACGTTCTTTTTATAAGGGATAGAAAAATCTGAACGAATTATTAAGGTAAGATTAAAATTCAAAAATGAATCTACATAATTCATAAATTAACAATAAAAAAATTAAGTTTCAATTCGAACAAAATTTTTGTTAACATAAATTTCACACGGTTTCAAATTTGACTATGTACAATTTCAGATTCTTAGCTTGATTTTGAAACAGGGCAAAGATTATAATGAATTCATTTTATTCGGTCAGATTTAAAATTTCCATGAGTCTCCAATTTAGTTTTATTTATAAGTATAAAGCTTAAAGTAAATAATATGAATAAAGAGAAAGTTTTCTATAGATTAGATTTCTATTAACTAATTAAATGGTTACAATTGAATTTCAAAATCTATAGAGAGCTTTTAAATATTTAAAGTGGTATGTATATGGGCTGATCCGAACCTTTTTAAACCAAGTGCAAAAATCTAAAGTTGTCAAAAAACTAAATATTTTTTAATAATATAATACATTTTCACACTTCAAAATTTTTGTAAAAAAACGGAAATATTTAACTACCGCTGTCTGCGGTTTAAATGTTTCTTCATTGTAATTGAACTTTGGCTTAAAGTCAGATTTTGTTATTTGGCGGGAAAAATCCAAATTTGGCTGGAAAAAGCTAAATTTGATTAAGAAGTCAACATTTAGAAAGAAGAGCAAATCTGTGCGTTTTGTAAGAATATCTCGTGCAACAACAGAGTTTTTGATTCTAAAGGTAATCCGACATTGACCAAATTTGGTCAGAATATAAGAGACAAACTCAAACATACAATCTGTGAGTTTGGTTGGGATATCTTAAGAAACAAAAAAATTCGTCATACTAAATGTTATTTTACAACCGATTGTTCCTATGACAGCTATACGATATAGTTATCCGCCTTTGACCAAATTTCGTCAGTATGTAAGAGAAAAACTCAAACATACAATCTGTAAGTTTGGTTGAGATATCTTAAGAAACAAAAAAGTTTTTCGTACTAAGCATTTCGGTGACCTTATTGCACGATGAAATTATCTCACCTATGTTGTGTGAAAATTTCAGCTTTCTGTCTTTTACCGCTTGGGCTACACGTTGATGTGTTCGTTAGTCAGTCAGTGAGTTAGGACAAAGAGTTTTATAAATATGGATTTACAATGGTCAAAAGTGTGCAAAACTGTCGTCTGAGTGTTTAGTGCTAAGAGTTTGTCTCATTTTCTTGTATTTAATTAACTATATTTAAAGGATATTTAATAAATGTACATTAATTAATGATTTGAAGTAAAAATGTGTGTAAAAAGTGTAACGTCCGCAAGGGAAAAAATTAAAATTTGTATTTAATGAGACTTCCTATTGTTATTTTTTATTTTGGATTGATATGGATATTTTTTATATACATATTATGCAAAATTCGCTAAAAAAAAAAGAAAAATGTGAAAATGCACATGAACCTCAAATCGACTTTAATTTTTTTGTAACAGCCACAACGGAATTTTCAGCAAGCTCAATTTTTTTATAAACAGTAAAAAGTATGTAAAAATAGGTTTAAAAGTACACCCAAAAAACAACATTTTTCATTTTTATTAAAATTCAACAATCTGAACGCGAGCTGTGTCAGCTTAAAAATAAGAATATGCGTGCAAATATGTATAGGAATAATAACATATAATATAGCGAAGTAGTGGGAGCTGAAAATGCCCCTGTGTGGGATGAATCATCCAATCACCTATAGTGTATAAGTTCTTAAGCGACTACAGATTGCTAGAATCTCCTTAGATCAAGGTTAGCGTGACGAAAATATCCCCAGCAATCTGAGGAACCTTAAACAATAGTGTAATCAAGGCAAGGTAATCCTTTCAATCAACCCAAAGTACACAGGATGTTCACCATAATTGAAAAGCAAGTACTTTCAGCTCAAATTGAAAACACACTGGAAAAAAAAACAAAAACAAACAACTTAAAAGTGTTTCCCCTTCAATTACCCCTTTGCGCTGCACAAAAGCACAACGAAAGCTTTGGGACAACGCAGACCAAGCAGCTGTGGTGAGTTTGCAGAGTGAGCGGGTGAGCGGCAAAGTGAGTGCACGTAGTGAGTGTGCAGCGAGAGGGAGCGTGAGTGAGAGAGAGATTAAAAGAGAGTGCGAAAGCGTTTGCACTCAAAGCTAGGCAAGCTGTTGAGCTGTTCATTTGGATGCTTAGCGATGTCTCTGTAATTTCGCCAACGACAGTTCATTACGGTTTTCGTTTTCAAGGATAAGCGATGCCCACGTGCTGGCAGCTCGCAATACTCAAAGCTCAAACTCAAAAATCCAATTGTCGTCTTTAGATTTCGACTCTAACATTTCTTTGCTTTTCGTGTGATTTTTTTTGTTTTTTTTTTTTTTGTAGTGTGAGTGTGTGTGTGTGTTTCGGGACTGTGATTGTGGTCGACTTGTGTATCGTTGTCAAGTGCTTAGTTAGGACCAACAACACTCCGCCGGAATGCGGTCGACATTCCATGCCACAACTTAAAGCAAAACTAAACAACAACGGCAAATTACTAGAAAAAAATACCAAATTTATATAAATGAATTGCGCGAGTTAAAAACAATTTTGTCGAATTTATTTTCAAGTGTTGTATTTTTTGAATTGTTGTTGGGCAAGCAAACAAGTGCGAATAATGGATATGTTGTGAGGATTGAATTTAAACATCACTCAAAAACAAAACTAAAAAACAAAATCGCATTAGTGTATGTTCGGAATATGTTTGAAAAACACGCTCAATTTGAGAAGGTGAGTGGTACAAAAATATCAATAAACATAACTAATGTAATTCGAAATAAAGTTTAAGTAAATTAAATCAAATCCAAAAATGACAAAAAAAAAGAAAACAGATTAAAAAAAAAAGGAAATTGTATTTTCCAGTTGTGAGTTAATTCACTTGATCCTGCATCCTTGTCGAAGCCCCGATTCCGTCGTTTTTTTTTTTTTTTTTTTTTTTTTTTTTTTTTTTTTTTTTTTTTTGTGATTCACACACTTCCTGTAGTCTGAGGCATTTTTGAGATATTAGTTTAACCGGATATTTTTCCTGGAACATAATGCTCCCCAGCTTAGACTCAAGCTTGTTTCATACTTAGTTTAATATGTTCATTTTCCAATAAGTCCTATCTAACAGGATTCAGTTTATGGCAGGACGCACACAAATCCATCGATTTGAGCATATAAATCAAATGCTCAGTTTTGATTGAACACCCCTACCAGAGTTTTCCACCTTTTCCGCTTTTCTTGCGCACATTTTTCACATGTTCATGGAAACGTGGCTGGGTGTTAAATTAAGTGTGAAATTAACTGTAGTTGCTTTATCGCATCGAATCGACAAGTTGGCAGGCCGCTTTCAAAAACTGGCCGCCCCCCTAAAATATATCTTAATTGGGCAGGGCTGAGATATACATAAGTACATATGTATATGATTAGCTGGCAATCTTGTAATATATTTGACAGGTAGTTCAACATACTCCGTATGAGAAATCTATTTGAATTTCAAACATAATTAGTTTATTTTACATAAACAAATTTAAGAAATTGTTCAAATTGCTGTGAAAATTTGGTCTAAAGTGCACATTTGACTTGAACAAGTTTTGTAAGACCTCAGCACCTTGAATTTCAATCACAATTTAAGTTACAATGGAACAAAAGCTAATCTAAACCTAATGATTTTAAAAATGGTTCCAATTACTGTTATTATCTTGACTTCATAAGCACAAATCCAAGTGAAAGATGAGCTAATTATATATTTGAGCTCATGTCCTTCGAATCGAAACATAAATCTTTGGACAAAGACACAAACGTAATTTGAATCGCACTCAAAGCATAGGAAAATTGTTAAATTAATAATATTGATTTTAGTTTAGCCAATATAAATCTCAAGGGTACTTGAGTTGCCTAGGATAGAGTCGATAAGAGCTTCATTCAAAAGCATCTAAAGTTTCATTTTCTAAATGTGTCCAATTCTATTTGTATTTTTATCGTTTGCTTTTGTTTCTCTTCAAAAAATTTGTTCTCGTGTGCCCGTTTCCGTTTCCCTTGAAACACATTCCCCTCGCCAATAGAATTAAACAGCTTTTCGCAAACTTTAATTTGTTTTAACTTTTCAACAAATGTTTTTACCTTAACTCATCCAACAACTTGCAAGAAACTATTTCATTTGAAACGGGCACGACTTGTTGGATAACCTGTGTGCTCGTAATCAGTTCTAAATTACTTTGACTTCTCATTGTCGTGGGTGAGAGAGAGATAGATAGAGAGAGAGAGAGAGAGAGAGGTTCTTCGCTGGACATCGCTGCTATTGTTACAAATGGTAAGGTTTTGGAGATGGAGATAGAGGATACAGACAAATTCAAAGAACTAGTCAATGGATGGTTTGGATAAACATATTTGTTATTCTTTTGTTTAAATGAGTTTAGTTGTTTTATTTTTTAATGTGAAAAAAGACAGACTGGACTGAAGATAAATACGATAATATAAAAATTTAAATTTTCATTAAGAGCGGTAGAATTATAATGGCACTTAGTTCCTTTTTATAGCAAGAATATGATATATCAGAGAAATCGTTCAATATTCCATCATATGAATTTCTCCAATGCATCCCTAATTATTGCAGCTATCTTTGACATCTTTAAGATACTTTTTTGCTATAGATCGAAGTGTCAGCTTTATTTCCCCCTTTTGCTTATCATTTTGCTAAGACAGAGATTATAAAATGGCGAGAATCACAAAAACAAAGAATTCCGTAAAATGCCAGCACAAAAGACATGAAAAGTACGTCGTACTTACATGAGGATATACTACGTGCATCTATGTATGTGAACCAATTACATATGAGTACAGGACAAAAAAGCCAGACGGGCGAGGGAGAAAGGGCGAATGGATAAGTGAAAAGGGAAGCTGGGTGGGGAGACGGACGACGGAAGACGGAAGACGGAAGACGGGCGGAAAAAGTTAGCTAGGTCCGTCCGTTGGCGCAGTCACAATCCCGCAATGTCAAGCGCTTGTGTCAGCGTCCTCCTGAAGAAGAAGTTTCTAATCTGAGTCATACGCAGAGCAAAGGAATTTGATGTAATGAGCACAGCATGGAAAGTAGAAAGTAGAAAGTAGGATGCTATGGTATGGTGGAGGGATGCGCGGAAGGGCAGTTAAGGGATGGTTGGGAAGGTTGGGAAGGTTGGGTCCATAGTCCCGAAAAAAGAAACAAAAAAAACAAAAATGTGTACAAGACTTACTCGTAATGCGTAGAAAACAAAACAAAGCACGTTTTGCACTCAATGGGGCACAGCAGGTGCTGCACTAACCCAACCCCCTGCTTAAACCACCCCCCTCTCCCGCCCTGCCCCACCACCCACCAGATGTGCCTCCAGGGGGTTGGGACAAGGAGCGAGAGGGCGAGGGAGTTGGAGAGAGAAGGAGGAAAGTCAGATTCTCCAAATCCACGGGGTTAGACGCAGCGTTAAGCGTTAAGAGCTACATAGTTAGTCAAAGTCAGGTAAAAGTAGAAGCAGAAGAAGAACAACAGGCACAAGAAGAAGAAGAAGCAGACCAAGAGAATAAAGAACAAGCATAATGATGATGATGATGATGATGACGAAAACAGAGCAAAGGGAATGGGAAATGGGAACTTGGGTAAATAAAAGAAGAAAGCGCCGGCGAAAAAGACGTGACAGTGTCTGGGAGTCAGTTGCTAATGCCCCTTAGTCCTTCCTATGCACTCCTTCTGCAAAGGCCAACATCATCATTATTTCAATAATAATCACAATAAACATGATGATGATATGATTGTAGCGAGAGAGAGAGAGAGAGAATTTCATAAAATGAAAATTTTTGCCATAATGCTCATTTGACTTTTATTGCCGCACTGTGTGTGCACGAGAGTGTGTGTGTGCGAGTGTGTTTGTGTGTGTGTGTGTGCTACGAGAAAATCCAGCTTGCTGTTGTCCTTTAAGTGCAATTAGAATAAGCAAAAGCTTAAAGCCTTCTTCCTTTCGTTCGCATTGTTTTCATTGTAATACAAAGTAAATAGATTCTCGGGTCAGTTTCAAATTCATCTTCATCTTCTGCTTCTTGTTCTCCTCTCCACTCCTTTCCATTTACTTTTTTTTTTTTTTTGACATCATGTTGATTTGGCAAAAATCAAATGTCAACATGGACGAAACAAAAGGGATGCGTTGAAATAACACAAAAACAGAAATCAAAATGAAACAAGCAAACGACATACCAAAAAAAAAAAGCATCAAATGAGAAGATGAAGAAAGAAACAAAAACAACAACAGCATCAAAAAGAAGAAGATGAACAAGAACAACAACAACTGCACTAATATAATATTTATTACGGTGATTATATCGTGAGCCAAGGGCTAACAACAACGCCCAACTCCCCACACTCCACCCCCCCCCCCCTCCCTCTCTCTCACTCTCTCTCTTTCTTCCACTCTCTGTCTCAGTCACTCACTCATCACAGCACAGCACACCACGCACAAACGCACCAAAAAAGTCAACGGTAAAGTGGAAATCAGTGCTGCCAAATCTTAACAACTGTTTCTCGGGCTGCAGCTAAAAAAAAAGCCAAATTAAACAAAAAAAAGTATGTCGGAAAAGAACTATTGCAAAATTTAAGCTAGTTCACAAGTTTATATTACATGAAATATTGTACCTAATGGGGCGAAAAAATGTTTGGATAATATTGTACCTTTTTTTTACTTTTTCATAATACGATCCAATAACCTTATTTATTTATTTATTTAAAAAAAAAAACAAACATTGCTGCCTCTAATTAATACATATTCAATAGACATTAATATTAATAAGTACAATAGATATAATTACTTATAGAGTACATAAAAAAAGTGTTATGAGTTTTTAACCTAATCATGATCAACATAATTTAAAAACAATAATTGAGACTCAACACAAAATTCCATAATACTGTGATTTTACAAATTACTGCGACTTTGCTTAATTAATTGGTTTTTTTTTTTTTGTTCTTAAAAATCAATCAGAATCAGGTATCAAACTATTTGTGGCGTAAATTTTTGATGTATTGAGCAGATGACAATTTCCAGCGGTATTCAAAAAATTGTAATCAGCTCTCATAATGTCCCTATAAAGTGTGCAAATTTATGGTTTACGAGAACCTTAAAAATAACAACAATTTTTGTTAGCGCAAAGAAATTTTATAAAGAAAAATATACATTTAAAAAAAAGTCAGAAAACCTAGTTGAAGCGGACTGTTAAAAATTTGACGGAAATAAGACTGCTTTGGCAGCACTGGTGAAAATTCATGAAATGATTGTCGTCAGAACGACGAAGAGCGGTGAAGAAATGTAATAAGCAAGTATATTGAGAACAGAGAGTGAGGGGAGCACATAAACTATGATGGACAAAGACAAAGATGAAGACAAAACTCAAAATGAAGCCTAGCTCAGCATGAAATTCACAAGAGCGGACGAGAGAGGAGTAAATGGAGAGTAAAAGACAGCAAAGTTTGCAAAAGGCTAGATTATCGCCCCAGGAATCAACTTTAATTTCTTTTATTCAGCTGTATTACGCCAATAAAAACTCGGTTTTAAATGGACTTTCTTGATAAGTTATTGGATCTAGTTACGAATGTATAAAGTATAAGTGAATCCACTTGTTTTCCCAGTTTTGGCCATTGTCGATGTCGTTTGTCCCTCTGTTGAGCACATCGTCATGTAATTTCTATGGCTATAAATTGACAATGTCCGGCCGTTCCTGAAAGTTGTACACAGTTTGTTGTTGTCGAGTATCTGTCAAATTTTGTTTGTTCTTGGCAACCAATTCAAACAAAATTGATTAATATTTGATGCGAAATGTGTGAAAAACCTAACCTCAGATAATTGAACATAACCTTGACATGTACATTGTAATAACCTTACTTAAGCTAACATAACCCAATCAATAATTTAAAAGCAAATCTCTGTCTGAAAATCTAAAAAACTGTTCAAAGAACTTTGCAATTAAAAAAAAACGCATATTGTAACCTAACCTAACCTAACCAAACCTATTCTAACCTAACCTAAATTAACCTATTCTTAGCTATCCTAAGCTAACCATTCCTAACATATCCAAACCCGATCTAACACAACCTAACCTAACCTAACTTAATCTTATCTAATCTATCCTTACCTAAACTAACACAACTTAGTCTAACTTAATTTAGTCTGATCTAACCTAACCTAGCTTAATCAAATCTAACCTATCCTAACTTCTCGATTATCTGTCTAAGCTATTTCTAACCTCACCTCGCCTAACCTTAACTTAACTACTCTAGACAACTAGTTCATCTGAAACTTATCCACAAAAGAATTTATAACATAACTTAAATTTTTATACATTTATTTTAAGTACTTTATCTAAATCTAATCCTTCAAAATTCAAAACTTTGATGTTTCGAATGTTACTTATTTGAAATTATCCTAATCTAACTTTTTGACAATATATGGGCATTTCCACAGAAATGTCGAGGCCAAAAACGTAAAATTTATCAACCACTCACATCTTGTGAAACTTTATTTCAAAAATGTATTCAAGTTATTTATGTAAGCAATATGCGCTAGAAGAAATTCAATAGGATGAACATATAGATTCTACATAGGAATAAATTCACTTTTTCTATATTTTTGCCCATTTTCTTAAGAATTGATTTCCAAAATCGGTCGATTGTATTCCATCGATTACACTAAGTAAGCATGCCTTGGTTTTTTTCAATTAATATTAACCAATTACTGTACACATTTCAGTTGATCTAAGAACCACCTGCAATCAAAATAAGACCAACAACTGTTGATCAAATACTGCCTAGTAGAATCGAAGGCAGTTAAGTTTTGGAATAAAATGAAGGTTTCGGATTACCATACCAGACCAGATTATCAAAGTCACGTCATCCCGTGCAAAGGATGAGGCGTTCAAGAGTTAATAGCGCATCATTAGCATCAGCATCAATCGCGGCCCGCACGCTCCTACAGCTCCACCATCAACCAGAGACTACGCAGAGCCTTAGACTGAGACCCAGACAGAGACAGAGCCTTTTAAATAGACAGAGACAGAGACTGGGACAGAGACAGAGTCTCAACCTCATTCGATTGCTTGCCGTTGTCGCTGTCATTGCAACGCCGTGTCGCTGTGCGTTGGGTAAGTAAATGATAAATACTCCGAGCGCTAGATGGCGCCAGTGATATTTTCCCCTGCTTCACACAATAGAAAATAGTTTTTTTTTTTTTGCATAACATCTGTGTTTGTTATGGGATTGTTACGAAATTTTCAGTGTACATCGAGACCATTGTGGATTATATGTGCACCAAATTTCTGAATAATTATCCAATATGTTTTTTTAAATTATCTCTAATAATAATTAATGAATTCTAGAAATTAATGTAAATTTTGAATTTTTTTCTGTGAACTCGAAAATAATAACTTAAATTTTTGTGGAAAAATTTGTTGAATTCCACTTTAGCAAAATTTCAATAGAAATGTGAAAGAATTATATGAATAATCTAGTTTTATTTGTAATTCCAATGAGCTTAATAGTAAAGTGTATTCTAGGAATACATTAAAGATTTTCAAGAATAAATCAAATGCTGTTAAGTTCAATTAAGTTCTGTTTCTGTACAAAAGCGTAAGTAGTCTGTTTATTCATTGAGTGTTAATTTATATGTAAATGATTACTAGAACAAATTGATGTGACTTGAGTGGGAACTGAATTTCTCCTTACTATCTCTGACTCTGTGTTTATCTGCAACTCAACTGAACTACCTTCAGGCACAACAACGACAACATCAACTTCAACATCAACGTCTGTGAGCATACAGAACAACAAGAGCAATACGGGAAATAATTTATATTTTGATGAGAACAATACGACAAAAACAATAACATTCATTCCTGTTGCGGACACGGTAGCCACAATTCCGGATTCCAATTCCATTGGCCAAATGCCAAATGCTGAGACATTGCCAACAACGACGACAACAATTCGAGACAAAGTTGGACAGATTGGAGGACAACAGACAACTGCGTCTATTGCGATTATCAATAATAGTACAACAATTAAGAGTTCTAGTGCCGGTTCATTTGATTTACTGGCCACATCGGCAGCGACAACGACCAAAACTGCTCGCAGTACCGTTAAGCAGCCCAACGATTCCACAAGGTCGCGAAATCATTGGACCTTTGGAGGAGGCGTCGACGCCGAGCGATCACGTACCTTCCGCAACAAATACCATCATGAGAACCACTACGGGCCCTTCTTTGAGGAGCCATCGAATGTAATTGATCCCGGCAAGACTTTGGTAGCTGCCGTACATCTCTTCACGGAAGCCGTGCTCAATTGCCGCGTCGGCATGCTAAAGGACAAAACCGTAAGTTTCACAAAAATTCAAAACCGTTGTTGTTTTCCCAAGACGCATATGGTAAAATTAGAACCAAAATTCTATTTTCAAAAAACTAATTTAATATTCAACAAAATTAGTTAGACGATGATAAAAATTTGAAACCATAATTCAATTGAATGCTTAAACTAACCGTTATACATGAATCGGTTATTTCGCTTACGGTAATCAATTTAATCGGTTAACTGGTTCGGTTCCGGTTTTCCTGATTAAAAATATTATAATTTTAATTTTCTCATTTGTTAACATTTTTTTTGATTAAAAGCCATACTTTTATATTTGAATTTGTTGTTGTTAAAATAAACTCTCTTACGTACGAGTATTGTGAATAAATAAATTCCTATCCCATTTATAGGTCATGTGGGTCAGACGCACCACCGAGAAGGTCTCCCTCTTGACCGTCGGCAATGTCACATATAGCGGTGATCCACGGATTCGCGTTAAATTTCAATATCCCAACAATTGGCGACTGCTCATCAATCCCACCCAAAGGGAAGATGCTGGCATTTATATGTGTCAGGTTTCAACGCATCCTCCGCGGGTATTTACCACCAATCTCACCATTTTAGGTAAGTCATAACAACAAAAATATCAAATTCAATAGTGTAACTTAGCTGCAATCAAAATGCCAATTGTATACTTTCAAAAATAATGGCAACACTATTTTGAAAAATGGGCAGACTGTCAGGTCGCAACAATGCAAGTATTTGACCATGCACTTTAAGGGGGAATATCAGTTCAGATGGCTCAAAAAATCAATGTTTTTTTTATTGCATAAATTAATGGTACAACTAGTTTCAAAACGAAATCCAATTAGCTCCAAAGATATAAGCAGTAACGTTAACACCGGTCGGTTGACGGATCGATCTGAAAGCTTGTGTGAATATTCTTTATTCAAGTACGAAGAATATGAACCTCACCTCTATGATATTATTAAGTAAAATATTTTGTATGTAAAAAAGGTGAAAAAAAATTATTTAAAAAAATTACATTTTATTCAAACACCTCAAAAACATTGGATTATCAACTTTTTTTGGCAATGGTGGTTTATATTCTTAAAAAATATGTTGCCAACGAAAGAAAAAAGAAATTATTGATTTCAGATCAAAACTGTAACCTCTAGGTGTCCCGCAAGCAGTGATCCTTGGTTTAGATTGTCAATGGACACCAGCCTCTAACTTCACTACTTCCGGTTCCTCCCCTTAGACAGTTATTATTCAGACTGGCAGCTACAACTAAATTAAGAAATTAAAAAAATATCTTTTATATTATTTCAATATGTCGTCCTTTAGAACCACCTTTAAGAATAATCGATGAGCATGAACGTGATGTTGGTGACCGGTATTACAAATCCGGCAGCACCGTCGATCTACAGTGCCAAATCTCTCGGAATTTCTTTCAAAAGGAACACTACAACATATTGAAAACTACCGAATCTGGTAGAACTAGCACTAAACTGAATGATACGGCCAGCGAGTTGAATTTGAATTTAATCAGCGATTCGAACCAAACACATACAGCAACATTTTCCAGCCAGGAGCTCGAGAAATACTTTAGTAACTTTATTACCTGGGCCAAAGACGAGGAGCCGCTTCAAGCACAGACCAATAAACGATTTAGGTAACTGTTGTAAAAAGTTACTCTTTTGACAAAAATAAAATTTCGTATCTTATAATTTTTATAGTTATAATATATACATACAATATACATATATAATTATATCACCTTGTTGTAATTTCATAATACATAGCTAATAATAACATTTACAATTATTTTTTAAGCGTATCCGATAAATGGCTAACTAGCCGCATTTCCATTGACGATGCCAAACTCACAGATAGCGGAAATTATTCATGTTCACTTGGTAGACTCTTTACGGTAATTGTGCAAGTTCAAGTACTTACAGGTAATTTTCAAATATATTTATAACCATAAATGTCGTTAAGTATCGATAATTGTTTGTTTACATTTTAGGGGAATTACCGGCAGCGGTTCAACACAATTTGGCGCGTAGATCTGCCAGCTGTTTGCTTTTATCATGGAGTCTCTTCATCATTGTGATTTGCTTTTATATTTTTAAGAATCATTCATCGCAGTTTCATTATATCAAAATATGAAGTGCTTGATAAGGATAAGGAATTGCTATCTAACCATATTAATCGTACATAAATAAATGTCTAATTAAATTGTCATTCCATGCTGTGTAACTGCTCGACAAACAGCTGGACATTTTCCAACAGATCATATATTCGTATACACACATCTATTAAAGAGACATAAGAAAAAAACATATACATACAAACATATATCGATTAGGATTTTCTATATCAATTTACACGACTTCTATTCACGTTCTTCCTAATAAAGTCTTGAGTAAAGTCGCATATTATTTAATTCTAATATTTAGTAGAATTTCGTGTATCAGTTTAAGTATAAGTACTCCAAAAACAGCAAATATAAAGTGAACTTGCCCAACTTTCTTATATACATACCGTATGTTACTATATTACGAACAAAAAAAAAGAGAAAACATTAAGAAATTTGTAAAAAAAAAAAAAAAAAAAAACAAAAAGAACAAAAAGTATTTAAAATTTTGTTAAAATTTAAAATCAAAACTGTTGTGAATTCGAATTTCATAGCAATTCTACAATTTTGAGATATTGCTCTTAAAAATCAAAGGAATTGTAATTGAATGTTTGGAATTTGATACAGCTGCGATTAGGTATGTTTTAAATTTGAAGTGTAAGTAAGAGTTAAACTATCACTTACATGGATTCTTTTGTTTGGCATTTAATTGAATGGTTTTGGCCAATTATTATGTTTGTAAATATTGTAAAATGTCAAACGGTAAGGTAACCTTACCAAAAAAAATATGTACTTTACAAATCCTAACATTTTAATCCACACTCCGGTAGCCCAATTGTATTTACAACATATTATTATTATAATTATTATTATTGTATAGTTAAAAACTTTGCAATTGTTTTGTTTACATCACTTAGTTAATGGTAAATCACTCCTCGGGTGCATTAAAGTTACTTTTTGCCGTCGCCCGCCCCAAACAAAAATATTGTTAAATTGATATAATTGTGGATTGTCATGATTGTCGTCATGCTATATGTATTATTACAAGTAAATCAAAATACATACATACTTTCAAATATAAGAACCATTAAATTGTTTTCCTTATTCTCAGCTAACGAAATATGCAAACACATTGCAATCCTGAAGTCATAAATATCCAAAAGTTTTTGTTGTGAAGCTTTTGTGGTCATCACTTTTGCTAGGAAGGTACGCTGTTTAGCCCAACTTTGAAGCGAGCGCAAAATGTCAGCGTCCATCATCCCAGTGTTTTCCTGCGTACATTCTTTTGTGCTAGTGATGCGAAATTATGATTCCTGCGGAACTGGACTAGTTCAGTGATTTTTTTTTTATCTTTTGAAATAAATTTATTTAATAGATTTTATGACATCATTCATCAATATACATTTTTTATAGTACCGACAATTTTTGCCAAACAGCTGTCGTGTCATGTAAAAATATAAAATTTTAAAGCGTCTGTAGCAGATTTTGAAAGTTTTGTGTTTAATAATTACTAAATATAGTTTTCTGCTATGGATAATTTCCTTACTATTGTAGAAAAATTAAAATTTATTTATATTTATAAGTTTTATTTGAAGTGTTCAAGCTGTTCATTTTTAATTTATGCAAAACGACAAATGTGAATGCATCACAGCATCAATGAATTTAATTAAATTATTCAAACGGAATTTTTTTTAATTTAACCATGTCATAAATGGGTGCACCCAAATACGCGCAGTCCTTGTGTGCGGTCGCACATTTCTCCTCTATTAACTTAAATTTACATGTTTCATTGCCTATTCTCTCCTCTTTTTATCAAAGTTAGTTCTGCATGTTTCAATTTTAAATAAACCGCTATTGAGTTACCACTCAACTTTTTATTTTTCCGTGTTGCACTGGCAACACTGGCTTTACGCAGACCTTGTTTCGATAAAAAGAGGAGAGAATAGGCAATGAAAAAGTTAAATTTTTTAGTTTCAGTTTAGTTGTCGTGAGGACCGGCAAGCGAAAGTAAATATCGTCTTCTTCTTTTTCACTTTACGCCAGCGTTTTTTTATATGTAGTTTGAGTTTGCGCTAAGCCTTTTTTTCGACGTCAGTACCAAGTAGAGGTGGAGAACTATCGATGGCACTATCGGCACTATCGATGGTGAAGTACTATCGAGGCGCCATTGATAGCAGACGTACAGTATCGATAGTGGTCGATAGTTTTTTATGACGCTCAATTCGTCACAGAAAGGCCCTCCTTTGGCATCTGCATTTAAGTTTTGTGTTTAATAAATATATATTTTCATGGTATGGATAAGAAGAACGAAACGGAACTAAAATAAATACAAATTTTTATATTTTAATATTTATTTATGTGTGCCCGCCATTTTAGTCGAGTCCGAGCGCATGATCAGTAGACTGAACAAAAAGTTTTAGATTGTGGAACTTTGGCTATTACAATAGCTAATAGAGAAATATTATTGTTGACAACGAATTGTATTTATTTTTACTTTTATAATACCTAAATTAATGCCAATTTCAAATTTTTATTTGGAATTTTGTATAAAAATTTATAATATAACACACTATCGAAAACTATCGATAGCTATCGATGGTTTGAAAAATAATATCGTTGACTATCGATGGTGCCGACTATCGATAGTTCTCCACCTCTAGTACCAAGCATAAGGTTGTACATAAACACATCGCTAGTTGCCTTCCAAACTAGTGGTGGAGAGCTATCGATAGTCGGCACCATCGATAGTCAACGATATTATTTTTCAAACCATCGATAGTTTTCGATAGTGTGTTACATTATAAATTTTTATACAAAATTCCAACAAAAATTTGAAATTGGCATTAATTTAGGTATTATAAAATTAAAAATAATTACACTTTTTCATCAACAATAATATTTCGTTACTAGCTATTGTAATAGCCAAAGTTCCACGATGCCAAAAAAGAGCCTTTCTGTGACGAGATGAGCGTCATGAAAAACTATCGACCACTATCGATAGTGCACGTCTGCTATCGATGGCACCTCGATAGTGCTTGACCATCGACAGTGCCGATAGTGCCATCGATAGTTCTCCACCTCTAGCTCCGATGTGTTGCTAACATCGATGACATCGATGTTTCACTCGATGTTTTTCCACCACTAAATTATTATTAGCAAATAAATAAATAAATTATATACATTTTGGACCACTTCGATAAAAGACTGCAACGCATAAAAATAAAAAGGTGGGCATAAAATAAGAGCAAAGCACAAAGCGGTTAAAATTGTGTACTCAAAATAAATTGACAACTATAAAGTTGGTTTAATGGTGAGATTTATTATGTACAATAATATATGTATTTTGATATACATATGTATATTTACATAGGCATATAATACATAAATGAAATTAAAGTTAATTTGATAAAAAAGAATGCAAAGATAGTATCAGCTGGAGTGTAAATTTAATATATTTCCATATATGGGTGTATTTTTAATTTACCTATATACATATAGAGCATTATTTATCAATGGGGAGCAAGAGATTGTTTGTCTGACTCTGACTTCACCTTGACTAAAGTACACGGGGGCAATGCAAAATACACACACACACACACATAGAGCCGGTGATAACAGTAGCAAAAAAAAAAAAAAAACAAAAAAAAACAAAAATAACATGAAATTAACATGCAATTGATTTCCCACAGTTTTCTTCCCAAGCATCGCGAATCGTCAGTGTGAAAATGTTGAACGTACGTAACATTTGGTCTGTGGGCAATAATACCGCTCAAATCGCTATCAGGTAAGTCTAGAATTTCATATCCAATCTCTTCAAAAGTGTGATAAGCGCTTTTCATAATCATTGATACGGAATTTTTAATTAATTTGAATTATATATTTATCCATAGATCCCTTTCAACGACAGCCAGCTGCAAGGAATCGGAATCATGGTTCTCTAAGCTGATGGTGCGAAAAATCGAGGCCACAAAGGAATCACACAGTCGCATGCTGAGCGATAAGGAAATCATATATGCTCTGCATACGCATAACGTACGACCCGATTCTATGGGCGAATATCTGAATAACTAGTGAGTGTCCAGATGAATAAACTCATTTTACACTTTGCCCATTGAGTACTAGGATCATAACGTAGCAGGAGTTGGCATGAACTCAAGAAATACCAGGGAATCAAACCAAAACAAATATCGGTTTCAGTCCTGGTACTGCCCGAAATAACTATTTCGGTTGTTTTCATATGTATATACATATCTTAAATTGTTGAAGCTAGATAACTTTAAATTTAGATGCGTTTTGTCCCTGAAAAATGTTTGAGTGTTTTCCAAATTTGGTCATTCCCCGCAAATCAAAAAGAACTCCACCAAAAACTCACAGATTTTTTTATTGAATACTCCTTTTGATGCCTATAATTGCCTTTAATTATTGTCAATAACCGTTTAGTAACCGATTTATTTAAAAGGGTTAATTTCGGTTTTACATACATATGTACATACCCAAAGTACAAATATACAGTACGACAAGTCTGTAAATGTTTTGACAAAAAAAAATTTCGTTTATATTTTATACCCTGTGCCCATTAAAAATGGACAAATTTGTTTTGTTGTTAACCGAAACCATACCGGTATTTCAAAACCGAAACATACCAAAACCGGTGCACCGTTACGAAATCTGTATTTAAAGATTTTAAAACCTATTTGTATTCGTATCGGTTTTAATCCCTGGTAGTAATTTATTATGGCAAAGAAGCATAAAATTTATAAAAATGAATAAATATTTAAATTGCTACAGTAATTAAATTGATATACGACTAGTATGCTCTTTTTGTATAATCCCAAATCTTTTTTGTTTGATTGGTTTTTCAGCAAGAACACGGTTGCCTTGATCCAGGAGAAAAAGTCGGGATTATCTTGCAATTTGGTTGCATCGTGGACTGTGCAAGTTGGCGACATGGATCAGTGCCTGCATTTATGGAAGTACACGGGTGGCTTTGAGAAGATCGATCAGGCGAAAGAGGATCTATGGAATGATCCCGAGTACTTGAAGCTAATGAATCAACGTTCCAAGTTTCTGCGTTCCCGCCACCTGCAATATCTGTTGGCCTTCAGCTATTGGCCACAAATCGAAAGTCGTTCGGGCAAAAATATCTACGAAATGCGGTATTTATCATTACAATTTACTTTAATTGAAACGATTGTTTTATAATTAATTTTAAAAATAATTGTTTGTAGATCTTACCGCCTAACACCTGGCACTATGATTGAATGGGGCAACAATTGGGCGCGTGCCATTAATTTCCGCAAGCATAATAACGAAGCCTTTGCCGGATTCTTCTCACAGATTGGCAGGCTCTATAACGTCCATCACATTTGGTGTAAGCTAACAAAAATTGTGCCTAAAAATGTATTTATGATGATGTCGTTATAGGTTACAAATCGCTGCAGGATCGCAAAGAGACCAGAGAGGCAGCTTGGCGTTCACCTGGCTGGGATGAGTGTGTGGCATACACTGTGCCCCTGATAAGAGAGATGCATTGTCGCGTTTTGGCCCCCACTGAGTTCTCGCCCTCACAGTAAAAACCAGGCCCAAAACGCTAAGCTCTTAAATATGTTATTGGAACTGTAGAACGGCTCTGTGTCTGTAAACAACATTTCTTTTATATCTATTTGGTTTTTCAAATGCTGCTGTGAACCATTTGAATGCCCCTACTTCCCCACTCCCCCATACACCCTACTCTACTCCCATTTGTTGCCTTTTGAAAACTTTGTAAATAATGCCAGCATTTTATAGATATATAGATAATATCGTAAGATAAAAGTGCATTTTTTTAAAAGTGAAATCAAAAACAAAAAATTAGAAGTAAAATTAAAACAAAAAAAAATTATTATAAATAATACATATGTTAATGTTATTATGTGTGAAAATAAATCGAAAATGAATTGCAATTCAGTTTATACACAACTATAATACATTTATTTATGCATAACTGTGTGGCCTGAACAGCATTTTTATCCGTCAAATCTGACTTTTTTAAAAAATTAAATTGTGGTTAAAAAATAATAATAAAATAAATAATGAATAAAATTGTGAATTTTTACCCTAAAAATTTAAATTGCTTATCGGATATTATTAATATTTTTTGTAAAAACATATACATATGTTAATCACAAATATATCTCTGCGGACGGCAGTCCGCGCTAGTAACGAAAGCAGCACAAGGGGTGCGATTTTCTAAAAACAGGCCAGCAAACTTTTGATTTATTTGTTGAACATGTCAACAAAAATCGATCACCATAAATTTGCATATTACGACTTTCAATAATATTTTTATTTATTGACATTTATGTACCATAATAATGGTAAATTTAATTATGTAACATTAACTTTTGGTAGACAAATATTTTGCCATCAAAAAACCCATATATCTGAGATCTAGGCGCTCACACAGACGGACAGACGGATATGGCTATATCGACTCGGCTGTTGACGTTCATTAAGAATATATATTCTTTATAGGGTCGGAGACGCTTCCTTCTCCCTGTTACATACGTTGCAAGGAATACATATCCCCTTTTTTTTTGCTTTGCACTGATATAGGCAATTACATATATTGGGATAATGTCAGGCCATTTAGTTTGGTTATTTATACTATATAACTACATACATATGTATGTATATTAGTTCAGTGCTTATTTATGTGATGTTGATGTTGTTGTTGTTCTGCTTCCGTTTTGCAATTTCAGAGTCTTCAGATGCTTCTTGCCCAGCAAGTGTTGTTGCAATATGGATACGTGATTCATGTCCTTGTTGCACAGCTTGCAATAATACGATCCCGATGGAGTGCGATACATAACAACATCGACATCGACATTGACGTCAACGGCAATTGGTGATGGCTCCACAATTGGATTTGGATTTGGATATGAATTTGAAATGGAATTTGTGGAGTCGGCAACCTCTTGGATGTTTTGCTTAAGTAAATTCTTTTGATGCTTGATGCCGTCCAAATGCATTTTGATCTGTGATGCGGATGTGACGCTAATTCCACAAATTTTGCAACTGAGACTCTCATCGACAGCAGCAGCTGCCCCTCCTCCTTCCGCTGCTGCCGCCGACTGTTGGCCATTGCTGCCCAGCACCTCAATGGCCATTGGCTGGTCGCCACTTGTTGTAGTTGTTGCTGTTACTGTTGTTGTTGTTGGCGGCCTGATGAACAGTTCGCCAATGCCAAAGCGCCCGTCGTCGGCAACAGTTGGCTGGACTTTGGTGCCAGTTCTCACCCATTTGCCGGCCGCATCATAATAGCCCGCTCCCGATGGCTTCGATCCCTTCTGGACGACCAACAGATGCTTGCGTCCATTGTAATGCTGACGGGCATGTGTCGCCGATGTCAATGCCAAATCGCACACATCACAGTGGAACGCATTTGGGCCAGTTGGACCCTGTTTGATTAAGCGCTTAA
This sequence comes from Drosophila quinaria, assembly GCA_035047525.1. Classification (NCBI taxonomy): domain Eukaryota; kingdom Metazoa; phylum Arthropoda; class Insecta; order Diptera; family Drosophilidae; genus Drosophila; species Drosophila quinaria. Next base: position 12,713,877 of record JAWNPO010000455.1, on the reverse strand, counting down.
CTGGCGGCGTCTGTAGCCCAACATCGGTGTAGTTCTTGGCCAGCCAGGCACTGATGTGCCGATCGTGCGCCTTGGACTCGTAATGGTCCTTGGCACTCTTCATCGAGGTCATCTGTGTTTTGCACAACTCACATGCCAGCGGCAGTATCAGTTTATTCAGCTCATCCGGATAACTTGCATCGCGTCCTTGAAATATCACCAAATTGCTGGAGGCGGCGGATTCGTCTTCATTTAATTTTCGTTTAAGTTTTCGCTCTGGTGGAGGAACTGCGGCAACATTTTGCTCCGTTTCCTGTCCCTTCGGTGCAACATTCATCTCCGTGGATGTGAATGGATGCGCATCCATTTTGGCTGTGGTCACCGGGTTACTAGAAGCTTGTGATTCGACTGACACAAGCAAAATAAGCAAGAAACTCTTTTTTTGCACGTCTATTTACAACATTGCTAGAGATGTGCACAAATCTGCCGATTTCACAATGCGCACTCACAAAATCATCGCTGTGAAATCCATCCCTAAGGCAATGCTTCTCAATTATGAAAACTGAAACTTCAAAACTTTCTTTGGCCTATCGAACCAATCACTCTAAAACTTCGTGTCCCTTTCACTATAAATTAGCAAACAATTAACCAAAACCAAATTGCGCATACAATTAAGAGCTTTTTTTATTCAAAAATTGTGGATTTAAAGAAACAAAAATGAACTCGTTTAATTGTCGGGCAGAGAACGAATGATGTCCGAATCTCCAGGATCGGTAATGGACATCGTGCACACACGGAAGTATTTACCGCAGGCGGTACCCAACTCAATGTTGGTGCCACTGTAGTGCTGGACCTCAGTCTTGGCCAACATGGCGTAGTACTCAATCTCCGACTTCCTGCAATTGTTCAAATAAAAAAACAAGGAAATTAATTATTGTTCCGCGCAATCGTCACATCTTCGCTGTTTAAAACATTTAGCTTCAGAAAGAGTCTCTAGTAATGAAAATCGTCATGGCGATCGGAATTACAAAAAATCATCATATAAATAGCACCAACATTATTTAATGTTGAATTTTAGTGAAAGAGATTTCCTTACCACAAGTATCCAGATATTTGCGCGTGTCGCCGTTACTGGAACCATTTGGAGCCGGAGCAGAGTTAACCGGAGTGAACTAGTTCGCGCCCACTCTCGTTCTCACTCTCTCTGGCTGTTGCTGCTGCTTGAGATTTATACTACTCCATAGTTTCCATTCAATACTATTTGATCGGAATCATATTTCTCAGTCAGCATTAAGCAAGACTCCATATGGTTCCAACAACAACAACAGCTACTTATCACACTTAGACATAATGGAAATCTACTTCTCTGTAGTATATTTTAACACATTTCTTTTGAAGTTTCCGGAATACCAAACCAAGGTCGTGTTCTCACCTCAGAGCAGGGGTGTTGCTGGCGATGAGCACCAGTTTGGCCTTGCCTTGACGCAGGGTCTTCAGAGTCTGCTTGTAGCCCAGGCAGTACTTGCCAGATTTCATCACCAGCGCCAGACGCGCATTGGTGCTCTCCAAAGCCTTTTTCTGCAAAGCCACAAACAATGCAAAACAAGTTAGGTTACGTCGAGTCGAGAAACGATGCTATCAATTTATATTTACCTGTTTCTTAACGGCAACCATGTTGAAAGTTTAAGCCAAAAAATTACTATATAAAAATAATGAGAAAATTACAAAACTTTAGTCGATTTGTTAAAACTCAGAGCCAAATAAAACACACCCACCTCAGTCGGCTGACGGAATCAAAAAGAAAGAAGACCGCATGAAACGGAAGCACGTCGCTATTACCAGGGTTGCATGCAATTGTAGTCCATACGATTGTAGTCCAGCCGATTTTATGCATGACAGAGGTGTATTTATATATCGACTACGTTATTTAAATTATAGGATATTAATATTAAAACTACTAATAATGCAGTAACTGAGCGCTTTTAATAGCGTTTAGATTTTAAATTAATATTATCAACTTATATGTATAGGAGTTATTTGCAAACCTAAATTATTTGAGCTCTAAAAAAATTTATCGACTATAAATATTTGAAAAAAAAAAATCATTTAAAAAATAGTTAGATTATAAATATATTAAATGCTTTATGTATAATACAACAACTATGTATGTTTGTACTTAAGCACTGAGTAAAATCATGACACACTATATTCGATTATCGAATAAAATAATCGTCATACAAACAATCACGAAGCAATACTGACGTCAATCAAATGTCGTCCATGTGGACGGCGCAAGAATACACATGCATAATCACATATACATATACGCAACCATATGATGGAGCGTCTTTATGTGTGTGTGTGCGTATAAAATTACTTTTGTTTTGAATAAACGCACATGCAGCGCATATAAACATGCATCGAAGAAAGACTCCCAAATCTGTAAATAAACCACCACCGATACAGGCGGTACCTAAAAAGACTGGATTCGATGGAGACAACGACATACAATTCGAGCTGGAACTGTGTTGGTGTGTTCAACAATTGCAGACCGCATTGAACAGCGGCCAGTTGAACCAGAAAATTGGTAGGCCTAAACAGTAAATACTGAATTAAAATTGATGCATATAACATTTGTTTGTTTAGCCGAGGACACAGCGAAGAACCTAAAAACATTGACGAGCCACACTGCGCCTCTGATCAAAAAGCGGCAGGTTATGAAGCTGGCATTGGGCGATTATCGCTCGAAAATGCAACAGGAGGAAAAGAAAATGTTGCTAGGTAAGCATAAAGATTATTCATGAAGGCCATCGCGGCATAGTGTTGGCATTGCTTGCAGGACGCGCGAGTCGCATGTGGCCGCTTCCCAACACTGCAGAAACCACTTCATTTGCTGTTGCTTCTTTTTTATCTCCTTCTAATCTGTGTGTTCCATATGAGTGATGCAGATTTCCTAATTTAATCTACTATTCATTTAAATTTAAATAATATTTTGATGCAAAAAAATTCTTCGATAAATTTTAAGAATGACTGCAAAATTTTTCTGAAAGCTTTTTTCTAGTATTTTTTATAATTTTTTTTTTAATTCTGACAAAGTTTGGGTTTCTGCTATAACAGATTAAACAAGCGAACTCCCGACTATATCGAGCCCTTTTTGCGGATATAACGTAAGCGACATTTTTCCGAAATTTGTTTTTTAATTCAAATGTGTTCATTAATACGAACAGCATCTACATCCAAAACATTAAACTTTAATTTTTTCTATTTACGGAGATATTGGCCTGTCAATTATAGCGTAAGCGACACACGACACGAAAAAATTCACTTAACGAAATCTTAAAAACTCTCTTGTAAAATTTGCTTTTTGTCGCTTACGTAATATCCGCAAAAAGGGCACGATATAATGCCAGTAAGTATACTGAAATAAATAAAATATAATTATTATTGCCTACTTTCAGGCACATAAATTGCTTACAAACTTAATTCAGTCATTACTACTCCACACTTACCAAATAAAAGAAATTTCGTTATTGTTAAAAAAAAGTCATAACTACCGTTCTGTTTGGACGATCGTATTGCGACTTACGCCCTTTTCAGTGCCACACTCACTTTCGTTTCGCTTTCAAAAATTTCTTTAAAGTTTTGAGAATATATATTTCAATTTCAACTCGATATCTCGCCTAGTTTAAAAGTTACAGATTCTTGAAAAAAAAGTTCTAGTTCCTACAAAATTAGGTGTATTTTTACTAAAATAGACTTTTTCTTAAACGGCCAAGGGGATTACTTTAAACTTTGCATAAAAATCATTCAGAAGTTGAACAAGAAAATAGCAGGTGATATTTATGTTCATTTTAAATGTGTGCGTCCTTTAAGCGAAAAGTCATTTTGGTCAAGGTTTCACTCATTCATTTATTCTGCATTCAAATTGAAAAGATTAATTAAACTAATATTTTGCCTTAAATGTTTATTTCTAAGCAAATCACAAATCTTTAACTTTTAATGAACTCCTAGTATCATAATTAGTAGAAAACAACATTTTAAATTTGATTCCAAAACATTTAAAACTTTAGTTATTCAAAAAACATAAGTTCAAAGATAAAACATACATTTCACAAAGCTATTATAGGCTTGTGTTTGCTCTGTGTTTTAATAAAGTTTCTTTTTGTTTTAGCTTCGAAACAAATTAAATTTACACCAGCTGCTGATATGAATAAAAAATCGAGTTTTGTTAAGAAATCGGCCCTACTGACATCCGGCAAGGACTTTCGCTTTAACTTCGCTGAACCATCGTCGTCAAATAATAACGAATCGGATGCAACTGCAGCTGTGGCTTCATCAGATACTCAGCCTGTGGAATCGATAGAACCTTCAACACTCAGCAGCAGTCTTTTGGCCGGCAATGGAACCCAGTTCAAGTTCAACTTTTCAATTGATGATGCTCCCGAAGATATCAATATAGCGGGCTTAGCATTGAATAGTTAATAGAAAAAGGTATTTAATAAAAATGAAAGAAAAACAATGTTTTTACTTGCTTTTGGTTTTTATATTTTATATTTTCTGCTTAAATACGATTTTCCTTTTTGTACAATTCAAGAAGTGACAATGTTCACTTGACAAATATGTTTCGACGGCTGCGTCTGCTAATGTGTGTGTGTGTGTGTTACATAAGACTAAATGGAATATTTGTCTTACAATTGTACTTGTAATTGTCTAACAACTTGACCGCCAGTTTGCTGCTGATATACTTCAATAGTGTCGCCTTCTTCCATTTCCAGTGAGGTGGGTGTATCATTCTCGTTGATGGGTTGCCCATCAAAGCGGAATCGCACCACTTGCATGGAAAGGCCCTAATAAATAAATAAATTGATTAATATGAATAAGTGTTATATTACGGACTTTGTTACTTACAGCGCGATCACAATATGCATTCATGAGTTTACGCAAAGGAGTGTGTTTCTTGATTTTGAATTGGACGACCGCATTATCCTGACCCAACACCTTCAAGTTGATATGCTCAGTCTCAGTCTGTTAAATGAAAAACATAAACAATATTATTTTCAATTAAAATTAAATGTCAATCTATTGAGAACAAAATACAGCCAACATAAAATATACAGTCACTCAATAAAGTTTGAGTTTGAGCAGGTTTCTTAAATTAATCTTATGTTCACTTTAATTCCTTTTGAATCATACAAAAATTTCTTTAGCACATAAAGTACCCTTGAAAATTTTTTCTATCCTAGATTAAAAAAAAATTATTTTGATGCAAACAAAATTCTTCAAATAATTCTAAGAGTGACTGGGAAAAATGTTTTCAAAAAATCTCTTCTCTATTATTTTTTATGATTTGTTGGATATGGCTAAAAACCCAATTTTTGTGTGAAAAGTAGGAAAATGGGGTTGAAAATTTTTTTTTCAGTCACTCTTAGAATTGTTTGAAGAATATTTCTGCATCAAAATATTTTTTTAAAAAATCGTCGAAAAAAGTTGAAAAATGGGTTAAAGAAATTTTTGTATCATTCGGAGTTTAAGTGAATAAAAGATTAATATAAACAGCGTCAAAACATCTTTCTTATACGCAAATTTGACAAATTTATGGTGTATGAAGACATTAGTGGTTCACTGTACAAACTTTATTGAGTGTCTGTAATTTAAAATTAAAATTAACTAACACAGTGATTATAATAAGGATAGCTAAACGATTCTGCTTAATGATTTTGACCAATCGCTCCTATGGTAACTACATACATACATATGTATTTGATATTTGACCAGAGGGTCTACAGCAGCGGTGGGCACGCAATGGCTCCGGGAGCCAGCGGCTGCTAACGAATTCAGATTTCGTGCCCACCGCTGGTCTACAGTAATGCCAAATTTCTAGCAAGATTTCATTGTAGAAAACATGTTTTATTATTTCGTTCATTGGCGTGCTTGGATCTGTGCATGCGTGCGTGTGTGAGTGCGTGTATATACATATACATACACACAGTCAGCCGGCATTATTTCGCACTCTGCTTGCAAATTAAATATTCCATGAGACACAATGCAAACTAAATGTTCTTCACCACTTACCTTTTTTTCCTCAGACATAGTGAATTAATTTCTAGTAATTTGTTTACAACTAGATTGGTTAAAATCAAGAATGAAACTATTGTTACAACTAAAGTTGTATTGAATCGTGCGGAATAAGTTCAATTGAACTACCCACCAGGGTGTCTAATGAAATAATGATATATCGATACATATTGTTGGCGATAATATCGATAATTTTGGGCGATATTATCAAGCGCTATTTTCTAGAGGTGGAAGCCTATCGATGGCACTATCGACACAATCGATGGTCAAGCGCTACCCGCAGTGTTGCCAAGGCCGCTACAAAAAATGCCGGTTTTACCAAAAACAGACAGAAAACGGACAGATTGTTTTTAAAGGTCAAAAAATCTGGACAATCATATTAATTAATAAAATAATTTCGTAGCTTTAAAAACAACTTCCCTATTTAAAGTATTAGCTCTTTATTAGCCAGTAATATATTTTCCACAGGAAATGCATCAATTTTTTTTAAATTTCTAAGCTTTTTGGCGGGTCGAAAATTAATATATTAGATAACATACTCGTAGTTGTATTTGATAAATTCTATGAGCGTCTAAAAACATTGAAAAAAGGATGAATAAAGGATAAAGTAAAATATATTTAAAAAAAAAAGTAATTTTCCGGGTAGGCAACGTTTATAAATGTTTTCAGAAATCGCAGTTTATAAATTAATAAGTATTTAATAAATTGTATAAGCGAATTAACAATTAAAAAAGGATGAATAAATGGATAAATTAAAAATAAGGGATTTTTTCTGGATAGGGGACGTTTTAAAATTTTTCCGGAAATCGCAGTTCCAAAGCAGTCTGATCTGTCCGCAATAAGCACAAATTGACAACACTGGTCACCAGTCACATGAGTCGAGTTCGAACGCATGTTCAGTATGGGCAAAAAGTTTTAGATCGCCGAACTTTGGCTATTACAATGGCTAATAGCGAAACATTATTGTTGATAACGAATTTTGTTTATTTTTAGTTTTGTAATACCTAAATTAATACCAATTTCAAACTTTAGTGGGAATTTTATATAAAAATTTATCATTTTTGGAATTTAACATAAATATGGTCAAAATATATATACGTATGTAGTTCCGTTCTTTAAAAGGCAGCGCCAAAGTACTGCTATAATTTTGAACTGGATATCAATTTGTAATATTATTATAAAACCAAACCTGTATTCTCAATCAAAAACTAAAATTTTGTATATTTTTGAATAATACGATAATCTTTATTCTATTAAAGATAATATGAAAAATACTCAATATGGAAGTTATTACTTTTCTGTACATAATACATACATATGCATATGTATATATGTTACATTTACAATATTAACTCTATACTTATGTACACATAATTTGCTTTTTTTTTTTTTTTTTTAATTGATTTATTATATTTATGTTCTAATAATAATATGGGTACATACACACAATCACCTGTCAGTTTAAATTCAATGAATGTATGTATGTATGTGTGTACAATTATATTCATATATATATATTTATTGTTTATTGTATTCATTGATATGCATTTATTTAATTATTAATTGTTTCATACATATGTATGGAAGTTAAAAATAAAAACAATATCGATCATAAATACATATGTGTATGTGTGTATACATATGTGCGTATGTACAGTTGTCGGATAAAGTATTTTGACAAAACTGAAGTTAAATCTCATAATTTTAACTTACGATAAGTTAATTTTGGCATCAATGGAAAGGTCATTTAACTTCCATTTGAATTATACAAAACATTCCCTAACCCATTAATTACTCATTGAAAATTTTGAATATTTGTAAAAGTGTACTTTATTGACTTTTTTTCATCGGTCTCAAACACAAAATTTTTTGATGCAAAAAGTTTCTCTAAATTTTTTCAAAAATCTTGTTGCCCCCCCCTACATTTATAATTTTACACTATTTAGCTTCTGAAATCCACCCAGAGTTTTTATTTAAACTTGAAAAAAATATTGGGCCCCCGTCATTGGAAACCTGCCGAAGCCCTTGAAGACAAACTTAACATAAAGTAAGTTCAAATTATGAGTAGACTTAACTTTAGTTGTGACAAAATACTTTATTTGACGCCTGTATCTGAATGTGGCAAATACGAAAAGATACTCTTTAAAATTGAGCAGATTTTTGTATACATACCTTTAAAGGATTTTTAAACTACATAACTGTTAACGCTTATTTGATGGGATTCCCCTTACTGTCAAAAATTGCAAAATTTGAAATGATTTCAAGCTTACAAATAAATTCAACTAGAAATTTTCCCTCAACCTGATTATCACACAGATCCATTAAAAAAAAACCACGTACCATTTAGAGTCGATGTGGAAAAGTTTTTACATACATATAGATAATAAATATACATATAATACTATACAATAATTAATGCATATTTTTGCACATTCAGAACACATATTTCGTGTGTTGTTTTTGACATCTTTGTATTTTTTTCTAAATTTTTAGTAAGGATATCTAAATCTGTGGGCCACATACGCACACATACATATATATGTACTAAGTATAGTTAGTTGTAATGCACATTTAGATGTTTTTTGTTGTTGAAAAAGCTTAGCAATTCAATTGAAGTTATTCTAAAAATATACAAAAATTACAATCATAAATGAGTTTGTCATCTAACTACTTAAACAATTACGTTACACATACAGATTCAGATACAGATACATTCAAAATGTTGACTATATGGGGATACATACATACATACATATATGTATGTATATATTCAGTTTGAAATACATTTCAAGGTATAAAAAAAGCGTTATGTATAAATACATCAATCAATCGTAGAATAATTAAGTTTTCGGATATTACATCGATATATATATATTATATATACATACATGATTTTAAGTTATATATGTATGTATGCATAAAATACAGTAAGTGAAAAAACTGTTTTGACAAACACAAACAATTGAACAAATATGGTTTTTATTTTGAAAAATTGTTGAATTTACTACATCGTTTTTATAAATAAAAATTAATAGAAAATTTTTATTTGTTTTTTGTTAAATAAAATAAGAAAATTGTTAAATCTGTTAATATGAGTATGTACAGTGGCTCACAGCTTCTTTGACCAACTGCATTATTATTTATATTATGTTTTTATTGCTTTTTTTGGATATATGTAATTTATAAAAAAAAAAAATTCAAATATTTCGCTTAATTTTAAACATCTAGTAATAATCTGCTTTGCAATTAGTTTATATCTCCTAACCATAAGAAGAGAAATTCATTAAAAAATTGTATTATGTAAGAGAAGTGGGTCAAAAAAGCTGGAAGCCACTGTTCTATATATACATATGTATACATAATTGTGTATTGATAGTATCCGATTACCCGCACTAACTATAAATGAGCAATTTTGCGTGTCATGTATAAACTTTAGATTTAGAAATTACTTATTCTATTCGCATTATCATTAAAATATATATTTATATAATTTTTGTTATATATATGTACATAACTTATTGTTGTTGTTTTTGTTGGTAGGTAGGCGGTATTAACCATGGATTTGTTGGTTACATAGTTTTTCAATATTATTATTATAACTATTTCCTATTTTTCAGTTAAAATTACTCTATATTTTCTGTGGGACTAACGTACATGCATATTAAGTTTATTTATTTATTTTATTTTATTATTTTTGTAGCTGTACTATGTACATTTAGTGGGTAGAACTTATAGTGGGACATACAGAGGCATTTTCATTTCTCGTGTCTCGTTTCTCCATTTCTCCATTTCTCTTTTCATCGGTACTCGTCTTTTTCCATAACATTATAATCTGTACAGAGTGGCATTACTTATCGGCCTGACTGTCTTACATTGGTATCACAATTGGAGAATGCCTATCAAGCAATCGGTTTATCTTGTGGTTTTCCCTATGTAAATACATATATATGCATATATTCTCAACTCTCAATCATACAAAAAAAGTTCTCCATTTGTTTGTTTTCCTTTTTTTAATAGTTTTCTTTGTCATTCATAAATCTTGAATTTCCGTTACAGAAGTGTTACTGGAACTGGAACTGGTATGGGAACTGGTACTGGAACTGGTGGCAAAAAGTGTTTTTTTTTTGTTGGTTTTTTTTTAAATTTATATGTATATAAGTATATAAAACTGACTTATCCAAAAATGAACTAAACGACACATTGAGAATCCAGTAAAAGTATATATATGTATATATGGAGGCCTATATTTTTATTTCTCATCATTTTTTTTTATATATATATATTCATACATATATATATATAAAAGTACAAAATTGTTTGTTTTGTTTTTGTTGTGTTTCATTTTTGGGTTTGTTGCTTATGCATTTTAATATTTACTAATATATCTAAAAAGATTTCTTGCTTCTTGTGTTCCGTGTTTATATTGTGAATGCATAATTTGTATGTTAGTAGGTACTTTTGTACCACTGTGATCAACAACTGTACCCAATAAATGACTGCTTATTCCGCATACGGTAGAATTTGAACTATGGTATACCAAGCTCTACCGTGTACCATGTACCACGGACCGCGCAACATGTACCGTACCATTTATTGATAAACAGAATTTGGGGATCACAGTAGTTTTGAGTTAGAAGCTTATTTAAGGTACTTAAATGTTTCTTTAAATTTCCATTTCAGTGGTAAGTTTAGATACACACAACACACCACATGTATGTTATGTATGTGTATGTGTATGTGTAGGTACATATTCGAATACATTTTCAATTCAAAAATTTTTGTTGAAATTATTCTTAGGATTTTGCAAAAGCCAACCAAAAAAAAAACTAAAAAAATTGAGATAAGATTAAGAAAAATTAGAAAAGAACACAAACACATTCATAACATTTTTTTATATATATACGTATGTATGTACATATACATAAATATATATTAACTATGTATTCTTAACATTTTTGCTATATAGAAGGAATTGCTGACCGTGGTTATAAAGTGATAATCTTAATTTAAGGAATATGTCTGTCGATCTCTTCATTGCATTCGAGCTCTTGAGGGATATTTGAAACATTTTTAAAACATAAAATAAAACAACAAAGTCTTTTTAATCATATTTACAATTTTATACACACATATATGTTATGTTATATAAATAAAAATGCTTATTTTGTTGATTTTTAGTTTTGGTATTTTTTGTTTTTTTTTTTTTTCTTTTTGATATTTGTTGGAAATTAAAGTAAACATTTATATAGCAGAAGGTATTTCACGTAAGCCCGTATAAAAAGTATAAAATTGTTTTTACTTTATTTGTTTCTATTTAAAAAATACAAATGTTCATATAAAAATAGTTATACATACACATATAAAAAAAATGAAGTCAAATAGTAATACACATATATTAGCACACAAAAATTATTACATGAATTATATCATTTACTTCTTCGGCAAGCCGAAGTTTACATACCCCTAAAGAATTACGAAATAACTCAACAAAGATTAAAATTAAGAAAAACTTTGAAGCTAAATACGATAATTAACTCATATGTTACCAAAATTTATCATCCCCCTTCGGCGGTGTTTACACTTCTTTAAATTATTTTTTATATTGATTTTTCAAAGGACTTTCGGACATTAACGGACGGGACCTTTTATGTGTTTTAATATGTTTTTCTATATAGAACTGGAAAATGAATACACGATATATGAAAATATTTCGGATTCTAATTATATAGATCAGATCTAAGGGTATGCAAATCAATCCAATGCTATTTATAGTATGTGATACATTTCAGTGTTTAGTGATTTTGTTTGATATCAAAACAAGCTTATCTCTTAAGTTAGAACTAATTAAAAAACTTAATGTCAGGGATTATCCATTGTTGGATTGTTTTTTTTCTTCTTCTACTTTTTTCTTCAATGATATATATATAACAATTTTGAAAAACAATTTGTTTAGAAATTCTATAAAGTTATCCGTTCAATTTCTTATTTGCTATACTCGTAATTTTTTGTTATTTTTTTGTTCAATTTTTTTTTTTTGGATGCTTGTACTAGTACATACATATGTATGCATTTATACATGCATGTATATGCCTATGGCTACAAATACATAGACAAACCATTAATATTTCTAAATATGTACAATCCGTTGAATTTAAAGCGCTTACTTAATGTGTTTTTTTTTTCATATTTTTGGTAAGGAATAAATATGTACACTAGAGGGCATATTTATTTTGACAACATTTAAAGTTAAATCTTTTCATAATTTGAACCCACTTCATGTACATTTTGGCATCAATGGAAAGGTCATTTTAATTCCGTTTGAATGATACAAAACTTTCCTTAATACATTAAGTACCGATTGAAAATTTTGAATTCTTGTAAAGGTCTATTTTGAAACTTTTTTCCTCGATTTTGAAAAAAAAAAATGTTTTGATGCGAAAAAATTCTTTAAACAATTCTAATAGTGACTGCAAAAAAAGGTTTTCAAAAATCTCTTCGCTAGTATTTTGTTATAATTGCTTATGAGTTTTTTGATAAAAGTTATGAAATAAGAGTTATTTTCCAAAATAAGAGTTATTTTCAATTTTTATGATAAAAATCATATATGAAGAAGGTTCAAGTTATGAATAGATTTAACTTTAAATGTTGTTAAAATAAGTATGCCCTCTAGTGTATGTGTACATACATATATAGATAGAGATAACAAAATAAATATGTATGTGTATGTGTGCCTAACTGCAACACATGTCCATTATTTAGTATATTTTTAGTATATACTACTATATACCATGCATTAGAGATGGGCACGGGCCGGGCCGGGCTTCGTGTCCCGCGGGCCTCTTCAAAAAATCACCGGGCTTCGTGCATGAAAATCGAAAACGGGCTTATTTCGTGCGGGCCCGGGCCTAAGCAAAAAGCCCGAAGCCCGGTAGGCCCGAAAAGATTATGAATAAAAAAAATTAATTTAAAAAAAAATTGTATATAGTTGTTTTGGGCCGGGATCGGGCCGGGCCGGGCCTCTTGAAATTTGACCGGGCTCGGGTCGGGCCGGGCCTCTTGAAAATTTGACCGGGCCTGGACCGGGCCAGAAAGATTTATTTCGGGGCCGGGCCGGGCCTTAAGAAGGAGGGCCGGGCCTTAAGAAGGAGGCCCGTGCCCATCTCTACCATGCATACATATGACGCAACGACGAGCTTCTTCTTTACTTTACAAATACTAAACGTTTTTTTTTGTTCTTATTTCTTTTTTTTGTGTTCTATATTTCTTTTGCTTGTTGATGTTGCTGTTCTTAACTTTTTTTTTGTTTGTTTTCATTGCTGTTGTCGTTTGTTTTAGTTTTTGTAGTTGTGGGTAATACATGAGTACGCTATTAAAAATGGCTACAGTTTACAGTTAGCTACAGATGTTTTGCGTTTCATTACATTTGCAGCTTTCGCTCGATCTTCTGTCTGCTCTCTCTCGCTCTCTCTCTGTGTGTGTGTGCTGCGCTTTCTCAACAGAATTTGCTCTTGCACCAAATATTGAATTTTTTGCTAATTTAAGTGATGCTTGAGCATAATGCTTTCTCTTTACTCTTCACTCGTGCATGCGAGTAGTAGTGGGAGGAGGGAGTAATGGGGGGGTAACTGTTTCTGACCGGGACATTTGTTGTTGCCTTTAATTGGCAACGAGCAGCTGCTGATAAGTCGAACCGCTGCCATAAAACGAGCTTAAACCATCGATAAGCTTATTATTGCTGGCAGCTGTGTCCTGTTGATTGTTAGCAGTTGCTGTTGCTGCTGCTGCTGCAGTTGTTGCTGCTGCAGTTGTTGCTGCTGCAGTTGTTGTTGTTGCTGCTGTTGTTGAAGCAGCAGCAGAGGCAGCAGCTGCGGCGGAGTTGTTGGAGCCGGAGCTGGAACTAGTGGACGCTGGAGTCAAGACAGCAGCTGGAACTGGAGCTGTAACCGCTGTGGGCGTGGCAATTGGACTGCTATCAGCTGATGATTCGCCGGGATTAATCGACTCCTCATTGACAGCATTTGCCATGCCGCATTCTGTGTCTAAGCCAAAGCAACTCTCACTGCTGTTTGCATGCTCCAACTGTTGTTGTTGTTGCTGTTGCTGCTGTTGTTGTTGTTGCTGCTGATTGGCAAAGTAACATGGCTCCAAATAAGTACTAAAGCTATTGCCGCCACCAGCAATTAAACCCAAATTGCCAGAATCCGCATTGAAATGCGGCTCATAGAGATTACGCTGTCCATTGTATTGAGGATACAGTCCCATGGCCATATTGGGATAATAAAATGGATCTCCTGCTGCTCCATTATTGGACGCTGTCGATGCATTGCTTTGATTGCCAGCTGCAGCGCCGCCCAACGCCAGCGGATTGGGGGAGAGGGAACGGGCTGGAGATACAGCATCGAGGCCACCAAATGCTGCAGCCGCTGATCCGTGTCCATGATGCAACTGTTGTTGCATCGCACGCTGCTTGATATAATTGGAGAACTCAGTGGGCGACATCCGATATGAGCTACTGTAGAAATGAGAAAAAGAAATAAAGAAAAGAGAATTATTGAAATGAATAAAACATAGCAGAGTTTTAAACCGACCGAAATCGGTTGCAATTGGTAATCCTAACAGCTGAGCTACATTTTCGGATTGCAATTGTACAATTTTATCGGGGAATACCGGAACCGTTTCATGTTTACAGCCGGAATTGATAAGGAAATAAATTATTTTATTTTTCAGGAACCCAAAAATTCGAAATGTTTTCTGTCACCTATAACAACTTAAAAAATACTTTAAATTAAAAATTGGACTTAAAATAAAAATAAATATATGATTTTAATTGAAAACTGTAACCGAAACTTAAAGATACATTTTCGACTGCATCTAAAGCTGTTAAAATGAATTTTTAAGTAATTATTTTATTTTTTAATTTTTAAACAACACCTATACTAAGTAAACTGCTTTCTAAAATAAAAAAAAAAAAGGGTGTAAAGCCGCAAAGATTCTATCCAATCCCACATCAAGTGGTGGTGTGGAAGAAGGTCAAAAGACATTTACTTAATTCAAAATGTTGTATGGAAAAACTGAAACTTTGAAATTTAATGAACGCAGAACCATAAAAGACCACCCGAAGAACTTTTAGCACTTAAATTTGTAGTGAATTAGCTGTCCATCGCGGATTTTATTTCGCGAATTTGTGGACATTTGTTTTGTAAACATTTACCCAAAAATTATGCATAAATGAAAATCAGAAGCCGAACATAATATCGAAATAATAGCGATAAATTGGTTTGGTTTTGTGGTTTGGATTTCCCGTTATCATTTGGGATTCCCCTTTGTCTCACCTGTTCGTACGCTTGGAGCTGGTCTTCAGTTTGGTGCTACCAAATTTGGTTTGGGCAAACGTGGCCGTCGTGAATGTTAGCGGAGCTTGAGCGGCACGCTGCACAAAGGCGGCGGCTGTAGCGGTGGCAGCCGCATTGTTATTGCTAGCAGCGATGCTGCCGCCGCTAGAGCCGCTGCCATTGGGATTGGGATTGGGATTGGGACTGCCCTTATATGTTGGCGAACAGTTGTTGGAGGCAGCTGAATGGGGCGATGAGCCCGCCGGCGGCAATGTGGTTCCTAATGATGGTAATGGCAATGCCTTTGGGCTTAAGCTCAAATTGTTCATGGTCGTGTTGACCGCATCGATGGGACGAAAGCATTGCGCTTCTGGATTGAACGTTTTCGTTACCTCACGATCCGCCGAATGGCTATCCTCGTGATTCTCATTGTTTTCCGTATAAAGTATCTATCAAAATTAAATTCATTTTATGTTTTTTACTTTTTGTTTAATAGTTCACTTTGTTTGCTCACCTTCACTGCCCCCTTTTCGCCAATGCGATAGGATACCTCACCCGGATCCACCCACACGGATAGCTCATTTGGTAGATTCTCGAGTATATCGCTAATGGGAACGCCGCTTTCACGTGCCGCACGCGCCAGCACCGCATCTATGGGATCTCCAGTTTTCAGACAGCGATACGCCGAGCCCTAAAAAAATGGGACAATTTCATAAAAGAACGATTACATTAAAATGGGACTGTAACGATGATTATGAAATCAAAGTTTATGGTTGATTTTTATCAACAAATTCAAAATATCTTTTATCCTTTGATCTGAATAACACAATTAGGAAATAATAATCAAGTCGTAATATTCTTTTAAATCATAGAATAATTTTTAATTTATTTTTTAATCGAAGACAAATTAAAAAAAATTATGTGTTATTTAAGTTATAGATATTTTTTACTTAATTTTTATGATAAAAATAAAAAATAATTAATTATTTAGATTTCAGGTTACCCCTTAATATACTCTTTAGAATACTATTGAGTAAGGTTTTCTGATTCAAGCAGATAGTTTTTTTTAACACCTATGTAGTTCTCAGAGACCATATGAGACCCATTTTGGTGAAAATGCTTATGAACGAGTAATTAACGGCATACATATTGTATACACTTATGCAGAGCTCGAATTGTGTGCAAACGATAGTTCTTTATTAGGAAGGTTTTTTCTATTCTTTCTATTTATCGTTGTTGTTGGTTTAACTCACCTTGAAGGGTTTTTCGGGGTACCAGTGTCCTTGGAATTTGTCCCGAAATGCCTTCTCCAATTCTTCGCCAAATATATTAACTCGTCGGCGGGGCAATTTGTTATACAGATACGAAATGACAAAGTTTAGCGCAACTTGTATTTCAATATGCATTTTGGCAGCACTCTCTCGCTCTTTCTCGCTCGCTCCCTTGATCGCTCTCTCTCTCTCTCTCTCTCTCTCTGGTGTCTGTCTATCACTTGCCTCGTCCGTCCTCCGCTTTTTTTAGGGATAGCTCTATTGCGTTCTATGGTAGCGTATTCCCTGTGATTGAAACAACTTTTCACTTTTACTTATCATCCGAACTATGATTGATAATTTGGAATACTTCGATCAGATTCTTGTTTTTGTTTTTGTTGTTTTTTTGGCTCGTTAAGTTATTTTTTTGGTGCTCTTAAGACTTTTTATTTATAAACTATTTTTTATCTATTTTTATTGTTGTTTAGTGTCTGTTATGTGTGTGTGTGTTGTTAGCACGTTGTTATTTGAATATGTTTATTGAACAGTTTCTCAGTGTTGAATGAGAAATGTGTATTCTTGAAATGACTTAGTGTTCCCCGTTTTGTTGACGTTATAAGCGTAGTTATCTAGATTCTGTATAGATATTTCATTCATCCAGTATTTCAGTATTTATCTGTATCTCTTTATGCATTTTAAATCCTTTTCTAGACGGTAATGGCTTCGTTCTCATCGGTGTTAATTATTTACCTCTGTAATTGCGTTGTCTTGTTTTCTGTGTTCTTCTTATCTATTTTTTTGGTTTTGTCTATTATCTATTTTTCTATTTATTAATTTTTGGCAAATGTTCGTTTTATATTAGGTTTTTCAACTCAATGCCAAGCAGTGTGTAGCGATGATCATAAGAAAAATACCTGAAAATAAAATGTATTTTATTTATTAATTATTCAATTTTATTTTATTTATACAATATATTTTATTTGGTATTTTACTCGGCTGTTTTATGACAGCTCTTCAATGACAAGTTGGCAGTGTTACCACACTGTAGAAAATACCTTTTATTCTGATTAAGAGTTACGCTATCAACGTAATAAAAGGATACATTTAAAACGCATTTGAGACAATATCAATCTAATCCAAACCTATTTATTTTATCAAGTTTTTTATCAGCTTATTATCAATAAAAAAAATGTTGAATTTAAAAATTCTAAAACTAAGCAATCTCTACTTTATTATTCGAAAAAAAAATTAATACATTGTACACTTACAACATGTTCACATCGTTACACTATAAACTTTAAAAACCCCAACACTTAAAAAGTATAAAAATATACAAGAAAAGTGAAAAAAAAACATCATACAAAGTTTAATAAATTTGTTGGACATTGGCGCATTAGGTAAGAAGTAGAAAAAAAAACTATGGCTAAACGTCTTCGGGATGCAGATCCGCGTAAGCGGGATATGAGATTACGATTCAAGCGCTTGGTAAGCGCCGTCATGTTGAACAGACAGTGGTTGGATGAGACCGACGAGCAGGCACAGGGCATCTCCATGAATGTGAAGAAGAATGTCGCCTTTCTGGTCAGACAAAAGCGCAAAACCGGCATACTAACGGTGGCGGTGAGTAATCAATCATCAACTGTCGGTAATACTATCGTGCAAGAATAAAGATATTAACAAGAGTTAAGGGTTAGATCGAAAACTTAAAAAATTGTCGACGAGACAGTGTTGCCAATGCAACACGAAAAAATAACAAAAAGTTGAGTTGTAACTATATGCGTCAACAGCGGTTTAATTTAAATATGAACAAGCAGAAATGATTTAAATAAAAAGAGAAGAGAATAGGCAATGAAAAATGTTTTTAAACTTCTGACGTGGATTCTCAATTTATTTTAATGAAAAAATACAAAATGATTTATTTTAGTCTATAAAAACAATTCTAGTTTTCGTTCTTGCTTATAATCTACCAATATTGTCGTCGTTATTGGCCAAATTCTTCGAGGCGTTTTTTTCAGTCTCCGGACTATGCTTAAGAGCAGCGGTGGGCACGAAATCTGAATTCGTTAGCAGCCGATGGCTCCCGGAGCCATTGCGTGCCCACCACTACTTAAGAGACATCTCTTGTCATCTATCGCTTAAAGCTATTCACAAGACTATTTAGTAGTGTATTGACTATCGATCACACTATCAATAACATTATTATTGTTTTTAATAGGAGAAAGCTCTGCTTCGTTCAGCTAGTTATTATCGCTCCGTTGAGGAACGTAAAAAGCTGTGTCTCATTGTAGCGGGATTATCATGTTTCGGCCGAATACCGCCGGTAAGTGCTTGCCTTATCGACACGTTATCGGCGTTATCGATAGACTATTTACAGAAACTTCGAGCTCGATTGGTTCCGGTTTTAAGATTTTCAACGGTTAGTGCCGACCGTGTATTGATCAAAGAACATGATTATCCACTGTTTATCTACTTTGTAGTTTCCGGGGAAATCGAAATGAAAAAGACGGTGTACGACAAGGTAAGTCACTAAACATTGTGCTGAAGAATTTCTCCAAAACTTCTTCATTCCTGCAGAGCACAAAAAAAACCACTATGATATCGGAAGCTATAGTTGGACCCGGCGATTGGATTGGCGAGGTGGAGTTACTAGAAAATTGTCCTAGACTTAACACTTATGTGACGATGTGTAAGTTAAAAGAATCCTATTTAATGATCTTAAAAACAAGCAACTTTTGTAGCGACTTGTGAATTGCTGACCATAACCGATGATGATTTCAAAACGATCTTGCGACCCTATATGAAAAAACAGTGGCTAGATAAGAAGAATGCCATAAAGTCGCTAAGCTATTTTGATTTTTGGACTGATGATCAGGTATTAAGTTAAAGATATTAAACAATATATGTATAAAACAATTGAGAGATGTATTGTATATTTCAGATTGTACGAGCTTGTAATTATTGTCAGCTAACACAATTTGATCCACTGCAGTTTATTTACTCCGAAAACAGAGGTCATGTGAACTGTGTTCACTTTATTTTAAGCGGGGAGTGTGTCATACTACAGTGCCTGAAAATGAGAGTAAGTTAATGTATTATCAATTTGAAACTCTTCTTAACTACTCTTTTAGGCAACGAAAGCGAACGGTAATGGCAATGGTAACACCTACGAACTGATCACTGTTGATAATGCTGATCTGTTTGAGCTTCCATCAAAATCGGTTAAGTCATTTAAATCGATAATCCGTTCATTTCAAGTATCTGGATCGAACCAAATGTTGTCCAATTCCGTTTTTAATATCGATGATCTATTGGCCTCTACTGAATCGGACGATGAGGAAACTTTGCAGGAAAAGAAAGCGGTATAAATAATTTATTCCTCTTTCATTAAAAATGAACTCAAATAATAATAGTCAATTTAGAAACGTAAAATGGGATTGAAAGAGATTGAAGCCGCATGTGGTAAAGGTCCACTGAAGCTTAAACCAAGAAAGATTTTCAATCCGCGGAGAACCATTATAAAAAGAAGAACGACACTTATACCGAAACGAATAGCGTCGAGTGTTATGCGAACTCGATCCCTTTCTTATTCAGAGGGTTACACGATGGACGCTGAAGATGATGACTTTAACGAAGAAGATGAATATGAATACTTTGCAGAGGATTACTTTATGGAAGAAGAAGTCGAAACGGAAGCTGAGGAAGAAATTGCTGTGTCAAAGCGAACTACTCGGAGTACTGCTTCGGCACGAGCAACCCTGAAATCGTCATTATTGAGACCGTCCGATACACCCAGACAATCCCAGGGACAGACGGTTCGCATTGAAACTGAGGATTCGGTTCGTGAATTAAGCACAGATTCATCATATGAACCATCCAACAGTAGAGATTCATCCCGCTACTCTGTGCAAGAAGCAGTTGTAAGTCCCACTACAAGATTTTTCGGAAAATATGTGAAAGATAATTCCATTTTTGCAGCCCGTAACTGAGACCCACTTTATAGATGTGGGCTCGCTAACATATGGCGGCATTTTCGGTTTAGGTGAGAAAATTATTCATCGCGTTATAATGGCTCGCACTGTGGTCCAATGCCTTCTATTACCACGTTTTTGGCTAATGGAGGAGGAACAAAATCCCGGCCATATTTGGCAACGTCGCAGGTTCTACCTTGAAGGCAGCATTCCCTCCCGGGAGGAGCTCTTTGGTAATTTCCTTAAGACTCGACGCTGGGAGAAATTTAAGAAGGATTATGTTCAAAGTACTCTCAATCCAAATAGTGTTAATAGCACACAACCCGAAGATATACCCATCATCTGTCGTATTGTTGAGACCAGGGATGATATATAGTCATATTTTTTATTGTGTCCAAAATAAGCAAAATTATATGTGTACAAAAAAAAATTATTAGAGAATAAAAAACATGCAATCGTTATATCTTTTCTTTGGAGATATGTGAAGTCGCTCGTCTAGGCCAACAAACCACAAACGTTAGAGGATTTGGAAGCCAACATTCGTCGCGTTATTTCCGACCTACGGCCTCTCGACTATATTCGAGCCAGCCCCGGCGGCCACATGCCGGAAATCATGTTTAAACACTAATGGCATAAAATTATCCTTCCAATAAAACCAAATTAATGGACGTTAAAACGTTTCTTGTGTTGTATTTCAATTCGAAGTTCTATACCTCTAAAAAAAACACCCTTTAGAATTGTGAATTTTATTAGTGTTGGGCAGTATTAACACTGCTAGAGTGGACTTGGAAATTAGTCTAGGCTCTAGAGTCTAGAGAAATATTTTAAACGCAGAGACTCGCTGCACTCTTGCTTTTTATTAAACGGCAAGTAACTAAAAACCTTAGGAAAACCATAAAATTTCTTCGACTTCTTTAAGGTAGAGCTCAGTGCAAGGTGTCTTCGTTTCTTAGAATAGTTACCATACTTATTTCCATTAAACTGTGTTTAAACATAATAACTTTCTTATACATTTATTAAAATATTATAATGAATAGCTTATTGAATACACATTATTTTTCATTATTTCCTGGCCCAGTTCCCAGCTTATTAGGCACGGCCTTTGCCGACACTAGAGTAAATACATAAACACATACATACATATGTACACAAACATACATAGTGTGCAGTGTGTGTGATTGCGTGTATGTGTGTGTGTGTGTGTGTGTGTGGGTGTATACGTCATTCAGTTGCCAGTTGCTCCCATTGCAGCTGCAGACACGCCGTGCACCTAAATGTCATCCTTAAATATAGGTTAACCATGGCCATGCAACAACAAAAGCACAAAAGAGCGCACGCATCACATTCGAAACTAGTACAGCGAATAACGTTATCCAAAGCACCTCTCTCTCTCTCTCTCACTCTCTCACTTCCACTCCCACAATCGTGGCAAAGTGCAATCGTAACTGGAACAGCGATACGAGCTTTTTCGCAGGCAGCACAAATACAGAGCAAAGAGCAAGTGATTTTTGCCTTATGCTCAAAGAGCTGTTGCTGCTGCGTATGCGCGATGACATTTTAACGACTTCAAGTGCTCACGCACGCACACACACACACACGCTTAGATGTATGAGAGACGAGACACGAGACTTTTGGTGCATATGCTTTTATGCTATTGCAAGTGTGTGAAATGCAGGCGTTAAAGCGTTGAAATGTGCATAAATGCACATACATATGTACAGAGTATATATGTATAGAAATGTACATACTATGTATACAAGTGTGTGCACACAAATGAATATAAGTACATATATTGTATATACATATGTACATATATGTGTCTTAGCTTGTATTTATGCAAATCTGTGTTCCAGACGCGCTTTAACTGAAGGCCGCAGATTTCAAAGCTTAGCCATGGGAAACTAAACAACAACTAAACATCCCAAGGCTCAGACCTATGAGAACCGTATCTATACCTATGCATGTTAGTCTATATCTGTACTTCTAACTACAAAAATATCTTTCTGATTTGTTCGGTTTATTAAACTAAATTATTGCATTCGACACTGCGAAAAAATTATTTTTCATAGGTATGAAGAAACAGGGGCATTTAGAGCAATGTGCAGAATGCCAAACTTATTTAAAAAAAAAATATTTGTACATTAAGATTAATATCGTTCGTCACAAAATTTGATTTTCAAAATGTGAATAATGCCAAACCTATTTTTGATAGAATAATTAACATATTAAGGGCCGTTTTATCAATGTAAAGTCTATTTAACATATATTAACAAATTTGATATTAATTTCTATACATTTTACGTCAAATGTTCTTTTCAAAATTTATTAAATACCTTATTTAGACATTTAAAAAACGGGCCTAAGTTTAATATCGTTCATCAGAAAACTTTATATCAGAAATATGTGGGCATGGAAATGCTTTCGTTACTAGACATTTACCAAGAAAAGAGATTTTTTAGAAGTCTTTTTCTACATTAGTACATACTAATATCTGTATTCAGATGTATGCATAAAGTTATTTGATATTTTTTTAGTTTCATCTACTTATTTTTATATTATGAACTAGATTAGAACTGTGGCACAGATTCGACTATCCGATAAGGAGTTGCTTTACTTGAGTTGATCAATTTCTTCAACGAAGATTTTTCTAAGTAAGACTCCACGTACTGGATCAAATGAAAGAGTAACGGCTTCTAAAAAGGGGTTGCAAAATTGTAATCAAACTTTTAATAATTTATAGATACCTGTATATCTTAACTTTTACATGTAATATCTAGCAACCGACTTTTTAGTAACTTACTATTAACATGAGAATAAACCTTCAAACTTGAATGGAAGCTTTAAATATTTATATCAATTTCCAACCAATCAATACCGAAATCACCCTCAAAGCTCTACCTTTTTTGAGAGGCACAAGCCCTTTGAAATCTTTGTATAGATCTATTATTAGAGCTAACTGAGCCAACAATCACATTGATGAATCCAACTTTGACCTTCATCCAACGACGGACGCAACCCTCTGTTGATAGGTCTCTCGAGTGATGTTAGATGCAGCAAGTTATTTTTGGGGGCCGAGCCCCAAATTATTTGCCCTCAACTGACAACTCGAAACAAGCTTCGTCCATTTACACGACGAGGTAGAGTATTATTTATTTATAAGCAACTACACTAGGGGATGCACAATGCATGTACGAGTGTGTATGGTGCCTATGTGTGTGGGTCCCCACCCAACTGTTTGTGACTGTGTGTGTGTGTGTGTGTATGAACTTGAAAAAGCTCAGCTCAATTTTCACTTTTATGCATGTACAAACACATGGTACACATGCAAGACGAAGGCAGACACACACACACATCTTGTCCACAGAGTTGCCAGATGCTCGTAATTAAAGAAACCCCACTGGATAGATAGATAGCCACATCCGCTGGAGGACGCTGAAGGTTGCTTCCATAATTGGTTATTTACAGACACATATTTGAATGTGTACACACTTATTTGTATGTACATACATGTAAATTTGTATGTATGTATGTAAATGCTTCATAGTTAGGTCAAAGTGTCGTCGTCATCATACCTTTTAAATCAACCTTTAAAGCTGGTGGCCCAGATTTTATTGATTTTTCGTTCTGTGCGTTATGTGCAAAGAGCAAATGTCGAAAGAACCGTTAAAACCATAAGAGAGCGTCAGCCGAAAGTGTAGAGAGAGACAGAGAGAGAGAGCACTAGTCTCAGCTGTTGTTGTTGTTGTTTCTACTTTCGTAGCCTGCTTAATGCTGGCTGGAACGTAACTCATTATTCTGCAAAGTTAATGAAGATTATCTTGCCATCATCATCATTATTTCCGTATGCAACAAATTGTCAAAACGGCGTCCAAGAATACATGAATACTTCTCTGCAAAGTTATTTTTAGAACGGACAGTCCTTCAATAGGTCACATAATAATATAAGGTACATTGTTTGGTGATAATACTTGACATGCTATAATTGTCTTAGATATTGAAGAGGGAACTTTAAGCGTACTGGGAATTTACTTATTATTATTATAGTTCACTTTTCCAATTAAATGATAGGTATAGTAAATTATTTACAAGAGTATGGGAGCTTAAAGTGTTCTGAGTTGCACTTTTCACATAAAGTTCTTGGATGGACTTAAAACAAATTATAAATTAAAATCAGGGGTCTGCATGGCCCCATCTCGTGGGCATAGGAAACTTGCGCTGCTGCGTCGCTGCTACGATTTATTTCTGTTACGTTGCTGTTATTCCGCTGTTAGGCGAACAAAAATTCACACAAACGCAATGCAAACATAGGTATGACTGTTTTGATGCCAATCACTGATTTAGATGATTATAGAAGAATAATCATCGAAATTAATATCATGTGATGATTTATAATATAAATAAAAGAAATTCGATTATTTTTTTCGAAGATTCTTTCGCACTTTTAAATAAATTCAAAACAACGTCAGTTGTCTTGAGGATATTTTGAAGATTATGCCCCAAGTCAGGTGTAGTATTTGTATACCTTCTGAGTCACTTCATGTGATTGTGATTTCAACTTCAAAGTTTATGGCATAATATGTTTCCGATTTATGGAATACGCTATCAGTCATATCAGTCGCAATTAAGTCAATTAACAGTGCTTTACGTAGTTGCGTTTTTTTTTATTGATGTTGTTTTTTGTATTTGCTTGTTTGTTTTCTTCAATTAGCTGACTTTAATTTAATTAAGTTAAGTTGACGATTATGAATCCGCTGTTATAATAGGCAGGCAAAGATGGAAGGGCATTTAACAGTGTGCAAAAACATTATGATACCGATCCCTCAACTGTCTATGCCATAGACTTTATGGCCTTGAATTTGCTTGTTTGTAGATAATTGAAAGGTACGTAGTACGTACGTACAGTATGCCAAGTAAATGCTTTGACAAAAATCAACAAATAAGTGTATATGTATTTTTAATTTTTTAAATAAGTTTGAATCCAATGAATATTGTTTTATTTTTATAGCTCGTTCTTACAGCTATGAGTATTGTAAAAAATTAAATGTAAAAGCAATTACTTGACTAACTGTACATATATGGAAAAACCCTTTCTGTTTGTTTTGTGTCAATTTGTTGGGATTTTTTCTTTATAAATAATAAATATTTTGTGATTTACATGTTACCAATAATTGAAGTGTATAATCCAGTTCACATGCGACTGTTAGAAAACTGTTATCGTTCTATTTGTTGTGGTTATTACATCACACACATACTCGTATATACTCGTATTCCCCGCGTATGCGTGTGTGTGAGAAAGTAAGTAACGGTTATTTGACTGAGTGGATTCGAAATTCCTTTTTGACTGCTGCTGCCAGCTGAGCGACTGCGACGTTTGGTGGTGTAGGTGTGTGAGTGTGTTGGTGGTGGAGGTGGGGGGCATGTTCGAAGCTCTCATAATCGAACAAGCGTTGAACGATTACATAAATACGATATAAACTGGGATGCCTTTATTTTTATGTATTTACGTGTGCAACTTTTCAGCTGATTACGAAGATTGTTGGCTTGTGACGCCCACAATTAATTTGGTGATTTTGTTTATTGTATTTGTGCCCCTTGTTGTGATTGCTGTTGTTTAGCATTCTTGCTGCATTTTTTGCATCTTTGTCTACATGTATTTGTACACGTATTCATGTATACATATATGTATTTTCACTTACAAAAACAGAAAAGCACAAGCCTTTTTTCTATTGCATTGCATAATTCCTTTTAGGTTATTTGCCGTTTAGCACATTTTTAAAAACTTAACAACACGAACAAAACACACACTCACTCACACACATACACACACACAACACAAACAGTCAAAGATACACACTCACACTCATACGTAGAGGCATGCATATATGCATAGACACCTCTCAGTGTGTACACATGTACTTAAATATTACAAGATCGCAAAGACACTAAATTATATTTCCACTCGATATGTCGGGCAGACACAACTTTTTTCACTGACAAGTCCAACAACGTTGAACAGCGTTGCCTCTCCTCTCTCTCACTCAATTTCCTTGCCCCACTACTAAAGAGTAAGTACCGCACACTCAATTCAGCGAAAGAGAGACAGAGAGAGAGAGAGAGTGACAGTCACCCACAATTCTATCCACTCAGACGTTTTCGCTCACGCTTACGTATTCAAAACGGCCGTCGGATATTTACGTTTTTGTCGTATGAGCTTTGAGTGCTCCTCGCATCGGTAACGGTAAAGGCATCAGCAGGCAACCAAAAGTTTTGCTCAAGACAATTTGGCAAAACAACACAAAACAGCTGACAGAGTACGCATGTGTTTGTATCTATGTAGCTATATAGCGGTCTGTGTGTAAGAGAGTGTCGTGTGTTTTGTGCATTGTTGTTCTCTTAGAGCTTACAACAAATTTTATAAAATGTTCACTGGTCGAATGCACCGTACTGCATCAATTTGCTTTTATTATTGAAAATGTTTTGCTCGCACTTCAATTTTCTTATCATTTGAAAAAGTTTTGCTTGTTATTGTCAATAACAAGACTCACAAACAAACAGCTGATCTTGTTTTTTTCCCCAATGTAAAGCACATAATGGAAATAATTCGTTGCTGCTAATTTGGTCTATTAGCTGCATACAAACAAATGAATGTGCATGTGTGACAGCAAAACTAAGGCACATGATTTTTTTATCTGTGCACACATGAAAATTGAAACGACAAATACACGTAATACATTTGTACATATACACATACACTGGCGAACATAATTATTGGCACAGCAAGCATTTTGAGATTTGGGGGCTTATTTATTGGAATGGAAAGGACATTTAAATTCCGTTTGATTGACACAAATCTATCCTTAACTCATTCGAATTTATGTAAAAGTCAATTTTCAAAACTTTTTTCCTCGATTTTTTAAAAAGAATTTTTTGATGCAAAAAAATGCTTCAAACAATTCAAATAGTGACTGCAACATTTTTTTTCAAAAATCTTTTCTATGACTATGTCTATTTTAACCCCTTTTTCCTCCTCTTCATACAAAAGTCACTTTTAGCAAGTTTCAAAAAATTAAAAAAAAAATAGCAAAGAGATTTTTTTTGTTTTTAAAAATCGAGGAAAAAAATTTATTTTTACATAAATTCGAAAATTTCAAAGGATATTTAACGGGTTAAGGATAGTTTTGTGTCAAGCAAATAAGCCGCCAAATCTCAAAATGCGTGCTGTGCCTATAAATATGTGCGCCAGTGTACATATGTATGCAAGATATTTAACATGTGTACTCAACACGCCCACGAATGCGATAAATGCCAAATGACGCTAATATACACACACATACATATACATACATATGTACAGTATGTTAAATAATTGTTTAGACCAAGACAAAAGTATACAAATTTTTTTTTGATTGAGACTGAGGCCAAAAATTGAAAAAATAGACTTTTACAGAAATTAAAAATTTTCAATGGGTACTTAATGGTTTAAACAAATTTTAATATCACTCAAAAGGAATTTAAGTGAATATATAATAAATTTAAAAAACCTGCACCAAAACCTTTTTGTTATACAAAAATTTGACAAAGTTAGGGTGCATACAAACTTTATTGAGTGACTGTATGTAGAATAGTAGTACGAACTTTGTAGTAGTTTATCGAATTCGAATTCAATACATATTATGTACATTTGTTTGTTTGTATGCTGCTGTATGTATGTAAATATGTAGACTCATATATACATATGTATTTACAAAACAGCTCGTTGTGTCTCGTCGCTGCCATCAGCTGAGTGCGAGCTATGACGAAATGAGAGCACGCCAAACAACAGTTAAAGCGTGAGAGTGTGAGAGGACGCACTTGCTCTATTGCGATTGTACATTATGTATTTG
Organism: Drosophila quinaria; assembly: GCA_035047525.1. Classification (NCBI taxonomy): domain Eukaryota; kingdom Metazoa; phylum Arthropoda; class Insecta; order Diptera; family Drosophilidae; genus Drosophila; species Drosophila quinaria. The sequence goes on along the minus strand of JAWNPO010000455.1, from coordinate 12,685,390 downwards.
TATATAAATATATACACATACATATGGATACAAATTTTGTCGACGTCAAAAATGCTGCTGCGCACGGCTAACGGAATATTTAAAAAAAAACGAAAGAAAAGAACTTGAAAGATGGAGCATAGCCACGGACATGCTGTTGTGCATGTGTTGCTGTGTCGGAGGACAATCGAACAGCTGGGCGAAGACACGAGTACGAGTACGAGCACGAGCACGAGCACGAACACGAACACGAGCTCCACTGCCCTACTGAGCGATAACGAAAACGAAATGGAGTCATATCGGCAAACTGATTGCTGCTGCTTTTGTTACTGCGACAGGGACATTCGGGTTTGAAATATTTTGTCGACCCTATATCTATCTCAATGCGTTTTGTTATTGTAGTTATTTTCTAGTTATTCTACAATGTGTGTACATACAAAAGCACAATATACATATGTATGTTTGTACATATTTACATACATTTATGCATTTTGTAATGCACATTACGTTACGTTCAACAACAGAAAAAAAAATAAAGAACATTTTTTTAGGGACTGATAAAACACAGAACATGTATTTTTATTTTTTTAAATATTTATTTGCATGTACCAAGCGAATTACTATGTTGATTGACGTGGTAGTTGTTGTTGTTGTTTGTACGATGGGCGAGAGTTGGCGAGTTGTGTAATACGTTTTTAGTTTGATTACAATTACTCTTTGCTATTGTTCCTATGTATGTATATATTTGTTTATTTTCTTGTTGCTGTTGTTGATTATTTTGTTTGGTTTTTGCTTATTTTTATTTTTTTTTGTTTTTTTTTTATCATGTCCCGTTACTTAATTGCAGCGCGCGCTACCAACGCCGTGTAAAACGTCCGTAGGTCTTGAAATCGTTGTAGTAACTGAAATGAAACTGAATTTGACGCGCGAACGCGAAACTCACTCAGCCAGCAACAAAACAAATACGCGCTTACACACACACACATACACACACAGGCATAATTGCATTTGACACGATGTGCACACGAAGTTCGTTTTGGATACGCGAACTAATACACGAACTTTAACGGTGTTCTAAGCTTTTTGGTGTCGTTCTTGCGCTCTCGCAACCTCCCACTCTCTCGCATTCTCTCCCCTGCCCTTATGTTTGTGCTTTCTCTTTAATAGCTAAATATGTTTTATCATCAAAATATTATGGGAAAGCTTTTACTTACACACTGACCCACTCGCACATACATACATATATTTAAAGCTTACGACCGTAGTAATAAAAAAAGGATAGGACAACCCAAACACAACGAAGGTTTTCGGCTAGTCAAGACGTTTGTAACTTTCATGCCGCCCCACTTCCTTCCCCACCGTCACACTGCCACAGTCCCTGTACACATAACATAGAGCTCTGAAACGAAAGTGCATACATAATATAGCGTATTCATAGTACATATGTATATGTATATGCACATACAAGAATGTCCTGAAAAGGGCAAACATATATACATTCATAGACATACATATATGTATGTATGTATGTACATGTGTATTGGTACCCCCACATTTTATATAACAATAGAGAAAAATGTAAGATATGTCGCATAATTAATACTCTAAAAATATCTGGGGGGAAGTTGCATTTATTTATTTATTCATATCGTCATACATTCATATATATAGATACATAGATATATATATCAAGAATTACATGCATAGAAAAATATTTATATGAATTGTTGGCTTCCAAGGAAATATCTAATATGGTACAATAATTTAATGTTTTCTAATCTAGAAAAAAAAACATAATTATATAGGTGTATATATCACAAATATGTATATATTATATTTTTAGCGAAAGCTATTGAATTTATTCAAAAAGTTAAAAAGGACCTTCATGCTAGAGATGCCAAACTATCGCTACTATCGTTCCATAGAAATTTTTATCGTATATTCCATCTGTGATATATGTATGAATTATTTAGAAACATTTTCTATCTGGATGTTCAAGCTGACATGGTAGAACTTACTACCTTGGAAGGATTATGACAATTGTATTAGGTTACATTGATTTATCTTTATTTGTAAAATAACTAAGCAGTCCTTTTTCATACCCACTGAAAGAACGATTCCAATTCCATTGACAAAACTTGCACCAAGTGTTATTCTAATATGATAGTGAACATATATGTACATACATACATATTTATATATATCCGGATCCAAGTCGAAATCAAACGCACTTGGACATTAAGGTTTGCCTCTAAGGTTTAGCTTTAAATACAGAATGGATAATATGGGGATATTTTAAGGAGTATGTAAACTTCGGCTATCCGAAGTCTGTTATTATTTTGTCGATTCATTTGTTTCAAATTTTTTTTATTATAGTTAAAGTACTTAAACAAAATAGCATTTTATTGTTTTTCTTTTTTTTTTGTGGTAGGATAAAATACATTTTAATAGATGTATCAGGTATTTTATATATATGTATATGTACATATATATATTTATAATTAAGCACGTACATTTTCTTTTGTTTACTCGTCGGGATGCGTGTCAAGCAATTACAATAGTAACACCAACAAGGACAATTGAAGTTAAGAACCAATAACAAACACACAAGACCCCAAGTACTTTATAGACATTATTCTCTTTCTCTTTTGTTTTTTGTTTGTATTTTTTTTTCGTGAATATCAATTGTATGTTAGGTAGCATGGATGAGCCCAAAACTCGAAACCAAAAAAAAAAGTTAACAGTCAATATTCCGATAAACCCTACAATGAGCTCGTTACTTTTCTAACGCCGTGTCTCGCCGGAACGTCTTTGCTCCCGACTGCCGCCTCGTTCGATATACCAATTGTTGTTGAGCTTCTGTTCGTGCCTCTGGCGTGCATGTTCTCGTTGTTGCATCATTCGTTCGTGCCACTCGCCGCTGCCGCTGTCATGATTATGTCCGCGCTGCTGCTGCTTCTTTCCGTAACGCTCCTTGGATTTATCAGCATATTTCTTATGATGACGCTCCTTTGAATCGTTCTCGTTACGTTTAGAGCGACTGCGTTCCTTGGAGTGTTCATTGGAATCGTTCTCGTGACTTTTAGAACGAGTGCGCTCTTTAGATTGCTCGTCGGAATCGTTCTCGTTGCTTTTAGAACGAGTGCGCTCTTTGGAGTGTTCATTTGAGTCGTTCTCGTTACATTTGAAGCCAGTTTGCTCGTTTGAATGATGCTTACACTTGTGATAATCATTCCTCTGGTAACGCTCCTTGGCAGCATCTGGTCTTTGATTGTATTGCGGAAGATCTTGACGATTATCCTTCTCGGCAGGATGAGCATGGAAAGTTTTTCGGGGTTCGCTGGCTTGCTCCGGCAGATCATTACCAGCGAGTGTGCCTAGCCGCTCGGTGACCTTTTCAAAATTCTGAAAAGTTTGAGATTGCTGCAGCACATCGTTGACCACATTACCAATCTCATCTGCAAGAGATTCGGCATGCGGTTTGCTTTCCATGCACATGCCAGCGATTTCCACAAATTTGCCATCGGGACACCTGTAGGGTCGCTTCAGATCCTGCTTTGTTATATCCACCGGATCCACAGAATTGCCATTGCCCGGCCAGGCCTTAAATGTTTTCACCTTTCGTCCTTGTGGCTGAGATTGCTGCTGAGATTGAGATTGACCTTGACCGCTGAGATAATTCAATTGCTTGGACATTATGTCAATTTCAGCACGCATCAAATTATTCTGCAGCTCCAAGTCAACCAGTCTCTGCTCCAACTCAGCACTGGGCTTATCCCCGCCCAGCACTTGCCACTCGGGATTCTTCAAGCGTCCAATAAAGGCCAAAATGGCCAAAGTGGCGCCCACATAAAAGGCGGCCGTCAAACCGTTTTGAACTAACGCTGGCAATCGATAGCCCACAATGGAGGTCTGTTGTTGTGGTTGTTGTGGTTGTTGTTCACTCAACTCGCTGCTGGGACGTGTCATTGAAGCTGCTTTCACCTGTCCACCCAATGGGCCATCGTCCAGTTGCTCCATTTCCTCGTTGCGTCGTCGCGTTCGCACTTGTTGATGATTCAATGGTGTTGCTGGCAGATCATTGCGCAAATCGAGATTCAATTCGTTGAGTAGGCCACGGAACATGGGATTTGGTGTCACACGTCCCGTGCTCTCACAATCGCTTATGATCGAGATGCCATCCGAAAAGTCCTCCGCCTGGGGATCGGGATCGTCAAGGGGCTTGCAGCTGCAATATTGAGAGAGAGTTGAACAATTAGAATTCAAGTAAAAAATTCTTCTCTTTTTGATATTTTTATCATTATTAACTGACTATGAAATAAGTACTGCTCATTGTGCTCATTGTGCTCATTGCACCATTGCTAGAAGCGCCAAATTTGGTAAGCAGGGATAATTATTAGTTCGGGAATATTGTGTACTACAATACAGAAGGAATTTTCTTAATTTTCTCTGCTTGAAGTAATTTGTTCATATCATAGCCTATACAATTATGATATGTACAGGATAATGAAATGTAAACTATAAAGTCTTGTACAGTTTTTTTTTTTAAATGGATGTACTCGTATATAGTGATCAATCTTGTACACATAAAATTTCATTACGATTGCATAATAAGCTCGCAAGCTATTCAAGAAACAAGAGAACACACAGGGTATCTCGTAGTCGAGCACTCTCACCGTTCGTTTGCAGGCTCGCTGCTGGACTCCTGCTCCCCGGGAGCTTTTGTTTCGACGGATGTTGATTCGTCGCTGGTGCTGTCAAGGATTTCAATGCGATCAGCTGGCAAAATGGTCCACGATGATGTGGCTGATGTTGTGAAATTCTTAAGGGCTTCCTCATTCAATTCCCGCTGCGTCGGTTTGCTGCCGACGTCGACGTCGATGCCGCTGCTGCTCTGCTCATCCATGCTTCGTGTACGTATGTGTGTGTGTGTTCTTCTATGTGTGTGTGTGCTTGTGTCTGGGCTGGCGACCTCTTTGTCTGCAAGCGAAAAGAAATGCATGTAAGTTTCTGTCTCTATTTTCGCAGCGACCTTCGGCGTAGGCGCATATGCGTAAATACAGTGAATACAAATAATAATGGTACGCAACGAATATTTTGTTCTTTTTTAAAGAAATTTGAAAAACAATCAGCATTAAATTCTTTGGTAACAGTATATCTACTCTAAAAAAAAAAAAAAACACAATAAGTGGACGATTTATGATGAATTTAGGTGAACAAATTTTTAGGGGGTCTATTACCAATTCTTTTTTACCGGTATTTTTTTTGGCATAAATCAACTCAAACATTTAGGTGTAGCAACGATTTTAGATTTACTGTATGTATTTCTAGCATAAAGCGCGCTATTTGCATCTCTTTCCACTCTCCATTTACGATGCACTCAGCTGTGCTCACATATTAACTCACGCACACGCACACACGCACATGCATACGTTTTCGCTTTATTGTTGTCCCGGGAACCGAACTGCAGTTTTGCAAACATTTACACATGCACCCACACACACACACACCCACACATTAGCTATGCTTGTATTTTTTTAAAAAGTCTCATTTATTTAATATTTCATCACAATTAGTTCATATTAGCTTAGCTTTCATATTATTAGATACAAAATAAAAATATACAAGCACATACATATGTTTACTGACGCAAATTCATTCACACACACACACACACATACAACTAATTGTTTTGAAACCACACTCACACACTCACACTTACCTAGTCAGTTTAAAAACAATGCAGATATATCTAAATCTATGTGTGTCGGAACATTATTTTACAGATTTATCAGTTAGTCGCTTGATAAGCACAGACCTTGAATCTATTAGACAAGTGTTGTTCTTGCTAATGATAATAACTCTGTTGCTCTGCATTCGGCGCAGAAATAAATGAACGTCGCAATTTACCAAACGCGACGACGCTTCAACCTTTGTCTACACACTGCACGTTACATAGATACAATACATATGCAGATAGCTGGCCCATCTGAGACTTTGTTTTGTTATCGATAGGCTCTACTCGATAAAAGAAATATCTCGATTGCTGTTGTTGGGCAGGTTGCCACTTAATGAAAACATTTTGTACCAGATCTTGGGAAAACATTTAGCGGGTTCAAAAAGTGTACCATTGGTACTAGCAAATGTTTATTTTTGTATATTTATTTTAATAAAGCTCCTTTTGCTTAAATTCATGAAAGTGCGAATCTCAAAAATGAAAGAGTCAACGCTTAAAAAAATAAAATTAAAGTGTGTGCATATATAATTATGCGAAGCTTTAAGTAATAATTTAAAAATGAATTTTTTAAATAAAAAAAATTTGATACGCCTACAAAAAATGTACTAAAAGTATTCAACGTACCAAAGAATACAAAATGTGCCAGTTTTGTTAAATAATGCACCACGTGTGGCAACCTTGGCGGTGCTCATAATGTGACCATTTACAAAAATACCAAATGCATCGAATTAAAAAAAATACTGTACAAGAGAATGGCGCCAAAATGTTGAAAGTTAACGGCCAAGTGGAAAATTATTTTATAAACGTATTTTGCACTTACCTTACAAGGATTTCTCCATAATACGTCGCACCTCGCCCGCTTCGGAGCTGCAATCCCAATCGGATGTGTTGTTGCGTACTAATTGCTGTCGATTGTTGTGCTGTTGTTGTTGTTGTTGCTGTTGTTGCATGAGACTCCGCGGGGCGGGCACAACAGTTGCATAGGGTTGCCCATTGGCGAGAACGTAGTTGTGGTGCAACCTTGGCGCTGGCACTGGATGCATGCGCTCTGCGGCACGTCTGGGACTCTTGGGCAGACTCAATTGATGGAGACGCTGATGTTGAGGCGTCCAATAAATTTGGCTTGCATGCTGTGCGGAACGATCGAGTATCAAGGGCGTGGCGCGTCCATGCTGTTGCAGCTGCAGCTGTAGCTGTTGTTGTTGTTGCAATTGCAGTTGCTGTTGCTGCAGTTGCTGCTGTTGTTGTTGCTGGACCATTGCTAGCTCCTCCATGCGCACATATCCCTGTGGAGCGCGCAGCAACTGCGGCTGCATATAAACACTGCCATTGTGGAAATCAACAAGCTTGGCCGCCTGGAGACCATCCTCCGTCTGGATAAGCACATATTGATCTGGAATTGTGCCACGCTGTGGCAACTGTTGGCTGGACAAATATTGCTCGGAATCGTTGGACATGAGGCTGTTGCGTTTATTCACATGCGCATAAATGGGCGACACCGAACTCGGGGCGCCACCAATGGGCGCAAAGCTGGAACGGGGCAAACTCTGGACGCGCAACGGCACCTGCGGCCGGGCGCTCAACTGTGAGGCAGGTCGCTTATGATTCGTCTCCACGGATGCATAGGACACGGGCGAGATGTCGGCACAATTAATGCTGCCATTAATGTTGTTGTGCCGCTCGTAGATGGGCTGCATCTTTGAAGCCGCCGACGGCAATGGTGTGCGATTAATTGATTTACGGCAAAACTCCTTGACCTTCTCCAGGATCTCGTCACGGGTGAGCAGGCCGCCAATGCGACGTGCCGCATTCGTTGAATCCTTGCGCCGCAATATCACTGGCGTTTCACTCTCGCTCTCGTAGCCACGACGCGTTGTCTGATTGGAGATTGGATTGGTTGTGATCAGTTCATCTAGGACACTTTGGCAACGGGGAGGCGGCTGTTGCTGCTGCTGTTGTGCCACAACTTGTGGCATCTTGGCTTGTGGCTTCACGGGATTGCCATCGAGTATCATCACCTGACGATTCCGTCCGCTTATGCCAGAGAATGTATTGCGCTGCACGGATCCACGCACAAAGTAGGGCGTCATCAGCTGATTCGGCTGCAGATGCTCATAGATGTTCTCCTCGCTCGGCTGCACCAGCTGCAACTGCCCCTGCTGCTGTTGCTGTTGCAACACCTTGTGGTACAGCTGTCTATCGGTCACCTCCTTGATGGCCCTCAGCTGCTCCCATTCATTCTGGTGATTATTCCCACCATTTGGCAGCGTTGACATCTGTGGACTTTCCGCCTCTGCCTCGAGTGCTTTTCTCAGCGGCGTCGATGTGGCAATTGGATAATTAATTCGCTCATCGCTGGTCAGACCAGACGAGGATGCCAGCGAGCGACGCTGGCCAACGCTCTCCAAGCGACTGGGCTGCCTTTGACTGTTCAATTTCATTTGATTGCGATCCATGGAGGCGGATCGATTGAAGCGATTCAATTGTCGGTCGGGCGAGACACGTCGTGGTATGAGACTCTGACGCTCCATGCTGCGCTGAAAGGGCGTCACATTCTCCGTGTTGTTGTTCTCAGATCTGGGATGGCCACGTAATGTTCCATTCATTTCCGGATTTACTGTCCTCAACGGTGCACGTCCATTTGTCTGAGTTTCGAGCAGGATGCGTCGCATCTCCGCGGGCGTATTATACTTCCTATGCTCATCGCCATCGCCATAGACTGTCCTGGGCATGGGCATTGCCCCCTTGGGCGTTGTCTTGCGTCGCGGGGCAAACAAACTGTTGGAGAGCCGTTGCAGCACCGACAGCTTTTTGGTGTTGCTCTTACGCAGGGCGGCCAGAGATTCGGCCACCTGTTGGCGACGTTCCTCCGCCGTTTGATAGCCGCTGGAACGTGTCGGCGTGGGCGTTGACTTTGGCGTGGGCGTGGTCGTTGGAGTTAGCGTCGGAGTTGGACTGTTAATATCCCGTTTGGGCATCAGGGAAAGTCCCTTGCGTTCCAAATACGCCTGAAACTCCTCGGAGCTAATGGTGTTGGTAAATGTGCCCATTGATTGACCCTCTTGAGTTGATCCGTTTAACTTGGAGGACATCACTTGAAGATCGTTGCTGACGTTGACGTCGGTGTCGTTGTCTTTTTCGGGACTCGGTTGATTCAGTTCGTCGCTGGATTCACTTTTCGTCAGTGGGCCGTCAATTTCGTCTAAATCATCGTCGGAGCTAATTTGCAACTTTTTCACACGTTCATCGAACTTTTTGGCATTTTTAGTCACCTCGGCGGGATTGAAGTAGTCACCGTTGGAGTCGGTGCCAGTTCTGATCTTCAGATTGGCCAATTCCGGATAATTTGGTTTCGAGCACTTTTTAAATGTTAACGTCTTGGGTTTGTTAGCCTCTTGATTCTGATTCTGATTCTTTACAAACTTCGCATGCGATTTCAAATCTTTCAAAGACTGATTGGGTTGTTGTTGTTTTCTCTTCGGTATTTTGCCGGCAATATCACGCAATTCCTCGAACTTGAGGCGAGCGAGCACCGTGGGATCGTATACAAAATAGGGATCGGGATTCTTAATATATGTCTTTACATATTTCGATTGTTTAAGTACTTCTTCTGTGGTTATAAACTCATCAGCACCTAGATTCACTTTATTACTGGCATTCTTCTTTCGTGCATTCACCTCGTTCTTTTGCTGTTCCCGTTCTTTATCCTTAAGCTTCTCTTCTTTTTCTCGCTCTTTTTCCTTCTCGCGTTCACGTTCTCGCAACTGTTGGGTAACCGTTTTACGTACACTCAATGTGGAACGCTTTGTGGGCACCGGTGGTGGCGTCTTTTTAGTATCCCTGCCCCCTACATGTCCGTTCTTGAAGGGATTCTTTTGGTCAACGATCGGCTCACCAGTGGTAAACTTTCGAATTTTCTCGTCATTTGGATTAAATGTAACACTCTTCTTCGCTTTTATCACTTCCTTTTCCTTTTCCAGCAGGAGAGTCTTCTCTTTGGGCTCACTCGTAATCTCCGTCTGCGTGCCTTCACAATCTTCCACAATCTTCAGAGACTCGTCGTCTATATAATCCGTAATTATTGTACTTTTGCCAATACTTTCGTTGACCACGTTGTTGGCTTGGTTTAGAGTGCCAATTGTTGTTTGGTTGCCTGTTGTCCGTTGCTCGTTGTTGTCGATCGTCTCAGACATGTTTTTCTAAAGCTCGACTCGGCAACGGGACAGGGGGACAGGGGGGAGTACAAAGGGATTTGGAGTGGAAGAAAACTGGAAATCACTTTCGTATATCCGCCCACCATTGAGATTTGTTCACTTCCAACCGCACAAAGAAATCTAAAACCATAAAGAAAAAGAAAAAAATATTAAAAAAAAAACCGCACTTTAGACTAAATAACATTTTTACCTACTTTGAAATAATTTTCTCTTTATGCCTCACACGTCACACGTTTAACGCTAGTTTTTCCCCATTAAGAAAATTTTGGCAAATCAATCTGTAATGATAATGAGAGAAAATTCAATATTTTATGTTGTTCTTCTTACACATACACATATATATTCGCGTTAAGCATTTCGACCAGGTCAACAATGTGCGTCCATTCGAAAATTTCCCAATTGCGGGAAAATTTGTAGTTTCGCAATCAATTTGGCAGGCCTTTGAGCCATTTGACCTCAAATAAATATTGGGCTGGCACAGCTGGCGGGGTTTTTTGCGAATACCCTGTACTCAAATAATTTGAAATCATATATGGCAAAACTACCTGATGGTAATACTTAATTTTTTGATAAAAATCTGGAAAATCGTTAGACAAGTTTAACTACAAGCTTTGCAAATTAAAAGTCGAATTAATTTAATTTATAAACTATTAGCGCTCAAATTAAACTTTTGAAATTACAAACGTATTTTAAAATATCTCACTTAAATTGTTACAATGCATTTTAATTTTTTTTTGTCAATTTAGAATTGGAAATATTTCGGAAATATACGCATCTTCATCATTTGGAATATTTCAAAATGATTTCAATATTTACAGAGTATTTAGAAGAGTTTTAACTTGAATAAGTTCAATTACAAATTAAATTTGATTTAAATTTTTTTGTATTTTGTTGTATTTTCAATATAAGCTTAAATTTCTAAATATTTGAGAAAGACTTTAATTAATCCGTAAGTTTCTTGCTGAGTATTTTAGCAAGCACAGGTAATTACAGGGTATTTCGCTTGGAGTGCCTTAAAGGCTAACATGGAAATTTGCAAAAGTTTGCAAAATAAATTGAGAATTGTTGCAATATTTGTTGTGCAGTAGGGCAATGCTAAGAAATTGATGATGGTTTCTTCCGGTTGTGTCAGACACACACTCACACACACACACACACTTGAACACTTATATGTGTGTGCATTTCTATGGTTGTGAATTGTGTGCAATATGTGTTATTTGGGTCATTTGATAGCTAATCTTTCGCACTACCTTTTGTGCGATAATGAAATGCGCATATGGTTTGTGCAGAATATCATATCTATCTATCTATCTAGCTATCTATATATACACATGTATGTGAAACTGTAACTGTCGTTGTCTGTTTGTATCTTTGAGTTTAGTTACAAACTGAAATCAATATGTTTCACCCATATTTAGCTGCATTGGCTCAGACAACGCGTACTTGAGGTTTCGAAAATGTGTGTCATATCGACAGATTGCCCTCCCTCGTTTTGGCTTTGCGGGCGGGGGATGGAGGGATGTCTCCGCAAGGTGGTGCCGTATTTTGCGGTGCTGATGGCGGTGATGTCGTTAATATATATACACATACATATATATTTGCAGCTGTTAACCGGTTAACAACATTTCTAAATGCTTTGCATCCAATTTGCATGCACATGCATCTGACCGACTTTGTATTTGATTTTTCCCTATATATGTACATACATATATTGTTTTTTTCATTTTCTATTTTTTTTTTTTTGCTTCTAAGTGCGAGTATCTAGTGCACCTTGATACGACTAGCTGCGCATTTAGTGTATGCCTCATGAAATCACCATTCGATTGCAAATGAAAGGCGCAACAATTGTGCATAAACATGCATAAAGAGCCACATTTTTTTGTGGTTTTTGTTTTTGTTTTTTTTTTGTATTTTTGATGCCTTTGTGCTAATCTGATGTAAATCCACTTATACTGTGAAACTTCTTTAGAAACAAATGTATTTTTTAAGAAATTTCGACTACTTTCGATTCGTTTAAAGTACAAACAATAATACTCTCTTGGAACTTGGAATATCTTAAGGTAAAAAAAAAATTCTTGTATTTTCAGACTATCGATAATCCTATCGTTTAAAAAGAGAAATCATTAATAATTTTGAATCAATATTATGTTAGCAGTAATACAGACAAAACAATATCGTCAAAGAAATAACAGAATTTTATGAGTTTTATATTGTAGATATAACCTTTAATTTGATATTAACAGTTTCAGTAAAGATTTTACTATTGACAATACTATCGTCTAAGATAACATCTTGTATATAATAAAATTGGGAGTACATCAAAGAAAATGCAAACCATTTAGATTCAATAGTTAATGAGTACATATTATCGATAATTCTTGTGTCTAAATAAAAATCAGATAAATTATAAGAAAATTGAGTTAAAGTAATTAATTTATAAAAATAATTCATGTATTGTGAACTTTAAAACTTTTCAAATAAAAATATTCCAGGATAACTTTACTTTACAATACAAGCTTTAACTTAAACGATAACTGCGATAGTTTGTTTAACTAAAATACAACTGTCTAACAATCAGAAATAGACAGGTGTTTTCAATGTTTGCCCATAAACGTGATTCTACTGGCAAATACAACATTTAACTAATGAAAGTCGAATGAAAACGTTGTGAAATCTCATAAAAGTGCCACCCTTGAGTTAATTTTTTCGCTTTATTCGTAGAAATGGTACAACTATTAACGGGGGGTCATAAAATACACCACCCTTACCACCGTAAATGCAATCCACCCCCGACTTTCACTAGCATAACATCCCCGGAAAACCCAAATATATATATGTACATACATATATAAATATAAAAATAACCTCACAAGCGTAACAAAAACCATTTGTGGATTAGAAATGCAATTGGAAATGTTCCCTGAATTTTGCTCTTTGCACTTTCTAACTCGTTAAGCAATATGGGAAACATTCTATATATACATTTATTTTATATTTTATATGTGACCCGTTGAGGGAGAAACTGCGCATTTTAATAACCGAATTCTCGAATAAAAAACATATTGTTTGGGTGAAAAACAATAAATTGAACGTTATGTTGTCATTTAAAAATAAGGCTGCAAATTGCAAATTCAAATATTACAGCTTAATTGCAAAAATTGAATTTAAATCAGAATTTGCTAAGAACTAAAATGAAGAAGACATTTTCAATTTTATATACTTAAATTCCTTTTAAATCCCTCTCAACTTATTTAAAAAAAAAGTTATCAGTTAATAATTTAGCAAAAAGTTCAATTATAAAATCGAAATGCTTTGAAAAGTTTGAAAAGTAATTCCTTTTCATTGTAATATCATTTTTAAATTTCAACATTTACAAAATCAATATCTCTCAATTTCTTGAATATTTTAAGTAAAATGTATCTTAAAATAACTAAATTTTAAAATGATTATCCTTCCGCAAGCTGTTAAGCATTTTCCGTCTCTTTCAACAAACAATAGCCTACATACAATATTTAATGATATCATTTCCTACGCGTAATTTCAAAAATATTTGAAAAGCGAATGAAAGAATCATATTGCTTTCGATCATTTTCGAATTGAAACAGTAGAAATCACTTTGGGGCAGCTTTATACACAATTGATTGGGTCTTTTGCAATAATTATGAAAATATAAACTTGATTTTTTTCTTTTCCCTCCTTTTTTTTTGTCGGTAGTTCTACTGCATTTTCATTTTGAATTGAAATGATTTAATGTTTTTTCTTGTTGGAGATTATCTTTTAATTTTTTTTATTTGGCGCAGAAGACGGCGCCACAAAAGCCAATGACTGGGCAGCTCGAAGATTTATGCGACATCTTTGCAGATAAGATACACACACATATATGTAGTTAGATGCATATGTGTATCTTTGAGTCGTAATGCAGTCACGTTCCAGGACAATGGCCCTGCCAAAAAGCAAAGAGACTAAAGATGAAAGATAAGTTTGTTTCACATTTCAGAGCAGACAAAACTTATCGATTGCATATATGTATCTATATATATATGTGTATGTATCTTTTCTTATACATTTATTTCTAACGCTAATTGTTGTCTATGTTTACGATTAGTTTGTAAACGGCCAAAAACTCCAGCTGCTTTGAATTGTGAAATCATTCAAATTTTTGGAGTAGCTTCTCAGCATTTTTTTGATACTCCACCTTCTGCTTCGACTCTTGTAATGAACGATCCACGTATGTAAACAAAAAAAAAACAGAATGTGGAAGTGGGCGGGGGGTGGAGCAGGATGAGGGCAAGCAAGGGAATGTGTAAAAACAACAAAACACGCGCCAAAAGCAGCCCAACTGATGACTGACATTGACGATAAATGAACAATCGACCTCAATAAAAGGCAAACACATGCCCCAAGACAAAACCGTATAAATCGTATAGCAACTGGCAATACATGCAAACATATACAGATGCCTCTTTATATATATGTATAGTTAGTACATATCGATAATAACTTCTTATATACATTGATCGTTTGCAAAACAAAAAATCAAAAAAAAAATAACCTCGCGTGGGACATTGAGCTGCCCCATTAAAGCCCAAACCTAGACATAATACTCAGCCATTTGTGACTCCCGATCAATAATTAAGTGCGCAAATCCCGTTTCGGTCAAGCGATGATGCAGTTGACTTCAACGAAGTAGTCGCTGCGCAGATACCCTATGGCAAAGTGGCCTAATATTAGCATGAGCTATGAAAAATTTCTGAGATACTTTTCGGCATGTGTTTATATGTACCTATATCCTGAGAATATTTTTGAGCATTGTCGATTATAAGATACCCTGTACCTGCATAAGCTAAAAGCATTTCTAGACGATAGAACGAAAAAATATGAGATACTCTCTTTTTCTTAAATATTCGACAAGTAGATACTTTATCCAAATATCCGATAATAAACAAATATGGAGCAACAAAAAACTTGGAATATAAAATGCTAGACTAATCGATTGAAAGATATTCTCTCTTCAAAATACTTTAAACTAATTTCGTATATAAAATACCCCAAGAAGAAAATGCATATCAATGAGAATATGAGAAACAATATTACTAAAGTAGTCGAATATACCCTCCATACTTATTTGAGAAAAATATCTCAAATGGAAAATACTCAATTTCTATAGCTAAAGTATTACAAAAGCTTCTTTGCTAACAATATAAAGTAATAAAATATGAGTTACCCCAAGGAAAAAAATTTTAAACATTAAAAAATATCCTTTACTAAGTTATTAATATCACAAACTGCAAATTTGTACAATAATATAACTATTTGCAATTTAATACACTTGAAATTTTCTCAAACTCTAGTAAAGTTGAATCACATTTCAATATACCCACTTGCAGGTACTTTTATTGAAATTGTTCGTGTACAGGGTATAATTAGTTGTGTATCTACAATCTAATGGCAAGATCGCAAGTCTTCTTTTGCAGCTTTTTTTGCTTTTTGAGAAATTGCTCAAGTGAACTTCAAGTTGAGCGTCGTCGCACATTTTCAAGTAGGAAACTGGTTTTCTTCCAACTTTACCTCTTACTTCCTCGAAAACAGAGATAGAGAGAGAGGGCGAGAGAGAAGTAGAGAAAGAGAATAAACTGAACGTGTTGCTGTGTTAATCCCATAAATTTTGTCGGGGGATTTCAGATAGGCAAAGGCAATGCCAGAGTTTAACTTAAAGGCAAAAATTAAGCGAAAAAGCAATTTGGAAAAATAAGCACTTGGATGATAAGAGTATTGCTCTGGCTGTGTTTAAAAACCAGCAACGGCTTCATATTGGAATGAGAATTCAAATTGAAATTGAAATTCAAATTGGAACTGTAACTCAAATTGAAGTTGGCCAACACACATACATACACACACACAAAAGGAGGGAATAATAAAAACGAAGTACTTATTGTCTTACAAAATGCGTGTGGAGTACGCACTACTCGTGCTGAGATACAAATCTATCTATGTATCTGCAAGTACGCAGTACGCACGCACAAAAAAATTGCGCAATTGTATCTGTATCTTTGTCTGTATCTACAGCTCTAGCTGTAGCTCTGTTAATCTATCTATCTGTGTGTGTGCTTTGACTTTTTGGCTTTATTTGATCTCTCAGTTCACGTAGTAATCGTTACTAAGAGCGCCCATCCGGCTCAAGTGTTTGTTTTGTTATTTACGAGCATGCGTATGAAATGTTATTCTTCATCTTCATCTTCATCATTATAATGATGATGATCGTCATCAACATTATCGTTATTGTCTTCATCATTGCTTGCTTCTTCCTCCTCTTGTCTTTAATGATATGCACATGTCTTGGCAATCTGTGCAATCGGTTTTAAATTGTATCTTTAATTGCTTTAAGGCCCATTCGTCATCTCAACGACCTTACAGTCTTCTAAGCAACTTCTAATCAAAACTCAAAATTAATTGAATTCTTCAAGTACTCAGTAGCTTCTGCTAATTTTTATTTTATTTATCTGTCTCCTAGTCAATAACCATAGAAACTATAAACTTGTTTCTGATCATTACTCAACTTCAATTCAATTCTTCAAGTAGTGAGTAGTTATTTCTATGTTTTCAAATCTTCAAATACATCTTCAAAGACATTTTCATTCAAGACTAAACTTGAGCTCTACTTGTTTCGAGATCTGAGTCTTGTCTTGTCTGAACTTTGTCTTGATAATCTGTAAAGAGTCGTTTTTTTTCTGGCAATCTTCTAAGCAACCTCTAATCAAATTCAATTCTACTATTACTCGAGAGAACTGAGAAGACATTGTTTCATGGCGAATACTTAAAAATTGCGACTGAACAATCTTTTAGCTAACTTCTAAATAATATTCAACTCCAATTCAATTCTTCAAGTATCGAGCACTGAGCACTGCAAAGATTCTTATATTTCTCTTTTTGTCTGCGTGAATAAGTCGATTGTATTGTATTTTTACTAACTTTGACTTTGAAATCAACTTAAAACATAATAGTACAAGTATTGAATACTCCGAAGCTTCTGTTTCTTTTCCTATTTTAATAATATGAGTTAATCTGAACTATTTGTAAAGTCTGTAGATTGTATCCTTTATTCTTAAACTGTTAAGACAATAATCAGTCTTCTAATATGTTTTAATTTTATTTTTTTTTAATTTTACAGGTATTGAGTACTGAATTTGAAGTACTAAATAAATAGCATCATCTGTTTGTTTTCAATTGTTTTAAAGCCGATCATTACAAACTTATTGTAAATAGCTCTACTAATTCAAGTCTACAAGTATTGCACTTCTTCTTCTTTTCTATGCAACGCAAAAATCTTGACAATCTATGCATTCAATTGATTATATTTTTAATTGCATTAAATGCAATATGTTACATCAGTTATTCGACCTTCCATCTATATTCAAATCAAATACATTTCTACAAATATCGAGTACTCTTCATAGAGCACTTACATTGATTAATTACTAAAAGATGACGCCGTCCCTTGTGACAATACAATACAATGTTTGCCCCCGCACATTTGACCCATAAATGCTCTTTTGTCTTTGTCATATACATATGTACATACAGTGAAGACTCGTCGGCGACAACAATTGCCCAGACGTAATATGAACACGTAAACATCACGTTTGGCTTACAAAACAAATGGTAGTTATGAATGAATTATGAACATTATTGTTTAGGTAATTCGATTTGTCGTTAAACGAGTCTCCGAATGCATCGAAGAATGCAATTCGAAATTGTGAACTCAATTCCAAATAAAAAATACCTTTAAGCATGGTAGACTGACCTGAAAAGTCAGTCTGTTAGACAATCCACAAGCAATTGCACTCAATTTAAAACAATTTCAATCAGAGATGATTCGTTAAATTGACTCGCCCAATTTTCGTGGACTAGTCTAATTTTATTATTATTACGATGGCAAATCTATTCTATACGCTTCTAATCTCCAATTTAACTACTAGAAATGTTAGAATTTGAAGTAATTGTTTTATGCTTAAATCGATCTGTAGTTTAAAGTGCAGAGCTCTATATATGGGGAATTTATCAAGACTTTAAAGTTTCAACAATGAGAATCTTAACTTTGTGTCGATTATATAGGTCCTGTTTTCAGAATGATAACAGTGGAAACATCAACTTTAAGTAGTTTCTATAAATGTTTCTTTGGATTCTTTAGACAGTCTGATAAGAGTTAAAATTCTTGGCACATAGACGTGTAGACTTCTATATAAAATGACTTCGAATTCTCTGTAGACTATTCCATAAAATTATAAGATTCTATCGTTACTAAATCTATGTAGAATACAAAATGATAATAATCGAACTCTATTTAGACTTTAGAGCTTTTCTTTTCACGATGAAAGAGGTTTCCCACGGCATAAAGCTTAATTTCTAACGACAGGTGAATATAAAAAGAAGTTCATGAAAATAATTAAAGTAAATAGGTCTCAAGAAAACCTTTGTAAGCTTTCACTTGGTAAAGCTGGCCTGTCTTTTCTGGATATGGAGTCTATATGTAGCACTTAGTCACATACTAAATATAGTAAGAGATCGTAAAACAAAACGTTTTATCGCCTCTAATTGTGACTTTGAGCATTTCGTGACAATGTCAGCGGTACATTTAAAGCCAAAGACATCTCAATGATGATGATGATGATGATGATGATGATGATGACGATTGTGATGATGAAAAAGATGATGATGAGGAGGAGGATGATGATGTGATAGTGCCGAGTATTGATTGATTCAACTGTCGCACCATAAATGGAGCTTACGTTTTATTTATTTTTGATAACTGAACATTAAACTTGGTCACGTCATCATGCACACACTGTATGCGTGTGTGTATATGTGAGTGTGTGCCAGTTGTCTATGAAAATTACTTTTTGTGGTAATATCTTCGCATGACGTCACCTGGCAATTGACTAACTTGGCTAAGACTGTTTCATATGTGTGTGTGTGTGTTAGTGTGTCGGGAATGCAAACGCAGTCAAACTTTTCAGATTGTGCAATGTCAAGCTGATAAGTTGAGCTATGTGTGTATTCAATTTCACTTACTGTGCGGTCGACAGCTTTGAAACTATGCATTCAACAGGTGAACCACTAACCCAGCTTTTTAACATATGCCCAGCACCTATAGGCTACTGGAGTATTAAAGCCTAGTGGCAATTTTCGTAAGAGACAAATGGAGGCATCTATTATTTACATAAGTGTATATTGCTGATCATCATCAACTACCAAGTGGATATGATCATACCTAGATATGGGCTATTCCTGGGTTGCGGACGTTACATTTGTACGCAAATTTTTATGTTTAAACTGTGCAGCTCGCGTTCAGATCGGTGAATTTTAATGTAATTTTCTGGAAAATGTATTTCATTGAGAATGCTATCGAACCTATTTTAAGATAAAAGCCTAACTGTTTTTGGAAAAAAATTAGGCTTGCTGAAAGTTTGGTTGCGGACGTTACAAAAAATGGAAGTTGATTTGAGGTTAACGTGCATTTGCGCCTATATTAGCGAATTTTGCATTATACACAAAAAATATCCAAATACAACAAATTAACTGGAATATATGACCATATCAATCCAGCATCAAAAATACAGATAAGTAGTCTCGTTAATTAAAAATCTTAGATTTGTCAGTTGCGGACGTTACGGTACGGACTTTACACTTTTTACACTCATACTTTCTTTCAAATTATTAATATATATTAAATATCTATTCGATACAGTTTTTATCTTAAATAAAAGAAAATGAAACAAAGTTTATGATGAGCTAAGCGCTAAATACTTAGACGACTGATTTACCATCTTTTTTGGCCATTGAAAATACCCTTTTTTTTACAAGAAATATTGAAATTAAGAGGCAAAACGAGGAATTAATTGATAAGGCTCGGCCATGAAAAACCAAACCACCGTAAAACCTTTTTTATTTTGTAATTTGAAGCCCAAAAATGTATTCTATTAAAACAAAAACAACTATTATTAAAAAACATGAAGTTTTTTTTACAAAATTAAGTTTTTGCCCTTGATTTAAAAATTTCCGGAATAGCCCATATCTGACTTTTCAAGAGCTAGATCTCCCAAATTCCTAAGTTGACACAAGTTGTTGATACTTTTACAGGCTACGTTCTAATTTAGTTTAGCAATCGAAATTCAAATGTAGAGCTTTGATTTCCATTCAAATCCAAACATCGTATAATTAATACAAAATTTATTTAATTTAAAAGTTAAGACTTGTTAATAATAATACAAGTAATTCAACACACAGCAATGCACGTGACTTACAGAGTAAAAGAAAACCAACTCGCTCCAACTATGACTATTTTAATACCGTTTTGAGCTTAAAATGCATATATAACAATTGTATCTAAGTAATGAGATACATATGTCAGCCGAGTATTTTAGTGTCGATCACACTCGATGGTAGTGTTCACTATTGTTCAAGAATTTATTCATAAATAATATGTAGAGCTTATACATGAGAGTGCACCCTGTATTACGTGCTGACTGATTGACTCAAAGTGTGTGTGAGTGTGTGTGTGTGTGTGTATCTATGCCCTGTGTATTGTCTATGGCATGCCGGCTCAAATGATTAAACACTGCTGATTACAGCAGCCGCCCATACAAGCTACAATTACACACACACACACTCATTCACATACACAAACAAATGTCACGCCGTGTTACTGTTTGATTTTGTAGTAATTTTTTTGTTGTTTCCAACTTATGCAAGATTTCAGAAGTAACAAAAACCTGAACAATGGAGGAATACAAAAAAAAGCAACAAAAAAAATACCAAAAAAAAAAGAAAAACAAAGAAAAAAAAAAAAAAAAAATGCTGTGTGTGTGACTTTTCCCGGCATTTTAGCTTTTTAGTCATAATTATCGTCTGTACACAAAAAAAAAAAGCATTAAAAAAAGAGTACAGTAAATGTGCTTTGTATGTGGTATATAATATAATTTGATATTTTCAAGAGTTACCAAAAAGAGGTTTCCTATGCTGAAGGTCTTCTAATGCTCATATATCATAATTATATATTCCAGATTACAGACAGAACAGAACCCACTGGGAGATTCACCTTGACAGTGTGATAACGATAGCGCAACGTAACGATAACGATAACAACTACCGATAACGATCGTGGCCAAAAATAAAGGCACACTTAGTACAGCTGTGTTCAACTCAAAGCTCGTTTACTTCAAGTTGTTTGTATGTGAACTTGCCAAAAAGAAGAGTTTGTGGAACAAGGAGAAGATGAGGTCGACGCAGACGAAGTGAAACAAGACAGACAGACAGTCAGACAGTTGGACGGACCGACAGAGACCGTTGAGCGGCGCACCCCTTTCATAAATAAAAAAGCGAATCAAGTTGCGAGAATCCTTAAGACCTTAAACCGGTATCTTGAGGCATAGCCATCGGATATGGCACACGCAGAAAGCTCTGAGTAATGCATGTAGCATGCAACTAAGTAAATAAGCTACACACACACACACACACACACCCATGCATATACAGTTGAACTTGCCTACGGTGAACTTGCCAGGGAACAATGAATCATTGTATTGTTTCATACATACATATACAATATTTATTATTGAACAATTTTTAAAATCTAACCAAGCTTTCAGGTAACAAACTGAAAGATATTTTGATATACAGATTCATCCATAGTTGAAAAAGTATCTTTCATCTACAATTTAGATAAAAATTTACAGTCGAACTTCCCTAACTCGAATCACCTTTTACCAAAAGAAAAGCTTCGAGTTATGGAGATATTCGACTCATAAAGTTCGTGTTCTTAAGTTTATTAACTTAACTGGCACTCATTTGGCTCGAGTTATAGAAGTTCGAGTTATGCAAGTACAGCTGTATTTTAAATAATGTGTAAAACTTCACTATAAAGAAGATGATCTGTATGCATACACCTTAGGTCAAAATAATAAGTACACCAAAATAACACGATTTTTATCTGAAATATTTTGTAGTCAATTATCTATTTATATTTTAATACCTTGTTTTAATGTTCCACTAAATATAGCTTTTATCAAGAGAAAATATTTGTAATGAAATAATAAGTATACCAATGATAAATGAGCTTAAACCTGACCTAAGTTTATAATCTTTTATAATAATAATAACTGAAGTTCGACTGTGATGATTTTATCTATTTTATTTAAATAAATAATCACTATTAACAATAATTTTAATGATAATTTAAATGTGTGTATATCACATTTAATTATACATGTGTAGTTTTTTTCAAGAGGCTTTTGAGAGGTTTGACTGTAGTTGGTTAATTATATATGCAGCTGTTTTGACTGCTTTCCATGCTGTTGATTGCAAAAGATTAAAGCTCTTTTGCTGATAAGATAACAGCGACTGTCCGTGTATGCAAGTGTGTGTGTGTGTGTTAGAGAGAGAGAGAGAGAGAGAGAGAGGGAGAGCGGAAAAATCTTGTTAGACTTGCAACAAAAGGCAAACTTTGAAAAAAAAGACATTAAACAAAACGGCGGATGCTTTGGCTCATTTGGAGTTTTCTTACTTCCCATTTGTTTTAATGTTGTTGTTGCTTAATGCCGTTGTGCACAGTTGGGTTAATATTTCGTACAACAACGGCAACAACAAATGTTTAATGCCTCTTTTAGCTGCTACCACCATTTTGTGGTTACATACATACAAGCACACACACACAAATAAACGTCGCGTATGTTTGTTGTGCGTTTGGCGTTTTTCGGTTGGGTTCATTCACCGGCAAGAACAACAATAACAGAGACAGCGACAACAATCCAATAAGAACAACCAACTGGGTCTCGTTCAAACTCTTGCTTATAAGCACAACCGCTGCTGCGGATGCAACACACACACACACACACACACGGCATTATTAATTTGCCGTGTGTTGTCGTCAATTTCTAATAACATTTTGCCATAACTACAAAACAAAACAGAAAATCATGAAAAAAATGTACAATATTGTGTACGAATATTACCGTAACGAAAAGTACGCAGATACAGATACAGTTGCAGGCCAGTTACAGATACAAACAAAAAACACAAACACAGAACAGCAACAGCAACAAAAACAATAACACAATCACACACACGGGCGCGCGTAACGATTTCGATTCATGACTCTTCAAGTGTCTCTCGCTCACAGTCTCTTCTGCATGTGTGTGTGTGATGGCAATTACCAAAACAACAACAACAACAACTGCAAAGAAGAGCGAGCAGTCAACAATACAACAAATACAATCTACGACGCGCACACTAAGCGTGTACTCAAGTCGAACTACGAGTACTTTTTTGAGGCAAGGAAAAAACACAACAAATCCAACGGGCAACGGAACAAAAAAAAACAAAAACACGTCCGCTCACCACGAAAGTCGCATGTATTTTGAATTACTGTTGTATCGAATCGTTTACATTAAATTTGGAACGGGTGGCAGCCTCGGTACACAGAAAAAGAGTCGCCGATAAATTTGATATGTGGCAGCCTTGTCACCACACAAAAAGGTCGATAGACTTACTTTCTTTTTTAAATACATATTATCCTTATTGATATTTTCTCTAATTTTTAAGCTAAAACTTTTTTTGAATTTTTGTTAAAATTTTTTTGAATTTCAAAATTTTAGATTTAGAATTAAATTATATAAATTTACCTCCCTAGGGGTGATCATTCAAATGTTCCCCTTTATTTTATTGGAATACAATTTTTTAATGGTTTAGTTAATAACAACCTTATTGCAAAATGAAACACTTAAAATAAATAAAATAAAGCCAATATAGATCGAACGGTCGACAGATTGTGGCGGCCGGCTGACAGACTAGTCGAGTGACTGACTTTGTTTGTTGCCTTGATTATGGTGTGTGTCATTGCTGCAGAGAGTTGTTAAAATGGTGCAGTAGATGGCGTGCTGGTGCATGCAGTTGTTAAATTTATGCAATAGATGGCTAGTGACTACAGTGCAGTTGTTGAAGACATGCAATAGGTGGCGCCAGCTGGGTGTGTGTCTTAGCTAAGTAGTAAAATTTGAAGTTTAACGGAATTTTCGTTAGCAAATGAAGCAGTTGTGGAAGGAGATTAAAATCAATTAAAACATAGCGCGTGGAATGTTTTAAATACTAAATACTTTTAAATAAATGTGTATATACTCGTATACTTACTAAAGTTGTTTTAAGAAGCGTACTTAATTTTTATTTAGCTTTAAAAGTTTGCAAATTTTTCTGAGGTTTTTTTTATATATTAATATATTGTACTTTCAACTAAATTCATATTGGAATCTTGTGATTTAAAAAAAGTTTAACAAATTGATTTTAGGTTAATTTACTTCAGTTCGATCTGGAAACGAATTTTAAGAATTTCATGTGAATTTTTCATATTGTGCTGAAAGACCGAAAGAAACTGCAACATTTAATTGAAGTTAATGAAAATTATGGACAAGCAAATTTTCCCACAGATTGCCAAAGCTTTAACGAAACTTGGTTCTTTTTTTATTACTCTCAATTTTGTGTTGTTTTTGTGTTGTTTTTGATGGTAATGAGCCTTTAAGTCAAACGTAGAGCTGACAGCTACCAATGGCTTAAACGTAGCACAGAAGCTGCAACTAACCACAAATCACAATAACACCATGCCACACAATACCACACCACATCACATCAACAACAACGAAAACAACAACAACAACAACAAAAATAACATCGATATTCAAATTCACATCCTAACCGAGAATATGGGAAGACGACGGAACGCATAATCATTATCACTCAAATTGGGGGCCCCCATTGCAATGGTGTGTGTGTGCATGTGTGTGTGTGTGTGAAAGAGACGACGAGACCAATTATATATCGAAAAGCCACAGACGAGACGAAACTTCTTGACTCCTGAAAAATTGATCAGCATACGGAGTTGATGCATATGAACTGAGGAGATGAGGAGCAGATGAAGAGTTGCTAAAGCCAGCATTGAGTTAAACGGTCTACTACCATGAAAATGGGCAGATCCCAACATTGGAAATCCCAATTCGAGTACCGTAACTTAAGCCCATGAATTAAGCATATACACAGAACACAAAGAACTTGATGTGATGTGAGGTGATGTGCTGCTCTCATGTGAATAAAACTTCATCCAATCAAGTCCAGCGTTGACCACCAAGTTTTCATCTGATGCGATTCAAATTTCGCACGGTCAAATCAGTTGGGGTGTGTGTGTGTGTGTGTGTGTGAGTGTATGTGTGTGTGTGTTGCAGCCTTAAAATTGCCTCTGTTTTTAACTTAGATGATAAGTGAGGCACAAGTGAGCCAAGATTAATACGTTGATACTGCGTTGATCATCAATGCATCTAGGATTACCAGCTGTGTGTCTAGTCTCAAATTATAGGCCATGGGCTAAATGCTTCTGCTTCTTTGACCGCAAGTTCACTCACAGTTCACATTGAAGATCAGATTCGAAGAACATCATGTCGAACATCAAGTCGAATGTTGAATCAACTACCAAATAACATAAAACTAATTGGGAATTGCAACCCAATTTCGTTTCAAACCCTTCACACTCCTTCAAGAAGAAAGCAATTGAGGGAAATTTAAGTTATTACTAAAAAAAAAGGATATTAATTAAAATAGTATTTTATGTTGTGATTCCACTTCTATTTGTATAGTCAACTATTGTTGCTTAAAGTATTACCGTACCAAACAAAAAGATTATAGTGAAATTTAGTTTACATTAAAATTATATAAAAAGTAAACTAGTTGCTGTTATTGTTGTTATTATTTGTATCTTGAGTTTCTTTACTAATTTGTTATTTTCTTCACTTAAATTAATTTAGTTAAATTCTGATTCCATTACTGTTATTTTGGATTAGTCTCCACCATAATCGGCACAAAATGAATCAAGTTCTCGATATATTTATCGATACATCGACTTGTCCTAAATACAATCTTATAAAAAAAACCTCTTTACGAGGTAAAAGTCTAGTGACGAAAACAGTTATATGCCCCAAAAATTTCTGATATCCAATTTTGTGACGAATAACATTAAGTTTGACATATAAATTATTTTAAAAAAAATTTTGGCACTCGGCACATTGCGCTAAAATGTCTCAATTCTTCATACCAAATAAAAACCACTGTTTTGCGCAGTGCCGAATGCAAAAATTTTTTTTAAAATAATTTATATGTCAAACTTAATGTTATTCGTCACAAAATTGGATATCAGAAATTTTGGGGCATATAACTGTTTTCGTCACTAGACTTTTACCTCGTAAAGAGGTTTTTTTATAAGATATCAAAAATTTTTGAATAAGACATCAGAAATTTTGAAATTGAATTTTTTTTTTTGGACAGTATATCTCTATCAACTTTGTTTATTTTTTGTACAAGCTGACACAAACTGTCTGGCAACACTGGTTCCCTTTACAAACACACATGCCAAGCGCAAAAGCTAGTAGCACTCTCAAACTCTGGCTGCTATGACACTTTGCTGCTGCTGTATGCATGCTACTGCATATGTACATGCAGAAGTGTAAAGGTAAAAGGTATATTCAGTTAACAGGTAATATCTTGCCCAAACGAAATTTGACGGCTATGTGTTATATGTCAAAAACGTGAAATTGAATTGTCTACAACAAATAACATATTTAAAAGTCATTTGAAACGTAGATTTTTCTTAAATCGCCGAAATGTGGGAAAAAAACCTTCTTTCACCTGAAGCTTTTTACCTGTGCTTTTAAGCAAAAAAGTTTACAGCTAGGCTTAAAGCCCTTCAAAACACCTTTCTAACGATATATAGATCAAATCTGTAGCTTCTATTGTTTGGAAGCTGTGGTTTTTGGCGATTTACATGCACATGTACATACTGCATATGTACTAGTACATGCAGTAGTGTAAAGGTAAAAAGTATATTCATTTAATAAGTAATATCTTCCAAACCCATCGGTAAAATTTTTTCTATCATATATCAAAAAACGCGAAATTTTATACACTACAACATATTGAAAGCTAAAAAAAATCGTTAGCGTCGTTTTCTCAAAAACCGCCAAAATGTGGGACAAAATATCTTATTTCACCTGTTGCTTTTTACCTATGCACTTTAGAAAAAAAGTTTAAAGGTCTGCCTCAAAGCCCTTCAAAATACCTTTCCAACGATATATAGATCACGTCTGTAGCTTATATCGTTTGGATGCTATAGGGGTTTTAATTTTAGCGGTTTTTAGCGATTTCCCGCTAAACTAGCGTTTTTTCGAAAAAGTCGTAGAACAAACGTTTCTAGATTTTTGATCGGGAACAAGTCCTCATTCAAACTTTTAAGCTAAATCAACGCTTTGATACTAACAAACAGACAAACAAACAGACTGACTTTTCATCTCGTTTTGAAATGGGCACCAAAAATTTCAAAATTAATTATCTTCTGAACCAGTGATCGGATTTTGATGATCAAGGTGTCATTCGACGCGTATTTTTGATAAGAATTGTAAAAAATTAAAATAAAAATCAAAAAGGCTCCAACGGCCCCATTTGCTCCAATAATTTAAAATTTTCCCCTCCCACTAACACCTGTTTATCTCACGAACCAGGTGAGTTTCCAAAAGTCTTAGTATGCACATTTGTAAGTAAAATTGATACCTTTCGATCGGTACATAACTCGACCCTATCGGACAGTCATAGCAAATTTTCCGTTCTTCCTGTGTATATATGCTAGTCGCCTTCGCACCCTTCGTGCTGCTTTCGTCACTAGCGCGGACTGCCGTCCGCAGTGATTTTAAAATGTCAATAATCAAATCAAATCTAAAATCTTGTAACTTGGCCAAAACTAAAAAGATTTTTAAACAGAATGTCATCTAAGTTCATTCTGCATTCAAAATTTATTGATATTTATAATTTTTCAAAAATTGAAAATTTTTAAATTTTAAACTTTCAATCAACTTCATATGTTACAATAAGTATAAAACAAAACTTTAGTCTTGATTTTGAAAGGGGTTCTTTTTTTTGTAACAAATCATGCCAAAATAAACAAAATTCTCAACTTGGAAGCTATCATAACTTTGCCATGACTGCTGCGATTCCTAAAAGAAATATTATTTTCATTTATTCTGCATTCAAATTAAATTAAAATTTTTAAAATAGTTTTTTGAAGCAAGCAAGCTTTAACATTTAATCAACTCATGTCATCATTAACTAAACTTAATTTTGCAAATGAACTACAATAAACAAATTGCAATGAATTGTCGGTTTTTAATGAAACCAGATTTAATAAATTTGATAGATTTTTTTTTTTTATTTTATTTTTTTTTTTTATTTTTTGCAGCTTATTGTCTTAAAACTCTATTGCGCATTTATAACTTAGTAGCCTTATGAGTATCTGTGACTATTTACATTATAATAAATTTGATGGATTGTTCGCTTTCGTAAAAATTGATTTGTCGATGTTATATTGGATGAGCTTCTATCATCTATCTTGTAACCAAAAATGTCTTACTCAATGAAATCTCTGAAATCATTGGCATTTGAACTCTTAAAATTGTACGCAGTTCAATGTCTGTTTATCCTTCCCCATAGTAAATCGATAAATCAACAAGCCAATCAATACTGCAATTCCGGGACTTCCAATCATAAAATATCTTTACAATCGAATAATTCCTCAAAACCTAGTTATCTCTAAGCATCGACTAGTTGAATAGGCTACAGAAGACAACAGCTTAGAGTATCTACATGTCGATCATTGATAACATTGAAAATTATTGATTAGCGAAAAAGTTGCGATTCTATTTCGGTTTTAGAATATCTGACCGCATAATTTGGCAACATTTGAAAAAATGTACCTAAATTTCTAATTTCTCAAAAATTTTGTAAAATATTATGAAACGCTGAAAAATTAGTACTTTTTATAGTGTTTGGAGAGCAGAATTGCAATATTAAAAGTTAAATTAAAATACCATAAGACCAGAATAATCTTAATTTGATTTCTTGAAAACATAATTTTTAGAACAGCCTTAAAATGCACAAACATTTTTTTGGAAACTTTTTGCTTTCAAATGAGTCCTTTTCAGAATTGAATGTACAGTTTAGAGTCATTCATATTATTCATTCAAGCTTGAGTTACAGGGCTTTAAGTCGTTTAGCTGTTGACTCCACTGCAGGGCCTCGATTAACGATCTACGATCCGCGATCCGTGTGGCATGCCACAAACAAAACACTCGGCAAATCCAAACTAATTAGCATAAAATTGAAAATGCGCTCATTGCAAACATTTATCTCTTACTCTCTCTCTCTCTCTCTCGCTCTGTTTTGGTTGTGTGTCAAGTGCATTTGGCTGCCGCTTATTGTGGCAGCAGCAGCAGCAGCAGCAGCGTTGGCAGCTAGGTAGGCGGTACGTTTTGGCCAATTTAAAAGGCATGCTGCTTCTGGAACGATGCCAAGCCAAGCCCAAAGTCAAAGTCAGATAGAGTCGCAGCGTTTTTGATATTGCAACGGCAGCTTGCAGCATGCAGCGTGCAGCTTAAGCTTCAGATTCAGCTGCGCCTTGCCCCGCCGTCGTCTGTGGCAGCTGCGTAGCGAAGCGCGCAACATAAAACAATTACGCCTACACTTGCTTTTTTTTCAGTTTACTCTGTTTTTTTTAGTTTTTTTTTTGTTTTTTTTTTTGTTGTTGTTGGAGGTCTGTGCATGTGGCATGAAAGACGGCGGCGCTACATAGGCGTAAGTGTGTCGTGGCTGATCTCCGTTGATGCCGTGCACGACCTTCCATTTGGGGCCAGTTGCCAGCAACGAGTTGCAAGCTCAGCTCAGCTCAGCTCAGCTCAGCTCCACAATCGACTTATTTGTTGTTGTTGTTGCAGTTGCAGTTGCACTGAAACGGATTCCAGTCGGAAGCTGTAAAGTCTCGAGACTCCACAAGCCTTCTTGTGGCAAGGCTATGAAACACAATATTCATTAACTTGCAGCGCATTAATGTTGAAGTTTCAACTGCTTTATGCGGCTCCTGATGCTGCTGATGCCGATGCCGCATTTGGTGGCAAGAGCCTAAGAAAGGAGTTGAGCATTGCACTGTTGATCTCTCCTGTTCTTGTTGCTGTTGCTGTTGCTGTTGTTGCGCCTTCATTTCGTTGCAATTTCATTCTGTTTTTTTTTTTTTTTTTTTTTTCTTGTTTTGTTTTTTATGACTATTCCATGCATCTGTTTGGTTGTAATAATGCGGCTATTAAACTCTGCAATCACTAACTTGAACCAATCCATTGGTTACCTGAGAAATCTCTACACTCCCTCTTTGAATTTACGATTCTTCTTACACACTCGCACACACACACTCACTCACACACGTTTGTTGTTGTTGCTGGTGTCATTTGATGTTTTGCTGCTGCTGTCAATTTAACATTACGCAAGGCCATTTGCCATTTGCTGGCAACTGTTGACGAGGACCTCACAAAAGCAAATTGCCAACGAAACTGCGAAAGTGGGCAGCATAAGAAAAAGAGAGAGGGAAGAGCGAGAGGAGCAGAACACGCCGAGAAAATGCAAATTAGAGAAATTTATCGATATCGATCAGCGACCATTAGCGGTGTTCCTGCTACTCTAGTCGTTATGTTTTAATAAGTGGCGCCAGAGAGGTGCACAATCGCTCGAGCGGACAGTTGTCAGTCGCGGTTTTGGCTAGTTAGGACAGTGTAATTTTTAAAATGAACAAAATGTTCGTGCAGGTTCAAATCAGAGGTAAAATTAAGACCAAATTAACCGCACTAAGATCGATCAAGATCTGACAATGTGGACAGTGTTGGAATAAAAATAAATTTTCCTACTGAATAACAATTAGGATACAATTGCAAGGAAATCTGTTAAGTTTTGCTCAAGTTATGACAGTTTGTCAAATTAATGAACTCATTACATTGTCAAAAGTATAACCAACTTAAAAATTAAATTGAATGGAGCTGTCGATTTTATTTACATCAATAGTAATTAATTTTTTTTCAAACTGAATCTTTAAAGTATTTTCGAGGAAATTTTATATATAGGTGAGGGAAAGAATCATGAGGTTAGTACAATTTATAATACTTCTCAGGATGCATCAAAAGTGGACTCTTCATTATAGAAAGTCTTTTCTCAGGGATCACAGAAGCTTCGAAAAGAAGTAAGCAAAAAGAAAACAACCTTCTCGCTGATCCTGTGGGAAATGTGATGTGCAGTTATCTTACGGCCTGTTAAAGTACTTACAAAGTAAGAAAAATACGTTTTTTCGGTGGGAATTATCAGGGCTAAAAGGGGAAACCAGGGCATGGGGTAAAAGGAGGAGGAGCTGTAGTTGGAACTGGAGCTTGTTATTAAGCGCCATGATTGCAGGTTTCGCATTGCGGTCGACTTTATCTGCATCTGGATAATCATTACACACACCAATACACACACACACGCACTGACGTACACACTCTTATAGAGTCTACAAAAGGGATATTCCTGAAACAGATTAAGATTAGAATTTATTTATCGAAAACATAGAAAAATCTTGTCCCACGAAGTAAAGCATCATAAGTTTTTATAATTAAATAGCTATAGAAAATAGGTTAAGCAAAATCGAGATAAAATAAATAACTATGTAGTATAATTATAAGTATAATAATTTCAAAGCTAAAATTTATTTATTTATTTAGCAAATGTTTATCCTTTTTTTAGTACTTAGTTTTATTTTTATTCGCACTTTGCAAATTCACGAAATTCCAATCTAATCAGTGTGCAAAATGTTCTGTTTTTTCAACTGATTGTGATAAGGTTACAAATGATTAAAATTGAATAATAATCTTTTAGAGGAATACCCCTAATATTTGGCAATGATTTTGTTATAACTTGTTAAAGTTCATTAGCTTTGGTTTGTCAACGTTTGTTGTGCGTTTGTTTGAGTGCCTGTGCCTGTGTGTGTGAGTGTGTGTTGTGTCTTAATTGAAATTTGAATGAATGAAATAGGTATGCGTTATGTGGGCTTTACTTGATGAGCGACCTCCTCACCGGTTTGTCACAATATCCACTACTGTGCCTCTGCTTCTGCTTCTGCTTCTTCTTCTGCCTCTGCCCTAAGTCACAACTAATTTTGATTGATTACATGGAGTTCGGTTCATTGTCCAACTGTCCGAATGGTTCCCCCATTTTCAGGGGGGAGATACGCAGATCTGGGTTACGGGCAGTCTGTCAACCAAAGAGACCAACGCATTTTTTGACATAGTTATGAGCAGAGTATTTATACCCCTTAACTACAAAATGGGTGCAGAGAGTAGCATAGATTTCAAGAAATTGTTGATGTGTAAGTCATGTGTGTAAGTCAATCATAATTCATAATTCATTCGATAATAATAAATTTCTTATAAGAGCGAATACTTTGTGGAAGAGCGCTCATAAAAAAGGATTAGCGAAGAACATAAGTGCTAAAGCTGTAGTCGATAATCATATCGATAATAATATTCGATAACCGTACCAATTACAGAGTTGGTAAACAATTTGTCTTTGTTCCTATCACATATAATTAGTCGAAATCTAGAGATCGCGTTCTATTTCTATATCTTGTCTCTAAAATAACGCCAAACGCACTTTATATAAATCTTTGGTTGTCTCTGTACTATGTAACGATTTTAGTATATAGATCGTTGTCAGTTTACATACGAGTATATTCCAGCTGAGAAAACTATCAATAATAATTGATAGTATTTATTGGAGAAGTATCTTTAGTAACAAATCGCTTTACAATCGACTAGTTGAACGTTTATAATCTAAAAACGTTTTAAACTAATATCTAGCTGAGCACAGGGTATGTGGCAATCGATCACATTCATTCAACTGTGTTTTTTTGACAATAGCAGCATCGGCAACTTGAGCTTAGCACAACACTGACTCTAAGCCGATTATGTTGCTCAGTTTGTTGAATCGATTTTGATTCACATTTCGTTTTTCTTTTTTTGTTTCTTCCGGAGGTCGCGACAGATAATTACCACATAAAACCTTTGACACATTTATTATTATTTCTTTTTTTTTTTGTATAAGGACGCGTCTCGCTTTTTAGAGTGACAGTTGGCTCACTTGATTAGATCGTTTCGGCTTTTCACACATTTGCCGACAGACTTATAGTCAGCATTCGAAATAGGGTAAGAATTTGGTGACGTTTGTCAGTCAGTAATGAAAATGATAGTTTTCCGATGAATATTATGGGTAACATTTTATTCACTTATCAATTTTACTTATAAATTTAAGTCGATCTATAATTGCAAATAGTTAAGAACGGGCTGCAAAACATTATTTTTTTTTAATTATTAGCTTAATAATTTTATGTTTCTAATAATAAGAAATAAGAAATAGGAATAGGAATAGGTTTGAAACAGTAAATAAGCTAGCTAGTACGAGCGTAGCAACGATCTAGAAGATAATCTAAAAGATATTTCAAGATAACTTTCTTTCCTTGCCATCTATTTTTTATCAGTTTCCCACTAATCGAAGTTATACTGTAATTCCTACTGTCACTTCCCTTTACAATGCATATTTTAAAAGCATTCAAAGCATGAGAACATGAAAAGACACATCTAAATATAGATACATAGACCCATATGTCCAAAGATACATTACGAAACTTGGAAATTTGCGTAATTATTTTTCTATGTTGTTATATGTCAAATGACATAGCGCAACAATCAAAGTCTCAGTCTAAGTTTGCGGTTCAGTTTCAGTTTCAGTTCACAGTCTCATTCGCAGCAACTCAATCTCGAGTCTCGAATCTCGAATCTGAATCAGAATCCAAATCCGAATCAGAATCTCAGTCTCAGTCTCAGTCTGAGTCGCAGCACACGCAGTCAAGAGATGAATTTGACATGCGTCTCTGATGATGATTTATTTTCATTTTTGTATTTTTAATTCACTCTGCGCCATTGTCGCTCACATGGACACACGACGACGATGATGATGACGGCGAGGAGAGAGAGGGAAGAGGAGTTAAAGTGGACAGAGAACAGGGGACAGGCACATACACACACACATACACACACACACACACGTTCATAATCTTCGATGGCAAAAAGTTAATGATAAAGATGATGACCATCAGAATTGGAATAATGTATGTATGTGGCTTTAACTCTGCCTCGATGGATAGATGGATGGACAGGGCCAAAACTGCCAACCAGACTGACTGACGGACAGACTGACTTACTCTCTGACTGGCCTGGCCTGGTAGATTGTCTGCTTGGCTGGCAGACAGACGGACAGACCAACTAACTAACTAACTGACTGACTGACTGACTGTGCAGAGTCTCGCCGAGATGAGCTGTCCAAAAAGGCTGAGGCCATTTTTATCGAACGCACCAACCATTGTTCAGCTCTAGTTTTTGGGTTTCTTCTTCACATTTTGATACCCTTTGCCGGGAGTATAACAATATTGTCACTAAATGTGTAACACATTAAAGGTCATCGTTTAAATTAATAGTGTAAAAGTACACCGAAAAAACAACACTTGACTAGTACTTAAACTAGATTTTGTTTTGACGATTTGAACATTTCAATTTAAAACTAGATCCATAAAAAAAATAAAAAAATTCAAACCAACCAAAAACCAAATAATAATGAATGTAAAAACAATTGGTGTTCAGTTGGTTTGAATTTTTGTGGCAATCCTGATACTCTGGTTTGATATATTTTACCAATCACACAGCTTAGATGTTTAGCGTAATTAAATTATTCTAACAAGATAAAAAACGATCTACTATATTTAATTAAATAATACATTTTAAAATTTATTTTAAGTTTCTGATTTATAATTCATATAACTATTCGCAATACTGGTAGGACTGGGGAACGATTAAAGAAATAATATAAAAAAGATCTGTCAAAAATCTACTTTAATCATGCAAAGCTTTTTAATTTTTCTAAATATCTCAACTAAATTCCCAGTCCTAAACATTTTGACCAGATTTATGTCAAATCCGTGCACTATATCATATAGGTCTAAACGACTTGGCAAGGGTATCAAATCTTCGGCGTTCCGAAGCGAAAATTTCTTTCTGTTTTTTTGTTTTTTCGTTGACTTCTTGTGTCGCCCTCAGCTTTAGATTCAGCTTCAGCTGCAGATTTAGCTCAGAACTCAGAACTTGAGCTTGATCTGGGAGTTGAGATGAGTTGAGTTGAGTTTAGCTCCTTTAGCCATTAACCTGCTAAATTACGAATGAGGCAAAGTGGATTTAACTTGGCCTCTTCACTCCGCATTGTAGCCCTGATCCTGGCAATGATTGCAGTCGGCAACAAAATTGTTTCAGTCTCTGTCGCCCTTTTGGATCTGTCTCTCAGTCTGTCTGCTTGTCGGACAACGCGTCGTCACAAATACGAAGGCAACAAAATCTGAACAGATAATGACCACTGTTCTCGCACTCAACTACAAGATGAGCGGCTGATATGACGATGACGAATGCGACGATTTTGAAGACGTTGCCCGTGCTGCCTCCCGGTACTGCAGTCGTCTTGGAGTGGAGAGGGAGTGGGAGAAGGAGTGGGAGAAGGAGAAGGAGAAAAAGACGGAGAAGGAGATGGAGATGAAAATGGAGGTGGAGGCGGTGATGATGTTCAACTCAAGTCAGACAGACAGACAGACAGACAGACAGACAGACAACGGTATGGCCGATGATGGTTATGTTGATGCCCGATTGTCCGATTGTCCAGTACAGCCATAGGGGGCTGACCATACCGGACCCTTTCTCTCTCTCTCTCTCTCTCTCTCTCTCTCTCTCTCTCGCTCTCTCTTGTGTCGCTCGCTGTGTCCTGTTATTGGAATAATGAGTTTTTAGTGATGCGCATCGATTTGTCAATTGATGATTTGTTGTTTTCAGTTTTTATTTTGTACACTGGCAGAAAAAAGACATACTAAAGTAGCAAGCTGCATATATGTATTACTGTCTAGTGACATAAATTATATTAAGTTTTTACTTGTATCACTTGGATGCCAAATAAACGAGTTGATCTGATGTTTAAATGTCTTTAAATTAAGTATATCCGATTTAAAAAATTCTATATTAGATATTTAAATACAATTCGCAAAATTGTGCTTATCCTTAACAATAATGTTATAATATAAAAGTTATTTTAATTCAAGTAATTCTCTTAATGAATATGCCAATATTTTATAAAAGTTCAAAAGTTCAAACTCTTAAAACAAGTTTGCAATATCTTAAATCATAAACTTTTATCTTAAAACAAGCAACAAAAATTTGAATCTTAGTGTAAAAAAGAATATTTGAGTACGAATTACTTGATTGTTTCTCTCTGTGTACTCTGTTTATTACATTCTTTTCCCCACACTCTTTGACGTCTACAAGTGGTTTGCGATTCAGAATTTACTCTATCATTAATTCCACTTTTGTCATATTGAGAGCTTTACAAAATTTGATTAATTGCATAGTTTGCGTCATGGGGAGTGAGAAATTGTCACAATTGTAAATGTCCCTACGTGAGATACGAGTTTATTCCTGCACGCATCTCAACAAAATGATAATCGTATCGTATGATTCAAAGGACTTGCTGTCAATGATCTGGCTTGTTTCTGATGCCTGTATTATTGATGATTCGTTATCATCCTGGCCAGTTGGTAATTTGTTCTTGCCTCCTTTCATTTTCCTCTCTTTTCGGGACTCTCAATTATCGCTCGACATGAGAAATTTATAGCGAGAGGTTATACAACCAAAGACGATCGACAACAACGATGATGAAGCATCGACGAACGGTCAATTAAGTGTTCAAATTATAAGAGTTTACCACATACTCCAACTGGAGACTTTTCTTCTTAAGAATTTCTTTATTTTCAATATGTTACTTTTGCAAAGAAAACATTTGAAAATATAAAACTCCAATCTGGATACTCGTTAACTTTTCCTAAGTATAATTTGCATATATTTTAAAGACAATACTCTACTCGACATTTAATGCATGCCCATACTCTATACCTTATACCTTAATGCACAAACTTATTATTTTTACTTTGACAGACTTACACCTGACTGATTACACCACCATAAATTCTGTCTTTAATCAATTTTCCCATATATTCCATACATATATCCATGAGCTATTTAAAACATATTCTTCACACTATTCATAATAAATTAGTTATATTTTTTTTTTTTTTTTACAATATATGAATAACTTAACTTTCTGAAAAAGCTTTGACTAGGAAGTTATTTAAGCTAAATATGATAGTCAAACTAACTAGTATGTTTACCATCTAAGTGCTGAAAGAGTTGCAATGCCCATAGATGATCAGATAATATGTCTCTGTAAAAGGGTAGATTCTTAAGCATACATTAAAATGCAGGAAAAGCTGATCCATCATTGAGCATATTGTGTAAAAGTGTTTCTTTATTTATTACGCAATAGCAAAACAATCTAAAATATTGAAGCAGCCACTTAAGAAATCAGCAACAATAACTTGCAATGCGGATAAGCACAAATGTTGCACACCCTCCTCTCATACTCATACCCAAAAATAGCTCCCCTTTCTAAGAGCATATGGGTATCTTACCCTTTTGTCTTTTCAGTGACTGGTGGAAAAACTTTGGCTACCAGTCAGTTCAATCGCCCACTTGCCAAACT
This sequence comes from Drosophila quinaria, assembly GCA_035047525.1. Taxonomy (NCBI): domain Eukaryota; kingdom Metazoa; phylum Arthropoda; class Insecta; order Diptera; family Drosophilidae; genus Drosophila; species Drosophila quinaria. The sequence goes on along the minus strand of JAWNPO010000455.1, from coordinate 12,647,857 downwards.
GTTTGTCCATCCATCCATCCGTCCGTCCATCCATCCATTCATCCATTTATTCATCTATCTCGAAACGCGACCTGAACGTCCGTCCTTATCGTCAGAATTCCAGAGGCATAGAACGAATTAAATGCTTACATCAACAAAAAGGACCACACAAAGCTCTGCCAGCCAATGTCAAAGACTTTCAAAGTGCTCACTTGTATCAAAAGTTTCCAAGTCTAACGAATTTTGCATGCTCTTACGTGATTTCGAAGGTGTACCATTTTGATAAACCATTTGTCCAGTTCTTTATTTTTTATCGATTGTTAATTGTGTAGAATAAAATTACCAAAAAATTTTTAAAGCCATAACTTTGTTTTTGGTATGCACAATTTATGGTATTCAATTTAGGCATCCAGAAAATTCATGTTCGACTATTTATTTAGACGTTCGGTTTGGTTCAAGTAGGAAAACATTTGGAAGTTGCTCTTAACTAGGATTTATACTAAAGTCTATCTAGAATAGTCAATCTAGCCATAGTAACACAATTTTATTTTTTTAAAATATTTAAAATAATAAATTTAAAATAAGAGTTATTTTAAATTTTTAAAATAAAAATAAAAAATAAGAGTTATTTTCAACTTTTATCATAAAAATCAAAAATAAAAGTTGAATTGAAATATCTTTTGATCGGGAGGGCCAATTTTATTAAACGGCCTATACATTTTATCTACACTTTATTTCCCATGTATGTATATACCATGGCGTATAAAATGATCATGAGAAATGAAATGAAATGGGCCCTCCCGATCAAAAGATATTTCAATTCAAGTTTTATTTTTGATTTTTATTTTAAAAATTGAAAATAACTCTTAGATTTCAACTTTTAAATAAAAATTTAAAAATAATTCTTATTTATAATTTTCATTATAAAAATTGGAAATAACTCTTATTTTTCAACTTTTAAATACAAATTTAAAAATAACTTTTATATCACAACTTTTATCAAAAAACTTATAAGAGTTACGATCCCTGATTAAAACCACTCAATAAATTTTTAAATATTTGCAACTCTCTAACAATCTTTGTCAAAAGTCAAAATCAAATAATTAGAGCCCAATTAAAAATAGAGTATTGAAATACAAGTATTAAATAAAAATCAAAATATAATACAATAGCTTTAGCATATGTACTGGCATGTGTTGGGGGAGAAGTCAAGTCTGGTCTGGTTCGGTTCGGTTCGGTTTTGGAGTCAAGCAGATGGACAAATCGACGGACGCTTGGCACACTTTGGCCTCTTGGAATTTGAGTATACTTATGCCTAAGCCGGGGCCAGGTGTGTGAGCCTTAGCGGTTCAAATCGCATTGACGTGTGTGCCAAGAGAGCGTAAAACCTCAAACACGTTGTGTAACTTTCATGCGTTCACAGTTGAACCGGAAACGGAAATCTAATAGACCAAAGCATGCATAAGTGATGAAGCGAGAAAATGTACCCTACTTTCCTCCCGCGAACACACGAAAAAACCCTTTTCAAAATATTTGACCAAAAAAGAAAAAAAAGCCGCTCGTCGAATCTTATCAGAAGGCTTCAAGTTTCGCCCATCACGTTTGCCTTTATTGTTACCACCTCCACCTTCACTTGGTTTTCCTTTCCTCTTGCCCATTTTCATTGTGTTGCTCACGGGGGGGTGGGGGAAAGAGAAGTTTTTCTTTTGGAAAACTTTTACAGCCGCAACCTTTGTCCAGTCGAGTCAAGCGGGTGAGTGTGTGTGTTGATTGGGAAGGGAGAGTAAGTTAGGGTATAAGGGGTGTGTGTGTGTGTTGTGTGTGGCATACCCTTGATATTGTGGACACATGTTTTCGGGAAGATTACCTTGTCAATCGGTTCGTTGAACGATTACTTTTCAAATGCTTTTCGAAAACTAAAAACCAAAAGCCATCATCAGGAAGAAACTAACCCCCTCACGGCTCCCCATCTCTCTTCCAGTCTTTCCAGCTTCTTTTTCCCTTTAAAAGTCAAAAAAAAAAAAATATATACAATCTTTGGTTTACCAAAAGCTGTCAGACGTTGCCCCCAAAAAGATTCACAACTTCCTTCCTGCATGGCAAATAGAAAGCAACACACGCACAACACACACACACACACATCACACACACACTTACAAACACACTCACATATCAACACCACGCAAAACAACAGGCAACACCATCATCAGGGGCATATCGCAGATGGAACTGAGCGACAACATTGTTTTATTTCTCATTTCACAGTCAATGCAATAAAATCGCCTAAATATGCTACTCAGAAGGTAAATCGTTTCTTTTGCTCGTTGCAGGCAGCAAAAAAAAAAGATATAAATGAAAAAAAAAAAAAAAACAGGCAGAAAAACGGAAAACACAATTCGCTTCATCTGCATCGAAAATGCGCCCCGCGGCGCAAACATTGGCGCCTTTTGCTAACCCCTTAAGCCAAAATCGTTCGACTTTAGCCAACCAACTGGTTAGTGGTCTATACGAAATTGGTTGTGACCTACACAAGCATGTTGCTCGTATTAAAGACCCATGTGGATCCTATCTGGATCCTATCCTGACCACTCATCTGCAATCAAAGTGCCGGAAGGAACTTCATTCCTTCCTAAAAACAAAGACAAGCTGAGGAATGTTTTGGGAAATGTTTTGGGAAAGATTTGGGAAGGTAACAAAATGTTCTTTTATTAAGCTGAAATAGAGAGATTTGATTCTTTAGAACTCTGTGACTGGCTCGAAATGTTTGCGAGACATTTGATAAACTAAGATTGTGTTTAACTTTATAAAGTTTCGATCAAAGTTTAAACTTAGATTTACTGCAGAACGAACATACTTTTTAGTAGAAGCAGAGTATTAGCCTCTGATTTCGGGATAGAAATGTTAATGATACCTTATCTGATAAAATATTTGACCTATTTTATTCATCTGTCTATTTAAATGTCCATTACATCTAACATAGTTCTATTTATATGTCAGTATATTTATACATATATCTCTCTTATAAGTACGTATTTGGCTTAAGTACTTATACCAAAATAATCTAATCTATTTAAGAATTTCGAACTTCTTTTGGCTTATAATCTGTGGGTGTATCCAACCAATAAAATATCGGTAACATGATAATGGTAATGAAAAATAATTATCGAACCCATTTATGTGTCTATGAATTTTAGTTTACCATGTCTATTCGTCAATTTCAATTTAGCTTTTATAATCCCACATATGTTAATCCAACATGTTTCTCTTACCATTGCCACTTCGTTCCCTTTCTCAAGTTAGCTCATTGGGAGTGTCGTTGAGCCCCGCTGAATTGCACGTGGCGATATGGTTTATCCAGGACCCAGATCAGATCATTTGACTCGCCGCAGTGCTTTCCGCATTATATCGTTTAAGTGAATGTGACGACAGGATGCCAATGATCATGCCCAGAGTACTTGCTCCTCTGTCATTTATATTGCGGAAGTCAATTATGAGTTATGATCCCCAACACAGCTCAAATATTTGGCTTACGTGATATCAAATACTTTAGATATTCTTTAAAATAATTAGTAAGTTTTTTAATACCAAACATATTTAATACTACACAGGTTTGTTGCTTATCACGAGTCAACCGCATTGAAAGTCGACGGTCACAACATTTGTCTGTTGTCGTGTTAATAATTTATTAAAAAACTGACTTTCTGCCATTTTATGGTCTGCATTTTCCTTCAATCTCCTATCCTTGTTGCACCCTCTCTCGCTCTCTTGCTATACCTGTAAGACTCAGAGTCATGGGGTATATTGTGTTTATATTCTTTATATTCTTAACAGCCGAGTAGATTAAGATACATTCATTTGTCCGCCTGTCTGTGTCATTTTTTCATTTTCATGCGAAAGATGACTTTTTTTGAAAATTTCAAAAAATTTTAAAAAATACTAGCTGTCACTCATAGAATTGATTTTGTCGGCTTTTTGCATCAAAGCTTTCTTTCCAAAAAATCGAGGTTAAAAAGTTAAAAAAAGTAAGCTAACTTTTTTTTCCTTTTCCTTTTTCCTTTTTCTTTCAAAGTCTAAGAATTTGTCTTTTTTATTAATGTTGCCTTACTCCTATTTGTTAAGAATGAAATGATAAAAATTTAGAAAAAAAAAATTTGGATTCCCTTGTATAGTTTTGTTTTTATGAATCATGAAAGTCAGTGTTGTGAACATGCACTCACTTTTGCTAGCCACTGTATGTAATAATAGTTATGACTGTATTAAATTTTTAATTAGTTTGATCTCCCCAAATATATGCGGTGTTTTTAAAAAACATTTAAAATTCAAAAGTACAATTAGAATGGAAATATAGAATTGACTATCGGGTATCTCAGAGTCGGTTACTAGACCATAAAAAGCTTACCAGAACCACAATTTTTAAAATTTAACTCTCCTTTTAATATTGAAGGTTTAGTTTTATAATTATCGATTGTTCCGTTTAAGGACCTCAGATTTGATATATATACTAGTAGTAATGACTGTTTTTAAGTTTTAATAATATTGAGCGCCTAAATGTATGCAGTCTTTAAACAAGCAAAAAAAAAAAAATGATAAATTCACGAATAGAATAAGTCTTTATTTCAAGTTGGTTAACGGGTATTTAAGAGTCGGTGTCTTGATTGTATCATTGCTTCTTGCTTTTTTCGCTGTTGTTGTCTCTTTTGCGCTGTGTGCCGACAAGTGACCATAACGATTTAGACGATTGACAGCTGCGAAGTGGGTGTCCATTGCGTACCTTTTAGCCACGTCCTCCTCTCTATAACCAAATGCCGACAGTTCTTTTGCAGTTGTATTTGTTGAAGTTACTCCTCTTGTTATTGTTATTGTTGTTGTTGTTTCAGTTGTTGTTGTAGCTGTTGTCTTTGCTGTTATCCAGTCCGTGCTGTTGTTAAGTTTATCATATTTTATGGGCCGCTTACGTCCGGCTACAGCAACAGCTCCAACTCCCCTTCCCTCCTTGCACCCGTTCCCACCTTAGACATTTTGGCCCAGACTGCGGGCCCCCGTCTGTGGAGTGATATATATGACAGGCGGATTTTGTTTTTAGTGGCATGGGTGACAATCCCTTTAGAAACTTTTATTTATTCACGCATATTGGCAAAATGTGCCCCTTACACGCAATTTGCAGAGGAGTAAAAGAACGGCAAGAACGTTAACTGAAGAGTCCGACTAGAAGGACAACAAGAGCAACAAAACAAAAAAAAGAAAAACAATGGGACAACAACGACAACGACATCGACAACATAAACTGGACATGCTGTCTGTGTCTCCTTTCCCCCCTCTCTCTCCCATCTCCTCTCTCTCTTCATCTCTCACTTTGTGTAGTTGCTTCCAGTTATTGCATTATTAATTATTGTTAATTAGCCACATGCATTTTTTGCAGCCTAACAATAAGTTGTGCCTGCCTGGGAAAGGGGTGGGGAAATGGGAGGGAGGAACAGTAGGGGAATGGGAACAGGAAAGGGAAAGGGAAAGAGAAAGAGAATCAGCCTCGTTGTCATGACACCTTGGACAACAAATCGACTTGTAATTGTCGCAATTAATAGGGACAAAAATAATAGACAATGGCTTAAATATATAGGCAGACATATTTTATTACGCACATGCTGCGAGCACACAATTTAAGTGAACATGGAGGACATATGCAAGTGTACAAATAGCTATAGCCATTATTCGGTGTAATCTAAATTGCAAAATCATTTTTTTTAATACCTGTAAAGTTACAATGGAGGATTTATTTGATATTTATAATTTTGTATTGTTGAAAGTGTCGAATATAAGAAAAATTGGATTCTAAATGTTTGTCAATTGCATTTGCCAAAGATATATAAAGTGACAATGGAGGAAGATCATTTAGTGAAAATAATAAATTTAAAGACTGCACAAAAATTGACTTACAATTATATGCGACAATATGCTACACTTGAAATTAAAGTGACCATGGAGGTCACATGCAAATGTGAAAGCTAGTGGTATGAAAATAGAGCATTGGGAACTTGCAATCACTGCATGAAATGTTGTGATTAAAGTGACTTAAGAGAATATGCAGAATCTCATCGAATTTCTTTAAATTGCGATTTAAGTGACCATTGAGGACCCTTGATTGAAAGAGTCTGCTAATCGTAACATTAGCAGACCATTAATAGCAGTGGGAACATTAAGTCATCTTGCGAACTTTGATTTAGTCTGCAATTAAAGTGACCATGGAGAATAACTAAAGGTGTTGCATGTGCGCGTATGTAGATTTTTTGAAAATAATTAACTTAAATACCTGCGATGCTGACTGTGAGAGGGTCCAAATAGCTGCAGGGCAGAAGCTGGCAAGGTAAGACACAAGAACGAAAGCGAAAGGAATAACAGACAAATGAAGAAAACGTTAAGACTTGGGATACACATGCAGAAACAGATACAGATGCAGATGCAGATGCAGATACAGATACAGCAACAACTAAGGCTACAACTAAAGCAACAAGCCAAAGATTGGCCTAAGGAACTGAGGGAAGAGCGGTAGATGATTTTTGGCTCTCTGTTTTTGGCAAAGTATCTTGTATCTGGCGGATACACATGTATCTTTGTGTGTCGAGCGAAGGCGGCGCCAGAGATCGCAACAGTAACAAGGGCAGCGATAAGCAGAAACCAAAAAAGTAAAAAAATAATAAATAAATAACCTCAAACCACAATTGCAAAAACGAGCAGAGGCAATCAAAATGAGTTCCATTTGTTCAGATTTGAGAGGAGCCGAAATTGATACATATAGAATCAGAGGAAGAAGAAGCCAAGATCCTCAGGGATTTACAAGAAGTCTTTAGGAAATTACTACTGCAAAAGTGAACTGCAAAATAAACGTGTTGACATTACCTTGAGTGCACTTTGCGATTAATCCAAGTTCGAATTGTGTTAAAATCTCTGACTTAATTGCAGTTTATTTTTAACTGATCCAGCTTAAATTTAAAACCTTGGCAATGTGATTTGTCAATCATTGCGACAAGCTGTTAATGCTTAACTTAAGTTTCAAGTCAACTGAACTGTGACACTATCTTTTCTCATATTGAATTATGAACTGAACTGCAACTGCATGTTTGTTAACAAAATACAGAAAATATGATGGTTAAAATGCATAAATAATTACATCTGGGCACAAAAGTAGTTTTCAAACTTATTGAAAAATTTAAAAATCTCACTTTTTAGTTGTTTTCCGTAACCAAAATTCATTAGACGATGACATAGTATATGAGGGAACCACTTTATTGGGTCAGATTCAAAGAAAATGATTTAGAATTTAATGTGTATAGATCTGGGAATAATAGTAAGCTGAAAGTTGATAAAAAGCTTTTAAAATTGAAAGATTGATCCATTATACATTTATTTATTTCGTTTAAATAAGTTTTTGCTCAAAGATATCGATTTTGAAAGGAAATAAAATTTTTCTTCTCAGCACTTTTTCGAAATTTCAAATTATAAAAGGCACGTTTTAACATTTTTAACTTTTTTCTGCTAATTTAATATTATATAAACAAATTCCAGTGAGTTCTATATTATTCATGAACATTGATTTAAGTAACTCGATTGATGTTCAAAAAAATTAATTGAAACTTAACTTGCGTACAAATGATTTCAGCCTTAAAAAAGACGGTGTTCAAATTAAAGTAGTTTTAAACGCAATGGTTAATATATTTAACTAAAGTCTTATCCAAGCTTAAAAGATTTCACACAAGTCAGTTAGCTCATCTAAAGGCTTTAAGCTCCTTCGCTATTTCTAATCGTCCGGCAAGTTGATGTTTAACCCAAAAAACCACAAGTTGTGCCTAGAGTAAAACTATGTATGCGAATTTATTGTAGTTGTAGACATATGTATGTACAATTCATGAGTCTGCTGTCCGAGCATGTCCTCCTTGAGAAGGATATACCTGTTTAGACTCGATTTCTGGCTGGGTCAGCATCTTTATCATAGACACTCACAACAATGTCTGACTTCTCTGTGTGGCAACACAATGATGTAATGTGTAATGTTTAATGTGACATGCACGTTGTTCTTAATTGGCTGCATTATTTATGAGAATGTTTGGCAATGGACTCGGGGGCCAAGACTGGCATTGACCTAACAACAAAATGTGAAACAGAAACGGACAAAAAAAGGGTTGACATATGGTTACGCATGTATGCCTCTTCAATCACAGCCTCAAGACAGCTCACAGAATGGTCAGTGGTGGATTTTCAATACTGCATACTGGGCACCAGGACGACAGGATTCAGAATACATGCTACAGAATTTGGGCATAAACTATTGTATCGCCTGAGTGCATAAAATATTCACGAACTCAATTTAGCATAACGAAATCTTCCTTACTCTTTATTAGCTGGGGTGTATTATTATACATACATATAAAGTATTGTATTTTCAGCTGGACATTGATTGCACATACTGTCGGACCTTTGAGTTATGTGGCAGGCATAGGGAAAACCATTAATTAAATGGCCCTTAATCAAGAAACCTAACGCATTTTTCCCAATGCCATTTTTCAGCTCATTTCCATCATTTGTCCCCGAATATCGAATAACATTTGTTCTCAGTCCATCCCAAGAGTCTCTCGCTCTCTTTCTCTTTAGGGAATTATGCTTTTGTGTATGCATTAATGAGGTAAAACAATGAAATTATTGATTTGACTCCGAGGAAAGTAATAGATTTCATGAATAGTGCAAAGTTTCTGAAAGTTTCTGAAAGTTACACCAGGTTGAGAATGGGAAACAACAACAAATTAATTAAAAAATAAAAATGTGGAACAATATTTACTTCCGAAGAAATATTGAGGTATGCCAAGAAAATCGATAGATTTTATGTAGTCTCACAACCATGTTGTATGAAACTTTTTCTTAATAAAACATTTCAGAATTCGTATCTCTCCTATGGGGAAAATGGTTGTTCTGAAATTTAAACTTTTGGAAAAATTGGCTGAGAATTTACAAAGATATTTTCATATCTGGACCCAAAAAAAAAATGGCCCTGCTAGTGTGCACATATTGATGAGTAGCACTGTGAAGCATAGAGTCCAAAAGCTGGCCCAGACATCCGGCCCAAAGAGCTGACCAAAGCGACAACGAGACGAAGATGGAGACACAAGCATGCTATATATAAACGTATATACTATACTATATATATATGTATGTATGTATATAAATTGATATACACATACACATATGTATGTGTGGCAAAGAAGTCGCGGATCGCGTCCTCGGGAAGGGTAAAAATAAATTACTTTAAACGGTTTCGAATAGCAAATTGCAGATTGTCATTTCAAAAGACATACCTTGCCACACATATCAGTGTCAATGACTAGGGACAGTCTCGGGACTCTGGGGTACTCTTGAGATGTGTGCGTCCGTCTCACACTCTCTGTCCCTCTCACTCTATGTGTGTGTGTGAACTTAAAATGACGAATGACCACAAAACAACACACACAAAGGGTTCTGAAATCGGGATCACAGTCAAGCCAGAACGGCAATAATAAAATAAAAAAAAAAAAATAAACATAAAAAAACAAGAAAAAAAAACTTCAAAACACCAGTTTCGCGGGAATTGAGATTGGGTTGAATTTTTTATAATTGAGTTTGAGCAGATTTTGTTCTTTTTTTTTCTTTGCTCCGCTTTGTTTCGCTTGTTGTTGCTGTTGTTGTATTTAATCTCTTCTTTTGTTCATTCAGTAGTAGTTTGTGGGGATCAGAGTCGTCTCTCTAACATCAGGAAGGAAATTAAAATGAGCCAAAATGGAACATGGCACATAAAACTGAGAGGTGCTTACATACATACTACATACACTCGCAGAAAAGCGTCAAAAGAAGTCAAATATTTATCAATAGCGATCTATTAACAGATTTCTACAAGTGCATTGTTTAAGTTCTTCAAAAGTTTCCAATAGGCCTATTTTAAGTTGTATTATGTTTAATTTTGAAAATTTTCAATTATTGTACCCTGTGTTTTTGATTAAGAATGGCAAACAACTCTTTTAAGTTGTATCTAGCACAATTGCAATCTTGATCTTTTGTAAGCTTAAAGATATGTACATTCATTTATTTAAAATTTTAAGAACTGTTTTAGAAATTTTAAAATATAAAAGCCTCATGAAAAACCTATTTTCAACTTCCAATAAATACATTTAAGGAAGATTAGAAGATTTTAAAACCATAAACATTCATAAGCCAAAATTTCAATTTTAAAAATTTCAACAATCTTCAAATAAGTTGGTTTTAAAATTAAGAAACATGTGATTTAATTTATTAAAAACATTTTGATTTATAATTGTGTGTATATTTTGATGTGTAAAATTTAAAAAAAAAATATTGAAAAAACGTAGAGTGTGAAAATGTTTTAATATGGGTTGAACAAACACTTAATTTAAGAATGTGCTGAAACTAACGATATATAAATACTATTATACAAGCTATGCTGTAACTTATTGTAACGTCAGATGATCCATAGGTCTAGACAGATTCATACAAAGTTGAGGAAAATTCTTAGAAACTGCAATTAAGATGTTGCCCCCTTTCTTCGAGTGCATGCAAGAAGAAGAGCATTGAAGAGTTAAAGCCATAGTCAAAGGCATAGCCATAGCGATACTCTACTACTAAACAACCGCTATTGGCTCTGAATTATTGACATCTGTTGCTCAGACGCCAATCTGCAACAGATTACGAGCAACAGTCGCTGCTGCAGCAGCAGCAGCAGCAGCAGCAACATCGACAGCAGCAGCAACAAGCAGCATGCCGCATGTGGCAAACAGCGGCTCCTCGTCATTATGCATGTTCGAGGCATGTACTCGGCAGTTTGCACTGTGCACTTTACCTGCCTAACATTATGGGTATGCATTGTATGTAGCCGGGCAATAATAAGTACGAGTACGAGTACGAGTGCAACAGCAACAGCAACAACAGCTCCACAGACAAATGCAATTTCGCTGTCCGATCGAGCGATCGATCCCTTCTGTTTCTACCCGGTATCCCAAAGTGTTAAGAAGTATAATAACTTTGTGACAACGTATGCGAAAGACAGAAGTAGACAACTCTGAACCTTTAAAGTATATACTCCTATAATCTTAATGATCATAATAATCTCTATAGAAGATATAAAGTGAATGGACTTTAAATTTCATTTCATTCATTCAACATTTTGAAACACATATTAACGGATACTATTGTATGCAATTTATGGAACTCATTAAAATGTTAGCTTTGTTTTTTGTTGCTCGTATCTTGTGAATTCATGCATAATATAAATTATTCATAGAATATATAGTTCAGCAATCATTGAATCGGGTGTGACGGCAAATCTCAAATATGATATTATTACTTTTGTTTTTTTTTTTTTATTTATTTATTTGAACAAGTATGTCACTGTTGAGCATGCTCGTCTGCAGAAGTTTTACTTGTTATTTTGCTCGCATGAGGTGCACTATACCAATATGATGATAATGATGATGATGATGATCATAATGATGATGGTGGTGCTGTGTTGCTGTGGAGCAGTTGACGTCGTTGTTGCCATCGCCATCGCCATCGTCATCGTCATCGTCAATCGTCGTCGCATCCAGGTCTCTTAGGTCCAGGCACAGGTTCACCTCTGTTACTCTCACTCCTCCCTCTCTTCCCCCGTTTTCCGACTCTCTCTCTCTCTCACTCTCTCTCTCCGTCTGCATCGTTCTCCATCTCGGTTTTGGTACTAAGCTGTTGCCATAGTATCAAGAGCGTGTAGCAAAAATTCGTGCCGTGACCGCCCCTTTCAATTCTGTATTATCAGATTAGCTCTTTTCATAAGCCATTTGTTGTTGTTACCATTTGTTGTCGTTGTTGTTGTTGTTGTTGTTGTTGCTGTAATGCTATTGACCGCTAGCATTAAGTTACGAGCCAAAGTTACCAAGCCAAGATGCTCTATGATGCTTGCTGCTCATAATTATTATTATAATAATAATGATCATCATGATCGTAATCATCATCTACAACATCATGTAGTTGCTGCTGCTGCTGCTGATGATGACACTCCGTATGGCTTTTTGTCCTCGTCTTTTGGGGCTGGACTCATGCGACAGGTGTAGCTAAGAGGCAATGCTAAATCATAAAAGCCAAGCTAAGCCTTCGAATTGGCCATAATTATGCATAACAGAAGCTTAGCCTCATCCTAACAGCAACAGAGAGAAGATGAAGCTAAAGCCGAGACTCAAACTGGTCAACAGCTCATAATAATTGAGCTGCTTTAAATTGAGACGGAATTCCTGAAATTCAATTCGGTTTTAACTAACGAATTGTTGCTGTATCACGCGACAAAGCTACGATGTTATTCTTTCAACTTAATTGCGAAAAAACATAAGGATTACGAAAAATTATAAATACATTTGTAATCTGTGAACGCATATGAATAATTTGACGATTTATTGAAATTGATCCAATCTAATTAAAGTTAATAAGATACTTCTTATAAATGACATTTTTAAACGGACTGAAGAGACGCTTTCTAATGGAAAACACATAAACTTTATTATAATGCAGATCTTTATTTAAATTTAAATATTAGTTTCTGGGTCAAGTTAATTTTTTACTTCCGTATCCGTTTATTTTCTGTTTGCAATTTTAGTCTTTATGCTACAATCATGACGAAACTTTTACCTTAGTTAGAAAGATGACAATGACTAAAACTAAAAACAAGGAGTTTTCTTGCCTTTTTTTTGTTTGTATTTTTATTCAATTAAAAAACTGTAAACTGTGTAAACTAAGATACGATATAGACTAAAGTCCTACACTGATTCCATGTATATATTATTTAGTTATACTTAACGTTATTGACTGTAATTCAAATTGTAATTGTTTTCCCTTTAAATCGTAAAAATTGAGTTAACTTAAGTGGAACTTAGCTGAAACGCGTTCTACGCCTTAAAAGTAAATAAAGTTGATCTAATATTAAATGAATATTACAATTGAAAACATTTATAGGATTCGTGACATTTGAATGTGCAACGAATTTTAACGCCACATACTTTCAACTGGTTGTTGCAGCCATTTGTTGGCATAAGGTTCATGTTGCTGGTGATGTTGCTGGTGTTGTTGTTGCTGATGTTGTTGTTGCTGTTGAAGATAGTAATTGTGTTGGTGTTGATATTGGTGTTGTTGTTGTTGTTGTAGATGTTGCTGTTGCTGTTGTCGCTGATAGTAATTGTTGTGGTTGCTGCTGTGTCGAGGTTGAAGCAGATGATGCTGCTGTTGCAGTTGCTGTTGCTGCTGATGGTACTGCAACGATAAGTTGCTCTGATGCTGTTGCTGATGCTGGTAACGATATGCTGCTGCCGTTGTCATAGCCAATGAGTCCTTAGCCAACGTTGTGGCAGCTGCAGTTGCATGTTGATTGCCCTGCAACATCATTGGATGCTGCTGCTGATGTTGCTGCTGTTGCTGCTGTTGCTGTGCTGTCTCTGGCATGATAGGAAAGTAGGCGGCATGTGGCTTAAATAATTGTGCATAGAATGCAGCTGCAGTGTTGAGCTGCTGATAAGGATGCATCCCATAACCTTTGACATGTCCTTGCAGAGCTGCTGCTGCCGCTGCCGCTGCTGCTGCTGCCTTGGAGCGTCCCATAAATGTGTTGCTGTTGTTGTTGTGGCTGCTGCTGCGCCTCAAACGTCCCGTTGTCTCGCCAATTGTTAAATCCTCCGCATACGGATCCAATGCCCAATAGTGGCCACGTCCTGGATCATCCAAAGCACGCGGAACACGCACAAAACACGGATTCAGACTGAGATTGTGGCGTATGGAATTTTGCCACACACTTTTATGATTCTGATAATATGGGAAATTATCAGCAATCCATTTGCAAATGCCACTCAGCGTCAGACGCTTCTCCGGGCTTCTCCTGATGGCCATCACAATTAGAGCACTGTAGGTAAAAGCCGGTTTCGCATCTGACTTTCCAATATTATTGCTGTTGCTGTTGCTGCCCGTGGTTGTTTGAGTTGCTGGAGTTGTTGTTGTTGTTGCCGTGGTGCCATCATCGGAGGAGGCATCCTCGGAGCTGTTGCACGAATCACTGGGACTGGAGCTAAGATAATACTCATGTCCCTTCGCCTCACGTTTGTCATCCGATAGTAATGATCTTATCGAGAAACTTGATTGAAAAACCGGCGATGTATCCATCGTTTCTAGAACTTTTCTTTTCTTTTCTTTCAAATCTGATCTGTCAACTTGAAATGTCCGCAATGAACTGTGACAATTTATCGCACTGTCTCTGGTATTTATGTTTCCCGATCTCGTCCAGCTGTGGGGATTACGTCCGAATACATGAATCCTGATTTGCGCCACAGATTAGTTTTTGGCTGCCCTTTCGGCTAAGCCAATTCCACAGTTTTTGGGCTTTGTGCTAAATGCCACAGATCAATGAAATCCAAAGCCACCGGATTCCATTCATTGATCCCACTGCACACACAAGTAATGGGATTAGTCAATCGCTTTTTAAATTGGATTATTTCTACCTGCCCACCTCCCAGCAATACCTCCCCGCAATCCCTAACCCTATCTTGGCCTGGCTTACAGCCATTCCGTTCTCTCAAATCGCGAAATGTTTGTAAATGTTCACAGTTTGTCGTTTGTCGTCTATTGTCCATTTTCCATTACCGCGGCTTAGGATTCAGGTCTTCTTCTCTTGTTATATACTTTATATATGTCTACTTTTCCCCAATTTTATAAAAACTTTCCACTCTAATAGGGTATTTACACTGAGGCCCGTATGACGCCGTAACGAAAAAAAGCCGGTATACGGCCCGTAAGTAGGCCTTTACCATACAAAATTTGACAGTTTGGTTCAAATATAAAGGCTCTACGGCGTGCCGGTATTTGATACCGGCGTCAATACCGGCCTATTTTTGACAAAATCAAGTGGCAGCTCTGGTCAAAATTGATAATTAATCGATTTGCCACCACAAAAAAATTACAATTCAAATCAAAATAATGAGCGCGGCAAGTATAAAAAATTTTGATATCTTGTATATCCCACTTAGAATAATTTCTAATTGATAACGAGAAAAAAGACAACACGAGGAAGCGCAACAGATGCAAGAAATAAGCAGCTCAGTAGCAGAGGCAGTAGTGAAGTCCGACGAAGCTGCAGTTAGGTCTGCTACAGCCATGGAAAGCATTGTAAAAAATTTGTAATCGCTAAGTCCACTAACAAAAAAGTTTAAAAGCGAAATAAATGAATTATCAGAATTTTTATTGAATTTCTTGAAAACAAAAGTAGTTCGCCAAAAAAATGCAGCAATTGCTACTCGCTTTTATAATGGGGTGCAATTTCTTAAGTTGATGTCCTTCTTGACCATTACTGATAGTGCCTGCATCAACATCGAAAGCGGCGCGCTCCATCCTAAAAACACTCCTTTGGACTTGTTGGCACGTCTCTCGTTACGCCGTTACGTATCTATAAAAAGTGTGAAAAATTACCGTTCTTGTCTACAAATGCACTTTTTACTTACGTGCGCCCAAACTGATTTAGACGTCTGCTCTAATGCAAGATTTAATGAATTAATCTGCACCTTGGATCCCTCACAAGCCGCCAATGCGTGGTTCATGCCTTGGTTTATTCGCATAAACATAATTGTCACTGCGGCAATAGCTTTTGGATCCATATTGTGTGTTTTCAATTTTTTCGCCTTTGTTTACAAACAATTTCACAGTTTGACACTAGACGTCAAAATATCGGTTTTTTTTACCGGCCTACCAGTGTAAACGACTTTCGCCGTTAGCTACGGCTTTTTGCTTACGGGCCTCAGTGTAAAAACCCTATAAGGCTTACAAATTTGTTTCATATTTATTCTGAAAATGTCATAACGATTGAGTTGGAGATCTCTTAAACTTAGTTTTGATTTTAACATGCTGACATATTATTCTGTATATTTTACAAAAATTAAAAATTTTTTTTTTATATATGTAAGATTTTATTTCTATCGAAAAAAAGGATTAGAATGACTCAATTAGATACAATTTTACTATAAAGTGTTATGTCATGTTTCAGTTTGGCTCAGAGACAAAAAATATCGGTCAATCTATAGATTCTACACGACTTTGATTAAAGTCTCCTTTTGCCATTATATACTGACTAGTAATTACATGGGTAAGACCTACTAGGTTAAAATATATTTTATTAATTTCTTTATATTTTTCGTACCAGCAAGTGTAATGAAATTGATTAAAGCATTGTCAGAACGGATAAATTACCGAATTAATTTCTAGAAATTTTGATCAGCAACATTTTGTATCATTCTGATTAGCAGGTAAAACTGCAGATATGTTTTTTAGTATCATCGTATAAGTTTTATGCAGAGATCTCTGGTAAATGTGTTTTACAAGTTCCAGCGTGTTACTTTTGCTGTTGTATAAAGAAATTATCTTTATCGATTCCATTGTAGGATAACTTTCTTGTCTACAATTAAGTATCTGTATGTGTCTACGACTACATATGTGATATTTGCGATGCGAATCAACGGCTGACTTACTGCAAGGTCCTTACTAACAAATTAGTTGCAGTTGGCTGGAGTACAATACATTATCAGTTTTTTGGCCCAAACACATCTCCACTATATGTGCGAGTACAACCCGTTAGTCTTGTGTTCTGTTGTGCTGTTTTGTGCAAAATACTTACATTGCACTATGGTAAAAAAAAACCCCATGTTTTGGCATAAACTGTAAATATAAAGATAGAGACTTCAAATTTGGCATTAGACTGATTTAGAATTTAGTTTTTTTTTTTGGATTCGGACCACGCCTTCACCTCCCCCGCCATGCGACTATGCGAAAAAGTTAAAAACAATTTATAAAATATCTAAATATATAGCTAAAAGACTTGAAATTTGACACGAAGCTTAGCTATAATATTCAAAAATATATAATTTTGGTTATTATTCTGTTGGATCTTGTCTTTATCCCCCAATAACCTTTAAGCAAAACTCTCGAGTTCTCTTGGGGCCTACTAATATTAAGCTTCACAGAACAGCAACACATTTGTTAGTTATTAGCTTAAAATACACATAAACAACACATTTGACAATTGCTCAATAAACCACAAATACTACAAATTTCTACTACTACCGTTTTTTAAATACCTTTATCAACTTTATCCATATTTAACAAATTTTATTATGCTTGCGAAACGAACACAATTGGCGCCTTTTCAGATCATATTGCAACGCTCATTCAGCTGACTTTGAGCGAGCTTAAAATATAAAGGGTATTCCCGAATCTAAAAAAAAAATTATTTTTGTTTGCTTTGGAGTTTTTTGATTTAGGAAATACAAAAATTTTTAAGATACTAAACAAAACAAAATTTGAATTAATGCCAAAATATCGGAATTTGTTACCATAGTGCATTGCCCGAACCCATAAAGAGAGGCCCAAGCCCCTTCGGGGTTGTCACACCCCCTCACCGTATTTCCCACCCACTTTGCCAAAGGCCGAATGAAACTTGGCAATTGCACGTTAGGGGCTACACACAGACTGCATTACCCGAGGCATCCAAGGTGTCTAGTAGACACACAGTATGTATTCACAAATCGGTTATATACATATGCATATATAGAATGCCGACCGATATTTACCTGTCGACTCCACTTGGCAATTGTCGGTACACACCACTTACATATACTCATTATGTAATACACATATAGCACTGTTCACATACATGTCCTGAAACACACTCACATAGAAGCATACACACCAACAAAAGTTTGTACTCGCATATACCCTGTATCAGAATTTGACAGTCACTAATACTGAAAGTGTAAAGTGTACGTATATAATTGAAATCTTCTTAGATCTAAAATTTATTTATCACTGCAGACGGCAGTCCGCGCTAGTGACGAAAGCAGCACGAAGGGTGCGAAGGCGACTAGCATATATACACAGGAAGAATGGAAAATTTGCTATGACTGTCCGATCAGGTCGAGTTATATACCGATCGAAAGGTATTAACTTAACTTACAAATGTGCATACTAAGACTTTTAGAAACTCACCTGGTTCGTGAGATAAACAGGTGTTAGTGGGAGGGGAAAATTTTAAATTATTGGAGCTAATGGGGCCGTTGGAGCCTTTTCGATTTTTATTTTAATTTTTTACTATTCTTATCAAAAATACGCGTCGAATGACACCTTGATCATCAAAATCCGATCACTGGTTCAGAAGATAATTAATTTTGAAATTTTTGGTGCCCATTTCAAAACGAGATGAAAAGTCAGTCTGTTTGTTTGTTTGTTTGGATCAAATCGTTGATTTAGCTTAAAAGTTTGAATGAGGACTTGTTCCCGATCAAAAATCTAGAAACGTTTGTTCTACGACTTTTTCGAAAAAACGCTAGTTTAGCGGGAAATCGCTAAAAACCGCTAAAATTAAAACCCCTATAGCATCCAAACGATATGAGCTACAGACGTGATCTATATATCGTTGGAAAGGTATTTTGAAGAGCTTTTAGGCAGACCTTTAAACTTTTTTTCTAAAGTGCATAGGTAAAAAGCAACAGGTGAAATAAGATATTTTGTCCCACATTTTGGCGGTTTTTGAGAAAACGACGCTAACGATTTTTTTTAGCTTTCAATATGTTGTAGTGTATAAAATTTCGCGTTTTTTGATATATGATAGAAAAAATTTTACCGATGGGTTTGGAAGATATTACTTATTAACTGAATATACTTTTTACCTTTACACTACTGCATGTACTAGTACATATGCAGTATGTACATGTGCATGTAAATCGCCAAAAACCACAGCTTCCAAACAATAGAAGCTACAGATTTGATCTATATATCGTTAGAAAGGTGTTTTGAAGGGCTTTAAGCCTAGCTGTAATTTTTGCTTAAAAGCACAGGTAAAAAGCTTCAGGTGAAAGAAGGTTTTTTTCCCACATTTCGGCGATTTAAGAAAAATCTACGTTTCAAAATGACTTTTAAATATGTTATTTGTTGTAGACAATTCAATTTCACGTTTTTGACATATAACACATAGCCGTCAAATTTCGTTTGGGCAAGATATTACCTGTTAACTGAATATACCTTTTACCTTTACACTTCTGCATGTACATATGCAGTAGCATGCATACAGCAGCAGCAAAGTGTCATAGCAGCCAGAGTTTGAGAGTGCTACTAGCTTTTGCGCTTGGCATGTGTGTTTGTAAAGTGTTGCCAGACAGTTTGTTTCAGCTTGTACAAAAAATAAACAAAGTTGATAAAGATATACTGTCCAAAAAAAAAAATTCAATTTCAAAATTTCTGATGTCTTATTCAAAAATTTCTGATATCTTATAAAAAAAACCTCTTTACGAGGTAAAAGTCTAGTGACGAAAACAGTTATATGCCCCAAAATTTCTGATATCCAATTTTGTGACGAATAACATTAAGTTTGACATATAAATTATTTTAAAAAAAATTTTTGCATTCGGCACTGCGCAAAACAGTGGTTTTTATTTGGTATGAAGAATTGAGACATTTTAGCGCAATGTGCCGAGTGCCAAAATTTTTTTTAAAATAATTTATATGTCAAACTTAATGTTATTCGTCACAAAATTGGATATCAGAAATTTTGGGGCATATAACTGTTTTCGTCACTAGACTTTTACCTCGTAAAGAGGTTTTTTTTATAAGATTTTAATTATACTTTATTAGAGTTAAATTTATTTCTCTGTAGTGTAAGGTTAGGTAAAGTTAGGATAAGGAAAGTTCGATTAGACTACTTAAGTAAGCTTAAGTCTCTGATTTTGTTAACTGCTATTTATCAGTCTGTTGTCTTTAATTTTTATTAAGGCCTTACTTTTTTGAGGCTATGTTAGATTAGGTGAGTTTATATTAGATAAGATTAATTTGGCCTATTTTAGGTTAGATTTAATACGAGTACGCTGTAAATCAGATCAAGTTCTACTCAGAGAGTTGTTTTATCAACGAGTTATCACTCTCAAGACGAAATGAAAATTAAGCAACCCGCTGAGATTAAAGAAAAGTCGTAAAGTTGCGTAAAATTTGATAGAATGGGGTGTTTTAGTTTCTTAAAAAATGGGAGACTAAATAGCAGATGGGTGTGCAATAACAGCGGTATCAGAAACTGTAAGGATTATGATCTATTGTTAACTTGTTTTGTTCTCCCCAAAATTGAATCCAAATTTTGTATAAATAATATCAACTTTCCTCTTTATAGGAGCATTTAATTAATTTACAATTTGCAATTTTATATGTTTATAATAATTATAATAAGGGATAGAAATTATAACCTCATTAAACAAATTATTGACTTTTACACAATTTTAAATAGCTACAGGGTATTTCGAAGATGAGGTATTAATGTATTTGCCAAGTGCAGATGTTTGTATAGAGAGCGTTGCGAAGAGCTCCATAAAATACCAAACACCTTCATTAGTTTTGCACAGTGTGTGTGTGTGTATGTTTGTATGAGTATTTCTCTGTGTGTAGGTTGGTTACTTTTTTTAAGGCATTAAAAAAGTGCAGAATTACGTTGCTCTATAAAGCAGGCTGTAAACAAAAGCCAAATTGCATTTTGAACAAGATTATCCATGTCATAATGTCATATCTCTCTACACTGATATAAAAAATTGGCTAACAAATATATATGTCTGAGGAAGGGGGAGCTTTTTAGTAAATGTGAAATGCAGAAGACACAAAAAAAAAAAAAACACAAAATAATAATAAAAAAAATAAAAAAATGTTTATCAACCCCATTTCTTAACCCATTTTCTGCAGCTGCCGAATAGCAAAATTTTTAATTTTTTTACGATTATTTGATGTGAACCAATGTTTTCAATTTCAAATGGAAAATTAAGAAAATTAGAAAATCCAGAATATGTTCACTCTGCTCATCCCATATATATATAAAAAAAAAAAAAAAAAATCTAAACTAAATTCTAAAAATTATTTAAGTTTTAAAATATGTAAATTTAAATTTAAATTGTAACCTCATATTCGTTTTAGAAGGTCCAAATTAGTCTTGAAAAGTGTTTTTTAACGAAAAACACACTGATTTTTTTATCGCGGCATAAAATGTGTTAAGGGTTTATTATTTAAAAAAAAAATTGAATAATTTTTAATATTAAATATGTAAGTTCAATATTCTTTACTTTAAAACCGATCATTTTTTCAGTGTAGCTGTTATAAGTATGTATGTAGAGGTATATGTGACTGTGTGTATGCAGGTGTATAACTGTCGCCACTAACTGTAACTGAGCGACATACAAACTTACAGATAGATAGATACATTTGTTTTTCTTTTTGCTGCTTTTTGGACTTGCAATAAAGTTGCTAATGAAATGCAGTTGCCAGCAAGTACAGTATATACCCATATGTGTGTACAAGAGTGGAAAGTGCATACACAGTCATATGTAGATATATGTATATAGTATGTCTGTATGTGCGCATAGGTCGCCATATGGTGTATGTAAACTGACTGTAAGGATATGTAAGTGGCAGGGACGTGCCCTGTATGCGGATATCAAGTTGTTGTTATTGTTGTTGTCAGTGTTGCTGCGTGTCCTGCAGGCTTAACGATAACATTGTGGCAATTTTATTTGCCCACAATCTGTTGTTATTCGTACGAGGCAAGAGACTTTTGCCAACAGGAAGGAAGAGAACGAATTTCAGCGGAAGGAAACACTAAAATGTTACTTTAAATAAATTGCACTACTCGTACTCGTGCTAGTAACACCACTGTGATGTTAGTTAGCTAGGTGTCTGTGTATGTATCTAAATGTGTATTTATTTTCTCCTAAGGGAGGCCATTGCATTGGTAATGGCGTCGTCCTCGTCGGCCCAGGGGTGACATGGACAACCACAAAAGCAATCCAACAACGAGAGATACCAACTCCTTACAACGTCTAATATATAGATAAATTCTCGTATACGTAACCTACCCACATATGAGTATCTCCATATGTACATACATGCATACATACATATATGTACATATGTGCAATGTTACAACCCATTCAATGCATTTTATTTATTTGGACACTGACTGACGCCCCCGCTTGGATTGAGGGAACAGGAAGAAACTCCGGACAAAATTTACGAGCCTTTTTAATCGATCTAAAATTAAAATCGCATGCATAGCAACCCCCCTTTTCTAAAATAAAATAAAATTAAATCCCCTAAACTGAAAAACTGAAAATGGCAACTGAATGGCAACCACAATTTTGCATTTTCAGAATGGCATCCTAATAAGCACGTTTCTATCTAGACTAGACTATCCTACAATTATCCAAACAATTTACGGCCCGAAAAGCCAAAAACCATAAGCAAAATTCTTGTTGTTATTTAGTATACTCGTATCAAATCTAATAGAGGACTATTTGATTTATCAAATACAATATGTAATACAGTTTTTGATAATACTAATCTGGCTTATGCGTTTGTGACAATGTCCCTTTCTCAGGATCTCAGAAACTGGATGAGACTTGATACAGAATGTGTGCTCTTTTTTAGACATTTGCTGAAAATCTCATTTTGATGGGTTAATAAAAAGAGAATATAACAGCGATGCACAGAAAGCCCCTTAAACATTATATCAAACTAATCTAAACTAACTGACTAGTACTTACTTTGATCTGATAGCGTTTTCCTGGGCATTTCCCAATATTGGTAAAAAATGTTTGCCCAACTTTAGTTTTATTTTCTTTGCACATTTTTTTAAATCAAATTGACAATAAATAATTACTCTTATAGTAATAGTTTAATGTAGGTCCAACGGAGAATAGATTTTACGGTTTAAATACTGCTAGTCAATCATAAATTAAAGGAAACTATTCTGGTATTTATTAATACTCTCTTGTTGTTTTTACTTTAGCGAAATTTTGAAACGGAATCAAATTAAAGGACAAACAATTATTAAATTGACGGTCCTCAAGTAAATCGGTCAAGTTTTGAAAAATTTGACATTTTGAGACATTTGAAAAATAACGAAGGCGTTAAAAATGCCTGGAATGGAAAAAATTAATTTTTCAAATGATTAAAATTTTGAAGAATCCAATAGGAAAAGTATGTAATATTTTAATGATAGTACACACTCTCAATGTCTACACTGCACATTGAACCAGAATCGTTTTTTTTTTTGGCATAAAGTCTAATTATAAAGCTAGAGACTTGAATTTTGGCCTTAGTTAGACTAATTTAGATTTTTTTTTTTTGGATTTGGACCACGCATTCACCTCCCAAACCGACTATGAGAAAAAAGAGTAATATATTAATATAAAAATCTTAATGTAAAGCTAGAGTCTGGAAATTTGGCATAAATCATAGTTAGGCTAAAGTACAAGTTATTTTTTCTTTTGGTTTTTTAGTTGGACCTTGTCTTCACCCCCGCATTTTTACTCTAAACTTTGTAAAAAAGTTAAATTTTTGTAATAAACTTAAATATAAAAAAAGGTATTTCAAACTTTGGATGTTTGCTTATCAATTTATACTTTTTTTTTGTTTTTTAATTTGACCATGTCTTTACTTGCACACCTGCAACATGTGTTTTTAAAGAGAATGGGCTAAAATGGGAAAAAGTGTTAGCAACAAGTTTAAAATCACAGTTTGCATAATTAATTTTTGACAAAAATTTTTTATTTACTCCACTTCGGTTTAATTTTTTCTAAAATAAGACATAACATTGTCTTTGTCAGAACTACAAAATTATTAAAAATTATATTTGGCATACCTTGACCTTTATTTTCGATTTTGTCAACCGAGATTTTGAAAAATGCTCTTGCCACAGCAGAAGTGCAAAGTTGAGTAAAAGCTTCTTGCCATCGGTCCCAATGTACCATACACTGTCTAAATAGAGTCGAACTTCCCAAACTCGAATCACCATTATCCAAGAAAAAAGTTGAGTTGAAGAGACATCGAGTTAGGAAATTTTGTTATGTCTGTCTTTTAAAAGAACTATAAATTCATTCAGCATGGTCACTTTTGCATTGTCCCCAAAATGAGTAAAATAGAATATAGAGCTGTCATTAGATTTCTGTTTTTAAAAAAGAAATCCAACGATGAAATAAAAAATGAGTTAATCGAAGTTTATGGGGAATCAGCTCCATCGATTTCGACCATTAAATATTGGACTGCTGAGTATAGGCGCGGGCGGACAAGCATTTTTGACGAGGACCGTCCGGGACGCCCTAGAGAGGTGACAACCCCAGAAATGGTAGATAAAGTCCACGGAATGATATTGGATGATCGCCGAATAAAGCTGAGAGAGATTGCTACGGCCCTAAACATTTCTCGTGAACGTGTTGGAAACGTCTTACACGAATATTTAAATATGAGTAAGCTTTCGTCAAGGTGGGTGCCGCGATTGCTCACAGCGGAACACAAACGCAACCGCTTGGTCATTGCGAAGGAGAGTTTGGCATTGTTAAACGCAAATAAGAATGAATTTTTGCGTCGTTTTGTGACTGTCGACGAAACTTGGATACATCACCATACACCAGAAAGCAAGGAACAGTCAAAGCAGTGGATTTCAACCGGAGAAACGGCGCCGAAAAAGGCAAAGATTGGTTTGTCGGCCAACAAGGTAATGGCAACGGTTTTCTGGGATGCCCGAGGCGTAATTCATGTGGATTATCTAGAAAAAGGCAGAACAATTAATGGAGAATACTATTCTAACCTTTTGGGACAGTTCGATTCAGAACTAAAGAAAAAAAGGCCGCACATGGCGAAGAAAAAAGTTCTGTTTCACCAGGACAACGCTCCGGCTCACAAGAGCGTTGTTGCCATGATGAAATTGTGTGAACTACACTATGAAATTCTTCCACATCCCCCCTATTCTCCAGATTTAGCACCATGTGACTATTATCTATTTCCAAACTTAAAGAAATGGCTTGGTGGAAAGAAATTTTAGTCGAATGAACAGGTGATCTGTGAAACAAACGCCTATTTTGAGGACCTGGACCAGTCATATTTTATGGAAGGTATAAAAAAATTGGAGGACCGTTGGACTAAGTGCATACGTCTAAAAGGAGATTATGTTGAAAAAAAAAAAGGAAAAAAAAAAAAAAACCGTGTTTTCTTTGGTAGGCCGACTATTTATCAGCCCACCCTCGTACTTACAAAATAAAACATCAGAAATTAGTAACTACAAAATCATTCGTTCAAATTGCGAAACTGTGTTTTTCCGAAAGCCATTTCACCAGCCAATTGCAATTGTTTATGCAATATTTTATCATATTGCATCATCATATGTTAATGTTAACATGTTAATATTAAAGTTGACATACCCAAACGAGTCGGTAACAGAAAACAGTATCAGTAGAACAAAAATAAAAAGCAAAACGCAATTTATTGCTGATTCCCCCGAAAAATTCGACTTACCAAAGCACGTGCCAATATTTTTTTTCGAGTTATGGAAAAAATCTTCTTATGGAAGTTCGAGTTACGGAAGCAGAATTGTATGAAATTTACTCAATAAACGCTATTGACACTCTATTTTGTTCGAGTTAGAGAAAATTCGAGTTAGAGTTAGGGAAATTCGACTATACTTTAATCCTAAAAATAGATTTAAATGCTTTCTTTTCGTCATGCAATCCTTTGAACCACAGGTCCTCCATTAAGTTCATTATATAAAACTTTGAGTGACATCCTGTTAAATTCTTCTTTTGTTCACATGATATATGTATATAGTAGTTGAATCTTACCCATTCGTACATTAAATCTCTAGTGTTCTGTTTTCCCCATCCATAAAACAAAAAACAAACAGTCGATTGTTTTAATATTTTTCATGATATTTTTATTGCAAACATATATAGCTTAAATATGAGTTGAAGGTATTTGCCTGGTTACTGCTTCAGAACTATCCCACTATTATATGATACTCTTAAGGATTTCCTTGTAAAAGAAAACGGTAAAAATAAAAGTAATAAAAAAAAATATATTAGATCAGATCAATTGTTGAGTTTTGTGAAAGCATTTTGTTTGTTTGTTCGTTGACTCGTAATTGTTTATTAAATATTTAAATATTTTTTTATCATACAATATAATGTTTATGGGAGTGAGGGGGGACTTAGGGCTTTCCGTAGCAGTACAATTCTTTAAAAAAAAAAAAAAAAAAGTATATGATACACACACACAGATGTGAAGTATGCGCTTAGAGGCTAGTTGCTTACATAATCGAGTATCACTAACAATATATATCGTTATTTATCATAGAAATATTAGTGCAATTTATTAATCAATTATTATATCATCATCAATATTATTATTTTAATTATCAATTCTCTACAAAATTTTATGCTTGTACACAAAACAACAGTTTTTTTTATAAATACAAGTTTAAAAAAAAAAGGTTTATGGGAGGCGGGGCTAGGAGGGGTTTTTCCATATGTATATATATAAATCGATATACATATATATCGATACATATATGCTTTTTAATATTTAGTTTATGTATAATTAGAAAAAAAAATGCTAGTTGATCCATCTAATATTTGATATTAGCCTAGTAAAAGTACAATATTATTAATATTAATTATGATGAGCGCTGGCGAGCCAAGCTGCGAATTAGCTGATGCCATCGATAAGTTATCGATTTATCGATAAGTACTATTAATGATTATGAGCAATGCTGTATATAGTCCTAAGTTCAATTTATTTTTATGTTTAGCCTGATATTGCATGAATGAATTTCTTGGGTGACGTTCACGACGATCCCTTTTTAATTTGATCCTTTCCTTATTTTCGATCCCTTCTTCGTTGCCTTCCCTAATGATAAAATGCCAACGCCTTGGCATAGTACGAGGTACATGGTCATGATATGCGATCTGGAGATTGCCGCTGATTCTGGCCCCCCTCCTCGCTGCCGCCCGCTGCCTGCAGGTGCAAATGATGGGAGTGCGAGTGCGTGTGTCCATCATAATCGGGTGAGCCAGATGCCGAGCCACCTGAACGTGGCCTCAATCCCATCAAGGTGTTGCCAACGCCGACACCAATGCCACCAGCATTTCCGCCGCCTCCTCCTCCTCCACCTCCACCCACTGGTGGTGTTATCGAGTGCTGCGAGTTGGAATCGGAAGATGTGCGACGGCAAAAGGGACTCAGGGCACCAGCGGCACCAGCGGCGAGCATGTGGGGCGTCAGGTGGGGGAAGCGCGGCAGACGCGAGAGGCCGGGGAAGAGCAGCGGATTGCCGCCATGAGTGAGCAGCGGATTGAGTCGCGGATCGGTGGCAGCAATAAAGGCATTCGCATTCGAATTGGCATCACCAAAGCCACCATGTCCTCCATGTCCTCCATGTTGACCATGTCCGAAACGATGTTGCAGTGCCTCGAAGCAAAGGGGCATGCTCAAGCCATGGGCATGGGCACCCGCACAGATTCTCGCCAGAATTTCCGCTTGAATCCCAGCTGCTCCCAGTGAGCCAACACCACCAGGGGATCCAACACCACCGACACCTGCACCACCGACACCGGCAAATGCTTTATTATTATTGATATTCATCAGTTCGAGCAGCGAATCCGGTGGCATTAGCAAATTGTGCTCGTCGCTGGTGGAGAGCAGCTTGCGGTGCAAATTGAGATTGGAGCTGTGGCGATCGCGACTGCGCTTCGAGGGGAATGCGGCGTTGCAGCCGTCGATGTTGCACTTGTGGTGCAGCTTGAGGTGCACGCTTTGGTAATGGGTCTTCAGATGGAAGTGATTTTGGAAAATGTCACCGCACGCTGTGCATTTCAATGGGTTCTCCTTATCGATGGGCACCTCTGGTTCCGGCTCCGGCTCCGGTTCTGGCTCCGGTTCCGGTTCCGGCTCTGGTTCCGGCTCCGGCTCCGTCTCTGGTACCCGTTCCGGTGGCTCGATTATTTTCTTTGCTTTCAAGTTGCCATTGGCATCGCCAGCTTTGTCAGTCGTTATGATGTTGTTGTTGTTCTTGGTGAGACAATCGTCGGCGGCAGGGCGTCCATAGATGGCTTCATCATCGGCTCCCAGCAGCTCCTGTTTGATGCGCAAGTAACGATTCTCATCCGCATCGGCGCCATAGCTCAGGGCCAGCTCATCCAGCGGCTCCTGCTTGATGATAGATCCTCCGGCTGTACTCACTGAAAGATCCAAGGTGCCCGTATCCATCTGGGTTTCTTCCCGTGGCTCCTGCTCCTGCTCCTCGTCCAGTTCGGTTTTTATCAACGATTTGCCATCGCTCGTGTAGGGCGTCAAGGGAGGCGAGGGTATCGCCTTGGTGGATTCACTGGAGGAGCTGTTTAGCACCTCGGCTTCTTTGGCTGCTGTTTTCGCCTCTGTCGTCCTCGTCGTCGTCGTCTCTGTCTCTGTTTCATCCTCATCGCTGAGCTTGATCTTCTTGATGGACAAATCCGCCGCGACATCATAATTGTCCAGTGAATTGTCACAGGAATTCTCATCGGATTGCACGGTGCATCTGACCGGATTTTGACTCTTGCGCTTCCTCTTGCTCGCAGGCGTCTGGCCGAGAGCATGTGCCGAATCCGTCAGACTCTGCGAATCTTCATGCTGGCCATCGTCCAACTCCGGGCAAGGCTCCGCTTCCGTTTCCGGTTTCGCTTTACACCTGCCGTATGGACTGTGCGGTTGTTGTTGCTGTTGTTGTTGTTCTTTGGTTTGACTGTGACTCTGACTCTGACTGTGACTGTGACTGGAGATGGCCGATGTGGAGCGCTCGTCGCTCTCGTTGTCCTGGTCGAGCATGTAGTCGTCGTGGCACGCCTTGTCCTTGTCGGGAATACTCTCGAGCTCGTCCCCAACCACAACGATGCCATCACCATCCGGGTCGTCATCGTCATCATCTCCATCTGCATCCCCATCCCCATCGGCATCATCGTCGTCATCATCATCGTCGTCGTCGGGCATGCGGATCACCTCGAGTATTTCGTCATCGTCATCGGCATCATCATCGTCATCATCGTGATCGTGATCGTGATCGCCCGCCTCCAATCTCGCCTTGCGTCGCTGCCCCTCGAATCGACCCAACATGCCATTGCTGTCCAAATACGATCTCTGCAGATACTCCTGGCCATGCTTCAAGTCCATGCCGCCAAGCGCGTGATGTCGCAGGTCCGGCGGCGGAGTCAGCAGCGGGAAACTGCCGAACGGCCCCAATCCCGCCATGATCCCATTCGGTGCCTGCAACAGCAACGGATGCGGCTGCGCGCTGCGTCCGTCGTGCGGCGAAATCTTGCGACGCAGATGCGGCGAATGCAGCTTGGGATTGGGATTCGCCGAGTGGCGATTCCGCGAGCGACGCGAGCTGAACATCATGCTGCAGCCATCCACGGTGCACTTGTGCATCTCCCGCAGATGCACCGCCGAGAAGTGGATCTTGAGGGCGCCCTTGTCGCAGAACGTCTTCAGGCAGACGTTGCACTGGACGCGCTTCTTGCCGGTCACCGGATTGATGAACTGCGTCCCCAAATTAGCCGGCATCGAGCCCCACTGCCGCTTGCTGCCCGGCGAGTGTCCTGACTTGCGACTCGCCCGCAGATTCGAGCCTCCGGCGAGCGCCAATCGCGTCATCCGCTGCGAGTTGCTCGAGGAGGAGGAGGACGCCGCCGCCGCCGCCTGGTTGCCGCCCGCTCCTCCTCCTCCTCCTCCCACTCCCACTCCCACTCCACCGCCGCCAGATGAGGAGCAGCTGCTGTTGCTGGACTTGTCGCCGGTCATGTGACGCGACTTGTTGTCTTCCGCGGATGTTGCTGCCGCGCCCTTGTGATGATTGTGATGTTGTTGTTGCTGCTGTTGCTGTTGCTGCTGATGGTGATGATGATGATGATGTTGGTATTGGTTATGACTGTGAGCGTGACTGTGACTGTGACTGTGAGCGTGACTGTGATTTATTTGTAGCTGATGCGTTGGCGAGTGACTGTGACTGTGACTGTGAGTGTGACTGTGATCGGTGGCGCCTCCGCTGTTGCTGTTCGACTGTTGCTGCTGCTGTTGCTGCTGCTGCGACGTTGGCGGCGGTGGTGGTGGCGGAGGCGGTGGCAAGTGATAAGGCAGCGGATGACCCGCCATTGCCATTGCACTGAAGAACTGATTGCTCTGCGCGGCGGCCGCTGCCGCAGCTGCTGCTGCTGCCACCGCGGCGCTTTTCTCGCCTGCCGTTGTTGCCTCGCTGATGCGTCTGCGCGCCTGGGCCAGAACGGCGGCCTGTTGCACTGCCTGTTGTTGCAAGTGCACCGCCTGCTGATGCTGGTGATGCTGATGCTGCTGATGATGATGATGGTGCACAAAGTCGGCGGCACTGGTGGCATTTGGCGGTGGCGCCGCAAACGCGTTGATCTTCCGAAAATCGAAGGGTTGCATATTCTGCAAGTCGCTCAGTGGGTTCAATTGGACTGTGCTCATGCTCGATGTCGCCGCTGCTGGCGGCGTTCTTCTATCCCGCTCCCGATCCCGCTCCCGATCCCGTTCCCGGTCAGTGGGCGTGGCTGTTGGCGAGTGGGCGGAGGCGGAGACGGAGGCGGTGGGCGGGTTGCGAAAATAGCTGGCTGAAAGTTTTTGATGCAACTGCGACTGCAAATGCAAAAAGTGCGCGTTGATGCAATGCGACGGCGATTGAGATTGAGATTGAGATTGCGACTGGGATTGCGATTGCGATTGCGACTGGGATGTGGCATGCCGCGTCGTCAGTGGCAGCGGCAGCGGCAGCGACAGCGGCAACGTCGGCGGCGGCGGCGAGCTGCGTCGACTCGGTGTCATAACCATGGAGCTGCTGCCGCTGCTCGGACTTTTCACACGTTGTTGCTGCTGTTGTTGTTGGTGTTGCTCAATCTGTTCATGTCCAAGCGGCAGCGGCAGCGTATATCGATAACCGCTCAGCAGCAAGCCTGAATAATCCGAATAATCGATTGCACTCGACGAAAACTCCGTGCTGCGGTTTCGCGTTGTCTGCTGCGGATGCGAATGCGGATGCGAATGCGAATGTTGATGCGAATGCGAATGCTTCTCCTGGCCAATATTCATCAAGAAGAAGAAAAGGCGCGCTTTTCTTAAAGGAGCTTTCCAAAAAAAAAAAAAAAATTACAAAAAAAAACACTACTACGCGTAATCTATAATATAGTTGTGACGTTTTGGTAGACTAGATAAAGGGTATCTTTCCATACATATATTTATCACGTATATATATATTTAGATAATCAGTTTTGCAATTCCTAATTGATTCGTTGTCCGTTTTTCCAATTGATCTGGATGCTGCAATGACAAAAGAAAAGATACACTTAATACAGAGCTTGAAATATGTTACTTTAAATTCTATTTTATCGATAGAAATTTAAGCTAGGAATGTTTTAAGACAGCACTCTTCCTGATGGTAAATATCCCCTATTATTTCAATCAATTAGTACACTTAATTTCATCAGGATCACTCAAATCTAACATAAGTTATGGCCGTTTTAATCAAAGAAGCAGCTCGAGCGCCTAATTTTATGCAGTATTTCTATTACAGTTAGACATTAAAGATTTAATACATATTTTCAAATTTAGCTTTAAAAGTTATTTGTATCATACAATTGTTAAAGTCGAGCGTACCCGTTCTTGGGCAATTGCTCGGTCTATAGAGTATAAATATACGAAAAACTAATAATAATCTTAGGTCTTATCATTATACAATTTACAGGGTATATAACTAATGTTTAGAGCAGCGGTGGGCACGAAGTCTGAATTCGTTAGCAGTCGCTGGCTCCCGGAGTCATTGCGTGCCCACCGCTGGTTTAGAGTGCTTAAGTTGTTATCAATAGCACTCGATAACAAGGGGAAATAAGCTTAAAGTTAACTCTAGTTTTAAAAAGGCATGCCTTGAGCCCTAGGCAATCACATGCTTACAGGGTATACCAATAATGCTAATAACCGCCTTGTTACGAACTAAACTGTTAACCCCATTATTAATGCCATTAGTAAGAAAAATAAATGAATGTTCATCATGGTCAATGCTGTAGGTAAGGTTAGGTTAGGTCAACTTATAACTTATCCGAACTCCCGTCCCGTCTCAACTGCCTCGTTTTCCCTGTTATGCGCGCAGTGACTCTCTTGATGAGCAGGGAAGTGAAGAAGTAGGGAACTGCTGTCACTGTTGCTTGTCTCCACGTGAAACATTGTCCACTGGACCGATGCTCAAGGAGTTCCACCGAAAACGCCTAACGAAGTGGCCAAAAGACCTCCCAGCAAGTGTGTGCGTGTGTGTGTGTGTGTGAGTAAATATGATTATTTAAAAGAAAAATAAGAATAATGATGTGACAAATTCTGAGTGGACACTTCAACAATTTCGAGAGCGCGTCCAAGATCGGACGTTGGCTTTGCCACACGGCAAACGGACACACAGAGTGGACAACGGCGTGACAAGACATTGTACACACACACACACACACACACACACACACACGCACACACACACACACATAAATATACTTATAAGAGTGGAGTATAATGGAGAGCAAGACGAAGAGAGAAACGCTCTGACGATCTTCGTGCTTGTCGACCACGGCCACTTCCACTTCAAATTCCCATGTCACATTCTTGTGCGCCGGCACAAGAGTCGATCTCCATGTCTCGATGTCTAGCCAAAGACCGCCATGGCACCGTACACCGTACACCATACACCATACACCTACCCCCTCCTGCCTACCTCCCTTCCTCTCTCTCTCACCCTCAAGATCTCGATCGCGTTCTCGATCGCGTTGTGCGTTGCGCATTCGCCTCTGACGATCGTCGATCGTTGGATACGCAAATTATGATTGGGATCGGCAGCGTCATCGTCATCGACATCGGCATCGGCATCGTCGTCATCGTCATCGTCAATGGGACAACTCTAAATGGTAAGCTCTATTAGCTGATCATTAAGTAACGATGCGTGCACAAATTGTGACTAATATTGTTTAAATAGATATACGGAATCTTTAAATTAAGCCTGTTTATATCCGTTGTCGATCTTGTCTAGCGTATGCACATTAAAACAGCTTAGTGCTTGCTAATTACGATCTTGTCATAGACTAGTAGAGAACAAGTAAATTTGGCTACACTGCTAGAAAATTAGCTTACAAATTATAAAATTTGTCTTTAAATTTAGAATTATAAATAAAATTAATAATAGTATACTTGATTTTAGAAGCCGTTTTTATGTATAATTTTTTTATTTATTTATTTACGAAGCAAGAAAAATGCTTACTCAAATTGAATTACAATACCAAATAAAACAACTAAACGAAATTACAATTAAATATTTTGCGTAACAATTAAATTTTTCTAAACCGTTCTTCAACTCAATCAAGCTTATATTTGCAATTGTTACCTTTGCAGACTCGACCACAGTGTAGTAAAATCAATAATTTAGTAGATTAACATTACAGGGTATTCCACTAGCTTAAAGTGCCTCAATTGCCATAGCGAAGACAAAAAAAATCTACACAGATCTCTCAAGAGCTCACGAATGTCACATTCAGTAAATGACTTTGTTATTGACAAAGAAACATGAACACGTTATGGATGTGTACAAGTACTTAGATATATGTATATATACATATTTATATATATGCATGTACAATGTACATATAAGTATATCTACAAGTATGTCATATATAAACTCGTATTGTTTCGATTATTACAATTGCCAGTTATCGTTGTTGTTGTTGTTGTTGTTGTCTGTGGGCAGTTTGCATGACATATGTCATCTCGGCAAGTAATTTAAATACTGCACAAATTGTATTTTAATTGCCACCTGTTTGTAATGTTGTTTTTGTTGCTGTTGTTGCTGTTATTGTAATGACATTTATTTCGATTATACGAAGCTCAGAGCACAGTTTACAGTTTACAATCCCTAGTCGCAACCAGAACCCAAATAGATGCTGGCCAAGTTTTAATTGCTTTCGGTAAATATATATATATATATATATATTTTATTTTTCTTCATTGATGTCCCTCTCTTTTGAACGCTTCGTCCTTCTCTAACTGTGTCGATTTTTATTTTAAACTCTTGCCAAACGAGTTCTCAGCTCCTCGTGTATCTCGGTGTATCTGTATTACCATGTTTATGTAATTATTTCAGTCATTGTCAATACTCGAGCTAAGGTGACATTTTAGAGCTATTAAATTTGATAACTAGTTGATCAAACTCTGTGCTGACTACAGGTGCTCAAATAGACCAATTTTATTTTTTAATTCTATACATTTTTTTCTAATATATTTTTATTTAATTATGCCACAATTAACATAACCTTTTAAATCTTAATTATTATCAATATTAACTTTTTATTCTAAGCTTTATATTATTATCATAGTAATTTTGGCCTAATTATATTTATGTAATTTTTATTTGATAAGAAACGATTGGTCTAAAATTTAACAATAACTTTTCTTTTTTTATTTATATATTTTTTTCTACGTTGCTGTTGTGAATAATAAAATTCTTTATAGTTATAAGCAGACAGTAGACAGGACAGCGTTCACTTAAGGGTTAACAACCTTAATTTAAGCGCTTAAATATCTTTTCGAAATTGTCAAACTCAACATTTTTCCCATGATAACACCGTTCATAGCTTAATGCCACAATTCATTATTAATTTGATACAGACTTGTTTTTGGCGGAATTTTTAAATTGCTTTCGGTAAGATGACATATGTTAATGTATTTGATTTTAAATTTGGTTCATTCTAATGAAAGTCCTGCCTTCACTTTCCATGGAAATTCATTAAAATTTCATAATTTTGTGAGACCACAAAAAAAATACGAAACCTCCAGCGAACTCGAGAGAGGAAGAAAGAAGAAGAAGCGTAACCATGGCCAAGACACCAATCATCTTTATTGGGCTTTGGAGCAAATATATATATATACATATTCTGTTTTTGTTTTTAACGCATTCCGAAGGCCATAAAGCAGAAGCCATAAATGCGTGTTAAAGTTGACCAACAAAATAATATTGTTTTGTTGTTGTTGCTCTTCTTCTTCTTATTTTCAGTTTTGTTGGTCGAAATGTCAACCATTAAACGAACCGAAATGTGCCAAGATCCCAAAGATTCCAAAAGATCCCAGAAGCGACAGCGTGTCTGATTCTCGCACGCTCTCCCTCTCTCTCTCTCTCTCTCTCTCTTTCTGTGTCTGTCACATTGTATCTTGCTCTGTCTCTCTATTTTGTAAAACTTAATTTATTAAACACATAAAAAGTGTCAACACGGCTTGCTGCATATAAAATATGTTGGTCAAGCCGACCCAGCTAACGTTTAAGCCACATTGTGGATGTCGAGACCCGAAGTGGTTTTTGTGCCACACTCTGTGAGTCTGGCCAGGGAAGAGCTGGAACGGTGGAGAGGGTAGAGTTGGAGTTGGGGGGACCGCATCGCATCGCATCACTTCAGTTTTGATTATGAACGCCTCCGATCGCCTCTGATCGCCTCCGACTGCCGCCGAACAAAGCTTAACAAAGTGATTTCAACAAAAAAAAAAGTTATTATTTTTTTCTTTTTTTTTTTAATATGCAAATCGCTTTAGGATCGTTGACGGACGCCGCTGTTGCAACCACAACCACAACAACAGTAACAATACCAACAACAACAACAACAACAACAGAGCGCCAACACAGCGACTGAGTGGGGACTGAGACCATGTGAATGCTCAGTGGAAAAGGACATGAAACACGAACATGAACATGCTCCAGGAGTCGGAGTTAAAGTCGAAGTCGCAGTTGAAGTTGAACTCAAAACTGAACTCGGCGACAAAATAAATATTTTATACCTGTGCACAGGAAAAAAATGCATTCTTAAATTAAATTTTAAAATTCTCGATTTTAGCAGGTATTTTCCGGGTACGTATTCAGGATATAATTGTTAATTCATTTTTAACAATTTAAGCAAGCACTCAGTATTAAAATGGTCCAAATACCTAAAATATTTAAATTCACTGAAAAATATATTATCTAACTTATCCAATAGTCAAACTATTTGCGGGAAAGGAATTAAAAAATTTTACTCTTATCAATTAATTCGTACTTGGCTTAAGAAAATTCGCACATTTTTTTCTGTGTATTCATATTTTGTCTGAGCTTTGAGCTCCGACTGTGGCGCTACTTAAGTCTCCATTCGGGACCCAATGTCTGAGCGGATCAGTTGTGATCTTCATGAAGGCGACACAAAATAAAAGAACAAGACGCAGAAAAAAAAACAATGAGACACAGCAGGAGTCGAAACATTCTACGCATTGTTCACAGCTTTGTCCAGTCAACTCCTTGGATCACTGATCGCAATTTGGAGCTAAAGGTTGTGTAATTGAATCAAGTCTGGATCAACAGATTCAAGTGTCGAAATAAAAGCGAAGAGAACGTAGTGTCAGGAGAAAAGAACAGAGAGATGGACAGAGATAAAGTGTGATTTTGGCACTATAGTTGAAGTAGATCAGTGATGAGTTAGAACGTAAATTATTTTTCAGGAAAAGAGGTCGCTTATGAAGTTATACTTAAATAAAGAGAATTACTTCTACATCTTTCAATAGAGAGAAAACCTCAAGCATTTGTATAGAAAGTTTTTTACGCTAAGAAAGTTTTTCAATACTTTTTCAAATACATTTTTGTCGATTTACACACATTTTTATTATTTTTTGAAATATTAATCCTACAAGGAAACTTTACAGGGCACATAAATTTTTCGTTTTGCTTTTCAAATTTTAAGATTGTTGTTAACTATTATTCTTAAGTTAGGATGAATCGAATTTAAAATTTCGATTGACAGTTTCTATAAAAAAGTTAGTCAGAAAGAACAGAGTTTTTGTGCATTAAACCTTTGCTAGTAAAATATAAGTTTCTGTGTACTTAATCTAGTATGTTTCAAGACTGAATTGAACTTAAAAATGAGAATGTTTTATATTTGAAACAAGAACAATTCAGGATAAGCTCGAGATTTTTGTGCTCTAAACTATTAAGATTTTCGGGATTGTGAAAAGCGAACTTGAGATTAGATTTTTGATCTCACTTTTGGAAATTGCGAATTCAGCTTTAGAGATCATTTTCATTTCATGATCTTAATTATTTTCGTAGTCCACCAATATATTGACTCAATCAGAGATTCGTAATTAACTTTTCCAATTTAAATGTGTTTTAAGCTTGAACCAAAATAGAGAAACCAAATTTAAGGCAAGAGCTAAGCCTGCTATACATTGGGCACGCCCCTTTAGCCTGCAGCATCAACAACTTGACGACAAATTTATGAGTTATGGATACGTTCACTCGAAACACGGTCCAAGCGCGGAGACCCTATAGAGACTGAGAGACAAACAGAGGGACAAAACTCGTAAATACTTACGAACCTATATAAAAAATCATTTATGTTGTAGGAAGAAGTTCAAAGCGAATGAAACAAAACGAGAAGAAACGAAACGAACTTAACCTAACTGAACTGAGCTGAACTGAACTGAAATGAACAGAAGAGCCATTCTTATTTCACATTTCATATTTCTTGTATCTTCAATCTTATGTCTTATATCTTATATTGTAGCCGGGAGCGAAACAAACGATTGATTGAAGGCAAAAGGCGGCTGCTTTGTTCATGTGCTACAACCATCGCATTTAATGAGATTTATATCAGTTTTTAATAGCTTTGTGACTCTATTGTGTTTGCACTTTACTCTCGCCTTCCCCTTACTTCGCCACAAATCTCATTTTTTACGCAGGGGGGCGTAACTTAAATGAAGCGAATCTCAGACTAATAATAAAAGCCATAAAAATTAGTCTGATGCAACACTGTCAAATTGTGATCAGCGAACGATTAAAGGGTAGATCAACAGACCGATAACACATCTATCAAGAAGCTAGCAATTGATACTTACATATAGAGTAAACTGCATAAACATAGAATTCAACATCTGCAATAAGAAGAAAAAAAACAAATTTCAGATTCGATTAGTTCATGTAGTCGCAATAAGTCAGTTTTCTTATATAAGTTTATTTCTATTCGATTGTTATCATTCAATGACATTCGGTTGACTGCGCTTCGAATGCCTCGAAATGGTGTTAATTTAAATCAAATGACAAAATATAATAAACGACCATAAAATTTAATCCGAGTGTTCTCTAAAACGATACGAAAAACGTGCTAAATGCCTTGACAAACATTAGATTCCACGACATCAGTCGACTGAAAAGAGTATTTTTTATATGATCATGTAAGTAACTTG
This sequence comes from Drosophila quinaria, assembly GCA_035047525.1. Classification (NCBI taxonomy): domain Eukaryota; kingdom Metazoa; phylum Arthropoda; class Insecta; order Diptera; family Drosophilidae; genus Drosophila; species Drosophila quinaria. Next base: position 12,609,685 of record JAWNPO010000455.1, on the reverse strand, counting down.
AATACCCTTTATTTAAACTTTCAATAAATTCATTTTTCGATTATATGTCAGTAGCATGGCTATCGATCAATATTCAATTGATTTTCCTTTTTTAAAATTCATAATCTGTTATAAAAGTTCTTGTTATAAATTTATGTATAATTAGTCGAGTACTACTCTGATGTTGGGTATTATTTATCATCATTTGTTTCTTTTCTTTGAAAATGAATTAAAAAACTTTGGAGATATATTTATAGATCAGAAATATTTAAAAATTTGTATTTTTTATTTTAGCTTTCATTTCTTAGACGTGCCAATCTGAATTTTCATAAAAATATCGATTTTTATTTGTAGTAAATATATCGATTGTCAGATATCGATTTAAAAAAGTCAATATTTAACGATTTTTTAGTTTCTACTTCCAAATCATAATAATATTTTCTGTTTTAATTCTTAAGTTGAACTATTCGATTTACGATTAATAGTGTGTGGTTGAAATGAATAGACCCGATAAAAAAATTCGAAAACGAATACGAAGTCGTAGATGAGTTGACAGCATATGACACAAAGTAGAAAATGAAAACCAATTAAACTAGCTAATCAAATATTATTGTCATTAGCGCCAACAATTTAAACGGCTTATTAGCAGTACCATTTAGGTGTTTTTGTCTGTTTTCGGGGCATTGTTGTGTGAACGCAAGTCAGCAAGGGTCTGCACGACTGCGTAAATACCCTACACAAGTTATTAGCTTAACTCAGGCATGCTTCAATTAATATGATTGAAATTTTCACAGTCTTGATTGGAAGTAAGCAACTTTATGTTTAATTTTAGGTAGGGTATCTTACAGTCGTGCCCAGCTCATTTCGATTTATCGGTTTTCTCAACTTTGTTTGACTTCAAAAACTGGACAGTTAGCAGCTCAAATTCGTTTTTAACTATGCAAATATTGTATCAATCAATTAGCAATATTATCAGATGTGTATTATATTTCTAAAAGGGCACATGTCAACTTTAAAGAATCAACATGTATGAAGCTGCTGTTCCTAACGGACTTCATAGACGTTACCAAATATGCTGACTATCTGATCTGCTGATCCCACGACTTTTGTTGGACGAGGTGTGCTTAAAAAGTAGGGGAATAGAGAAAGGGAATACGAAAAATGGATGAAGATGTAAAATGAGTACTTTTGTTCAGGCTGTTAACAGGATCATTTGATTCAGAAAATTATATTTATTTGTTCGGATATTTCAATCAAACTCAAGAAATTATTTAGGGTATTCAGAAGCTATGATAATTGTGTTACATTATATGTATGACGTTACTAAAAACACACAGACAAAATGTTATCAAACTAAACATGCCCTGGGGTATGTGTTCAAAATTAAAATAAAAATTATTCTTCAATTTTGCGGGAGGGGATCGGGAGAAGTAGGAGGTTAACGTCACTCCAACTCTACTTGGGACTCTACTCTTAGGACAGAATTGAAATCTTAATAAAGAGATTAAAAAAAATAATTTTAAATGATTAAATTGATTTGTAAATAAAATAAAGAGAATGGTTGCGTATATTCAGTCGCTTGCTTAATGCAAAACAGTTGTTCATTGAAATTGAATTCATTTAACTTGGAAACAGCTGATTTATCACAAATACGATAACAGAAACTTAAAAAGTTCACTCACTAGCTACAGCTAATAAATGCGTCACTTTTTTATTTTATTTTATGTTATGTTATGTTATAATAGCTTCTAAATGTTCTTTGGTCTCCATCATTTCCATTTATGTTTCCACAAAAAAAATTGAACTAAAAATTAAATATTGTTAGAAAAACTTTACAGACATAGCTATAAAATGAAATATATGAAGATCTCAACTATTTGATCCTCTACACATCCTGCCCAACTTGCATTCAAATCGAACTGATATAAAATATAAAAAAAAAAATCAATAATAAAATATTAATTATATGGAAAATTCCATTCTTTGTCAGCTGTTTAGTAGAGAATTTTCCTTTTTCTATTATTATGATTATTATTTCTTGCTAAAACTGGCAGCTACTTTTTAAACCAACCTGCCGTTGAGTGCGAATTGAAAATGGACTTGTCAGTTGATAAGTTAATGGCAATGCGACTGCTTGACAAAAAGTCCTGGCGACTCGACTCAGTTTGAGTTGAGAGTGCTTTTGCCATTGACGTTATAATTGAATCAATAATAAAATCAAAAGGTGCCACAGTGCACACTCCCCCGCCTTGTACCCCTCCCTTGCAATGGGTGCAAGAGTGTTGCCAACCGTGTCCGTGACGACGACGACGACGGTGATGGTGTTTGTGTTGTAGTTGTTGTTGTTGTTGTTGATGTCGGAGTCGATGTCCGTGTCCGTGTCATCGTTGCCAGCAAACAGAGCTGAAAAGGGGAGACACTACACCCCGATATTACTACAGAAAGGAGAAGGGGTAGAGTAGCGATGGGAGTAGGAAAAAGAGCATGAAGGGGCAGCTTTTTATCCTGGGGTCCCTGGAATCTAAGATGGGGCTGAATGATCCAAGTGCCAAGTTAAACAATGACTTCGATAGTCGACTGACTGACTGACTGAACGACTGAATGAATAAGTGAATGACTGACTGACTGACTGACTGACTGACGGACTATGTGTCTGTATAAGTGAGTGTCTCTTTTGCGCTTTAGAATTTGTTATAATGCAAGTGTGTGTAAATGTGTGTGTATATATTTCATTTTTGAACTGTCTCCCTGACAGCCTACGAACATTTTGAGTGACGTACAAAATGATGTCGTGTTGTCGTTGTGTGTCGTGCCACGGGTAAAAGCAACAACGACAACAACAGTGACTGCGACAGCGACAGCGACAGCAACGTCCACATATCCACATATCCACCAGGTTGACTTTTACAGTCCGTACCGCCGGCATTCGTGAGTAGTATGAAAACGACTGAGGGCCCCCGTCCGTCACTCGGGTCCAACATGGCAGTAGTGACTTTCCGACTTGAATGTGCGCGATTTTTCGAGTGCGCGACGTCAAATCATCTAAACTTCTTTTGACTCTCTTCACTCTTTTCCACCTCTTTCCTTTTGAATATTACATAAAAAAAAAACAGTCGCTTTTTTCGACCTTAACCCTTTGGCGTGTCTCGATTTCTGCTTGAGTTTTGTCAGCCTCGTGACAATTTCTTATTAATCATAATTCTGCACACAGTTGTACAAAACGGTTAAGTGAGAACGTTCTCCATAAATTATTTTGGACATTATGATCTTTGCATTTTGCGATCGTACTTCCCATTCCTATATTGAACTCCAATTACAATATGAACTTGTTGTTTGTCAAAATTACTTCCTCCTAATGGTTTTATGTTTTAAATTTAGACATATGTAATTTGAATGCTCTAACACTTGGTATAATTACAAAAAATCTATCATATTAAAATGTATATATACATATGTATATATATATATTGTCGTGAAAAATAACATGTTGTTGGTGTGCATTTTGGCTGAAAAATCGGTATTTTCTCAGATTCAGATGGGGAGCAAGGTGAAAACATAGTCAGATTAAAAAACAAACTAAATTGTAAATTCTACTTTAGTCTCATTAGCAAACATGCAAAGTTTAAAATAAATTTCTTCATATTTAAGCTTAAAAATAAAATTGTTACTTTTTTCCTTAGTCTGAGAGGAAGGGGGGATGAAGACAAGGTCCAATTGAATAACGAAAAAATTATATACTTCTGAATATTATGACTAAGCTTTGTGTCAAATTTTAAGCCTCCAGCTATATATTTAAATTTTATATAAATATTTTACACTTTTTCGCATAGTTGTATGGGGAGGGAGAGGTAAAGGCGTGGTCCAAATCAAAAAAAAAAAATTCTAAATTCTATCTTTATATTTAGAGTTTATGCCAAAATATCGAGTTTTTATGCCATAGTGCAGTGGTGTCAACAGACAGACCGACACAAGGGTTAAGGAGAACGTTCTTCTCAAGTTGTTTGGGCATTATAATCTTTGCTTTTCGCGCTCACAACGAGGCTGACACTGCAACTGAGAGCTCAGTCTTCATATTGAGAATTGAGAAATGTCAGCAGGGTAAAGGGGAAAGGATGAGGGGGTGCAAAGGCAGGCAAAGGAGGAGGGGCTGGGCTTGAGGACTGTTTGCCGGTTTGGTTTTCGCGTTTTGCGTTTTCTTTGAAAGGCACACGTCATGGCTGTGTCAGTGTTTATGCCGACCGAGCGTCCGACCGTGCTTTATATACGTAGACAAGCGCTCAGCCAGTCAGAGTCAGAGTCACAGTCAGAGTCACCCAGTCAGTCAGTCAGTCATTCAGTCAGTCAGTCAGTTATAGTCACAAAAGGAAGCACTTGAAAAAGTGAACACGTTAACGGGGCAAAAATAGTTCGTCGCCTCCTCCAAAATGCCATTCTCCAGGGCAGACCAGGCCAGACCAACTTGCCGCCGCTTCGGGGCATGCAACGCGCTGCAAGAGAGCGGTTTGGGTAGGTGCATTGTGTCGCCCCAAAACACTTGCGAAAGAAACTCTCGAGTCTGTCAATCCCAAAAAAAAAAAACAAAAAACCAAAACAAAAGGCGAAAAATAAAACCAAATAAATGTTAGTGTAAACAAATTGGGTGGTGAAGCGGCTCAATAAATTTAAAATCGATGGATGCAAAATCGTCATGTATTGAAGTATTGATGGTTTTCGGACTCTCGTTTCTTTACATAGTTCTTGTGTTTGATTTCAATGATTGCTGTTTAGATGAATGCGAGTATACAACCACCAGAGACAAATAGATATTTTTTATCTCAGCATCTCTCTCGAATTAAATTAAAATGGTTTAAGTATTGCTTGTCTTAAAATATACAAAAAAAAGTTTAATAAACTCGATACTTATTAAGAAGAAATGACAAAATTTTTTAAAAAACATATCGTTATCAATGTTTTTTAGATGCATGTGATTCAGTTAGAATTTAGACTTTTAGAATTTCTTTAATCATTTATTTGATTTCCATTTTATAGTTAATGTTGTTCATTCATGATATTTTCTATTATAATAACATACTTTGATAAGATGTCGATACCTATTTCCCTACAAAAAATTTATTTAATAATTTCCAATTCTTGATGAAGGGAAACCACTTTTAGTATGCGAAAATTGTGTAGTTTACATAATAATTAGACTCATGACATAAAATGAACATGTGCTGATTTACAGTTTTTCCCCTAACAAAAACTGTCTACAATAATTGTTAGGGTCAATCTGTAACTTTTTACAATTAATTTCTGTCATATTTCTTGACATAATGAATTTGAAGGCATACATTTGAATTTAGTTTTTTACACAAATAACTTTACTAATGTTTTTTCTTGAGTTGGGGTGTTTTTTTTTTTAATATTCACCTTAAATCGATATTTTCATATCCAAAAAGTATATATTCGCGAATATTTGCTGTTTTATCCCAATGAAAACTTTCCAAACAAATTCATTTAGTATTTTCGAGTTTACAAAAGGGATTAGCTATAAATAATATGAAATAAAAAGATGGTAATATAATTATGTTTTCAGTTTAATAATATCCAATTCTTTGATTGTTCTTGTACTCTCTTTTTAGTGTTGTTAAATTGTTAAAAAAAAAGGGGGTTCAATAAACTCTACACACTTGCATTCACATATATACATCAATATATGTGTATCAATATATATTGACCTAAAGCATTTCGATGAGTGATTGGTTATTGCAGCAGCAATCCATTCCAAGATGAATGGATTCAACTTGAGCCTGGCTGTGAATACTTTATGAATACACAACACCGGCACTATATGTTGTTGTTGTGGTTGTTGTTGTTGTCGTTGTCGTTCGTTGTTTTTTATCGGTGTTGCCGATCATGGCAAGTCGGCAATATCAAAACAAAGAGTCCTGCCGTGCCGTCGATAGGATGAGAAAATAAGATAGCAACAAATTGCCATGGATATGGGTGTCTGTAATCGTCAGATTGGGTAACATTTGCTCGTAAAAGTATCACCGTGAATCGACAACAACAACAAGGAGAGCAATGAGAACAACAACAACATCACAAACAGTTGCCCATATCGTTCAAGGCAACGATATCGATACGCAGTTGGCTGCTGCTGCCTGGGAATGTGTGATCTGATGGCCAAAAGCGACGCCGACGCGGACAGTATCAACACCAGCAACAACAACAACAACACTAGCAACAACAACACCAGTAACAACAGAAACAACACCATTGAGAAGCATTGGCAACCGCAGGCAGAATAAGCCATGGCCTATTTCGATTTTTCGAGTGCGTTGCTTGCAAATCGAGACTGAGACTGAGACTGAGACTGGGACTGAGAATTGCAGCTGAAAACTTCAATCTGAGACCTGCTGCAAGTTGCAACTGGGAACTGGGAACTGGGAACTTGCAACTGAGAGATTCTGGTCAACGATTTTTAGCCCTGAAGCCTCTGCCTTTTTGCTTTTTGGCTTTTGCAAACGCAGCATGGTCAAGACGACGACCACATACGGTGCCAAGGCCCACCTGCCCGCCTACCGGCGTTCCTCCTACCTCACTGCTTCTTCTCCTACCTCCTCTGACCCTCTCTTTCCCACTTCTGACCCTCTCTTCCCCACTTGTACTCTATGTTACACAGGCACCAGCATAAAAAAGCTGCCAGTTCAGTTCAGTTCAGTTCGGTTCGGTTCAGTTACGGCCCAAATGTCCAAGCCAAACCGCCAAACTTCAAACACTGCAGCAGAAATTATGACCCCGAGATGTAGAATCATATGTGGAGCATATTTGGATCTCTTAGAGTGAACCTTAGCCTCGAGCTGACCTCTCTCTCTCTCTCCACCTTTTCTCTCTTTCTATAATTCGTAATCAGTTTCGTAATTGACTCCTTGGTAAATTTTTGATTCACTGACTTTGCCTTTAAAATATGTAGGGGATGAATATCTCTATATGATATCGATACAAATATTATGCAGAATATAAAATCGATGAAAATGTATTGGTCATATCACATTGAATATCATTAAGTTTGAATTAAATATCATGTCACTATTCATTTGCTCAGATATCGATTGTCTTTATACTGTTCTCATATACTTTGTGATACTTTCTGAAAGTTTAGATTCGATGTGTAAAAAATTTATTGTTTATATATTGTAAAAGTTAATTCCAAAAAATCGCATAAAATTGAAGCCGTGACATTTGTTTGCTAAAATCTTAAAGAAGCATTAAAAATGACCATGGAGGACATACCGCGCTTAACTACTTTTTTCAAATTAATTTCAAAAGAATGTTCAACTAATTTTTAGCAGAATCGAAATCTGCATTTAAAAATTGACAGAATTACTGACGAAAACATGTGATTAATGACTGTTCTTCATGTTCACTTCATGATTCTGTAAGTTAAATATTGACAATCGATGCGTATTCCGAGTTTAACAAAACAAAAAGAAGCTGAAATACTTATCGAATAATTTGCTATATTTATGGTTAAAACCGGCATGCACTGGAAGAAAAAAGGTGTAAAATTAATTTATGTGCTTGTAAAGCTCATTGTTTAGTCTGATGTATTAGTTGGCTTGTGTTCTACCGCAGATTCTCACGTTTTTTTGAACAACTACAGGACATTGAGAAGCAGAATCCTCAGTTGCAAACAGTCATCAATCAGTCAATCTACTGACTGACGGACAGAGCGACTGACTGACTGACTGACTAACTAACTTGTTGTACTCTTGTTACCAAGTTGAGTCTCGTCGTCGTGTGGTGTTGTGAATTCTCACTCCTTCAATATGATGTCTGAAAGGTTTTATTTATTTATTTTTATGCGGCATTACATTTATTTTGCTTTTTATTCTCATGCCTAGTGAGAGATGTGAGCCCAGATGCCGATGTCCAGACTTCGTCCCTTCCCTTTTCAGCTGTTGTTGCTGTTGCTCCGTTTGCTTATTGAGCTTGAGCTTGAGACGAGATAAGTGGCTTTTTTTCTGTTTTTTTCTTTGGATTTTTTTCTTGATCTACGACACTCTGGACAACGCGAATGGGAATGCGACTTGCAACTTGCACCGTGCAACGCGCAACGTGCAACTTGCGGCAAGCGCGGCAAATGGCGTTCGAAGTATTCGCTTTCGCACATTTTATGATGGCTGAGATTGCCATACTTTTTCAGCCAACTTCTTCTTTCTTACCTGTACGTACATATGTATTGCTGTTGACTGATTGGATTGGATTGGATTGGCTTGGCTTGACTTGGATTGAGCTGAAACTGAACCGAACTGAACTGAGCTGAGTTCAAGTCTCCCCTCTCGTACTTCTCTCTTTCTGGCCCAGACAGGTGTCTAACTGTTGATTTTCATTTCATGTCGTTGTTTGGTTGGACTTGGCTTAGAGTTCGATTCGTCGTTTCGTCGCTGACTTGCTTGCCATTGTTTCACTCAACGTTCATTTTGGCCATCGTCAGCAGCAACAACATTATCATCATCATCATCACCCCAACCAACATCATCTTGCGCCATTGTGTGGCAGCTTCAGCTTCAGCTTCAGCTTCAACTTCGGCTTCAACTTTATCGGCAACTGGTTTTCTGGACATTCATCGTTGTCGTTGTCGTTGTCGTTGCTGTTGCTGTTGCTGCTGCTGTTCTCCCCCTTCCTTTCACCCTTCTTCTTTGCACCTCCCACTCCTTTTGGCCATTGCCTGCGTTTTGTCTTTTAGCCAGAATTGCCAATCATTCGCAGCCGCAATAAAATTACATGAGTAAAATGTGTCCGCGAGCATTCGTGGTACTTGATCGTTTTCAAGAGTGCGGTAATCGGTTTCAATTTCATCTTTATAGTGTTATGAAACTTACGGGGTCCGCAAAAAGAGCTTTCGGGTTTGAGCACCGACGCCGACAACAACGACAACAACAACAACAAAGACGACGAAAACAACAACGACGCCGACGCCTCCAACACAAGACAAAGACAAAAATAGAGACAGAGACAAGAACAAATTCAAGCCCAGCAAATGTGCATAGGCGTCGCTGGAAAACGTTGAGTGGGGATTGGATCCCCCTTTGAAATAAAATAATAATTCCAGGTTTTTATTGAAAAATATCCCGAGGAGAAAAACTGCTTGCCTTAACAGCGCTTATCTCGTTTAATGCAATTTTCACATAAGGCAGTTGCTTGCAGAAGAGTTCCTTAGAGACAAGTGTTTTCTATAGAAATTTTCAGGAAGAAATTCTCTACAGAAAAGTTTTTTTTATAAAGAACTATCCAAGAAATTTGGTTTCTAGAGAAATTTTTTTAAAAGATTTTCTAAAAACACAATACTTTGGGAAAAAGTTCAATTATAGATAAATTTGAAATATACAAAATTTCAAATACAATCGAAATATTTTTTAAAGAGAAGTTATTTCTCGATAAAATCCCAAAAATAAAATATCTGTACTGGCACATACTAATATATGCAATAAGATTTTTCAAAAATTAATATATGAATATACATAAATGTAGAGTACACTAAATATTTTAATCTCGAATAGATTATGACAAAGAGTTTAAGTATTAAGACTATAGTGTTTTCTTTATATATTGCAGGCAGGTTAACAGGAAATAAGTAAGAAGTTTCAATACCATTTTTTTTTTTATTTTTCATAGAAAATTTTTAAACTTCGTCGATAGTTGAACTATTCACGATTTTTGAGTAAGGCGTTAAAAACTAATATCTATAGCTTGCCACTCGTAGTGTGTGTCTACACTGATAAAACCCAGCAACAACTTTTAAATTTTCCAAATTCTCCCAAATATTTTTGTATTTTTATTTTTATTCAACGTCTCTTAAAGTTACACATCTTACTGAAAAGATGACATATTTAAGTTGAATATTCTGAGAATACAGTCTGGTTTTGAACAGTGTACTTATGTGGTGGCTGTCACAAATCTCAGTTACCTAAAATGATGTTTCAGCCCCCAATTGCTGTGGGTATTTATGCATATTCAAGCGTGTCTAATGCTCCATAACTGACCCCTTAACCAAGATGAGAGAGGGAGGAGATGGAGTTGGAGATGGAGATGGAAATGGAGCTGAAGTTGCAGCTTGGAGTCGCCGCCACTGGTTGTTTTCCAGGTGCGATGCAGCTGCCTCTGTAGCTTCTTCTCGTTGTTGTTGTCGGTTGTTGTCTGTTGTTGTCTGTTGTTGTTGTTGTTGTTGTCGACGCTCTCACACCCAACACGCGGTGCCTTCTGCAATATCCGCTGGTAGAGAGAAGAGAGTTGAACGTTGTTGCATGGCGCTGCTGTTGCATAGCTCCTGCTCCACCATTTATTGTGGATAGTTTCCCCCTCAGCTGGCTTCCCCTCCCACCTATCCACCCGTCCACCTATTGGTACTATGGGGTCTGGGCTCTGTTGCCTGTAGAAAGCAATTCACTGTAATTGCTTTGTGACTTATGGCCCGGCCCAACTTGTGCGCTCGCCGATCGTCAGTCGTCAGTCGGCAGTCGTTGTTGGGGCAGGTAGACCAAGTCCAGGCCAGGCCAGTCCTGGCCAGGTTCAGACCATGTACAGATTCGTAGTACTCCTCCTCCTGCTCAGTTGCAGTTGCAGCTGAAGTTGTTTTGGGCTGCTTGAAATGGTAGTGGCGTCTTGACCTTGTCATGCCATTAAATAAATTCAAACAGAAACTAAACTCGCTCTAGGTGTGTGTAGATGTGTGCGTGTGTGTGTGTATAGATGTGTGTGTGTGTGCTTCTGCCTCATCTTCATCCTCATCCTCATGTCGACAACGTTGTCGATGCCGCTCTCTTCAGTTTCGAGTCGTGCGACATGACAAGTGTCCGCCTTCCTCCAGTCCCATCCCCACCCTCTCTCAGCCTGACCTAGGCACCAACTTTAGCAATAAGCTTAAGCTTTAACTTTAACTTTAACTTTAGCAACGTCCAATAGCCCCACCCCCTTTCGGCTTGCCACATGATGAGGCGCAGACGCGGGGCATCAATGGTAGCTGCCGTTCAACGTTCAACGTTCAGCGCTCAACAACCAAAACCACAATCGTGATCCACAACTGGCCACAGCTGCTGCTGCTGCTGCCCCACCCTCTCCTGCCTCCTCCTCCCCACCCACTTTGCCTTGGCATTAGCCATATAACGAGTTGCCATATTTTGATGGATTCGTCTCTCAAAGGTGTAAATATTAACCAAAGGGCAGTGCGAAAACGTGCAGCCAACTCCCCCCCCCTCCCCCGCCCCCGCTCCCTCTCTGTTTTCTTATTTGTGCCCATCTACCTGCTCCAATGCTACATTCCCATTCTCATAGCCAGTTCTCAGTTTTCTTTCCCCTTACAAAAAGTCGCATCATCTTTTGCGTTGTCTGTTGTGCGTGCCTTATATTGTTGTCGTTGTTGTTGTTGCTGCTGCTGTTGTAATTGGTTATTGCTGCTGCTGTTCTTCTACTCCCTCTACTCCCTCTACTCCCTCCACCTGCCTCCTCTCTTTTGTTCTTTTAGTGGGCAATAGAGCAAATTAGGCAGCCATTGATGGCGTATACTTAATGCTCACTTAGTTCCATGTGAAAACATATCGAATTGAACAAGTTTCCCAGCGAATTCTTAAAAGTAAACTATCGAAACACAGCTAGAGATGTCACGCGGTTATAAACAAATTACAAGCTATCGATAATATGCAATATTTGATATTTGTTAAATATTAATTGCACTTCCAAATTTTACACTTCAATTTATACCAAGTTTGTGTCGATATGTGATATACATATGTAAGCTAAATATACTGTATTTCGATTAATTCGAACAAAAATGAAAAATAAATCGATAGTTCATTATATATATTTAACTTAGTCATCATTGTGGATACCAAACGGTAAGACTAAGGAGGTTGCATTTTTCAAGCAACATAGCGTGGCAAGAAGAGAACAAAGCCTCATATAAACCTTCTCTGAATGCTGTTATAATTTACATACATGACATCCACATTATATGCAGCATGTAATCAATAACCAATAACCGATAAGCATATTTATGATTCAGTAAACAAGTATCACATAAATAGATAAAAATATCTTGCGATCTTCTCATATAGCAAAATTTCCTCAGCTTTTTTTGAATTTGATGCTAGATAAAAGTATGAAAATTAAATCGATTTATCTATTAATAGCAAATTAATAAATATTTGTAAGACTTTAATGAAAAATTACTTTAAAAATATTCACACTTAATTGGTACATCATTGTATCATTTATAGCATAATAGTGTTATCGATAACTAGTCGATAGTTTCACTTAAATATGCTTTCTGCAAAAAAAAAAATAAAATATTGTTCTTCACAAATAATTAACTTTTTACTATTGTCGGCTTATCGATAACTCGACCTTAATCGATAGCTTTCCATACCTCAACTAGCACTCTTCTTTGATTACAATCTCAAGAAAACTAGAGACTAGAGCTAATTCTTTAATAAGCATACTAATAATAATATGATATGATAATGAAGCACTCCATTAAGTTGCACAAGTGCCCAAAGTGGGCGTGGCTAAGAGGCTTGTTAAGTAGATGAAAGCATAATCCATATTTTTAAGACAATCGCTGATTCATTAGAGCGAAAATAATAAAGCTGGCTAAGATTGTGGGGCAAAGTTAGGAGTTTTTTTTGTGGATGGAATCATTAACATACTTGTATTTCGATATTTCGATTGCCAATGACTTTCGCATGCGAAATACAGGAAAAGTTGCACGCAACAGGCCAAAATAATGATCGAAAGGGGACAGAGACAGAGACACAGAGAGAGAGAGAGAGAGAGAGAGAAGGGGGGGAAATGCATTGTCATCCCGTTGTTAATGTTGTCTTCGACTCTGGAGGCGCACAGCGCCAACTGTTGTCCAGTTATGACGAGTGCCCCCCACACCGAGCAGCGAGTGGAGTGGAGCAAGAACATTGACTAATCAACATATCAGCACGCTGCAAGTGAGACCAAGTGAAGAAGAGGAGAGATGAGATGAGAAGAAAAGAGATGAGGAGAGGAGAGTTGAAGAGCGGAGAGGTGAAAGCCAACTGGCTTTGCGTGTTTGCGACCAACCCATGCGGCGTGGCAATTGCAACAGATAATGGTGCAAAGTGCCGGCCAAGAAGTTGCAGCATCGAAACCAAACCAAACCAAACGAAACGAATCGAATCGAATCCGGGCGCGACTTGGTCGCTTGGAGAGTCGCAACTCAGCTGATGATGCCGTGCTTGGACTTCGGCTTGTCATTAGCTCACAGCTGCCAGCGTGAGCTCAATTACAGGCGCTGCCCCAAAGCCGGCAACCTGCAACCTGCAACGTGCCACATGTATTCCCATTCCCTTTCCCATTCGATGGCCCAACTTGCGGCAGGAAATAGCATGCCATTACAAAATTGTCCCACATCATCAATAAAAATACATTGCTTTAATTGTGTGACACTCGAATGTCAACTGAGTCTCTTGCCTCATTATGGGGCAGGCTCAAGTTTCTTCCTCCTCTCCCCTTCTCCTCTTTTCAAGCCACCCGAGGACACGGCCTTGAACGTTGCCGCCTCCCCAAAAACTGGCTTCACTTTTCCGTCAGCTAATTGCAGACCGGCCAACAACAAAACCAATCGCAGCTTTTCGAGGCACAAACAGCAAAATGTTGCAAGGTACCTCGCTTCTTATACCCAGCATTGAAAAATGTGCAAAATAAAAACGGGTATTTTAGATCTGTGGAGATTAATTTTAAAGGAGAAATGAGACGCTCATTTCATAATTCGTATCGATTTAGAACTGTTCGTCCGTATATTCATGTCAATTAGAGACCAAAAAATTTAGAGGCATCAGATTAAAAATATATAATTATCCGTATATCGTGATATAACATTTAATTCTTTCCCTAAAAAAAAAATGGAATTACAAGAACAATATTGCAGAGAAAAAATATGCAGGAGTGGCACAGAAATCGTTTTCGCTCGAATATCACTTAAATTGCATTAAAATACTTATATTTTGTATTTTTTTAAGTTGTCTTATGTAAAAATGACATTTATGAGACCAATATTCTTCGCTCTACTGCAAAAAATAAATCTATAATTGATAATTATGTTGAAAAAAAAAAGTGCCATCCGAATTTTTGGCAACAAAAATTTGAACGAAAAATTCTTACTTATTCATTTATGATCAGTTTACTTAGGCTTTGTAATGTACTTCTTTGTCAGTGCAAGATTATTTACCGAGGCACCGTCACGAGTATTAAAATGTTTTTTGCTTTACGAAATATTTAAACTTATTTGTTATAAATTCGAAACTATACCAAATAAAATTGAAATTTAATTATAATGTTATTTGAATCGAGAACTTCTTCTGGATACAACAAAATAACCAAAAACTCAATTTTTGAGAATATCGACAGGTCTTGAACAAACTGGATTTTTTTTTGTTGAAAATAACAAGAAAAGTTTGAATGAATTAAATTTTAGTGTCTTTTAAAAAATTAAAAAAAAAATTCTATAACTCTATAACCTGCACTTTTTTCTTGGATAATGGTAGTTTGAGTTAGGGAAGTTCGACTGTATCTTGGAACCAGGCACAGGGTACATCATAGTAGAGCACACTCTATTAGAGCCTTGTTGTTGTTGTTATTGCCGTTGGCCATCATCAGCGCGGCTCGTTAAAACTTAGGCAGCAATCTGAGAGATGGCTCAAGTTGTTGTTGTTGTTGTTTTTGGTGTTGTTCCGGGCTTTCTTTGCCGTGTTGCAACAAAAACAAAAACAAAGGTATCGAGAACAACAACCACATTGTGGAAACTGCTTCGGCATGCGTGATAATTTGAATATAAAAGCATATTACTTAGCCCACAAAGCGCTGCAAGCGTCCCATGACGATGACGATGACGACTACATCACCAACAACCAACAACAACAAGAAAAAGCCAAGTTAAAACATTAATTTCTCAGACATCAAAAATGCATAATTAATTTAACATTTCAACTTATGTCTCTATCTCCATTTCCATCTGCGCATCTCAAACTTGGAGGATTTTCCCACATGCCAGCGAATTGTCAACTGTTTCCTAAAGACTTGACTAAAACGCTGAAAAGCTGAAAAACTGAGGCTATAACTAGACTTGGAGTTGGTTAGATTTTTCGGATATTTTCTCTCTCAGTGTTTTTTTGTAGAGCAATTAAACGCCGACTTGATGCGAGTTTACGATGTGAAAAGAAGCCATTAAGGTCGCGCATGTCACAAATTAGCCAAAATTACAAAACATTTAATCTTTCAAGCCGCCGCAACACACACACACACACACACACACACACACACACACACACACACACACACACACACACACACACACAACACACACACACACAACACACCGAAGAAAAAAGCACAGCAAAGCGACAGGCGACAAAACCCGCAACTGAAATACATTAAAATTAAAAAAAAAAAAAACAGAAAATAAGCTCAACACAAAGCGGGCCACTTGAATAGCATCATTTTGTCATTAAACTCACAGCACAGCACAGCATCACATAAATATATATGTACATAAGTTGGTTGATTGAAGCTCTAATTACAATTGAGTTTCTAAACATCAAATTGTAAACAGGTGAATTGTTTCATATCTTATTCTAATTTTATCTACCATTAAATAGAAATTATTCTTTGTTCAATACATCCATAAAATTTCACATTTTATGATAAGTTTTGTCTCTTTATGTTAGCTTTATATATGTATATCATGTTGCCAGATTGACAGACATATTTAATTATGCAGCTGGCAACGCCAAAGTAGTTTTAAATTGCAACTCAAATTAAAGTTGAGATTACATTTCAACATTTATAAGACTCAAATTTTGATAAAAGTTTCACCACATTCACTTATTCTGAGCATATACATAGTTTGAAAATGCAGTTGCAGTGTTGTCAGATTGTCGGAACTGCTAAAAACAAATTTGCTTTACATTTTTATTAGAATGATCTCAATGATCTCAAATGTTCAGTATTTAGTATAATCGATCGATAGTATTTATCGATAAATAAATCAAAAAAATAAGAGAAAGGGAAAGTTATATCCATACTTAAGTGAATATTGAGTAATAACTTGCCTAATTGAGCTGAGAATGCATCAAAACGACAAGAAGTCTATACAACAAAATGCGCTTCCAATTCCCAAGTAGTTCTAGCGGATTTCAAGTTAAACAATAAAGCGCATTTGCAATGAATAACAGAAGTTGCAATGAAATTACGACTTAATTAATGCGAATGAGTGAATGAATGTGTATAGTGCGAGCAAAAAAAGGCTTTTATGATTCACAAGCAGTTCTTGCCACAGACACACTCAGACAAGTTGATAGGTGTTGCTTTGGTTGTGGCAAGCACTATGATAATATTTGTGTGCACACTCACAGCAATTGCCACAAATAGAAATGTGGCCATGTTGCAAAGTATTTATTGACTTATAAATGCACATGTGTATCCCATGGATACATGTTGTATCCAACAGATACGCACAGTCGGGCAAAGTGCCAAAAATTAAATAAAAATGAAAATTGAAGTGAAGAATGCAAAGCTTTGATTAGCTTTGATTTTGCCGTTCAAGAGTTGATCTTTTTGTTGGCCTAAAGAGAACATTTCCAAACGCTGATTCATCCCACATAAAAAAAATTATAAAAATTAGACTGGTATTTCAGTTTATTTTTGGATTTTTTTTTTTGTTTGGTTTTTGATTTTTTTTAATTGAGGCATGGTAATTATTTTTGGTTATTTTTGACCTTGTCGGAGATGAAACCGCAGCTAAAGGCCGATAGATCGTAATGGAAATGGATATGGAGGAGATGGAGATGGGGAGACAAAGATACAGATACAGATGCAAAGCTACAAGATACAGTTTTGAGTTTCGAGTTGAAGTTGAAGTTGGCAATCTCTCACGGCCTCGTGACTTTGACTGTGACTCTGAATTGATTTTTTGTATGAAATATGAAAAGGAATGAAATAAAACTGAATTATATACGCATAAATGTATCCGTATCTATAGCTGTTGGCGTAGTTGTATCTGTATCTGTATATGTATCTGTTGAACGCATGTTTCCCCCTTTCAGCAAATCGGAGCAATTTGATTTTGCTTATTATTTCAGGCAGGGACGATTAAAGACTCTTCGAGTGGCCTGCTGTATTTGTAGATGTAGATGTAGATGTAGATGTATCTGCAATTGCAATTGTAAACGTATTTATTTTGTCTGTGTATTCTCGTACTTGGCTTGTTTTTTACCTTGAACCGCGACCCCATTGAGGCCGACAGCAGACAGTGATTCAGCGAGAGAGAGAGAGAGAGAGAGAGCGTGTGAGATAGAGAGAAACTATATGGCGAACAGCGGGAAGCGGGAAATTGTGATCGCGATTGCGACTGTGATTGACGAGATGCCGGCATGCAGGTCCGGGACAAAAAACTTACACACACATCAACATCAGATGCAAAAGTTGATTCAAGATTTAATTCAGCAAGAAAAAGAGACATAAAATGGGGAACTTTATGAGTAAACATTGAATAAATGGATAAAGCTTGATTAGCGACAAATAGAAATGTTACGCATACGTAATGTGGTCCCAATCATTGACAGTACTTAAACACACACAATTCGACATCGTTTTAGATGAAACTGTAATTTTTATTTTGTTGGAAAAAAGATCAGCAGAATAAGCAGTGAAAACAAATGAGAATAATTATTAAATAGAAAGCAATGTTTAGAGTCTATATAAAGAAATCCGAAATTTGTTAACAGTTGCATTCTATGATTCTTAAGCTTCTTAATAATTCAAGAGTCTCTGACTTTGCCCGTTAATTAAAACTTATTGGATTAAAAAGTTTAAAAAAGTAGTATCTTGGTACCTAAAATAAATAGCGAATGAAATTTGCTAAATTTCTGATTTTGACATATTTACTTTTCTCTTTGAATATTTTTATTTTTTCCACTCTGTTCTTAAGTACATCACGATCTCAACGACAGATGGCGCTGCTTTAACTGCCGTTATCCGCTTACACAAAATATGAGGATACTTATTTATCTTGTTACTTATTATTTGTCAGTTAAGTCCAGTTCTGTTGAGTGCCGTGACGAGATGCCAATTGAGATCCTGATTATCCTTATTTTTTGGCCAATTTTACGCATTCGTTATGGCAATGGTTGCCTTCTTTCTTTATCTCCCCTTCTCATTTATTACTTACTCAACTTTTTTTGTGCAAAAAATGAAACAGAAATGGAAAATAAAACATGCAACAAATTTAGTATTTTGGGTTTATAGCTACCCTGTAATTACGTTTAGGGGGAACGCTGCTGACACCCTCTCTTTTTGAAAAAAGGGTGGTTAAACTCACTTCATTTTAAATAACTTATAATCGAAAGTGTTGAAAATAACAGATGAAAAGTTATGTAATAAAATGAGAATCACACTAGTTTGTTATACCCGCCACTGGCCAGTTTCAATGGGTATGGGAATATAAAAAGGCTTTGAAATGGCGTTTTCTGCACAAAGCATTTGCGGGAAAATTCAATTTAAAGCCAGCCACAACAACAACAACGACAACAACAACAACGACAACAACGACAACAACGACAACAACAACAACGACAAGAGGCGAGACACCAAAAAAGCAGCGAGTGCAATAAATTGTTTCATTCGCGGCACAACGCGCACCTGACACATAAGCTCCGAATTGTCGTCTTCATCGTCGCGTCGTCCTCCTTTTGGCCATAATGCTGCTTGTGGCCAGGGTTGTGTCTGTCGCCGGATCGAAATGTGGATCGAAACGGATCGAAACGGAACGTCCAAAAAGGCATCAGTAATAATAGCAACAACGACTTGTACATTGAGTTCCGAACATCTGGTGACTTGCTGTGCCACCGCGCACAGTGGTTCCGAATGCAGTGCAATTAGCCAAAGTGCATAAAAATGGTAGTTAAAGTCTTGGCAGATTACCATGTGGATTACCTACACTTGAGGCTAAGCGATAAACCTATTTTAACTATTCACATTCCCCTTCTCTCTCTCTCTTTCATTTTCTCCATTTCTTTCACTTACAACTCTTGTTCGTGCCACAAATTGGCTTCTCGTGCGTAGTTCGCGTTGCAGCCCACAGAAAAAATCACAGCTTTAACATGCATAAATATTTATAATAAAATTGGAAGAGTAATTTAAAACAAGAGAGGACTATTCTAAACATTTAATATCGATATAATTTGATAAAAATAAGGAATACAAAAGTAGCTCATATTTAAAAGAGATCCAATTCCATAGCCTTAACACATTTAAGAGAATAGCTATACTGTGATCGGTAAGAAATGTAAGAAATTTTATAGAATAATTTGATAATTTGACGTTTTGGTAGAAAGAAATAGAACTTAATTCTCAATTCTCTGTCACTGTTAACAGAATAAGTTTTTTACAAAAATTGTTGATATATATAAAGAGTTTTGGAATATATTCATAATAATAATCATTATTATCACACTGTGTGTAAAAAGAAGTTTTTGATAAATAAAATAAACTATTCAGTGCGCATTTTGAAGTAGAGTTTTTGGTCAAAATGATCGATATAGCATTCAAAGACGATTTATAAAAATAAATGCCCATACTGTTCAATTTCCACACTTGATAAATATAATTTATGGGAAATAGTAAAACTCCAGATAACAAACAAAATAGTTATTATTATTTCCATTTTTTTTGTACAAATGAATTTTATCTTTTGATTTTAAAAGATTTTGAGAATGTGAAGACGTCAGTCTCGTAGCTCTTACCGTTTTGGCATAATATGTATGTGTAGTATATTCTTTCGCACATTGCAGCATATTAGTGCATGCGTGTCTGGTCCCACTGTGCAGCGGCGACACTGCAATTATTTGAACGGGCGCGGGTGCATGTGGTTACCGCGGGCATCACAGCGGGCAAGGGGAAGAGGAAGAGGAAGAGCCAAGAGCAAAAGCAGATTCAACGGATTATGAGTGAGGAGCTGGCGCTGGGCAAGCAACAGCAACAACAACAACAACAACGATGACGACGACAACATGTCGGCATGTGAATGTCCGTTGTTTCAATGTGGCCCCCTCTCCCCTTACAGAATAAATGGAGGGGGAGGGGACGGAGAAGGGGCACACATGTGTATAATGTTGTTGTTATTGCTGCTGTTGGTGCCTGGTTGCAATTTCATGTTGTGCCACCGCCGGGCAACGCTGAGCAAACTCAACTCTGAACAGAGAGCGTGCAAAATGATTATTGTCCTGCTTAAAAACTGACTGAGGAATGAGGACTGAGGACTTTCAAGAAGGGTTCCACAGAGTATCGCTTTCAGACGCCAGCACGATCATCTTCCCTCTCTCTGCGTTACCCATCTCCCTCTCTCTTTATCTCTCTCTGTGTTCCGGAATGGCTTTCCACCTCATTATAACTTGGCTTTAGCTTGCTAATTCATGACGAAATATGCTAATTAATAACCGGCAACAAAAACGGGGCAAAGAGAGACAGACAGAGACAGAGAGAGAGAATGGGACAAGTGCCGCTCAACTTGCAACTTGCAACTTGTTATTGCAGCTGACGCTGATCGTCTCAATACAACGGTGAACCGATCAAGATCCGTCAAGGATCTATAGATTATTAATTTTAGTTTTCTTCTACATAAGAAGATTTAATATTTTCGAAAAATATGTGAAACAAATTCGGAAACCAAGTAATTCAAGAAAAGATTATGACATTTGGCCTTAAAATATATGCCATTCTCTTAAAGTATCCAGTTATTATTTCAGTTCTTCTTGATATTGTTTGTGTCATTGCTTTATTGTTATTATTATATTTTTACTTCAATATCATTACATTTTAATTATCGTTAATTCTCATTAGCAGTCACATTATTATCATTATCATAATGATTAGCTATTTATATTTATTATTTATATAAAATGTACTATCAATATGATTGACATTATCGCTGTCCTTCACAATATTATTGAAATTATCATTTTCAATGGCATTACAATAATATTGTAAATGTTTATCAATCGGTGTAGCTATAGCATTGGTATTTTCATTATCATGATTATTTTCAATATTATTTGAATTTCAAGTATATTGTTTATAAAACAACATTAACATTTCTCTCGAAATATTGTTTAAAATTAAAAAGTATTTACCTATTTCTAAAGTCCGACTTTAATGACCTCAATTTCAAATTCCATTAATGCTGAATAAAACAAATTAATGGAGCTTTTAATTTAATGCAATATTTTTAACAACTTTCCCATAAGCCAAATATATTCAGTCGCTAGGTGGCGACACTTGGCTAATAGCTGATTTATCAGCAATTTGTCAATATTTATGCTTTTTATAAGCAAACTTTGTGGTGGGCACAAAAAAAACTCTTTTAGTGTCGTTGTTTGTTTGTTTGTTTGTTGTTTATCTGTTTTTGTTGTTGTTGTTGGTGGGCTTGGAAGTGTCTGGTTAGTTAGCATGGATCGTTGCAGCTGCAGGTGCATTGATGCATTTATGGAGAGGCAGGGGGGCGGGATCTCAAGGGGCGGGAGGTGAGGTGAGGAGTCACTGTGAAGTTGGCGTCAAGCGTCAACGCCTGAGCGACAATTATGGCTGGCAATCAAGCATGGGTAAGACAGAGAAAGGGCATGGGTAGGAGGAGGAGAAGCGAGGAGGGAGAGTGAAATAGTGTGAAGAGAGTGGAGAGTGAGAGGGGGGCGTTGGGGAGGCGTTGGATAGTTAAGTTGGGTGCGGTGGCTTGTTGACTTTTCTGTCATTTTTAGCACTACGAACAGAGCCTGGCCAAAAGGCCTTATGCACAGATCGTAACAATAACAGCAACAACACCAACAACATCGACAACAACACCAACAACCACATCGACAACAACAATGTCGATAACAACTGAAAAAAGTCAACTGCCGCTCTATTGCTAATTATAAGCATGGTGTAAATTTACAAGGCCTGTGTTTACAGCTCACGAACAAGCGATTATATGGCTATATAGTTCTAGCCATATCTTTGCCCCACCCCCTTCCCCCTTACCCTTTTCACCCTGCTCCATCTCCTTCCCCTTTCTCTCTCTCTCTCTCTCTCTCTCCCTCTCTCTTTGTGGTTATTTAGAGCTGTGCGATTTGACAAAGGCATATACTATATGTAAATGTAAATATTAAGACAACTGGGCAAAATCGGGGAAATTCTTGGCATCCCGCACATGGAGTATAGACAGAAAGACACACGGCCAGACAGAGGACAGTCTGGCGGACACTCGGACAACTGCAGGAACAGTTTGCATTCAGTTGTAGACTGTAACTTGAAGTTGAATATATACCATGGGTAAATTTTCAGTTATAAATAAAGGTAACATTTTTTAAGCAGCATATTTATTATTTTGAATACCAATTTCTATATCAATATATTGTGGATTTGACAAATATTCTAAAAACATTATGTTTATCCCTCATCTCTTCCACTTCTACTTTAACTTAAATTTATTGAGAGTTATCTATTTTTTTTTTATTTTTAATCCTAAAGTTTGTTCTATTTTAAATTTATTTTTGCTTAACAAAACATAATGTAATGTAGATTTTCAGAGTTAAGAAACAAAATTTATTTTAGACCATCACTACATTCGAGTTGACAAAAAACTGATAGAAAATATTTTTTACAATGCCCGTTCCAGACGTAATAATCACATAAATAAGCTAAGTGAGTTGTAAGTGTTCGGGGTATTCCCAGTCAAAAGCAAGTTAAAAAAAACTATTGGGAGATTTAATTTCAACGAGATCTGTAATTTATTGTTATGTACATAAATACCAAACATGAAAAATTGTCGCAACTTAATTGTGCAATGATTTATTTTTATTATTCCACTAATCTAAAAGCTCATTAAAGTTTAAAATATGAAAGCTTGACATTTTTTGTCTATATCTGCTCAGATTTTTCATAGATCAGATAGAATAAAACAAATTTGATTCATAATCGTTTGGCCCGTAATAAACAAAATAAAGCTTTATATTTGAAAGCTCACATAAAACATATGATATTGAGAAAACATAAGCAATATTAAAAGATAATTAAAGACTGGGTAGTTGTCAACAGCAAAGCAATAAACAACTTATTTTTACGCCAATAGCACAAATTTGGTTAAGTTTTGTGTCGTATTTAAAAAAATTATTTGAAGAAATTTTCAAAGTTAAAAGTTAATATTAACTTAAAGTTTGTCCGTTGAAAAAGTCCATTAAAAGCTGCAATTAAATAACTCAACTTAAAGTCAAAAGCACAGATAAATGTAGTTTCTGTGTGACATTATTTTTACTAAGCTGGGAAAATCTCGTTTTACTGACAGATTACTCAAAAAAAAACTTGGGAAGACTTAAGTGTTAGATTTTACGACACTTATTATTAGAAAAGCTCATTAAAGCTGCACTGAAATGCGAAGTGTATAAAATAAGATAGCTTGTGAGTTTTGTTTTTAAACTCTATCTACAAAAAAATACCATTCATTTCATATTAGATTAATCCGAACAAAATTCCCGTGAAGCACATTTAAGCTTTTTTATAAGTAGAGAGGAAGTAATATCCTTAAATTGAAATCTAACATGATAGATGATATTTCTTTGGAAAAACCCACCTGAGTTTGATATTGTTCTCCTTGTTCTCTCCTCTTTTAGTGTTAACTCCTTTAGGTGATGTGGTATTTTTTGTTTGTTTTAGTATTTTTCTTAAATTAGTATTTTATCTCTTGATTTTGTTTTCGTTGTTTTTCGTCAAATGCGCCAAAGTTGTGCTTAGTTAAGGTTTTAAGTTTAGCTTATTAGTTATTTAATTGGGCACACACACACGCACACATACCTATTCACACATACGCACACACACATGTGTGTGCACATACATGCAAATACTTGTAGTTGTTGTTGTAATTGTATTTTTGAGCATTTTTATTTGTTGTTGATGTTGTTGTTATTATTATTTTTTTTTTAATTTTCGTTACCTTTTCGCCTATATATTTTTTTGTTGTTTTCTTTTCCTTTCTTTTTATTGCTTTTCACATCTTTACACCTTTTTGCTGTTAATTCTGATCACATCTTAATTATAATTATTATGTTTATGTTTATGTTTATGATAATGTGTGTGTATTGTTGCTGTTGCTTAACTGTAAATTGAAGTTATTGTTGTTGTTGTTGTTTAGTGCAATAATTTTGATTGCGCTCGATTTGCAGACGACTAAAACGAGTTCACAATTTCTTTTGCTTTTGGCCAAGTTAATATGCTGAGACACACACACACACACACACACGCACACAACACACACTTTGTATTATTAGAGCAAAAAAATGTTGGCGTAATTTATTTAATTCGATTTTAGCTAACAAATGTTATTATTATTATGGCCGCTGCTGTAGTTATTGTTGCTTATTGTTCTTGTTGTTGATCGCGTGTGTGTTCATGTGTTTGTGTTGGTCTTGTTGTTGCTGTTGTTGTTGCTGTTTGTCAATTGTCCGTCCGCGTACGTTTTTTGCGACAGGCAGAAGCAGCAACGCCGCCGCTTTTAAAAACGGTTATAAAATCCGCACGACACAAAATTTGTTGCGGCGACGGCGACGTTTTCTGCTGCTGCTGCTGCTGTCGTCGTCGTTGTCGTTGTCGCTGCTGTTGTCGCCATTTTTGCTTGGCAAAACTTTTGTGCACTTTGCACTCGCTCGCACACACACACACATACACATACATACGTGTGCAGGCTAATGCTCTCTCGCTCACACACACACAATCAGTCAGTCAGTCAGTCACACGTACGGCACAACGACACAAACAACAAAACACACACCCGCACCCGACAACGACAACGATAACGACGACAACAACGACAACAACGATGACGACGACGACACACACAATCAAAAACTCATTCGGCTACTTGGGTGCACACGCCCCCTCCACGAGCGCGCCCTAAAACTCGCTCGGCCACCAGGCAAAACTCTCCGCAACTCTCTCACTCTCCACCTCACTCCACTGCACTCTCCACGCCCCAACTACTGCTTTGCACGGATTCTAATAAAAAGCCAGCAGCGCTCAAGTAGAAGAAGAAGGAAAAGCCACAAAACAAAAAAAAATACTTTTATATAAACGACATCAACCAAAAACGTGCTGAGACAGACGAAGGTTTTGCGCGTTTGCTTTCGACCAATGACACTCGACGACAATATTAAAGAACACACACACACACATACCCACATGTATATACACACATACAGGCAGTCGCAAAAAACGAAATGTCGTCGTCGTCGTCGTCGTTGTCGTCGTGCGAAAGGTATTGGAGTCGGCAAAAGTGGAAGGGGTGGAGGGGGTTGGGGCAGATGCTGAGGGACAGCAAAATAAAAAAAAAAATTACGCAGGCCACACACACTACCTCAAGGCGACGGCGACGACGACTATGTAATCCAATCGAATTGAGAACAAACACACACAAGCAGAATGAGAGGGGGAGGAAGAATAAAAAACGAACGCAATTGAATCGTTGAAACCAATCCAGAGGACGCACAAAATGACGAAGCAGAAGACCAAAAGGCGACGACGACGGCAGCAGCAGCGACAAGCGACAAACGACGGGCGACACTTGTGTATGTGTGTGTGTGTGATGTGCCTGTGTTTATTGTGCGAGCGAGAAAGCAAAAGGCAATTGGAATGCGAATGCAAGCAAAAAAGCAAGCAGTGCTGGAATAGGAAGGCTGTTTACAGTTGTTGTTGTCGTTGTTGTTTTTCTTGTAGGTGGTGTGCTGTCCTCTGTCCTGTTGCTGAGCAGAGCGAGAGCGCGACCCCTACAACAACAACAACAACAACACAGCCAACCAGTGGCGACAATTGAGGGTAGTCATTTTTTATGCTTCGCCCTGTACATAACAAGGCGACGTCTGCTTATATACTATGTATGTGCGTATGTGTGGGTGTGTCTGTGTGTGTGGGGTGGGGGTGTATGTGTATGTTCGTGTTAGGGGCAGTTCTCTTTCATGTCCAGACGGAGAACCAGAAGAAGAAGAAGATAAAGCTGTTTCACTTGCAGCAAAAAATTCTTTGCATTTGCATTTATCACATGACACACTAAAAAAAAAACTAAACAGAAAAAAAAACATTGAAATTTATTTGGAAATTCTTGTATTTTGAATTTTTGTTTTTGTTGTAAACGCAGCACAGCAAAAAAATTAATATTTAAATAAAATCGAAATCAAATAAATTCAAACCGATTTTGACTGTTCATTTTGTTTTCTTCCAATAAATAAATTATTTTTGGTTTGTTTATTATTTTTGCCGTTTTAGCGACGGCAAAACAAGACGCGCGCGCGCAACAGCAACAACAACAAAACAGAAACAGAACGCAACAGAATCGGATCGAAAGAACAGAACATACAGAGCAACATACACAAAACGACAACGAGAACGGCGACAAGGCGACAACCCCAACGACGACGAGAACGAGGAACTAAGAACAACAACAACGACAGTGCAGCCACAGCCACCACAGCTACGACAACAACAACAGCAGTAGTAGCAGCAGCAGCAGCAGCAGCAGCGACGACGACGACGACGGCAACGGCTGCTGGCTTTTAGCTAAAATATCGGTAAGCAGTTCACAAAGAGAGACGACGACGATTACGATTACGATTGCGATTGCGATGCGATTGCTGCGATGGCGACGATGCGGCAGCGGCAACTCGACTTTACTGTTTGAAATCACATCCACCGTCAACCGTCGTCGCCGCGCGGTTGCTGCTGCTGCTGTTGCTGTCGCTGCCTCTGCCGTGTTTGGCGCTCGTGCTTGTTGGACTCGGGGACCGAGCAAAAATAAATACACACGTACACACACTCGCACAAGAGAGATTCTCTCTCATGCAGTCTAACTGAACGGTCACTGGCGGCCGCACACACACACACAACACTCGTACACGTACAGGCCCATTCAATGTATATGCATGCACACATACATGTACTGGCGCCGCAAGTGTCCATTCGCTTCTGTGCGTGTTGTATTGCTTGCTCCCTCACTCTCGCTCACGCCCAGCCCATAAGCAACAAACATAAATACACACACACACACACAGAGAGTCAAAATAAACGAGCAAGCAGTTCAAATTTAATATCAGCCACATTGTTTCCACGTTCGCTCTTAAGAGAGCACTTAACTGCGCTCTTTAGCATTTTCTCTTTATGTGCTATTCGAGCGCACACTACAAAGGCTAGGCATATGACAAAAGAAGGCAAAGAAGGTGTGACTTAATATAACTTAATATTTGTGGACAAAATATGTTGCATTAGTGCAGTGTTGCCAATTTGTCGTTTTTTGCTCACAGATCCGTCCGATTTGAAACTGCGAATTGCGGACAAATTTTAAAGCATCCCCTATCCGTAAAAATGCTGTTCTGAAATTTATTTTACTTATCCTCTTATCAACCTTTTTTAATTTTTCTTTAAATTCATGAAATGGCAGAGAGCGGCTTTTTTTTTGTCGCTGGGTGTATGTGTCATCTTTTATATTCATTTTCGAATCGCCGAATAACTTTGAAATGTAAAAAATAAAATTGATGAATTTCCTGTGGAAAATATTTTGAAAATCGAAGTTATTTTTAAAGCTATGATATTATTATATGAATTATTATTATATGTATTAATAAGAAAACATTGTCTGTCCAGATTTTTTGTCCTTTTAAATAAATCTGTTCGTTTTCTGCCTTTTTTTGGGTTTAACCGGCCTTTTTCCGTTTAGAGACGTTGGCAACACTGCATTAGTTTGATAAAATTGGCCTTATTTAATGTACAAAAATTAAATTTATGAAGAATAATAATTTTAGGGATATAAATTTATAAAAAAAATATATAAAATACAACTTGTGACACATTTCAAAATAAATGTATTATTAACAACAGTAGAATTAACAATTTGTGTACAATAATTGTTTGTATTCGCAAGTGTTTCCTTGGAAATGTAGGGTATCCAGTGGTTCATACATATATCCGACAGCTGTCTCTGTCGATGGCCAGAGTGTGATTGGCAGCAGAGGCGGTGGACGGGGAGAGGGGAGGATGGGTGGTTCAAAGAGGAGGGGGTGGGGTGTGGGAGAAGGTTGCCTTGAATCAAGTGTGCACTAATGAAATAATTAATTACGAGCACAAGCAGCAAATCCAGGCAAGCCCCAACCCCGCCCCCTCCTTCACCCCTTGTGCGCTCCATCACTTTCCCTCTCCGCTCCCTCTCTTAATTTCTCTTGATTCCATTGCAGTCACATCTTCCACAGCAGAGTCCATGGAATATACATACATATGTATGTACATATGTACATATATGTATATATATATCTCTATCTTTATGTCCATTTGTAACTGTATCTGCTCGCTGGACATCTCCAACTTTAAGTGCACTATATACATACATATGTACATATCTATATGTATGTATATGTATGTAAGTATGTATGTGCATCGTTGTCTTTGTTGTTTTGGCTATGCAGCCAATAATCTAATTTAATTAAACCACTTTAAGTGATTTCTTAGCCGCAAAAACTGCTTCCATTTACATATATGTACATATGCATGTTCGTACATACATACATACTTACATATGTATTTGTAATTGTGCACGCTCATCTGAAACAAATCATCGAATCAGTTGAAATACCTCACACAACTTTTATTTAGCATGCGATCGTTTCAATTGCCACAAAAAAATAAGAAAATAGTACAAATATAAATAAAAATAAAGAGAGAGAAACTGGAAAATATTGGGAAAACTTGTGGGGGCGAAAATGGATGCTTTTAATTTGCTTGGCAAATCAATTGCCGTCGGCAATCGATTGCAGAATTTAAATATATTTTGGAGATTTAATAAACCCTTAAAGAAAGAAATAAATTACAATTTTGAATGAAAATTTAATCATTATTTCTGATTTTTTTATTTCGTTAAAAAATATGTATTACTTTTTTTATTCTTACAAAATCTGAATATGATTTTAATATAATATATTATTTTTTTTTAATTACAATTGTTACGGTGCATACTAAACATTTATATACAGTAGTTGCTTGATAAGATTAACCAAATTAAACGCTTAACATTTGACTTAGGCTAATAAATTTGTTCATAAATTAAAATCCAATTATAATGGAAATCATCTTTGGAAAGAATACATAGTTAGATTAAGAATATATTTAACTTTTTTTAACTTAAAGCTGACCTCTTCAAAAAATCACAGGGCTTCGTTCATGAAAATTGGAACCGGGCTTTTTTTCGTGCGGACCCAAGCCTAAGTATAAAGCCCGAAGCCCGGTAGGCCCGAAAAGTCACGATTAACACATACTTTTCAAATCGCTTGATAACTAAATTTCTGTAACAAAATTTCTTATGGTACGCAGAAAAAAAGAGCAAAGAAAAAGTTTATGACTCTGCTTGCAAAAAAGGCTCAAAAATAAAATGTGTAACTAACGAAAAATAAAGAAATAATTATTAATACAAAATTTTTTTTTACAGGCCACTTAAAAATTTGACCGGGTCGGACCTGAAAGATTAATTTCGGGCCGGGTCGGGCCTTGAGAAGGAGGCCCGTGTCCATCTCTAGTTCGCTATATTCATGCTTCAAATGTTCACAAAAATTTAAGATTTTTGACAGTCTTCTTTATATTGAATTTGCATTTGAAATTTGTATTGACTTTCGGAAAATGTATGTTAAATTTAAGTTAATATTTAATTGTAATTTATGATTTATAGGAATTCGATTTATTATTTCATTTTTAGTATTATATGTGTGATTTCTCAATATTGAGAGACTACTGTAGTAGGAACAGTCAGCTAGAATAGCAAGAATTTATAAATGGGTTAGAAGATATTTTAAAATATTTAAATATGAATACATATCTTTAATTTAAATAAAAACATTTAAACAAAAGTAAAAATTAAATTGAAATAGTTGGAATTTTCTTTACCCTCGTAAATTAAAAAAAAAAAACAGGGAAGGATTAGTTAAAAAAGTGTCAGAGGATTAAGTTTATCTTTAAAATGTTTTTGATTCAAAACTGAAACTTTAAAGAAATGTTTCTTAAATCTATAGTTAACTAAATCTATTTTTTACATTATGTAAAAGGAGTTGTGTGAAATTCTGGAACAAGAATCTAAAACAACGAAATCTGATGAAATCTAAATATCGCGTATCTATGGATGTATTTTGTATCTAAAGGTTGATTGACATTTATGTGTGTGTGTGTGTGTGTGTGTGTGAGTTTATATAATGCAATAGATGGTAGAGATGGTTTCAGTATATAACTGTCCCTTATTCCCCTTTCGAGTGTCCCGTTTCTCTTCTGCTTAAATCTAGTCGTAGCCGTTGTTATTGTTGTTGCTGCTGCTGCTGCCGTCAACAAACTTTTAAGCATACACATGTACATATCTATGTATGTACATATACAGCGCTCCTTTTCCCACACGCACTCGGCACTCGCTGCTGCAACAACAACAACAACAACAACTACGACGGCAGCCAATGAAGCCAACGAAGTCCCATGATGAGTGCCGAAGTGCGGTAATGTCGCGGTCGGCGTGGCCACCTTCGCCTTCGCCTTCGTCTTCGCCTAACGCCCTCTCTCTCGCTCTCTCTCGGTATCTGTGTCTGTCCACCCACACAAACACACTCACACACATACAATGTGACACAGTGAAATGTGTCGCCCGTCGTCAGCGTCAGCGTCATCGTCATCGGCCCCTCTCTTCGACTGCCCCCTACGACAAAAGACAGCATTGGTCAAAGCCAACGGATGGCCGCGCATGGCTCTAAAAGTGAGAGCGAGAAGGAGCATGCAAGCGACAGCGAGCGAGCGGGAGAGCAACAGTGAGAGCGAGCAAGCAAATACACACGCTAGCTCGCTCGCTATGTGTGTTTGTGTGTATGTGTGTGTGTGTGTGTGTTTGGCCTGTGCGCTCTCACTCTGTCGGCAAAGCAGTGTGTATGCTGGATAACATTTGCAGAGAACGCATTCAAGAGAGTGATAAGCAGGGGAAGGGGGAGAGCGTTACTAAATTGCGACAATTGTGAATTTTTAACGGTGGCACAAAACGACGACATAAAAAAAAGAAGCAAATTTGAGGAAATTCTTAAATAAAAAGGATAATGCACACATACATAGATACACACACATAGATATATACAAACATGTTTAACCCTTTGAGACTATTTTTAATAGATCCAAAGCACTTGCAACTGAGAAAATCGGCTGAAATCGACGTGAAGGCGTTGCTTGGTGTGGGAGGGGATTGGGTGGGAGGGGAGGGGGAGCGTCGGAATAAGTGTGGGAGCGTCGCGGTCTTTGTGAGCCAATCTGAAGGTCGTCAAGTCCAGGCCCAAAGTGTAGCTCCAACACACATACACATACACTCACACACACTCACATACACTCACACACACACTGATGATTACGGGCGCTCTTCTTTGTGTTTGTGGGTTTGTGTGCTTGTATGTGTGTGTGTTGGCCAAGGATGGCAAAAACCGGTTCACAAACCGATTGCACTTGTGTGTGCGAAACAAAACAAAATAATAAACAGAAGAAGCAGCAGAATTAAATCCCGCGCACAAAACCGCGTCACAAAAAAATAGTTGCAAATTATCAAATTTTTTTACATTTTTTTTTGCTGCCTGTTTCCCTCTTATCTGTCTCAGCAAGTTTCAAATATTTTATTATCGTAATTCTTTTATTAATATGCATTATATTTATTTTTTTAATTTATCTTTAGGTGTTGTAAATATATTTTTGATAAAATGTTATTATAGATTTAAAAACATCTCTTTGAATTTTTCTACTCACAATTAAATATCTTTTTCAACTTTTGCATTTTCCAAAGACTGTTTTGACTAAATGTGGCTAAGAAAATAGTCAATTGAAATAAGTAAGACTCTAGGTTTTCTTTTTAAGCTGACGGTCAGTTCTCAGCTAATGAAATTTTCAAACTAGCCAAATTCTAACGTTTGTACACTTGTACTATTGGCTAAATAATAAAAAATAATTAATTTATTTTCATTTTTTTATAGTAATTCTTTATAAAAATACCTCTAAAAATAAAAGTACTCACTTTTATTCATGTGAATTCACCGTAACTTTACTTAACAAAAAGAGTTCCATAAGTCGAAGTTTTCATAGTTAGAGGTTTCTTTTGGATAATGATGAATTGAGTTAGGGAAGTTCGACTGTACATCAATATTATTCAAAAACCTATTGCAGTGAAAGGTATGTTAAAGAACCCAATTGTATCTGAGATATTTCGACGCTTTAAACTATGAGATAAATGAATGTTAAGAACAAATCTGAGATAGAATCGCTCGAATTTTTTATAACCCGAAAATAATACTCCAATTTGTACAATGACTTGGTTTTTGAAAGAATTTAGGTTATACAAATGAAAGGCAGAAAAATGAAGAGATAAGAGGGATTTCTGAAGTTAAATATATTAAAAGTCTTATATAATATCTTATAAAAAAAACCTCTTTACGAGGTAAAAGTCTAGTGACGAAAACAGTTATATGCCCCAAAATTTCTGATATCCAATTTTGTGACGAATAATATTAAGTTTGACATAAAAATTATTTTAAAAAAAATTTTGGCACTCGGCACATTGCGCCAAAATGTCTCAGTTCTTCATACCAAATAAAACTCAATGTTTTGCGCAGTGCCGAATGCAAAAATTTTTTTTAAAATAATTTTTATGTCAAACTTAATATTATTCGTCACAAAATTGGATATCAGAAATTTTGGGGCATATAACTGTTTTCGTCACTAGACTTTTACCTCGTAAAGAGGTTTTTTTTATAAGATATCAGAAATTTTTGAAAAAGATATCAGAAATTTTGAAATTTCATTCTATCAACTTTGTTTATTTTTTGTACAAGCTAAAACAAACTGTCTGCCAACACTGGTTCCCTTAAAACACACATGCCAAGCGCAAAAGCTAGTAGCACTCTCAAACTCTGGCTGCTATGACACTTTGCTGCTGCTGTCCTATTTCAATTCAAAGTAAAACGTATATATTCAGTTAATAGGTTATATCTTCCAAACCAATCAACATAAATTTAAAAATGATATATCAAAAAACGCGAAATTTTACAAGCTCAAACATATTGCAAATTAAAAAAAATCGTAGGCAGCGTTTTCTCAAAAACCGCCAAAATCTGGGAAAAAATATCTTATTTCACCTGTTGATTTTTATCTATGCACTTTAGAAAAAAAGTTTGAAGGTTTGCCTAAAAGCCCTTCAAAATACCTTTCCAACGATACATAGATCACGTCTGTAGCTCATATCGTTTGGATGCTATAGGGGTTTTAATTTTAACGGTTTTTAGCGATTTCCCGCTAAACTAGCTTTTTTTCGAAAAAGTCGTAGAACAAACGTTTCTAGATTTTTGATCGGGAACAAGTCCTCATTCAAACTTTTAAGCTAAATTTACGATTTGATCCAAACAAACAGACAAACAGACAAACAGACAAACAAACAAACAGACTGACTTTTCATCTCGTTTTGAAAGGGGCACCAAAAATTTCAAAATTAATTATCTTCTGAACCAGTGATCGGATTTTGATGATCAAGGTGTCATTCGACGCGTATTTTTGATTAGAATAGTACAAAATTAAAATAAAAATCGAAAAGGCTCCAACGGCCCCATTTGCTCCAATAATTTAAAATTTTCCCCTCCCACTAACACCTGTTTATCTCGCGAACCAGGTGAGTTTCTAAAAGTCTTAGTATGCACATTTGTAAGTTAAGTTAATACCTTTCGATCGGTATATAACTCGACCTGATCGGACAGTCATAGCAAATTTTCCATTCTTCCTGTGTATATATGCTAGTCGCCTTCGCACCCTTCGTGCTGCTTTCGTCACTAGCGCGGACTGCCGTCCGCAGTGATTATTTCGCACTCTTTATATTCAAATATCTGAGATTGTTATGAAAAAGATTAATAGTGAAAAAGAAATACGAAAGTACTGTTTAAATCTACAGTCTGTCAGCTCTTTTACAGAAGATTGAGAATGCTAGAAAGACATGCGAAACGAATGGAAATGGAACAGATGTTAGCTAGGTTAGGTACAAATGAAATAGAGAAACATTTATTGTAAAATGTTGATAATTTTCAAGAGCGTGTTATTTTTTATCATATATTTTGTTCTTTTTTTTGTGTGACAAGAAGATAAATGTGCCGCCTCCCCCGCCCCCTAAAACGTTACGCCCCAACTGCCGCTCCTACTGGAGTTCTAATACAAGCGGAAGAAGGAGGGGAAGTGACAGGGAGACAGGAGAATGAGAATGAGAATGAGAAGGGGAAATCTTTGGTGAATGTGTAGCTAGTGTCGTTGTCGTTGTTAGCCATGGCAAATGATCAAAGCCGATGCCGAAAGTCGGTATTGAAATCATGGCAAGCCAAAAGAAAGCCAGGCCAAGAGTCAGAGCCAGAGTCAGAGTCAGAGCCAGAGAACTGACCGCAATTATGCGATAAAGATAAAACAATGTGGTGTCATTTTTATGGTTCTTTTTCCGATGTCGATGTCGATGTCGATGGTCGCACACAAGGTTTTTTTTCGGACCACGGTGCGGGCGGGTGTCAGTGGCCGAGAAAGAGACAGGTAGAGTGCTAGACTGGAATGGCAATAAGGTGATAATCTATAATTGCCCTTGCTGCAACAATTGTGCCTTTAATTCCACCGCCGACGACGACGAAGATCAGGGAAAACAAAAACAAAATAAAATAAAATGTGTGTCCTACTGTCGCATTTTGGGCCCAGGCTGCGATCCGGGGAATTATGTGCATGTTGAGGGTTCGCTTTGGGCACAGAGACATTTGGGTAACACGTGAAACGAATGCGTTGACAGCTTGCGAGTGTCTCTCTCTCTCTCGCTGTCTCTTTCGCTGCCTCTGTCTGCGTCTCCCTCTCTGATTAGGGATCAAAATATCGTTTATAACTCATAATGACCATGACAAATATTGCAATACAATGGGAGATACGTTAAGGGTCCTGCGATCCTTCACTTCTCGCTCCTCGTTGCGGTCAACAGTTGTTGATTGTGTCGTAAAGGTCACGCCAACTGCGACTTGGCCACATGGTCATCATGGCCCGAATGGTCAGCAAGGCCAGAATGTCCTCTTGCGCATATGACGGCAGTGCAACCACACTTCTTTGGTGGTGTCGTTGGTGGTGCAACGTTCGCTAATGAAGCCCAACCACAGTTGAAAACTACTCGCATCTGATAATCGTTTAATCGCTTATCACAAATTGCAGTCCATTGTCTATGCGTGTGTGTGTGTGTGTGTGAGTGTGTGTGTGTGTGTAGCACTATCGGTTCCACATTAACCACAATTAGAGTGACCATGCTTCGGCAATTAATTTCACTTCTGTTAATGTTAATTGACGTACCAAGCCCCCGATCACTGCACAGTGGTAACAACCATGCAAAGAAAGCAAACATAACAAATATACTCGAAATTTATTTAAATATTTAAAGAATATAATTTCTATGCTTCTGGATGAATTACTTATTTAATATTTTCTGATTTATAATTAACAGAACATTGAATGGCTACGAGAAATAGGAAAAATGGAAAATAGGAACTTATTGAATTTAGTTGAAAATTGAGCAGTAAAGAAAATTTATTTATTATTTTAAAGGAAAGAAACAAATAACAATATTTGAATCATCAAAAATATTTACATATTTATTTGTTATAATTTCAACAAAAATTACAAAATTTAAAATGCATAAATACATATTTTAAAAACTGAAAAAAATGGAAGTTAAATATATAGATATTTTGTTCAAATATGTATTTGATTCCTTTAGTAAAATGAAATACCTTTTGTGTCATATAAGTTTTTACAATATAATATATTATATTATAGAACATAGAAATATTAGAATGTATATATTTGAAAACTGTAACAAAGGTCAGAAATTATAAGTTTTTGATTTATGTATTGAAAATTTGTATATCTTAAATTTATAACTAAACTCAAAAAAAACTCTTAACTCTCTTGAGATACTAAATGTAATACAACTAAGATTTTACCAAGTTTCTCTAAACTATTCTGAAACATTCTTAAAATATATAGTAGACAATAAAAGTGTTTTCTATTCAATTTACAAGTTTATTTAAAATTAAAAACCTGTTTATTAGTTCCACTGTGCGCGGGCGCAAAGATAAAAAAAGGGGAAAAGCGCTATCAAAATTCTCAATCAACATACTCGTAAATTTGCCAATTGCTGACAAACTTAACGCTCTCAAATTACGAGTACTTACGACTTAAGTAAACGGGTACTCGTACTCGCTTAGATAACAACCGAAAAGAATAAATAAAATAAAATAAAACAAAAAGAAGAAAGAGACTTTTTAAAGAGATCGCGGACACGCACAGTGGTTAACCATTGTCCATTTGCGGTTGAGTTTTACTTCTTTTTTTTTGCTTTTTTTTTTTTTTAGCGATGTCACCTCGGCGAAGGTAAATAACACAGAGAGAACGAAGAAATAAAAAAATAAAAATAAAGGATAAAGGATGCGCCAATGTGGCTGGCAAAACAATGAAATTGTGAAATTTGTTGGGTTCAAGAGAATGTCATGAGCGTTTTATGATTTAATCCCCTTTTGTGTGAAGCCAAACATTTGGCTGGATCAAGTGTGTGTTTGAGTGTGTGTGAGTGTGAGTGTTTGAGTGTGTGTCCTGGCTCTTGAAGCGTAAACACCCCCGAAGAAAAAAAGGTCAGGGATTTGTCATTTGTCGCCGTTTTTGGCCAAGTAGACACTTGACTGCGCCTCGGCTCAGACACCTGACAAGCGATTAGTGCCGCGGCCAAGTGGACAACTGGACAAGTGGACCGGTGGACAGATACCTGTAGACCCTGTAGATCGATCGAGATAGAGTGAGAGAGAGAGAGAGAGAGAGACTCAACTGAAGTCAATGTGATTTAGTTCTGACGTCAAAACGGCTAAAACGCTCCTCTTGCGGGTAGATTGTATCTGTTTTGGGTCGGAAATACAAAAGCCTCGAGTCATCAGCTGCATGTAAAAGCCAATAAGTGTGCTGCAATCGAGAGGGAGCGATAAAGAGTCTGCTCGACTGGCTAAATACTCTGCAAGTCGATTAACTTCATTCGTTTGTCAGACGATTGCTCTGAAGTTTTGTAGATTTGATGTTGAAATTGATGCAGAAATGCAATATAAAATCTGCTAGGACACACTAGTTGTCAAATTCTAAGAAATAGTCTGCTCGACTGGCTAAATACTCTGTAAATTGCTAAATTTCTTTTGTTTATCTGTAATTTTGTAGACTTAAATTTGAGATAGTTGTATAGAATATACAATATAAAGTCTGCTCGACTGGCTAAATACTCTGTAAGTCGATTGATAATGATATTGATAAGTTGTATATTTTATGTCAAAAATGTGAATATAGAAATCGTATAATCTGCCTAGCTTTAAGCAAAAGTGTGCTCGACTGGCAAAATACACTATAAAATAAATAAGTGAATTTTTTGACTGCTATGTTATTTTTTTTCAACTTGATGTAGATAGATATGTAATATAAAACATATTGTATAGATCATTACACTATACAATAAATAACTGAATTTTATGACTGTTATGTAATCAAAAATATATTCTATAGATTATTATTGATTATTTTTGAAATAGAGTGTGTTCTTGTTGCTTGAAAAACTTTGAAATTTGTATTAACATTTTTAAGATACAAACTTGAATTTGAATTTAAAAATTAACTATAAGAAAAGTAGGAGTTGTTGCGAGAGAGAGAGTGTGCTCGACTTGTAAGATACTTTGTAAAAAATGTAACAAATAAATTCAATAGTTTGAAATTCATCAATGAAACAAAGTTGAATTGTGCTGTCCATGGTAAACTACCCTTCCAGCATTTCTACTGGGTATTCAGCACCACCAACAACAACAACAAACAATACACAATTCACAAAAAACTGAAACTCAAACTACAACTTCAACCTCGACTTGGACTTCGACGCATTTGGCTATAAACAGGGTTGGGTTTGGGGCCACGTCCTATTCCTGTTGATTGACCCGATAGCATTTCGGTTTTGCAGCTGCTCACAGCCAACGAATGACGTGAATGCCAGTGTGTATTCACTTGGCATTCAAACGCATTCAAGTTGAAATCATGTCAAAGGTAATGTTAACGAACTGCAGCGGGAATACCATAAACGTATGTAAATGCAAATTAAACATAAATTTGCTTATATACTATATATTGTATATGTGCTAATTATGCTCGCACTCGCACATACTTACATACAAATGTGACTGGGTGTATTCGTGAGTATATTCGCTGTTTTGAGATCGTGAGAATTGCATTTAATTGATTTCCACATGATTTCCAACTGGAGCACAAATGAGATTGTCAAAGTTCAAGAGTTACGCATGAGCGTCACAAATCCAAAGTAATCTCTATAAAGATCCCCTCTATCTTTCTCTCTTTCTCTCTCTTTCTCTCTGTCTTTTCTCTGAGAATTAAGCTTTAAGCGAGAAAGTCTTCAGTTGCCATCGAATCTTTTAGCATCTGTTTGGGACAATAAAAAAATAATAATAAAAAAAAATGTACTCTAGCTAAAATTTATTCTCATTCTTATTCCCATTCCCTTTGTTTCCTTATTTTATCAGAGAGTGTGTGTGTGTGTGTGTGTTATCTAAAAGACCAAGTTCTTTTGGCCCTGCGGCATGTTGCTGCAATTTTTCATTATTCGTACTCTTTTTAAGTGATCGATCGAAATTAAATAAGAAAAGTAAGCAACGAGAATGAGAATGAAGAAGGGGCAGGAAAATGAAAATGCCCCCTCGCCAAAAAGGGTACAACCCAATGATCTAAAGGCCCAAAACCAAAGTCAAAGCCAAAGCCAAAACCAAAACCCAAGAGATTCCCGTCCTCCTACAGCGTCTCCACTTTCCACTCTTCTGTGGCTTCGGGAATGCGATGGTTAATGTGCGTTTAGATACGAAGACATGTAATTTCCCAGCCTCAGTTCGATCAGTTCGCACTGCAAGGGAAAAAAAAGAAAAGAGAAAAAAATAAACCATCCAATTGTCTGGCTTTGACCAGGGCCAAGATCAGAACAGACCAGGCCAAAGTCACACTCAGTGTCAGAGGCTGAGACTGAGACTGAGACTGAGACTTAGTTAGAGCCACAGTCTGAGCCACAGTCTTAGCCACAGTTTAAGCCAGAGTCAGAGTCAGGCTAGCCAGTCAGTCGCTCTTCACTGTGGGCCGTGCCGACCAAATTCGCCCCCGATCCTCTTTTTGTTTTGTGTATACCCAGTACAGACGTGCACTAAATGGGGTATAATGAAATGAAAATAAGAGTGACTAGATCCATTTTCTATATATTAGTATGCTCTGCTTGAATCTTATTACAGAAATGCTCCGTTCTGGATATTGATTGTAGAAATTAAATTTAAATCTTAAAAAATGGTGATAAAATAATTAAATTTCATTTTAAAAATCTTAAAATACAAATATTATTTTTCATTTAATTTTTTTTAATTATATCATATAATGAAAGTCACAGATAAACTTAAATTTTATAATTAAATTTAAAGTAATGTGTTTTTTTTGTATGCCTAGAATGTGCAATATTTAATATATTATTGTGTAATAATAATACAGGGTATGTGTCAGTTTAACAATATGCATTATGTGGCCCTAAATTCCTTTTTACTGCTCTTTTAAAATATCCAAGCAAACTGTTTTGTGAAGGCAATAGTTGTACAAAATATAGGGTATTTGCTAGTCGACTGCCTATACTGGCTGTTCCTTCCTTTTTTTCGGCCTGGACAGTTGTCAATGGGGCAGATCACAAGGGGGCCACGAATGCAGCTGAGCAAAAGTAAAAAATAAAAAAAGGCCTCAAGGAACTTGGGCTGCAAACCTGACGTCGTCTATGATGACGGCCTTTGATTATGATGCCAATGGATGGCAATGTGGCATAGGCTATATCCAATACATACACATGTATATATTTGTATGTGTGTGCGTGTGTGTATGTGTGTGTGCTTATTATGGTGGGGCTACTGCAGGTTACCACCAAGGTAACCACCAAGATGCAACTTATGAGAGATGCACGCAAGCTGCACTTCAAACTTCATCATTAACAAGATCATTATTGTATTATGATGCTGATGAACATTATTGTTGTTGTTGTCATTTGTTGCAGTGCCACCTGCACCACCTGCACCACTTGCACCTGTAAGAATTGTGAGCTATGCTTAAGCTGAAGATCTTTGACTAGAAAAATAATTGGAGCTTAGCATTAGTGGAAATTTTGAATGGATGAGACGGAAGACTAAATTCATAGGAGGAAGTGCCAAAATGACAAATGCCCTAAAACATTTTTCAAAGGAATATTATGTACATATATTTATTTCGGTTGTTCGGTAAAAGAGAATTATCTTTAAAAATGTTGAAAACTTTTTATTTGATTACGTATATTATAAAATTTTGAGTGGATGAGAAGCAAAACTAAATAGGAGGAATTGCGAAAATTGTGTATGAATTAAAAAATGTTAAACAATTTAATATTTATATGTATGTCCATATATAATTTATTTGTTTTTTTGGACAAAGTGTTTGTAGGGCGATTTTTTATCAAGGCTAAAACAATAGTTATAAAATTATTATATTTAAAATAATTATTTTAAGTATGCTGTAAAGTGTTCTTTGGCAATTTCCAAATGATTATTAAGTAAATACAAAAGTATATATTAAATTGAAGAAGAAATTTGAACGTCATCAGTGATGCAATTTCAGTTGAAAATGGTCACACTGATCGATGGCTTTGGTGGGTGAACAACACCTGCTGGGTGTGTGTCCAAAGTGTTTTCAAAGGTCTCTTTGCCCATTTTTGGATCTCATTTTCATTTGTTTTGTTGTTGTTGCTTTTGTTGCTGTTGCTGTTGTTGTTGTTGTTGTTGTTGTATTTTCCTTAAGTTTAATTAACGAATCTGAAAGATCTGCTGCAACATTTTTGCCGCATGCTGAGTTCAATTCACACATTGTGCCTGGTCATGTGGGGGCCACATCAGACTTTTCCCATTAAACTGGTCAGTAGAAGAAGAAGCAGAAGCAGACCCCAGGTATTCGAAGCAAGCGCAAATTGTTTACAATTCGAAAAATTGTTGCCGCCTCTGTTATCGGTGGTCACATCTTAACGAACACGCAGCTCCAAACTCCAACTTGAAAGCTGAAGCTAAAGCTGAACCAGAGTCCGAGTCCGAGTCAGAGCAGGAGGTCCCAGCCCATCATATCAGCTATTCCCTATCCCCAATCCCCTTTCCCCTACTCCTAGATATGTATGTCGATTGCAGGCCAAGTTCGTTGTTGTTTAGTGTTGGTTAATTTGGCATCATTCATCGTGTGGTCAAAGCCAAATGTCATGCAATGTGGCTAAGACCCGCTTCGCTAATTACAGCCTCTTGTTTGAATCCCTCTCTTTTCTTTACCCTCTCTCTCTCTCTCTCTCTCTCTCTCTCTTTCTTTTTTTCTCTGCTCACGTGACACTGAATCACGCAGCACTCAAGATCAAACGAATTAGATCACCAGAGGTTTTCATGCCTATCGCATTGACTCTGAATTGAACTCTAGTTCCAGTTCCTCATATACTATAGCTTGTCATCTTGAACTAGTTGGGATTCCTTCCTATTTTGCAGACCAGCCTTCAAGAAGTGTGAGCTTCTTGTCTCTTTCCAATTGAAGGCAAAACTTTGGACTTTCTTTGAGTTACATAAATATTCGAAAGTATTGCTAATAATTTAGCAATCCAATAAAAATTTTTTGGTTTTTCGATTCCTGTTTAAAACAAAGTTGTAATGAATCAGTCCACGCTAGTGACGAAATCAGATCCAAAATAAAATATCCTCGAATGAAGATTAAAATTCCCAAAATTGACTTTAAACAAATCAATACATCAAATTAAAGTCAAGGTATGAAGAATCTGTGTTTAAAAACTTAAAAGAATTACAATGGTTTTTTAAATACCTTTTAGATATATGTCTATAACTGGTTTCTTTTCTGATTCTGCATTTATATATAAATCTATCTTTATTTCTTTATCTATTTGAATTTATATTATATTTAGCAAAATCCGGGAATGACTGAGTTTTTCTATATCTATATCTATGTCTATATTCAAATCTATTTTTCAGTGGCGTTATCTTTATTTTTATGCTCTTTGATACATACATATATCTCTTTCTAATCGTAGTCTTCAAATCACTGAGCCATCAAGTTTCCCTGGTCATCTTGTAGCTGATCCACTTTGGCTTTATGGTCTTTTGTGTTGACATCTGTTGCGAGTTCCTCAGACTGACCACTGTGAAGTGGCTTAGAGGGGAGTGTGGAGTGGAGTTTGCCGAGGAGTGTGGAGTGGATCGCATCGCATAATACGAGTATATGCAATCGCCGGAGGTGGAAACAACAAAGAGATCTGTTCGCGACAACAACAACGACAACAACAACGACAACAACAACAACAACGGTGTCGACCATGTCGACAATGTCGACGTGGTGGCGTTTGCGTGTCAAGCGACATCATTTGCATAACAATGCTGGGGACGATTCAAATTTTTGGTCTCCCAGAGCAATTTACAGACACACACT
The DNA here is from genome assembly GCA_035047525.1 of Drosophila quinaria. Classification (NCBI taxonomy): domain Eukaryota; kingdom Metazoa; phylum Arthropoda; class Insecta; order Diptera; family Drosophilidae; genus Drosophila; species Drosophila quinaria. The sequence goes on along the minus strand of JAWNPO010000455.1, from coordinate 12,566,995 downwards.
GAGGGAAAGAGCGAGAGAGAGAGAGACAGAGAGGGGGACACATACACAAACACACACACACATAGATACACGCCCTCTGGCACCTGCTCATACACATTTAGATATCTACGAGTACATTAAATTTTTTCTTTTTTAATTTTCAGTTTGAAGTCAACGTCGTTGTTGGCGTCACAAATCGCTGGCAAATTTCTGCACACACGCGTATGCATATGACATTATCCAAGACACCTCTCCCCTCCCCTTTCCCACCTGCTCCCTGCCCCCTCCCCTTCGCTTCCCCCTCATGCCATCCCACCTGGAAGTTGCACCCTCGGATCTCTTAAGCTGCGTTTGAATTGCGTCGTCAATGCGGAACGAAACGAAACGAAACGACGCGATCGCGCTTCCCCTCTCTCTCTCTCTCTCGCCTCTCCCCCCCCCCGCTGCCACTCCCAATGCCCCTACCTTGTAGCGATCCAACTGTTGAATAATTTATGCGACAAGCCACCGTTGTCAGCGTCGCCTCCTCCAACTTCAACCTCAACCTCAACTTTAACTTTAACTTCAACTTCAACTTCATGCATATAACTTCTCCCCACACCGCCCCCTCTTCTATTAACTTGGCAATGTCGCGACTCTGTCATCTGACAGAAAGAGAGAGAGAGAGAGGGAGAATTATTTGCGTTCGCCTCCTTGCGTTTCTAATTAAGCGAGAGAAATATTCAAAAACTTTGCCATTGTTCCAACGATTTTCAAGTTCAATTTACATAACATTCCAACTCGAGACTCAAACTCAACTCTTTAGCTTTATTTTATTTTTTTTTTTTCCATTTTAAGCAAACTATATTTTTTTTTTTTTATTTATTTATACTTGTATTAATTTACAGTCTCCCTCTCCCTCTCGCTCTCTCCTTCTCCGTCTCAGTCTCTGTCTCTGTCTCAGTCTGTTGAGATATTTGAGTCACAGCCTTGAATTGCTAATCGCTTGGCAAAGCAAAAAGGGTTCAAGGTCAACGTTGCACTGTTGCAAAGGTCACCAAATTGCTGTCGTTGTTGTTGTTGCAAACTGTTCATGTTGCACTTGGCAACTGGTTCAGTGGTTTGATGGGAATACTTCTCTCCCTTGAGGGAATCTATTCTCTAAATGTGTCTATTTGTATTTGTTTTAAGTTGCTTCTGTTTTAGTTGATTCGCGTTTAACCTGGAATTACTTTAAAGCTAGTTAATTACACTAGTTATGAAGAAGAATCTAAGTAGTGTCACGAATGATAAGTCATATTAAATATGTAAGCTTTATTTCTCAATAGTTAATTTAATTTCAAGTGTGATGAGAGCATTCTTTGTCATGAGCGTAAATTAAATTTTTTAGACCTCGTACTTAAAAAAAGTGCAGAGCTCTATTAAATTTGCCACAAAAAAAGTGCGTAACAGACAATTTCAAAGATAAAGACACCAAACTTGGTTTGTATGTTGGTATCTGGAATAGTCCTATACATCCTGACCAAGATTATCGGTCTGTATTATATAGCTGGAACGATCAGTCCAAAATCAAGCTTTAGTGCAACAAGCGTGTTGAGATATCTGAAGCAATCATACACGATATGCATCTAGTATGGTCTTTTCTATACGGGGTCTCCGATTGTCGAGTATGCTCGACTGCAGCACCGCCCACTAGTTATCAATAATATATACATATGTAGTTAAATTATTGATGTGTGTTCTTAAATATCTAAATATTCTTAAAATGGATTCCATATTCAAGAAGTATTTAATACCATAATCTGTTCAAGTAATTTTAAATCGACAACTTAAACTGTATTAAATGCCTTAAAAACCAATATACTTGGAAATTTAATTATATTGAAGCTGCTTAGTTTTTCCTTCGGGAAGTATTTGAATAAGAGTATGCTCAGTAACTTTTTTATTCGTATATTTCTAATTATGTTTTCTGTATGTATATTCTTTTCAAATATTCGCATTATTTTCACAATGCGATCATCATTCTTCTCGAAGCTATTTCTTATTTATGTGTTAATCCTTGAGGAACATTCGATCCGATTCGATTTCTGGCAGATGTTGCTGCCCTCATTTCGATCATCATAATCATCATTATTATTATTATTATCATCTTTAGGATCCTTTTTTCTTCTTACAGTTGATCATCATTTTCCAAAAAAAAAAAAAACAAAGAAATGATACGATATTATTTAACGGTATGAGTTTTCCTTTTTGTATTTTGCTTCGAATTATGTTTGCCATTGTGTGCATGAATGCATGAATATGTCTATGAGTCTGTCTGTGAATATGGCAAATGAATAGCGCTCTCTCTCTTTCTCTCTGTTTTTTAAGTTTCAAATTCTTATTTCAAAGAAAGTTTAATTATTTACATATTTGTTTTCAAGTTATTGAGATTATAGTCACAACGTTAAAATTAAATAACAAAATTTTAAAGCAGCTATAAAGTCAGTTTTTTTATATCTATTATAGCGACTTATAACATGTACAGTATGTTGTAAATTTATAGCTTACTTAAAATTGGATATTGATTATCTTATAAACTATTCGCTCTTTCCAGAGAGTAATTTGCGTTGTTCTGTATCTATTTTTAGGTCTGTTGTCAGTTGGGACTCTACAGATTTTGTGAAAGAGTCCTTGTCCTTAGTGCATAAGAATTATTTGGCGTCTGTCTGTTGTCAGTTTTGTATTTTCGGATATATTCTTAACCAACAATTGGCAGCTCAATCAAGGAAGCAACTGTCTCGATTCCCGAGTGATGCGTTAAGTAGCGAAATCTGCGGTACAATGAAATATATTGTATTGAGGCGGAAGGACGTGAGTGAGGGCACATGAGTGTGTACTCGTATCATAAATGATAATAATTTTTGTAAATAAATATTGTGTAATCATCGCGCTGACGCCATTATCATCATCATGACCCCGTATTCTACCCCTACCCCGCTCCCGCCCCTTTGAGTCTTGTGTTGTTGTCTCTTTGCATTATTTTTATTATTATGCTGTCATTTTCAAATAGAAATCCCAATTCTTGCGATCCAAAAGGCAGACTGATGACGAGCAGGATATTGAAGACATGACCAGGGCCATCTGCTTTGGCATCAACAGACAGCATGGAGGACGAGAGAGAGTATTTTTTTTATTTGTATTTGTATTTGTATTTGAACAGGCCTAGAGTTGGTCTTTGTCTGCATTCGCATTCGTCTCCATTGTTTAGACACTTACACAACATATTGTACATGGTCCTGGGCATGGCTAAGGGTCGTCCTCGTCCATTTACTTGTATTCGTACTCGTACTCGTACTCGTACCCAGAGTCCTCTGAGGGTAGAGACTTACCATCTAACACTCTCTTTCACTCAGTCACTCTATTACTCTCTCTCTCTCTCTCTCTCTCTTTCAGCGATGGTTGTCCTCTATTTTTTTTTCGTGTTTTTCATTTATTATTTTCATCATCCTCGCATCAGAGTTCTCATAACTAAATACTTGTGAGGTAATTGCCAGGCAAAGCGTATCTATTCAAGTTCACTACTTACCTAAGTAAATACACCAGTATATAAACATGAGTGTGTGTCTGTGTGTGTGTGGGGGTTTGCGCGGGTGTGTGTGTGTGTGTGTGTGTATGTGTCTTCTAACTGAAATTGCTCTAGTTCCCATACGAGTTTTATGAAACTTCAGGATCAGGTTAAGCGGATAATTCACAGACCAAAACTTGTGACAGAGTCGGATAAAAATTGTTAAAAATTAAATGCTCAATTGACAAATACCCTGTAAATATCTGTAGTGTTTTTTTATCAGCAATGCTGAAACTATTATTAAATCTAAGCAACGGCTGAAAATATATATGAACATTTAACTAAAGGCACAGTGTCGTCTTTGGATTGATCTTTTGAATTTCTATATTAATGTATCTGTAAAAAATTTAAAGTTTCTTAGAAATGTATATTTTTGTATTTATGAATTGATCATTACGAAATATTTAGAATCTAGAGTTGGCATATTGATGGATTTGTATATATTTATGTCATATGAATCGTCATAAATTATTATAAGTCAAATGGGGGATTAAAAGGATATGAAATAAAGGAAATAAAACTATTATGCAAACTGTCTCAACTTAAGCAAACCGAAATACTAAAAAGGTATTAAAAAAGTAAAGCTGGCACAAAAAATATTCATATAAAATTATATTCAATCGTTATGATATAAGTATATTTATGAATGTGAATTGTTCAGAAAAATATAAATGTTTTTGCCCAAAGTAATATCTTTCTATTGTATTTTTTTGTAAAATATTGTTTCAAGACAGCTTTTCCATTTAATCAGGGACAGCTTAAAATAGGTTAGTACAAATAAAGCTTAACTTTTATTTAATAAAATTCTAGGTAATTGAAGATGCATTTGTGAAATTATTAATATTATACCCTCTAGGCTGTAGCTAACAGATCTATAGTTACAATGACAGCTGCGATGTGATATATGGAGACAGGGAAATTGGGAGAGAGAGAGAGACAGAAAAATAGAGTGAGTGGGGAGTGAAAGAGAGCGATGACTTGGTCAATTTTCTTATGGCTAGAGATGCGGCATGCGAGTGATAGCGTTGTTTTTCTTTTTCTTGGATCTACCTCAGAGCTCAATGTATCTAATTAAGTAAAAATTTATGCGCGTGTTCAGTGAGAACGATGAAACAAACGGCAAACTGCAAAAAGACGTTAACTATTGTTGTTAAATTCAGCAGCTGTTGCTTCTCTCTCGACTTTAATTGCTCAGAGCTCAAGTTGGAATTATAGTTGGAGTGTGGGGAGTTATAGTTGGAGTAATAACTGCGACTACGAAATCATAGTCAGAGGCCTCCTACAGATGATGTTGATGTTGATGACGGCGACAACAAACAACCAACTACCAACAGCCAACAACGAACCAACAACATTCGTGGTCAGCCATTGCTCATATGGTACAATTACATAGTATTTTTACACCCAGAGAAAATTCAGTGTTAGTTAAACAAATCTCAAATATATTAAAAAACTCCACTCTTTGTAATGAAAAAAATTCAAAAATAAAATCCTTAAGTTTTTAAGCTGAATAAGTTAATAAATAAAAATGTGAAACATGCTTAAATTGTATACTATTGTATTTAACTAAAAGTTGCATATTGTTTTAAATTAAATTGGATTTAATTTTCGATCGTTTTATTTTGACCTTTAAATTTTTCTAAACTTTGATATTGAAGTATTTTTCTTTATTTCAAATAAAGGCATACTATTTTATTAAGGCACTTTTTAAATTTATTTAAGACATTTTTTCTCTTGGTGTTTAAATACTATATAAGTATATTTTAGAGGGAGTTGTAGTTGTTGTTGTACCATACTCGTAGTTGAGGTACTTGCTGGTTTGTTTACCATGCTTCAGAGGCGCAATATCTTGGCATAATAAATCCATTTAATATATTGTATTTAAACCGTTCGTTATGATCTTTTGCGCTCGCTTCTGCAACGCCCTGATTGCTTCGCTATTAATGCAACGGCCAGCGGAGACCGTGTTGCAGCTCCACATACACCAAAAGGGGCAACTAAGCAGGGTAGGAGGAGTGGAATGGGAAGGGGAACGGGAACGGGAATGGGGGAGAGTAAAGCGACTAGTTTTAGTCGTAGTTGTACTTAGTCACGCTCAGTCGATCAACTGCCGCTGCTGCTGCTGCTGCTTGTGATTAGAGGACGAATGCTTCAACTGCGGCTTACTGTATCCCCCTTCTCCTCCTGCTCGCCTCTGCCCACGAAAAAAAGGGAAAATAGATGTGCATAAAGCCTCGCAATAATTGTTGTTGCTGTTGTTGTCGTTTCACTTGGCACCGATCGCTGAAATAATGATCGTTGCTTTGGTGGTTGTTGCTATTGCTGTTGTCAATGTCTGATGAAGCACCTATTGCCCCCAAAATATATATACCCCCAAAACTGTTCACAATTTACAACCCAGTCGGCATGGGTTTCACGTGCAGTAGCCTCTCCACCCGCTTACATACATATGTATGTATGTATGTTAGCCCCATTCTATTGGATACTGCTTATGGCCAACGGACAATCGATTGCAACTCTCAACGAGTTAAATACTTATAAGTATCAGTATGAGTACTTAATAGTTACATGTTTCAATTCTACTTAAAAGAGTAACACTCTCTGTCTCTCTTTTTTTAATTTCCTCACAATTTTTTTGGCATATTCCGGACGGAAATTCAAATTGAGTATTTTCCGATCCTTCGATTAGCAATTTATTGATTTGCAGTCCATAAAAGACATTAAGTATTTAAAAACACAATTTCATTAGATGAGTCATTGAATGAAAAATAAGTTATAATTCTTTATTATACGGAAATAAAAATCATAAAGATAATGATAGACACAATGTATGATTATTAGTAATGATAGTTATAATGACAACATTAATGTTGTATTTAATACAGATAATAATGACAAAAAGAGTCGTAATCAAAGATAAGAATGTAAAAGCAATAAGAACGATCTTGACAATAATGAGATTAACAATCTAATGATGATGATGATGAAAATACCAATGAAATTATTTAATGTACATAAAAATAATAGTAAAGAATCAGAATATGTTAGTGATGGCATTTAAATAATTGATCAATATAATTTTGATAAATATATTTTAATTAATTGTGAGAAAGTAAACGATAATTATATTTAAATACTCCAAATAATAGTAACAATAACAAGGCTAATGATAATAACAACTAATGATACTCACAGTGACAAGATAAGGTAAATAATCACAAAATTGGTGAGAGCATGATTCATGATCATGATAAATATAATATTCATTATGTTATCTGACAACTGTAAGATGTCAATAGCATTTAAAGAGAGTGTAGTACTTGAACCTGATGATTCCCAGACTAATCAATCGTTTTGATTTGGACAAGTTGTAATTGTGTTCAGTGTGTTGTGTGCTGTTATTTGATCATGTCTCAAGATCGATGGGTGTAAACTTCTTGTTCATTCAATGAACCAAAAATAGCAAGTGCAAATGTATCCCGATGTCTCTGTCTCTGTGTGTAGATGTGTGTGTGTATATGTGTGTGTGTATTGCTTTGCGTGCGTTGTGGTTAAGGAGGGCCATTACCATTAGCACGACCCACGACCATGACAATGACTTTAGCTTTAGCTTTAACTGCAGTGCAGCATTGCAATCTGCGGGGTCCCAGCCCCCAAGAAAAGGCAGATGCAGGGATCCAGGGAGCCTGGAACCGGGACTGGAACTGGGACTGGGACTTGTCTCGGCCCCAGGCAAATGTGAATGTGAATACGAATACGAATACGAATACGAATGCCTGTGCTTAACGAGAGAGGGCAGTTCCTGATGCAGTTTATGCAGATACGTTTCAATTAGCTCAATCCGAACGTGAAAGTGTGAATATGTGTATTTATAAACCAAAAGCATAGCAATGCAGGCGAGAGAACTGGCAGTTATTCGTACTAGACTCATGTAGTAGCTACTTAGCACAGATGAATACTAGACTGAGCACTGAGAATTCTGCTGGCCCGACCCTGCTTATAACATATCTGCGTTCTGTCGTGTCTTTCAGTCTCTCTCTCTGTCTCTGTCTCTAGTCAATCCGACAACCTAAACAACAGCCCAAAAGCAATCCAAAACAACCAGACAATTCGACAATCCGACAACCAGATGCTAGCCCTGTTCCCGGCTGATGTTGTGGTTCCTCTACTGAAAACGACGTCGGTTTTGGGAATCTTGGGAACAACGAAATACATAAAGATGACGTTTCAAAAATATACGACTTGATGATATCCTATCTATAGTTTCCTCTTAGACTTTTCTTAAAGACAGAAGTAATAAGTTAAAATTGTGGTAAAAATTATACCTCTATTTCGTATATTTTCTGAGTTCAAATAGGTATCGGAGGAATACATAAAATGTCATATGTCGAAAAGCCTTAAACCAACTAAAACATTAGACTTAATTTTTCGAGCAGTTACCTAGAGAAAAAAATTCTTTTAAAATTCAAGTTAAAAATGTACTTAAATTAAGCATACTCGATTTAAGAAAATTCCGACATTTTCACACAGTTTGAAATTGATTTTCTTTCTCGGAATCATAGCTATTTTTTGTTGCGTGGCTTAATTTTTTAGCTTAAATCTGTAGCTAAACGAGAAAATGCGCTGAGATTTATTTGTCGATCAATTGCAGTCTAAGGCTGCGAGCACACTGGGAGCGGAGAGCGGAGCGTACAGCGGAGCTTATCAACTTGAAAAAAACAAACACACTGCTTGTATGAAAGCGCGCACACTGCAAGCTGAGCTGATTTATCATTTTTGTCCTGAAATTATCTGCTCGTCTATAAGCTCCGCTGTTCGCTCCGCTTTCCGCTCCCAGTGTGCGCCTAGCCTAATTTTTTTCTAAAGTCAATTACATGCTTAGGGAGAGCGTTATTACACCCTTGATTGGTGCAAATTTGAACAGGGTATTTAAAACAGAAGGTACATGCGAGTAAGTAATAAGAAAAACAGCCTGGCGTTGAGTTGAGAGTTGGCAGTGTGAAATGTGTAATGTGCAATGCAAATAGTCATAATTGCAGGCGGCCAGGCCAGTTGTTGTTGTTGTTGTTTTAGTTGTTGTAGTTGTTATTGTTGTTGTTGCTGTTGTTGTAGTGTTGTGTGATCATTAAGCGCAGTTGTTCACTTAACGCTTGAAGGGATAAACAAATGCACGCGCGAGAAATTCTCAAAATCAATTTACCATATGAGTACGAGTATTTCGCTGATGATTCGCGAATGCATGTGAATGTCATTGAATGGGGAAGTGCCAGTACTAGTGCCAGTACTATGCCAGTGCCAGTGGCACTGAGAGTGCCAAGTGGACAAAATGTGATTGTAAGTGGGAAAAGTTTCACGGAAAAATCCATAAAATGTAGCTCCAAACGCCGTCATGCAAAAAGACAACAACAAGTTTAAATTAATAAAGGAAAAACATCTTTCAACTGTAAAAGAATAGATCTTAGGTACACACACAAAAAAAAAAAAAAACCAATAAAACTCATTCTAAAACTCAAGTTTATTATTCTTGATTTTAGCATTGTATATTTTAGGAATGTATTCAGGATATTATGGTCAAATCAACACAATATGCAGTCAATTAGCATTTAAATAGTCAACAATTCGAAAACATTTGATTTCACTGACAAAATTGTTATAGAGCCTCGATGTGGAACCGAACAACCGTATTTGAATTAAGTATTTTGTGCTTGGTTTAATACGAATATGAAAATGAATATAATTTGTAAAGTTGCTTGTGACTCTCAAATTGTTAATTGTGAATGAAGTGCATGCACATTCTGATTCGCAATCTGGTTCGGCAAATGCCAAATCGGAGTTCTCCAAATGTTTGTTGGACCCCAAGAGTTGCTATGTAGATTGGAATGTCTGCTTGTTGTGCACCCCCCACCCCTCACACACACACACACATTGATACAAACATCTATCCCTGGTTTTCAGCCTCTCTCTGGGTGTGTATGTATTTCATTTACATGTAGTCAAAACGCATATTGGAATCATCCCAGCAATATGGCACGACTTTTGCCTGCTTCTGTTTCACAAACTGATGGCCCAACACAACAGAAGGAGAGATGGAATGCGAGCGAACGAGATGCAGACATATAGTGAGGGAGGGAGATGGAGCGAGGTGAACGCATGTGGGCTACGAAGCGTGCAGCATTAAACATCATTAATTTGGAATTGTTTCCAAGAAAAATTGACAACGATGGGCTTAACCGCAGCAAGGAGAGCAGGCGGATAGTTGAAGAAAGGCTAAAATAAGCCGAGTAGATGGTCAATAGGAGTCTGATACGGAGGGGGAGGGACCCCAACCCGATTAGGGAGGTTGGGGAGGTCAGGCTGAAAGGCAGGGCATTGTCTACAAGGTTGCAATCAGTAAGTTGTCCGCCTTCAAAATGTTACGGCTGCCACAAGACACAACTTGTTGTAGTGTATGTGTATGTGTGTCTGTGTGTGTGTGTGTGTGTGTGTGTGTGTGTGTGTACTTGTGCTAACGAATTTGTTGATCCTTAAGTTCTTGCTGCCAATTGTAAGATTATTCTAAAGTTAAGCTCTTCAATGGTCATTTCTTTAATGGCGCCCCTAATTGGGCATTGCCTGAACCAACAGCAGTCTACCAAGAAGGGGGGAGGAAGTGCTCTGCTCACGGGGAGGGAGTGGGGGGTGGGGAGAGCACACTTTAAGTGCGCCTCGGCAGACGCACGTGCGACACTCGAAGCGAACTCATTAGCCCCCGCCCCCGCCCACACCCCAATTCCTAGTCCTACAAACTTCTTTTCAAATTTTCTCATTTCCCCAGTTCCGAATTGCCGAACTTCTGTTTTCTGGACTTACAGCAGCTGTGCATCCAATAGGTGAGGGGGTTGAGGTGGGGAAGGGGAAGGGAAAGTGGTCGCCTCTTCCGTTCTAATAATAATAATACGCGCATTAGTTTCGTTTAAATGCGATTAAAGAAACGAAAGGTCCAAAAGTTCTGAAATCGGGGAAAAAAAGCAAATGAATTTAAATCAAAATAAAGCATAATCCAAAACACTGATCGAATATGATATGCCCAGTTTTCTGTTGCTTCTTTTTTGTGCTCTAATTGATAATGAACCTAAAATTGGCTTTTAAAAATTTAGAGCTATTAATGTTTTTTTAGTATAAAAATAAGCTTCGAAGTATTCAAAATTAAACTAGAGATATTTTATTGTCATATAAAAATATATATGATGTATATTAAGAAATCGAATTAGATTAGGAAAGGTAATTAATACAAATAAGATCAGAATGCATATACCCCACATGTGTATCATACTGCAGGGCATCAACGAAACTAACAGCACATTGAAATACTTTCCGTTTAAGTGGTTTATTACGATAAGCGAGTTCGCTAAGAGCCACTCACCGTACGCGTTTCAATTACCATTGTCAATTCCGCTGGCGGGCTCAGTGGTGCCACCGATGATGCCACAATTGGTGGGGCGGATAGAGATAGAGACTGGCACTGAGACTGAGACAGACGGAGATGGCAATGGCGATGGCGATGGGGATGGGGATGGAAAACAGCTCTCGTCAAGTGCCATCGGATGCCCCCAAACATATGAGATTATTGCCATGATTGCGCCCAGCCGCAAGGATTACAAAAACAAAGAACAAAACAAAAAAAACAAAATAACACAAAAACAACACCAATAGCAAAAACAACAACAAAAAACAACAACAAGAGACAGGACTATGAAAGCCTTCGTTATTTGCTAGCCTTCATATTTGTTGCCTTTTTCAAATGGACTCTCGTTTTTGAAGAGTTATCACAAACACAAATCCAACACAGTTTCGAATTGCAACACAGACCCACATACAAATACACACACATGCATACATTGGAAAAAATCCAATCAGAAAGAGAAAATGCAATTGAAAAATAAAAATAGCTAAGGATATCAAACAAAAAAGTCGATATGACAAAAACACGAGTAAAATAGCTAAGCTAATTGCCATAAGTTAGGTAATTTAGTCAGAGCCTTTATTTTGTATCGGATCAAATTAGTTGTTTAAGCAATTCTTAAGTAATTCAATTATAATGCAGTTTCGTAAAAAAGAAAATTATCGTAAACACAAAATGTATATTTCATGAAAGCATACGGATAAGTTTTGCCTTATATCAAATTCAAGAAAAATCAAACTGCATAATAAAAAAATTCCTTTTAATTTAATAATAAATAAAGAACCTCTTTATTATAGACAGTTAAGTCAGATGGAAATTTCTATCTTACAGCTACAAAATCTAATATTTTAGTGTAGTTAGTAAAGTCTATAAAGTCCTATGTGCATGAAAACTTATAATATCTAGACATAAAAAGTTAAATTTATTTTATTATATCAGTTGAACTTAATTAGGATTTGTTGCATGCCACAATACAAGGCAATACAAGGCAGTGAGAGCTTAGACATGGCTTATAAGTGGCAACTTGTAACCTTTTAAGTATTTTAATGTCCTTAATCAGGCTTGTTACTCGCGTATTCAGATCTGTTTTATTCTCTTCTATTGTGTTCTGTTCTGTTCTCATTGCTTCGCTTTGTTATTATTGCATTACATTAACAGACATTACCTGGACACACTCGAAGGCTGTCTGGACCCGTGGAAGGATCTCTTCCCGTGGCAGAAACGGGACTAAGACCCTTTGCCGGGGATCTGAACTTGGAGTTCGGGTTCAGTTTTCAATTGTGAACTGAGAAGCGCATTTTGTGGCCAAGTTCTTGTCCGTACCATGTTTGTTTTGAGCCAAGGTTTTGATGTTGGGCCGCGGCATATAGTCAAATTGGTTTGCCTTTTGTGTGTCGGATGTAGGAAAAAAAATATAAAAAAAAATAAGGAGGAAAAGATGGGAATATGAGAAAAAAAAGGTAAAAATTCACAAATTACTCTCATTTCGTTAAAACGGCACAAAAGGCATCGGGCAGCGGCAGCAATAACAAAACGACATAATCATCGTCGCCATCATCTTATCCGTGGTTAAAAAATTAATAATTTAAATTTATGGAAAACGGAAAGAGAATGAAGCGACGAAGTCATCGCCAAAACAACTTCAAAGCCGTAGTCTATTATAAAACAACATGACTCGAAACACACAACACACAACACACAACAAAAGTGAGGCAAAGGCCATGCCGGGCCGGACATACGATGTGAAACACGTCTGAGGTCTGCGATGGTCACCGCGGTGTCTGGATATATGTATATATATGTATATATAATATTATATATAAATGTTTATATATATGAGACATGGATTGATTATGTCCATGTGAATGTGCTTGGATATGGCTGTGACTGCATTGCCAGTGCGTATGTATGGGCCATAGGTAGCAGCTATAAAACAGGGTGCTCCACACTAAAGAGACAACCAACTTTATCCAAGAAATTATATTGCTTGACCAACATATTCCATGTCAAATTTGAAGTTTGTCTTGGGGTTATACTCAAATTTTTTATCTAACTAGTAACTTTAAAAAAAGCTTAAGCTTCAGCTAAAAATATAATACATACATTAAAGGGATAAAATTTTTTTAATCAATTAAAGATTTATTAGATATATAGCCGATAACCGATTTGGAATCCTTTTTTTATTACTGTTCCTTATTTCCACTCTATCAACTCTGAATGTGACACCCTATAAATCGTTCAAAAAAAGCGATATACAGATTACCGAAAGCTGATCGAACGTACGTACATAATTTAGAGCGTAAAATCAAAAATTTGTTCGTTCGTCATTGTTGTTGGCGGTCCCGAAAACCCATTAAGGTTTCATTCTATGTATAAATCTAATTCCGTGCACCCCATGAAGACGCCGTCACCATCAGCAACACTATCGCCATCATCATCATCACCAATCATCATCATCGCCATTATTGTGATAAAGATGAAGATGAAGATGATGATCATAATCATCATGGCCATGACCAGAGAATGTTTTGACTTATTGTAAGCCTTTTGTTGCCATTGACTTAATTGTTGCTTTAAAAAATGAAATAAGTAGTTAATACAGTGTTGCTCGTAAGTACGTGTACACCTTTGCTAAGCTCGAGAGCTTGGGAAAAATTTGAAAGTCATATCGATAGAAACTAAAAAGAGAGTTGCAGTTACCAAATGCCTACGATGCCTATTATGAGTAGTCTTAAAAGCAAACACATGAATACATCAATAGATATTTCAAAGAGATTCGCTTAGACATGGGATAACATAGGGCAGTACTTTTATCAAGCAGATACACTACTATTTAGCATAAACATCATGTTACACATTACACAAAAAAAAAAAGAGCATTGATTAAACAAATATTTTTAAATTTTGTTTACTGATTTCATTAATATATTTATTAAATAAAAGGAAAGAGCTTCTTTCTTATGATTTATTATTTTATTAAGGAGCAGACTTATAAAGTGGTTTAATTGTAAAATAATACATATAATTACATTTAAAAAGATACAATGTTTGACCAATTGGTTTCCTGCGAATTAAAGCTGATCTTCCAGAGTTTCTTCCAGCTCTCTTATTCAACCTCTCGTGTTATAAGTAATCGTTAGTTTGTATTCATGAATGAGCAGTTAGAAAGGCTTAAGATACGCAAACATTGCGAATTTGGGGGAGCTCTAGACTAATTTTCATGCGAACATCATAATAAATTAACAAATAAAAGTCAAAGGAGCTTCCAAATGGATTTGTTCATTCACAATCAAATAAAAGGCAAATTTGTTGCCATCATTTTGCTGGATTCTTTCATTAATGCGAAAGAAGACGATGCGAAAGGGCGAATTGCAAGTCAACATTTACTGTCCTCAGTCGAAGATCGAGTCTTCATCTCGATCTCATTCGCCTTTTTAATTTTTCCTCTTTTTTTTTGGAAAGGTTATTGGCGTTGTCGTTAGCATATTGAGAGGACTCGTCGTTGGTTTAGGGAATCCATTAAAATAAGTGCTTAATTTCATTTCTTTTGGCCCTGTCAAGTTATAACTTAAGTTACAAAATTCGACCAAAAATGGATGCTTTAACGTCAAATCCGAAAAAAAAAAACGAAGCCACATCCGTCCCATTCTATCCGGAGCGTCTGAAGTCCGAGACTATGAAAAAACCGGCACATTTATCGATACAAAAAAGCTGTCTTCGTGTCGTGTCGGCCCCTCATAGAATGAATCTTAATGAATTTCGATTTGAAATACTCGTATGCAAGACAGAATCAGCAAGTGGGTGTTACCTTCTGGCTGTAAAGTCAAAAAATGGCATCTAAACTCCAGACAGATAGGTGGACAGCGCTTCTCTTTCGTTTCTTTTGTTGTCGCTGTTATTGTTATTATGTTATGTTGTTATTGTTGGTTTTTTAAGGGCACAACAGCTAAGGATCGAGCTGTGACTGAGACCTGGGACTAAACTGAACTGGACTTAAAACACAACTTAACTGCGGTCTCCCAAGCGCCGCCGTTTGCCCAGCAACAAAAGAAACAAAAAATTAAAATTAAAAAAAATGTGGAAAAATAAAAAGAAAAATCCAAAAAAGTCTGCACACGCAAACACACATCGAGGATATGTCTGAGTTCTGAACTTAGGTCCAGCTTTAAGGTTAGTTTGGGGCGCGGCCTGTTGTGGACACAAAAACCACCAAAAAAAAAGGAAGAAAAAACAATACACATTTCGGAGACAGCACGAAAACGTTTTCAAGTAAACCGAAAGCGGAACGCCTGTTGCAAAACGATCAGCCGATCGGACGATCAGAGGATCAGACGATCGACGGCAATTTTGGCTATGCCATTGCATTTATTTACCAGCATTTTTGAATCATAAGCTGTTTGGTAAGTGATTATAAGCGAGAAGGATATTGGTCCGACATATTGAAAAAGTTAAATAGATCATTTAACTGAATAGACAAATTCCTGACTTCAATAAAATCTAGGAAAATTGTATAAATCTAAAGTGCCATCAGTTATATCTGTAAACACCTAATTTTTTGATCTAATTCGTAAACACTAATCTCTGTATTTTTTGTCTACATTCATTTTTGATAATTTCTTAGCAAAATTTTTATTCAAAAGATAATCAAGTTACTTAAACAAATTCTTTCCAACTTGTACTGTTTTATTGCGCCAATAATGTGATCTAGTCGAGCATAATTATTAGTGGGATCTAGTGGAATGTGTTTCCCTATTGAGGGCATACTTTGGCAGAGTCGTAAATTGTCGAATGGCCCAAAGATTTCACGACAGTTGTAACATTTCCATGTACACCATCTGTGTTATGCGAGAGATTATTTTTTGCTTTTTTTTTTTTTTGTATGGGTCGTATAATATGTGGTGTGTGTGCACATCTGAAGTGTTAATGGCGCATGAGTCAACTTATTCCTTAAATCAACAAACATAGCGAGTATAATAGAGAGAGAAGCAAAGTTTTTAAAGAAAGCAATAATCATTTGCGTTTCCTACAATCGAACAAAACGTACAATAAAACATAACAAAAACTCACTGCTCGTACCAATCCAATTCAATCCAATCCGAACCGTACCGAACCGAACCCATTCGATGTGATGCGATACGAACCGAGTCGATATGATCCGATACGATCCCATCCGATCTATTGCGTTTCGAATGGAATGTCTACTTTTGGGCACAAGTACCGACTACCGAAAATACCTTTTAAGTGTCTTGTATTTGTTTACTTCTGGCTAAATGTTTACCCAAGTTAGAAATAAAAAAATGCTGTAGTACGCATTAAAGTCTTGGACCGCTATTTTTCACGTGGCATAAACCAAATAGAACGCTTCATCTTCAACATATACATGCGGCGAGTTGGGGGCGAGGTGATTAGAATAAATTTGAGGAGCTGACGGTAACATGCAGTGGAATGAGCATCACCAGATACCAGATACCAGTTCGAGTACGAACACGAGCACGAGTATCTGTGCCTCCCAATTGCCACATGCACTACTTACTAATGTATATACAATCGACGACTTCTGAAATCATTACAATGTTCAGGGGCCGTATTTCCATTTGGCACGCACCTGCAGTACTTCAAGATGAGCGAAGGTTGGGGAACACAGAGGAACAGGGCCAAGAGATTCTAAATGAAATGAAAGTGATAAGTATTGAATGTGCATCATTTGACTGAAACTGTCCTTGTAATCATAAATATATTTTTATGGAGGTCACTTATGATATCATCTTTATAAGTACTTTTGTAAAGTCCATGTGGATATGCCGTTCCCTATATTGTTAAAAAAAATTTAAAATAAATGTAATTGTCTTTTTTTTTCCCCGTTCTTACTCTACTGAGGAGTCTTAAAGAAAGTTATGCCATATAATTGAAATCGATTTTATCAAATTAAAAACATTTAATTACTATTGCTTTCGCGTGTTTGATTATTCATTTTAATATCATTGCTCAATTCAAATGTCCAAATTTTACTAGTTTCGTTAAACAAAATGGTTTTCGCAGAATGCGAGTTTTATGTGTTTTTCAAAAATTTTAATTTTTAAATCTCAAGTTTTCACTTGCAGTCAAGTTCAAGAACTTTTATAACTTTGCCTAAACTGATCCGACTTTCAAGCGGATTCTTTTAGCCTCTAAATTCATTATGCTTTCACATTTCGTTAAATTGCGTTAAAATAATTATTTGCCTCAAGACATCGATTTTGAAAATTTTAAATTTTAAATTTCTAGTTTTAAAATGAATAAACTCCTGTCATCATTTATAGAACATAATTCTGCAAATAAATTACGATGAACAAACTCTAGTGAGTCGTCTATTTTTTATGAAAATTGATTTAATTAACTCGATTGATAGTAAAAAAATATTATCGAACGTCTATATATCGAATTCTCTCTAAGTCGAACTAAATTGAGTGGCAATAGCGTATACTAAACTTAATAAAAAGACTTTCATAAGTCGAAGTCTCCGTAACTCGAACTTTTTTCTTGGACAATGATGAAAATCGTGTTGTCGATGTTTCGATGTATTTTTACATTTATATTTAGGACTGCCGTCCGCAGTGATACATTTTGAGGGGATTGAGGTGATCAATTCAGGTCGTCCAACCTTTTGTTCTTTTTTTTCAATTATTTAGTTTGTTTCCTAAATGTTTAGTAGTTTTCCTAAATGTCTCATGTCAGGAAGGACTTATATGTCCGTCCTCTACCTATTCCGATCTATTTCACGCATTTTTATCAATGCCTTTCAGTTGAGACATAAACAAATGTTTTTGTATTTAAAATATACCAATGAATTAACCCAAGTTATGTATGTTTTTTCAGCAGAAATGGGGATTTCGTGCTTATTTTGTGATACACTGAGACGGAAAAGGGGCTGAAAAGGGGACAATGAGGGTGGAGGGTAGGAGAGTATAAATATAAACATATTGGAGCAAACAGATAGACACAATTGCGTATTGTATTTGTTGTATGTGTAATTAAATTTCATTTTCAATGACTTGAGGTAAAAACTGTGCAGAGGGGTTCCAAATGTATGTATTTGTATCCCTATCTGTATCATCTGAAGACATGTACTTGTATCTGTATATGGGATGGCAGTATGGGCGTTTGGTTAGCTTAAAATTTTGTTTGCTTTTTCATTATTGTTATTAGAGCACATTTTTCATCGTAATTTCTTTCACGCGAAATACAAAAAAAAAAATCAAGTCTACTAAAAAGTTCCCCCAACTGTGGGTGCTCCAGCTCACTTTTCCATCCATTTTCCTTTTTTTTAGTACTATTATTTTTTTTTTGGCTTTTTTTTGTGTTGTTCTAGGTGTTGTTGTTCTTGGTGTGCTTTGGTGAGTGTGCGGCATTTGGTTTGCAACGGGCCATTAATAAGTTTGGCCGTGTTCGCGCCTGATCGCTTCTATGATTTTGGATATAATTTTTATCCATAAGTCGTTTCGACCTCGACCATTTTGAAATTGTAATTCAAGTTATAGCCATTTACGATGGTAATATTAATAATTACCATTTGTATAATAAAAGCCCATAAAGTGTGCCCCGACATTAATTAGTGCAGATCTTAAACAAGTTGTGAATGCGGAAAATGTACTAATTAGCAATTTGTAGCTCATATTATAAAACCTATGTATAAACCAATAATTGTGTGTGTATGTACATATGTATATATAAATGTTTGTATTGCCACACTGGCCACTAAACAGACAGAAGAAGAGAAATACTTAATTGTTAAGTATCAACAAAGTATAAATCTAAGATGCAAAGCAAGAGCGATTAAATTATTTGAAATCTACACATACAGCGATTATTCCAAAATGTTGCTCGAAACAAAAGCAAAATACACAATAGCATCAACAACAACAAGTACAACAGCAGCAGCAACAACAACAAAAATAACATTCAAACCAAAATGTATACAAAAAGTAAGAAATTACCATTAATATAGGGCAACGCGCCGACAGAAACCAAGTGCGAATGATGTGCAACAGATGGCCCCCCGAATTCTTGGTTGGATTTGGATGTGGATATGTCGATGTGGATGTGGATGTGGATGCTACTGCCAATGCTGCTGATGCCACTGATGCCGATGGCGACGACGACGACGACGACGACGACGACGACGACGATGGCGACGGTATTAGCCGACGCCAATGGAGTACACTGCAAAAAATAATTGTACACATGCATATTCACATATAGCTCAATTAGTGTAATATACCCATATTATATCCAAAGTAAATGGAAAATAAAATTGTTTTTTTTTTTTTTTAAAACTAAGGCTTTTTTAAGCGATTATTATATTATTTAATTAGGAGAACTATTGATGATTAAATTGAATGCAACTATTTTAAGCCAACACTGCGGTAAGTAAACTTGGTGTTGAAATTATTCAAGCATATTGATAATAAGAATATTTCAAGCAATAATAAAAAACTCAATAATTTTGGACCTGAGAACAATGTATCAGACGAATTTTCAGAAATTAATCAAATTACTTCTTTAAATAACAGACAGCCAATAAAACATCAAGCCTTACTGACATTATTCCAATAATATTTGATATTTAAATGAAAATTAAATTGAGTAAACTACAGAATACGATTAATAGAACAATACACATACGTACGAAGCCAATATCAAGCCGTTAGAATTTCAATTAAATCTTGTTAGATACATTTTAGTCTTAAGATATTTTGCGCAGTGTACAAATGTTATAGATCGCGAGGTGAGTCTGATCAGTGGGCCAGTGTTGTGGTGAGTGGAGCTCGCAGTTCCCCTCTATCCCTCGCAAAAGCCGTAGTGTCAGCGCACCCCGCAATGCGAATGTTTGGATTTGGCTTTGGCTTTGCCATGTTGTGATATTAGACAAGGGAAAAAAAAAGAAAAAAAAAGAGGAAGCGGCGGCCACGTTGAAGGCAGCGGCGTCAACGTCAACGTCAGCGTCATGCAGCATTAGAAACGAAATCGAAATTGAAATCGGTGGCGAATCGATGTGGCGAGCACTTAGACACTTGAGTTGTCCAAAAGAAAGAAAACAAGACGACGAGAGATGGAAAAAACACAGATGAAAATTGTATTTAAAAATCGTGTACACACAAAATGGACCAGGACTGTTTCATCTTAAAGCGCTCAAAAGCACAGCAGGTTGTCTCCAGCAGCAAAAGATGCCCCATTCCATCCCATCCCATCCCATCCCATTGCATCTCAACCCAATCCATTCGAATATAGACAAACTCGAATGCTGATATAAACATTCTCTGGCATTTGCTGTTTGTACTCAGATGTGGCCAATACGATACATAAATAAATTGGGGGTATACGATAGAAATAGGTATAGCTGTTCCTAAGTGTGTTCGAATCAACGACGCTTAACGTTTTCGGTTTATACTCGAATAACATATATACGTACATATATTAAAAACACTTTTCATATTTAATATTCCCCGTAGTTTAAAGCAACTTTGTACGATTTTGAAGTTAAAAACAGTAGTTAGGAAATACAACAATAAAAACGACGTTCTTCCGCATAGGCCACTCCTTCAATTATCTTTCACTGATTTATTACACGAACCTCTCCCTACACAGTGTCATGGCACCAAGCCTACGAATTTGCGGTCTTTCCCCTCTTTTAACGGAGTCAGGACTTGCCGGGTTGCCAGCTGGTTGGACTTTTAACCCTGTTGTCGAACACGCCCAATTTTCTTCAATGCACGCGAATTGCACGCGCCTTCTTCTCCCCCTTCTAGGGACGAGAATGGACGACAGGATATGAAATTCGGAATACAGAACACAGTTAGAAAGAGGGCGATAACATTGATGTAATTTTTCAGGGCTGACCGCAGGTGATGGTAACGGATACGGTTACCACAGATCTAGACAGGAATCTGAGATATATGTATCTATATGTATGTATGTACATATGAATCAATAAGATTAAAAATGCAAGCCCTTTATTCGCAATCCGACCAGGATAATTCTAAAAGGGTTAAAAATAATCGAGGTGCAACAAGCTAAGAAGACATCTTTAAATTATAGTAAAAATGTATAGTTAAAGCTGTAAAGAAAAAAAAATAGTTCATATGCGTAGCATATTCGAATTTTGAATAATTGTAAATGCGCTAATTAATGGAATATGGAATTTTTCAACTTATCGATTACACGAGTAAACGATAGGATTTTTTTTTCATTTCAATTAAGATGAAGAACTTGAGAAAATGATCAATCACAGCTTTTGGTCACGATTGCCATGCTGTGACGATCCTGTGATCACTGATTGGTCAAAATGGCAGCAGATCATCCCAATCCCAATCCCAATTCCAATCGCCATCTCATTCCAAGGTAACATATGCAAATGTTATTTATTATCTCGCCTAACTATCTACGTATGTATGAGTTTGTGGTGCATTTGGATGCGGTAATTGCCTCGGTGGCACTAATTTCGTCCGCGGTTCTCAGACTCGTTGGTGCAACGCCCGTGACAGCCATGAAAATTACGAGGTCGATGTCGATGTTGAGGCCGAATCAGAGGCTAGCCCTTCTGACTTGTCGTCGTCGTCGTCGTGTTTGAAGCCAAAGAGATCTATAGATCTGGGCTTTAATAATTTGTACACAGTCCGGGGCTGGGTCAACGGCAAGCAACCAACAAATTGACTTGATTGATCGCAGTAGAAAGCAGTATGAAAAGCAGCGGTAACAAGCGGTAATCACAAATAGTTTCCACTGATTTTGAGTTATGGGAAATTTTTAAATATCTCTCAAAATGAAATTACGGCTAGAAAATGCCATTAACAATTTGTTTTTTGGCCATGACTAAAAATACCACCCAAAAAAAAAAAACAGAAAAGAAATAATATGTACAAATTACAAAGTACCACCAGAGAGTTCAAGTGGGGAATATGCTGGATGTATGTGTCGAGCAGTTGCCAACCAAATAGGCGGGTGCCCTCGCTCTCTCTCAGTCTCTGTCTCTAACGCCTTCTCTTTCTATCACCTACAGCTATTGCTGTCCCTTTCCGCTCTACACTAGTCTCGGACAGACCATTAAATGTAATGACAAAATATGAAGTGTACAACCCCCGAACCCGAAAAACAGAAAACTCAAAATCCAAAAGCCGAATACCAGCCTAAATGAGCAACCATATCATTTCGATATCCACGCTTTGGATGATGAGATGCGAGGCAGAGGCATGGACACTCATTTGTTATCTACGGCATCTACTATACGGATAGTTGAATTTGTCAAAGTCGTCGTTCGCTTGGATACCTTCCAATCACATTGATTAATGACATCGAATCAACGAATCAAGAGCTAACGAGTACGGGGATACACTCGTATACATGCAATATCCCAACAACCAATTCACATTATAATTATAGCTGAATATAATGCATTTGAATTTAATTTCTTAAATAAGTTAAGGT
Source organism: Drosophila quinaria (assembly GCA_035047525.1). Lineage (NCBI taxonomy): Eukaryota > Metazoa > Arthropoda > Insecta > Diptera > Drosophilidae > Drosophila > Drosophila quinaria. The sequence continues at coordinate 12,544,529 of JAWNPO010000455.1, read as the reverse complement.
AAAAACATATTATGTTATATTCCCCTGGATTTTCTACTTACATTACATGATCAGAATCCTTCGTAAAATATCTCCTTGTATTTCATGTAGATTTTACTGACGTCTTTTCTTTGATTTTCATGAAATAAACTAATTATAAACTATTTTTTCCCAAATTCATTTAGAAATTCTTCATTCCAGCTGACATTTATTTCACCACAACTTGGGTTAGACTCGATTCAAATAATCCAAACCTTCCAAAAGGATTTAAATTTTTTTCAAAACTCTTTCTTCCAGCTCCTCACATAAGTTGACTGTCCAAGTCTGTCAAGAAATACTCTTCCTGTTACTTATTTGACATCCGTATCTCAATATCTTGTTGCAAGTCTGAGTAAGTCTAAGTGCATGACTTCCAGAATTTGTTAAACGTTGTAATCGGTAAGAGCAAACAATTTGAAACACAAGTCTCTCAGTCCCTCACTTAGTTCACGGCCTCAGTTGATCCGATCCGATCCGATCTGATGTGATGTTGAGCACTCAACGTTTTGTCGCATTATTTTTCTCAAATCGTCGGTGACTTGGGTTTAAAAATGAGTTTTAATTATTTTGTCACTTGCTTATCAACGGACTGGCATCGACAAATCTTGACAATAACATGACATGGAACAATTTGTTCCATTGCCGCGATTGTGACAAATTATTGACAACAATATCAGACAGCAGCAGCAGCAGTCGCTTTAGACCTGGCCCAAACTCAAACCCAAGTCCGGACTTGGGGAAAAAAGAAAGAAGAAACACCGCAACTACAGAATGCTGGCGCCAGTGCAAAGAGTGAAGAGAGAGAGGAGAAGAAGAAGAGAAGAGAAGAGAAGAGAAGGGACGAGTATGAGTTCGAGTATGAGTATGAGTATGAGACTTTGAGTACATGCCATCAATCTCAATCTAGTAATGACGACGCCGAAGCGCCAGACACACGGCTCGAATCAAAAATCACTGACTGGCCACTGTCACGGACCTACAAAATCCTCAGAGAGATGTGCAATGGGTAGGGTATAGGGTATTGGTACTGATTCCCAAGCCGCTCCAGCTGCAACCCCTCGATTCCTCTGCCTCTGCCTCATTCCTCATTCTCATCCTGTAACCACGTTTCGGCGTCTTCAAGTAAAAGCTACTGTACGCAAAAGGCGGCTGATTCTTTACATAATTATTACGTTTTTACTTGATGCGTTAAAAAAAAAAATAAAATCCGAAATGAGAAAAAAGTGCTCGTTCATACATAGGATAAATGAGAAGAACCCTGCCAAGCAGACACAGACACAATGGACCAGGTCCAAACCGAGTCGAGTTGAATTGAATTGAGTCGAGTCGAGTGTGCGCCAAATGTAGAAAGTAAATGCCGATGACTTTGGACTAATCTTAGAAATGACGGGAAAATGTCAGTCACTATCACAGATCAAGCGTAGAAAAAAATCATTAATTTAAATTGTGACCATCTACATCTACTCGACCTGGCCTCCACAACGGTCGCGGACGCCCCAGAACACATCGGACAACAATCAATATCGACAATCGGCCGACCGACCATCGACAATCGACAATAGCTAAAGCTAAAGCTAAGGCAAAAGCAAAAGCAAAAGCAAAAGCAAAGGCAAAGGCCAACCAGACATCGATTGCCATATTGGCCCAAGTCAAATTGAACGACAGAGCGACAGAGAGAGAGAGAGAGAGAGAGAGAGAGAGAGAGAGAGAGAGTAGTACAGACAGAGATGGCACTATGAATAGCGATAGAGATAGATGTATAATTTGTGACTGTGGAGAAAGGCAAAGCGATTGTGCGTATACTTATGCAACTGAGTGTTTCTGCCCCATGCTGTGATTGGATTTCGCACAAATCCACCGAATCGGTGTCACATGCTCTACAAATCTTTTTGACCGGTTAACAATTGTAATCCGTCAAGTGAAATGTCAAAAACATGTAGAAAATATCGTATTAAAAATGAGTTACAATGGGATAAGTTTTTAAAAACTACACTTAAATACAAGCAGTCATTTTAATCTACCAGCAAATTATTATAAGTATAGGGCGATGTATCGAGACGTGGATTTAACGTACAAGAGATTCCAAACAGCTTAAATAAATTTAAAATCAAATTCAGGTACAGATCGTTTGAGATCTACATAAGTTAAAATTGAATGAATTTGATATGTGCCACTGTTGTTTTGATAGTAAGATCAGATATGTATATTTTTTTAAATAGCGAACGATACATGTAATATACATAAGTAGTGACCAAATTGTAGGAATTTTTTAATTTTAGCAAGAACATTTAATCATTCACTTGCCAAATTGAAATTAATGATTATATTCCATCAATTCCACAGCTTATTCGGTATCACAATCAGATGGCTTTATCGGTCAGCAAACGATTAGAATAGTAACTCTTTTAAGGGTATCAGTCAAGATATTTAGCCACAACAGCTATCAATAAATACTTTTCTATATATGACAAAAAAAGTAGTTCCCATACAACATGATTATAGATACATAATTAGATAATCTGACTGATGGGGCGATATGCTGCTGATAAAGAACTTGCTATTGATGGATATTTGTATGTTGTATGTAACATTCACCTCGTCATCAATATCAGCATCATGATCATTATCATTATAATCGTCATTATTATTATTATTATTGTTATTATTATTACTTTTAATATTAACATAATCATCACATGAGCTGGCAAATGAGCAGAGACTCTGAGTTAAGAGCTGACCGACAGTGCCAAAAGTTCGCGTGGACGTAAACTTGTGCACTCACACATGAAAGGTGTGTGAGTGTGTGTGTGTGTGTGTGTGTGTGTGTCGTTGGTGTGCTTGCATGAACTCTGTGGCGATAAAACATCAAACAAAATTCCGAAACAAACGATTAATCTTTTGGTCATTTTCATTGTGATTGACGGATGGGAAGTAAATGTGCGCCTGCAACAGAAAGAGTAAGAAAGAGAGATATGAAAAGTGAGAATGAGAGAGATGGTGAGAGGGAGGAGTGACTATTTAAATAAAATCCAACTGATTTCAAATGTTGCTGACATTAGGCACAGTTGCATATGTCATAAATAGAGGCTTGCATACTATTTCCTATAGTAAAATAACACACGTTAAACATATTATTAGAGCTATAAAATAATAAAATTATGTTTTTAATAGGTTGAGAATAATTTACAGTAGCGGACAAAGAAATCCGGACACAAGAAACGATTTTTATACAAAAAGTGCCTTATTTGCAGTTTTCAAAAAATAATGAAAAATACTAGCGGAGAGATTTTTGAAAACAATTCCCTATTAGAATTGTTTTAAGAATTTTTTTGCATCAAAACATTTTGGATTTAAAGCACAATATATCCAGTTGTTGAAAATATTTTGGAAGCTCAAAATGTTTAATATTTCGATGTCTGGCTTCCAAACTTCAGTGTGACAGCATTTTATCAAAAATATCTGAAAAGTTGAATTTTCACACTGTTGTGTCACTTGTCACAAGAAGTAAACAAGTAAATAAAATTGCAAATAGTTAAAGTGGCAAATGAACAAAGCGGAATAAATGGCCTCTTATGTTGTAGTGAGAGACAGAAGTGCAGAACAAAGAATTTTTTTTTTTAAATACAAAGAAATAAAAACAAATTAAAATTGATTATAATTTTTGATTTTTTTTATTTATTTATATAAAAGGACTGATTAAAAGGAACTTCAATTGCGGTCATACCGCCTATGAGAATAATCATCTAATCAATCAATGATCGGGCTCTTTCTCAAAGTCCCAAAGCAAGCAGTAAGCTTGCGTAGCTCTCCGTGTTTCCTCCGGCTGGAACCCTTTTATAATATCGGTCCAGTATACAGCGGCGGAGAGAACCCCTGAGCTAGAGCCAGAGAGCATTTGCACCTGCTTGTCCTGCTTTCCAGGCACCTCCTGTGAGGCTGGTTCTTGCTATAAATTTTATATTGTTGTTATTCCATTCTAATGCGTCATTTGCCCTGGGTGGCAGTGGCCCAACTCCACCGGCACTACCACTTATTGTCCGCTTCCTCTCTCCTCTGAAAATAGCATCGAAGTGCTTCTTGTCTGTCAAAATTCCCAGGATCGGTCTACGTTGCACCTCTTCAATAAGTTTTACTCGCTCTTCATGCACAGGAGCTCAATGCGGCTCTTATTTTGTTGCTTGTTTGTTGCCATTGCTGCTCAAAATGGTTTTGACTAGTCGAAACACTGAACGAATCGATGTTTTGAAAGGTATAATAAAAGCTGCCAGCTGTCATTAAACAGTGTTGTAAAACACCCGAAAATTTTCTGAGCTGCCCAAATTTACGATACTGGATACAGGGGCTTAGAAATAGCCTTACAAAATAATTTCGAGCCAGTTTGCAACCCTTTTTTTTATATGGAGTTGACACCTTTCAAACTGAAATTTCAACAACTGGATACTATGCTTAAGTTTCAAAAATATACTTTTACAAAAATTCGAAATTTTCAATGGGTGCTGAACGGGTTTAAAACTTAAAAAAAAACTCAAAAAACCGCTCTTTTTTTGTGTACGGATTTCTAGGTACGCTACTGTACGTTTTTATTTTTAAAATAATTAATTTAAAAATTTTAGTAGTAGTACGAGTCTACGAGACAGTAATTTTAAATATCCCTTTCCGTTGTTGTCTTTCTTCCATTGATGCTCTCTTATTTATGTTTTATAGGAGTAGAAGTTGTAGCAGCATAAATAGTGGTGGTTGTATTAGTAAAAGTAGAAAAAGTCTCAAATACTTAGTAGTAATATGTACTAGTAGTAGTAATAAAAGTAGCAAATATAAGTTGTAGTATTGGAAGTAGCAAATAGTTGAAGAAGTAATAGTAGCAATGGCTATTAACGTACAAGAAATACCAATCACATATGGTATTGGCAAATAGTAGCAGTCACATATAGTAGAAGCAAATAGTAGCAATAATAACCGTATATATTATAGCAGCGGTGGTCACGAAATCCGAATACAACGATAACTTCAAAAACATTATCAACAACAAAAGACAAAAATGCCTCGAATGATCAGAAATAATGTTGGGAGCAGTCGCTAGCTCCCGGAGCACATGCGTGCCCACCGCTGTATAGTATAGTATAATATAAGTAGTACCCGCAAATTGTATTAAAGGTAGAAGAAGTGTTAATCGCATTTATGTAGTATTATTATTCTCAAATCGAAAATTTATAGAAAATTTGTTAAATTTAGTATAATACTATATGCAATTAGTGGCAGCATAAAGCACAGATTGAACGTTGCTGTTGACTCTGGCTGTTTACCTGCCTCATTTCAGCCAGACGGTAAGGTGTTGTCCATAAAAGGGCAATCTGCTGGCTTGGATTGGATTGTTGTTCTACTCTGCGGCTTCTAAGGCCATAAGTGCTGTCAGTCAGATGTATGCGTGTGTTTGTGTGTATTTGTGTGAGCCGAAAGAGGACAAGCAACTAAAACAAATTCAAGTCAAAGAGCAAAGTAAAAAAAAAAAGAGAAAAAAAACGCCTACCGCGGAAGCAGACGTTTGACTGCCCAAACCGGCAATTATCAAAATATGTGCATTAATAATGCGTAGCGGAATGAATCAGCTGCCGACGCTGCCAATGGGGTGAATGTGAATGTGAATACAGTGAATGTGAATGTAGTGAATGCGAAACCAAGTCCAAGACTAAGACTAAGACTACTAAGACCAAGACAGACAACCTCAACGACGACAACAATCGGGAGTGCTGTGTGTGAGACTAGAGCGAAAGACACTCGGGCTTGGAGTATGGGACGTGAAAGGGGAAGGGGAAGGGGAAGGGGAAGGGGAAAGGGAAGGAGTCGGGGTGGGGGTAGGGGTGAGGTCAGGGCAGTCGTAGCCGCGGTTGACGCCCCAATGCAGATTGATATCCAACAGGCAAAGGGCCAGGAATACGGACAACGACAACGACAACAACAACCGCATACAGGCCACATCCAACAACAACAACAACATTCACAAAACTCAGAGCAACAACAACAACAACAACACATTGCCACAAGCGTTTCACGAGGGCGTTTATGGACCCGGCAAACGGCGCATTTCAATCGAAAAGGACGCGCCGCTCTTTGTCCGCTAATTAAAAATGTCCTTCGAGGCCAGTCAAAAGACCAAAGTGATAGAGATAAAAGAGTATGTACTAGAAAGAGAGAGATACACATAAAAGGGAGTTAGGAAGATCTAATCTAATCTGATCCGTAGTTTAAGTGGTTTTACGATCCTTGAAAACTTGAGAAAATAATTTTGAATAACTAATAAATTCTGCAAAAACAATAGATTATTTATCAAATATATTTATATTTATCACATACACGTTTTAAAGAGAATAATAATAAGCAATATTAAGAAAGAGAATGTGATAGAATGAGATGAATTCACTTCTTTGATCGTTGAGAATTTTACACAAATATTTTACAAATTGTCTTCATTCACAAAAATTGACAAATAAGAAATTAATGAGATAAATAATAAAAAATAATAATAAAAATGGAAATTCAATTATTTTAAATTCAAATGAATCCAAGATAATCATAATAGGATTTAATATTATTAACTGGAGGCAGCTGCTTAAAGCACTTCACTAAATACGATATGTGAATGACCAAGTACAGGTTTCATTTGCAATGCCCAACTGTAGTTGACCTGTATCTAGCTACAGTCGGATGACAGCTAGTTGAGGTCGTACAAATATGCGGGCAAAGCGATTTGTGTTAACAAACTACATATGTACATGATTAATATATTGTCACTTTATATTTAAAATTTCCAAAGACCTCGTTGAGTATTGACCTGAGTTTATATATAATCATTTTATTGAATTTTAGATCAATACGTGAACTGTTGGCAGTAGTTGGGAATTATTATTTTTAATAACCTCTGTGAATTTGCCTCACTCTGCTGCCGTTGTTAGTAGCTGGAAAGGGGAATATATATTCTTATAAATACTTTAAAATACTGTAATGCAGCTGTATTCTAAATATAAATCAATTCAATTCAATTTATCTCAATGATAAGAGATTAAACTTCTATAAAAAAAAGAAGTCAATAAGTGTTGACTAAACCATTTAACTCTTTTTGGAGCAATTTTAATGGGCTCAGGGCAAACCATTTGTGGTGTATTGATAGTATTGTAGCCTTGATTAAACCTGTTAAAGAAAACTATTTTAAGAACCGTGTACCACTGTGCGTCACAGCTTTAGCTACAGTTACATCTAACCATTTGTTAGACTACTAGTACATATTTTGACTAGCTGAAACTGTCTGACTGACCGAACAGCTCATCGTTGGCGATCATCTTATGGGTCTTGAACAACGAATATATTTATATTCATAAATTGCTAGAATTACTTAATATTTGGTATTTATTGAGCGTGACCGGGCCAAGGGCTCTGCCTGCACCTGTCGGACCAGTAAAAAAGACAAAGACAAAGACACAACTGTAAACGAAACCGAAACCAAGACAGAAACTGGAAGTGGAAATGGAAGTGGAAGTGGAAGTGGAAGTGGAACTGTGACTGTGTCTGTGTCTTAAGATCTTTGACAAAAGTTAGTGTCAAGTGCGGAGTGAGTTTGGTTAAGAGGTCATTATCTTCATGGACATGGGGTTGACAACATTGGCTCGTTGCACCCAACAATAACATGAAAATGCAACTGATTATGTATTCATGAATAAGTGAATAAGTTAATATGCAGCCCCCTTCCCCCAACATTCTCCCCTCTCTTTTCTCGCTCGTCGTTTAGTTGGAAATGTTGCGGCGTAAAACGAATGCGCGAACTACTGCGGCATGAAATTAAATCCAACTTGCAACTTGCAACTTCATATCTGAGACGGAGGCACGCTGCTATCTTGCATATCCAAGTGCTGCCTCAGTCTCCGTCTCCGTCTCCGTCTCAGTCTCAGTCTCTGCTGCTGGTGAAATGCAGCGGCAAAAGGCCCCACAGATATGCAACAGATGCACATGCATGTGTCCATGTCCGAAACAAAGAAAACTCTTCTCTCTCTCGCTGTGGCTCAGGCTCAGCGATTGTCCAACCGTGCTAAGTATGTCCATGTCCAAGTCCATGCGTGGTCTGTCTTAGTCTCTATATACATACATACATACATTTATCCACACACATATGTGTGTGTATGTGTGCATAGAGAGGGCACTTGTTCAGTGCCCCAGAAAACGAAAACAGCAAACGAAGCAGCGATGATCGCCACATTTTCTTCATTTCTTTTTCTTTTTCTTTTTTTTTTTTTTTTTGCCTCGTCTTATTAATGAGCATCGTGAAAAGTGCGACCAAATGTGACGTTTAAATATTCATGAATCACCAACTATAACGCAGTTCCAGTTCCATCCACAAACACGTGCAAACCGCACACACACACACACACACACACACACACACACACACACACACACACACACACACACACACACACACACACATAAACCTAACTCGTACATTAAAAGATGTACAATCCACTTCCGTCGCCAGACTTTCATTTACATACCTATTAGTCTTGGCCCAAATGACCGAAGGGGTTTTTGCCTGCTTTTTTAAGGTTTAGGTTTAGTTTTAGGCCCATAGATTTGCGCTTGCTTTCTCTATATTTTCTTTTTGTCAACTTTAACCTAATTAAGCGTACCATTCCTAAAAAATATCTTTAATCTCCAACTTGAATTCAAATTCCTTTCATCTGTTAAGTTAATTAGATAATTTATTGTGGTTTCCATTAGCAATAGAATTATTTAATCCATGGGAATCCTTTTAACAATTGTTTTTAGTTTCTTACAAATTGTACTAATTTGTCAACTCTTTATAAAATATGTTATGAATAAACATAAATTTTGACTTTGTTTAAATCTATTAAACTAGTTTGTTTTTAGCAATGACTTTCCAACAGACCATTAAAATATTCATTACCCATTGTCATACTTTCAATAATAAGACTTCAGCAAAAAGTTTAAGATTCTTTGAGTTCCCTGGGTCAATCTTCTTAAAATCAAAATTGCTCCTCAATTTTTTTTTTTTTCTAATTTTTGGTTCTCAAAACAATTTTGGATGCTCTTGTTCGATTGTTTCCAATTGAACTCTCCAGTTTTGCCTTTAATCTTTTAAATTCAGTTAAATTCAAACGCAGTTCCCTCTGAGTTATTTGAATACGCGAAAGCATGGATGGGATTGAAACTTGAAACCAATTGTAGCATTGTTATTTAAGGGATGCATTCTGCATTCGAGCTTACCCCTCTTTCTCTCCCTTTCTCACCCTCTTGGTGTCTCACTCTCTGGTCTTCAGAATGTATATGGATGGGCTTGGGGCGTCATATTAGTCGCATCATGAGCATTACAAAAACAAACATTCTCGTTTCATTGCATTACGCATTATGCATTGATGCCCCCCGGACTAACTGGACTGAAGTCTGAATTCTGGTATGATCTGGTCGGGTTCGATTCGGTTCGGGGAGAGGCAGGCAGTGTGGCTAATGACTGCGGTTTTCGTAAAGCGTCCAAATTAAACCATCATAATTTGAGTAATGATTGAAAACCCAAGGGTATTTTCGTATCTGTATGGGAATTTTCTGGTATGGGCTAAAATTCAAAAACTGGAATTGACATTGCCTCTGACTCTGAAACTGAAACTGAGCCTCAGACTGGGGCAGCGAATGTTTTTGGCGGCTTACTGATTTGCATATGTAAATGTGAGCCGAAATACACAGCGGCTGGGGATCCTGCTGGTTCCGGGTCCTTTATATTTGGTGTTGCCTGTCGCCTGTCGCTGGTGCATTTGCTTTGGGCTCATGCCTTCGACTTCGACTTCAACTTTTCCCTAAATGAATATCGCAATTTGCATCGCGCAAGTGTTAAATAAGTCGTTTATTGCATATTTAAAGACAGCCAATTTCCATTAAATTATGTGCATGTTTATACAAGTAATAAGTATATCAGAAGCCAGCCAAGCCAAAAAGCTAACAAGATGATGATGGATCATATGCATAAGTATTCCAATTCAAGACAATTCACAATTTCACACATATAAATTTCCCATATAAAGTCCCATCCCATTTACTTTGTTCGATTCTATGCAATTTTTTTTTTTTTTTTTTATTGTGTGAATATGTCTTATTTTTTTTCATTGACTCCAATTAGTCGAATTTCCCAATCGTACAGTTTCTAAACACCTTCAATTTTGACGTTTTTTCTACTGACATGATTAATATACATCACAAAATTGAATCCAATTTCCAAGTTTACCATAAGCACTTATTTTTAAATTCCTAATTTATCTATTTCCATTACAATTTCAGCTCTTTATATAACTTTATTCAAACTATATTAAAAATGATTTCTTTTTACCTAAATCAGACTGAAACCCTAGATGAATCGATTCCAACTTCAGATGCTAATTCCAATCCAACTGAACTACGAGTCGCATCTTTTTTTTTTTGAAATTTTGCCATCCAAATATGATCTGTATCGGGATTGTGGTAATTGCTCAATACGAGTATCATTTTCAGCGATTGGCACATCGATTGCATTGACGTTTTTTTTATTTTTGTTGCCCCATCGCGATGGTTGGCTTACATGTTGCATGTGTGGCATGTTGCATGCGGCATGTGGACTGTGGACTGCCGTTATTCATTCACTCACTCGCCACAGCTATTGGTGCAATATACGAATATACGAGTATACATTTGTACGAATATACGAGTGTTGTATACTCAAGGTGGCCAGTTTTGGCTATGACTCTGCCGATCATTTCGCCGTTCTCGTTGACTTGCAATCGTCGTCGTCGTCGACGTCGTCGTCGCCGCTGCGGACATCGACTTCAAGTCGGAGTCGGGGACGGAGACCGAGACGCATCTGATGAAATGGAGACGGACACGGAGTCCGAGTCGTAGTCGTACACAGTAAAATATATTCGGGATCCCAATTATCTCGATAATCTCAGAATTTCTTACTTGATTCAATCAATTTTTTTTTAATTCATTCTCGACAAATATGTTGACAAATGTCTGTGGAATTTTATTTTGCTGAGTGGTTGCCATTTAATCAGCATATCGTGTTAATTTAACATTGATATCCTGAATAAATACTTAAAAAATACATGCTAAAGTGAAGTATTTTAAGCTTAAATTTAAAAGAAAATGTTTTTTTCTGTGTAGTCGTAGTCGTAGTTCGACTTGGACTCCCTTGAGACAAGCAGCGGGCAGCGTTCGCTCAAGCGTTAACTTTAACTGCGCGTACTCGTGTGCAACTGCTACAACTACAGCTACAGTACCCCCTCCCTACACCATACTGCCATAAACAGCAGCAAATTGAAGTGAGAGTACCGTTTTTGGCCCCAACACTTGATGGTTTCAAGTGCCAGTTAAACTGGCGCAAATAAACACATACGGACATTTCTCACACACCCACACATGGGCACCTTGACACACACACACACATAAAGACACTATTTTCTCTTGGTTATGCCGCAAAGTGCATAACCGCAACTCTATCATCACCACATTGAAATCAACCAATCAGGATCAGAAATAAAGTTGAAAATTTTATTAAAAAAAAAACTAAGAGTTTTTTGTATGACGAAAATTTAAAAATGAGTATATTTCACTAAAAAATGCTCTAAAAATAGAGAGAAAATTGTGACTTTAAGACTCATTAAAATATCTTTTTCACTAAGCTTTTATTCCGATAAGTCGATAACATACCTTTGAAAGGTTCTTGGAAAAAGCTGCTCCCATTTATCGATTAGTTAAAGGCACACATTTTATCAAATTTTGATCATAAAGTCCCCGAGCTTAGACAGGAAGATAGTGTATCCAGTAGATAACTGTTCTATCGAAAATGCTTATTCAATCGATACAAAATTCTGTCGAATAGCTGATTAAGTCAAACTTGAGGCTCTCCTGGTTGACTTCTTAATGATTTAACTTAGTGACTTGACTAAAATCAAACAGCAGCGAATTTAACCACCTGCAAGAGCATCAACTAAATAAAATTTGGAATATGGTTTTTGCTGTGTAACTTTTGGAGCTTGTATTTATAGATCTATGTACTCGAACTCGAACTCCAACTCGAACTCGAATGTGTCCTTGTGTGTGTCCACTTGGGATAAGGCGAATGAAAGAGAGAAGAAAAGAAGAATTAATCATGCTCGTGATTCAGCTACGTCTGTCAAACGCAAATGTCACATTGATGAATGATTATCGTAATTAAGCGAATAACGACATCGGGGACATAAGGACTTAAGAAGGACCCAAATCCCCTACCCTTCAGAAGAGTTCATCTCGCTCGCACTCAAGCTGTTTGTCGACCAGCGAATGTTGCACGTTGAACGGACGGTGACATTGCGACATATGCGACTCAATGAGTTTGTCTTCAATCAAAAGTGAATGCTGAAAATCTTAACAAAAACACAAACACATACTTGCCATGTAATTATTAATAATTATTTACTTCGATTCATAATGGATCAAGGTAACGGGGTTTATATTAATTACTCAATTTTTAAAATCAATTTAAAAATATTATCAAGATTAATTAATCCACAATTTATAAGAAACAAAAAGAATTAATCTTAGCCTTAGTTTTAAGATTAACTATAATTTTATTTTACAATTTTAGTCAATTTTATGACTTAAGGTTTTTTAAATTTAAATTTAGTTGTTGGTTTTTAACCTGAAAGTGTGTTTTAAGTTATTTTTGAAAAAGTGTGGCGTTCTTGAATATAATTGAAATGTTGCCGAGTCAATTGTCGTTTATTGCCCCCATAAAAAGCTGGTCAAAATCCAAATGCATAAAGGTCAAAGTGCGCTCTTTAACTAATTTAATCTACAAGCTTGCATATTAATAAACGAGGGAGTAGGAGAAGGGGGGAGAGTGGGAGAGTGGGAAGGGAATCTGGTCGTCAAAAGTGAAAACACAGACAGAATAAGTCAACTCGTTGCCATTAAGTCTCAAGTCCCCGTCCGTCGAGTCATCTGCAAAATTAAATTGTAAATTTTCAATGCTCCTGGGACAAATTTTGTATCTCTTTTATATGTTTTAACGTCTGCTGTTGCTGTTGCCACACGACAATTGTGTGTGTGTGTGTGTGTGTGTGTGGCATGAAGAGAGCTAACGAATTATGGCCAAAACGACAAAATGCCGTAAGGCCTTAAGGGCACCCCCTCTCTCTTCCCTTCAATCACCTCTTACGGCTCTTTTACTCCTTTGGGTTGGGCACCCACAAGACTCGCATTGTCTTTCCACTGTGTGTGTGTGTGTGTGTGTGTGTGTGTGTGTGTGTGTGGCTCACCTCGTCGAGACGGAAACTATAGCTATGACAGTGGCTATAGCTATACAGTTATAGCTGCTAACGGCATCTGTGCCATGCAACACAGTAGCAACAATGACGCGAGACAGGAGACACGAGACAGGAGACACGAGACATGAGACTCCAGACTTGCCACGCCCAGGGGCATGTGTCCCATATATGTAATGTGTCCCATAACTGAGTCGTAAACAGATATACCCAGATATCTCTATATATCCATCTAAATAAATGTATATACACTGGAAAACAATAATCATTCTAAAATTCAAGTTTCAGATTTTTAATATTATCATGTATTCAGAATAACTTAAGTCAATTTAAAAAATATAGCCGGATAAAATGGCAACCAATCAGCATTAAAATAGTCAAAAAAGACGAAAATATTTAATTTCAATGAACAATAATCAAATATTGGAAAAGACGTACTTAATATAAGAGTATTTCGTACTTGTTTTCAGAAAATCCGCGACACGGCCTTGGATTGATTTTATTGGGAAGTCCTTAATTTTTTTCTGTGTATAAATATATCTAACATATCTTCATATGGTTTTTTGGGCGACTCCTTGGCACTGAACTCTAGGCAGAAACTATTTAACAGGCGCCAGTCACAGAAGCTGACAGCAAAACAGAGAGAGAGAGAGAGAGAGAGAGACACACAGGGAGAAAGAGAGCAAGTGAAACATTGAGAGAGTGAAAGAGTGAGAGAGGTAGCTAGGTGTCAAAGGGGTAAAATTGTTTATGAATTTGTCTTGACATTTGACAGTTTGTTTATTTTATTTCGTCACATTTTCGTGATGATTTGTAGGCGGTTTAGCGCCAATTACTCCACAACTTTTACACTGTAGACTGTGCACTGTAGACGAGTCTTTAAAAAGAACATGTTGGCGCCAATACCTCAATACGAGTATATGTATGTATGTATGTATGTATGTTTATGTCCATGCATGACCCATACATAGTTATGATAAATACCCTAACTACATAGCTTGGCAAATTAATGTGATTAGTAAGAATTTTAGAATTTAAAATTCATTTCATTAAGACTCCTATTAAATTTTATCAAAACTTTTGATTGTACATTTAATAGTAAATTATAGATTCCCGATTTTAAAATTAATAACTTCTGTTTGGATTCCTACTATTCCAATTATTTCATTAATGTCGTTGAAATTTGTTTCATACTTCGAAAAATATTCTTATTACCATTGTGTTCATCAATATTCTTATTGGAATTCTCAGTAAAGTAATGTTCTGATTAATGCGATCTGAGAAGCACACATTTAATTTTGCATAAGATTAGTCATTAACCATTGTCATAGCATCATCTTATTTATAGGGTATCTGAGCTGTGGCATGTCTAAGACTTAAAGTCAATTTTTTCCTATTTTTTTGTGTAAATGTATGTGTAATGTAAACAACATTTGAATGTATACACATGCAGCATATCTCCTATCGTATCCCAAAGAGAGTATTATAAAATGCATGTGCATCGGGAATGGGTTCCAGATCGAGAATAAGTACGCACAGACACATGTGCCACAAACTACAGGGAAGTGTTCAAGTTTTTGGAGAGACGACCACGAGGTTAACTTGTCGATCACAGAAAAGCTACAGTGAAACTTGCCTAACATCGACGTAACTTAATCAATATTAATAACCACCTAGAATAGATTAAAGATAAGTTGTATTCCATTCTTTTTCTTTTTTGTTTTCTTTTAAGATGTTCGTTTAATGAGAAATTGTTAGCGACTAGTGCATTAATTTATGGAAGTTCTTGTTGCCCTAGAAATAAGTAAATCAATAAAATAAAAAAACAGCTTTAAAATGAAGAGCAAATTCTTCTAGGTCGCATATGGAATGGGAATAAATACCAAAGCTAATACCATAGTTATTTGGCATTTTATTTTGGTCTGATATTGTGGGATTACGAATGAGATTGAAGGGCTTCTTGTTGGTGTCGACTTTGACAATAAGTAAATTGTTGACATTCAATTAGAAACAAATGCGTTGCTTTTGCCTTTTGACATGCCGTTTTAATGGGCAATTGGAATTCGATTTGGCAGCTCTTTATATATTATAACGAGGGGAAAAGAGTGCGAGGCAAGTTACTGGCCCACTCTGAGACTGAGACCGAAACGGAGAAGGAGAAGGAGAAGGTGAAAGAGGCGGAGGCGAAGAAGTTGCCATTTTACTTAATCCAACTTAATGGTCATGTATCGAGGCAAAGGGGACGCACTTGATCGTGTCAATTTATCTGTCAAACGCGTAGTCGTTTAATTTCTGTGACAGAAACGCGATTAGTAACGTTCCATTGTGGCAGCAACAGCAGCAACAGTAACAACAACAACAACAACAACAACAACAACAACAGCAGTAACAACAACAACTGTAGCGACAACAACAACAACTGACAACTGAGGCGAGTGAAGGAAGAAATCAGGTGTCAAGTCGGAGAGGTATGTATGTAGTTGTTGTTGTAGTGCTCGTACTCGTAACATGGCCAAAATGCCACAGCGACGTCGACGTCGACGTCAGCATCGCTTGTTCAAGGCTAATTCTGTCAGCTGTCAGCGCTGTCAAGTGTTGTGTGGCGATTCTCTAAATTGTCACCGCAGCAACACTTTGACAGACTGTCTTTGTCTTTGTCTTTGTGTTGTCTTGCCTTGTCTTGTCTTGCCCCGCACTTTTGTTGTCCACAACATTTTGTCTCAGAAACGGGTCTGAGTGCCCCATCGATTCGACCATGAGAAACGAATACTCGTACCACCAGCAACAATAACAAAATTCAAAATAATAATTATAATAACAATATCTATTGAAATGTCACTATCGTTATGAAAGTCTACAAGAATAAAACTTGTATACTTGCTCTACCAATTTAGCTTACTATTAAGTTTTAAATTTATATTGGAACATATGTAATTATTGCAATATTTATACAGCTTCTAAAGTTGTTTATGAAGAGTGCGCAAGTGTGGTAGCGATGCTTCATTTGATCGATTGTTATACATATAATGTAGTTTTTACGATTGATAGATAGAAAGGTTACTTAAATTTGTTATAGTTTTTATTAAGCATTCGTCATCTGCATTTGATATTCCATACATATCTATGTGGACGCAGCTAACCGACTACATTATTATGTACATGTATATTTGCTCAACTCCATAATTAATTGTGAATGTCTCAAACTCTTGAAGGCTCTCGAGTTGCTAAATATAATTGATAATACATATATAGATACATATGATATACATATATGTATATGTATATCGATTTATAGCGGAGATAAATTAAGAGTTATGAGCTCAAAAACAAATAAAAGGATGAAAATTATGTTTAAAGTCCCAACAAGAGTATTGACATCAAGTTTGCAAGGATCGGTCAAGAAACACCCAAGATATAAATGTTCAAAAAAATGAATTTTTTAACTCAAAAGCGCGGACCAGCAATTCATTTTAGAACTATGGTTTCTTCTCAGAAAACATCCTAGAATTGGCCATAGATTATTTACCATTTTTTGTGAAAGAAATCGTTGCACTCTAATAGTCATTATTGTTGTTGCTTTGTTGATAATATTTGCTTTTAGCTTAACGATCAATTGCATTTATTGGCAGCTGTTGCGGCCACACCAAATTTAAAATAGCCCAATAAAGCACTCAGTCGTACATGTGTGTGAGTTGAGAGTTTGGCAATCTGTGGTCAGTCCAACAATCCAATAAGATGAAAAGCCAAAAAAAGGGACCAACACTAAGGAGCAGAGAGTAAAGAAGAAGAAGAAGAAGAAGAAGCAGGAGAAGGAAAAGGAGGGAAAGGGGGACGTTGCAAGCTCTATTGAGCTAACTATGCATGAACCAAGCATTTCTTCCATACTTACGACACCCGTGGGAGCAGCCAATAATTTCAAATCGGACATACACACAGGCACACACACCCAGCTGACCACACCCATGTACTCATGAATCAATGGCACACATATGAGTATCCTTGGCGAGCATTCGACCCGCAATAACAAAATAACAACTCGCCATAGTCTGAATTCTAGATTTTCCTCGCTCTTTTTCCCCCACTTTACGTCACGTAGCTTTTCAAGTCAACAGAAGCGAGCTTAATGTTTTTTCTCAGATATTTTCCAATATATAAAAACATTTATATTCGATTCAAGAATAAGTATACTATTGTATTTCTGCATCTTCTTGTGCAACTCTCAAGATGCAACACTTTCAGTGGCAGATACAAGACTTGACATCTCTTCAACTCTTGTGAATACGAGTAAGAGTCTGAGTTATTCACATTCACAAACTCTAGTTAAGTTTGAGGACAGTCTTGATTGAATCCAAGCAATTGTAGCTATGCAGAAATTCAATAGATTATAGAAATTAAAAATTACTCAACATCTGAAAAAACTTATAATCTTTCCAAAGCTTTAATGGAAACTGCTTACAGGATTTAGATAAATTTAGATTTAGACATAGAAATAAAGTAATTAACAATACCATAACAATAACATTTCTCAGGCAACTTGACTTAAGTTACGATTATTACTCATAGTTCAATATTCAAATCATCTCTATTATTCAACTGTATTTTGTTATTTTTTTTTTCTTTATTTAACATGCTTAAGATATTTGTGCATTGAAATTATGTATACAATTTTGGCAATAACAAATGAAATAGTTTATACTTCATTAATTATGTTGTTAGTCAGCGACGTATGTGCGAATGAGTTTGTAAGAAATAATTAGAACTACTCGTATTCCAAATGGGTTTAGTCGACGAGGATATGTTCACTGTACAAGTTTAATATTTATTTAAAATAAATACATAAATACAATGTTTCCTATCATAGAAATAAATGAATAACTACTAAATTATTAGAGAATCTTAATGAAATATGGCTTAGTTTATTATGGAAAGCTGATTAACAAATGTATTTCTTTATTATAATTTAAGTGTTGTATAACATTTACCTTTATAACATAGATAAAAATTTAGTGACTCTAGCTCTTCTCATTTCCAAGTTCGAATATATTATAGATTGTAGGATAGATATTAAAGTACAGAAATAATTTTATAAATCATCGAATATGCATTTTTTACTCAATCACAAATGAAATTGTTGAAATTTCAGCAACAAAGTTGAACAAAGTAAAAGGCGAATCAAAGTAAAGCTCGCAATTGGGCAAAAGCTTAGATGATTGTGAATACTTAACTTAATATGCGGATGAATATGAATGTGTAGATGAGAGTGAGTATGTGAATATGTAGTACGTAGTATATATTTGTTTGAATACGTAACTAGCTCGTACATATGTAATGCTTGTGTATCCGTCTCTGTCTCTCTCTTTCTCTCTCGCTCTATCTCTGTTTCTGCTGCTGCGGCGTCTGCGGCTGCTTCTGTTTTGTCGTTACACCTTTTCATGTTGTTGTTGTTGCTTTTTGTGAAAACTGAAGCGAAATAAAATGAAATATTTCAAATGACCACGTCTTGGCTATTTTCCGTTACATTATGGTAAAATATTACTGTGGCGTACGCTCCGGCGTGTGTGTTGTGTTGTGTCTTGTGCCAAATGTGTGTACATGTGTGTGTGTGTGTGTGTGTGTGTGTGTGTGTGTTGGCCAGGCATTACATGCTCTCGTGTCCAACGGTCCAGTGTTCCGTGCAGCGGCCTCTTGTTGGGGAAAGCGTGAAGCGTATAAAGTCATAAGGGTTTATGCATGAATTGATTGCAACAGCAGCCGCAGCAGCAGCAGCACCACCACTAACACCACTACATAACACCACCATCAGCAGCAGCAGCACCACACGAGAGTCAAGTCGTACACTTGCCTCGCAATATACTCGTAATGAAAGTATAAGAATTATAAGCTTTTGTATAACATTTCGCTTTAATAATCTATGAAGTGGCCAGCAGCAAGAACAACGGCAAGACCAGTTCTCTCACTCACTCTCCGTATGTGTGTATTTTGGCCAAGTTTTGTGTCAGCAACCGCAGCTGTGCTCCCGGACTCGAACTCGGACTCGAACTCGACTCATGCCCAGCTGCATTGACAAGTGAAATATTTGACATAATTAAATTTTGATACAAGTCCATAACTATTAGAGACTGGCATTCCGGCCATCTCGTTAGTCCCACCGCAAAAACAAATAGAGGAGCTGCTAAAACAACTGGCAGACAGATTTGTCGCCCATTGTTGTTGTTGTTGTTGCTATTCTTGTGGCATGTCAAAGGACCAAAGTGACACTCAGTTTGGGGCACATTATTTGTTTACTTCGTGACTGACCAGTGGTCAACTTCTTCAGACCAAGACGAAGATGACGACAGGCCAACGAAAGCAAACCAAAGACTTGCCTCACGTACTTGCAGCAAGGACCTGCCACCAGTTGTCGTTGCTGTTGTTGCTGTTGTCTGCTGGCATTCCACTTGTCATTAACCTTGTTATTAAAACACTTTTGTTTATGACCATAACATCTGATGTCTTCCCTGATGAGGGGACACACTGTACAAATAACTTACGTGCCGCTCATTTGTCTTTTTTGTCCTGCCAAAAACTACTCACACTATAAGTACTCATATACGTACTACATATGTACCTACTCATATTCGTATTCGCACTCGCATTCACATTCACATTCGTTCACATTGTTGAAAGGTTGCTTGATTGTTTTAGGTTGTGACCATTTGCACTGCGTGAGACTAGAGATGAGTCGATTGTCCTGACACGAAATTGTTTTCATTTTCGATAGTCGGAAGATATAAATACTTGCTGACGGAGGCATTTTTGACTATTTTTTTGATTACCTCGATTATACCTTCTGTATATAGAAGACGCATTAGAGCTAGAGCTACTAAATTTTAAACGACAATATGCATTTCGATTTGATTTGTGGTACTTAATTTTATACTATTAAAGAAAAATAACTCCTTTATAATTTTGCTTTCCTCATTGCTTTAGCTATCTTAGCTAAATTTTTCTTAATAATCATTTAAATCAAAATAAATCAAGCAGCTTGAATAATTCAGGGACAAAAATGAATAACAAAAAGGGTATATTATAATACATATATTAATACGTATATATAATTCATAGATTTATAAAATGTACATAATAAATACTTTTTTGAATGAAATAAAAATTTAAAGTACATTGCCATCATGTCACAAAAAAATACAAATTAAGTATTTACAAATTTCTTTTCATTAATTTGCTGCGTTTTGAATTAGATTTCCGTGTCAATTTTTGATGCTTAAAATGTATCTAAACAATCTTCAGCTGCCTGTGCTATTTTCAAAGGAAAATCAATAATTGTTAACCTTTATTTGTGTTTTCGCTCACGAGCCCATCTCTATGAAAGGCTTCCATCTAAGAACATGGTATTTTGGGCGCCAACTACTCATTGGGACACCTCCTGCCCTTTTACCCTCCATCTCCATCTCCATCTCCATCTCTGTTCAGCAGGCCTAACTCTTCTCCCGTCGAGCGTCCGGTGCGGTGTCCACTTGGTGTCCAGTTGCAAGTCCCGTGCAACCGTTAAAGCTTCCGTTTTGCCCCGTTCTTGGCACTTGGCGGCCATTTGTTTTCCGGTGATCATCGCAATGTAAACGAAATGAGTTCCATTTGTTAACGCTGCAGACACACGTATTAAACACACTAATTTGCGGCATCGCTTCTGGACACATCAGCAATTTGTTTCAAGCAGCTGTCCCCACAGCAAACACATACACACACACACACACACACACACACACACCCAGACACACAAAGACAGATACATTGGTAACTGTAAATGCCGAAAAGCCATCCATCGAGTGGTTGATCCGTCAACAATATTTCCTGCTCTCTCTCCAACGCCAAATTGACAAAAGCCATAAAAAAACCAAATGTATAAAATGAGAAACAATTTGGGGCAAGTGACGAGAAGGGAAAGAATGCATGGGGTTACATTACATATCATAAGGAAATATATATTATACTCAATTGCGAAGCTTATAAATTCTGAAATACCTTCAAAAATTGACTAGATTTTCAATTAACATTTAAATTCTCCTGTGAAAGTCGCATAATAAAATATGCAAGGGATAGAACATAGTGTAATATTTAAGTCCAATAATTATCATAAATATCACAATTCGATTATTATATGTAAATATATTTATTATATTATTATACTGCCCTTAGCTGCAAATATTCCGTTTACTCGTATACCTTTTCATAAAGATATCTCGGAAATTCCAACTCAAACTGAACTTTTCGCGGTTAACAAAAATTTGTAATCTGTAATTCGAGCTGATGAACGTCGACCTATATCTGAAGCTTTGAATAATCGCATAGCTCATCCATGTTTTTAGACGAAATACATGGGATAATGTCTCTTATTGTCGCCATCTACAAGCAGTTGAACAACTCTCTGAAATTCGAGACGCAGCACGATCAAGAAAAAAAAAACCGCGCCACTCTCAAAAAAGCCCAGGAGCTGTTACCAAGTAGACAAAAGTCCAGCTACCAGTTGATGGTTAGGAAAATAAGCGAATTATACGACTACATAATACCCTAAACGTTAGCTAAATAAAATGTTCAAATTGAAATATTTGAAATCGCTTGTATACCTTAGAAGTGAGCAGAAGACAAAGGGTATCAGATACCTCAAATTGCATACAACCTTATTATCCATTTTGATGGACCTCAACTTAAACATGTCTCGCACCAAAACCACATTCATGAAGTCGTGCTCCAGGGCAGATCTTAATGACAGCAAATCTACACGAACAATAACAAGGCAAATATTATAAATGTGCCATAGCGAAATTGTAATACTCTATTTATTTGGAATTTGAATTCCTAATTTCCTTATTTTTTTTTAAGTAAGCTTAAGGTGCATGGAATGAAAAGTGAAATTTAACAAACTTTTTAATACATTTTTAATAAGCACAGAAGCTAGTTCTAGAACTTCAGGTATCACAAACATAAGTACAAGTTCACATTAAAATATAAATTAAAAGATTTATAATTAAGTACTTATAAATACATAAGTTCATTAAAAGTGCTTACTACTGTATATTTTGGAGTCGGGTTTCTAGTGTGAAGTGTCATCCACTTCTAAAGAATTAAAATTTATACATCTAAATATGTACAATAAATTAATTATTATTATTATTATTATTTAATTTATAATTTGTAAAACAAATTGGAAAACTTTCACCAATTTGAATTATGTTTACTCTAAACACCAATCGACAAAATTTAATTTATACCGAAAAAGTATAAATTTGTATCATAGTACGTCAACTTTACCCCAAGTTAAGAGCAGAGTGGTTCCTTATACTGAAGTTTCACTGTAGCTTGTCTAAGGCTAAAGGTACATGTTGAATGCCACAGTTGAGATGCCTTTGTCGATTGCCAGCTTATAAACTGTTGCCCCCTCGATCTAATCTGTTGCATGCACAAGCTCCACTTGGACCACTTGGTGGTCTCATTTGTTGTCGCCTGTTCCCCACTTCAGGTAGCAGCCACCAGGTGTAATATGATGCGCCTTTTGATGCCAAATGACAAATCAGATACAAGTTGCGTCTCACGAATCGAGAATCGAGAGTTCATTCCGTAAGCATTTGCTTTGACAATTGAAGGGGGAGAAGGGGGTGAGCTGCATAAAAGAGGAGGGAGATACAACAATAAGCTGCTGCTGCTGCTGCTGAGCTGCATAATAATTCGCCAGCTTGTTGGACTTTAATAATTCCAGCTAACGAAATTGCGTAGAAACTCATTAACGAACTCAAAGGACGCGTTCAACAAAAACTGAAGGAGTCTCAAATTGAATTCCATGTTGTGTGGGTGTGTGTGTGTGTGTGTGTGTGAATACTGTTGTTGTTGTTGTTGTTTATGTAAGAACTGCTTTGGAATTATTTATGAACCCGATGGGAAAAGCTTTGAATGTGTCGCAATGCTTTTGCCACAGGGGCACGCCTGAATACCTAATTTCGTGTGCACTTCTTCTTTTCCCCCTTTTCTGGCATGATGTGGAACCAAAGAGTAAAGAGCGAAAAAGGGGGGGAGAAGGGGGCGTACTGGTTCCTCGGGCTGCACAACTGGGAATACATTTGCCTCGCAAAGTGGCGCGTCGTGCAATAAAGGAAAGTGTTTTCCAATACAAGAAGCGCTTTATCCTATAATGTGGTAATCGCTCGCGTAAAAGGCGACAAATCATTTAAGCCCTTAACCCCTTCCAGCCCCCTCGAAGTGACCAGGAGGCTGTAGCCTTAACGATGTAACGCAATGCATACAGCACGAGTACAAGGGTGACAACACCCTCATGTGCTGTTGCTCCCTTTCTCCCTTCCTCGGCTACTGAAAAATGTATGCGTACGTTAACCCTTTGAGTATTGGGCGTCCTTTTTCGAGGACTGAGACCCCTTTAGGCAGCTAATGCTAATGTTTCATGCAGTGCTCCAGTGGGTGATGTGCTCCTTTTGAAATTGGGCATCAGTGTTAGCTGATGGTATATGGTAACTGGTTAGCTGGTCTCTGGTAGCTGGTAGCTCAAGTCAAGGGCCAATTCGAATGGGCCATGAATCTTTTCCGGGCAAAACATAAAAGTGAAATTTGTTTTTTATGACATCTTTATTCTGGGCTAAATAAATACAAAGTATCATAGTGCCAGGGGACATTTGTAATCCCCTTTTTACCTCTTTCAACTTATTCTCCTCCTCTTCTCACTGTCATATTGATTAGCCAGCCGTTCATGATAAATAGACCATTGTGCAGTTATCGTAATTGCGTACAACCAACCATATAAAAGAAAACCCTTTGAAAATTCGGGAATATTTTTGTGGCAAATGTAGTGTCCGCAATAATGTTGCCGACAAATAATGGGCGTATTATATCAAATGTAAATGATTTCAAATTGATTCCTAGACTTCCCAAATACCCCGGAGAGCCATAATCATAATCAGGTATCAAATTATGGAGAGACGTATATTGACCATCTTCTAAGTTTGAATTTATGCTCTCAATGAAAATATTTTTAACTGTATTGAATGTATTTATTTATCTAAAAACTACTGTGAAATCGAATGCATTCAATTTTAATTAATTTCGTTCCAATAATTTTGTGTTTCAGACTTTTAAAAAAATTCAAATTTTAATCCTGGCATAACTATTTTATTTATAGCCAACAAAAATATTGAGTTGTCGCTAGTCTCAATCAAAAGTCATGTTATCGTTTACTGTATTTGTTCTTGCTACTGTATTTACATGTGAACATAAGTATATATCACTGTTGACGGTGTCTATGCTACTATCAAAATCAGACCCGAAAAACTACATTTTTCATATTCACTTGGAAATTTTTATTTACAAATTTATATTTTAATTTATAAAATTAAAATAGTTTTATAGTTTTTTTTTTAATTAAATGCTACCGCTATGGAAGTCATTTACTTAGCATCGACATTAAACCATCACCCTCACCCCTATTTCCAATCCCACTTCCCCATCCACAATTCGCAATCCCAGCGGGAAAAATGCTCAATTGGCAAGCGAAAGTGTCCGAAAATAAACTGAAGGAGAGGAATCGACAGCAATGGCAATCAGAACAGTGCTGTACATAAGTAAGTGTACAGACAGCTGTATGTAAATATACGAATATGAATATAGATGTACATGGTTTCGTACTCTTCTTCTTCTGCTTCTGCTTCTGCTTTTGTTGTGCTTCTTCTCTTTTTTTAAATAGATCGCGTTGTGTGTTTATGAATTTTCGATTAATCAACGCTTGACTTTCATTTGGTTGCGCTTCAGAGTTTGTGATGACAGGATCTGACAGGATGAAAGATTGTGGCGCGGATACGGATGTGAATGCGGATTCGGATGCGGGGGGTTGGGTTGCTATTGGTATTGTTAATGGTGTTATTGTTGTTGTTGATGTTGATGTTGTTGCTGCGTTTTAGCGTTTCGACAATTTCATTTATGGTAATTTGCATGTTGAACAAAAGTCGTGAAATAAATAGGGACAACAAATCAGGACAGGCCGTAAGCGTCATGTAAATTGTATCTTTGCCGCCCTCTGGTAATTGAGCAGGTCTGTCAGAGCATTAGCAGGGAGGAAGGGCAAGGGGAAGGGGAGGGGGAGGACTACGCCGGGGACACGCCTCAAACATGTCGTCGTCGTCGTCGTCGTCGCCGTCGTTTAGTCGAGCCGGCAACAGTTGTTGGTGGCAGTGCCAAGTCCCAAGTCCCAAGTCCCATGTGAGCAGTGAAGTTTTTTAATCAAGCCGCCTGTCAAGTGTTTGCAAAACAAATACCGCGCTTATCCATCAATCAAAACACGCAATATGGCAGCGTGACTCTCCACAACTGCGAGTGAGCAGAGCTGCCATAGTTAAAGAGTGGAGCACCAGTTACAACAGCAACAGCAGCAGCAAGTGGTTCTTGCCACTTGCCACTTGCCACTTGGCCTGGCCTGGCCGAGTGCTAAACCATATGGAACGAAGCGGAACAATAAAGCGACACTGTCAAACATTTGCATACACGACACCCAGCACTGACACAGCGACAACGACAGCGACAGTTAACAAACGCACTCCATGCTCCTCTCTTCCCTTCTCCTTTTCCCGCCTCACGCACACAATCACCAGTCGGTCCTCACACAGTTCTCGCCAATACTCAGGCAAAGTATGAGCTTTTAATTGCAGCTAATCAAGCTGATAACTTCATTTGACGGCGAATATTAACCATGTTGCAGCTGTCTTTACTCATACTATACTATAACTTTATTTTATATATATTTTACTCAATTTATTAAATATCGACTCTGACCAGCTGACAAAAAATCAATTTAGTTCGAAAGAGTTTGCTCGAATTTTAGGTACCCTGTGCCAGTCTCCATAAATTATAATATTGGTTTTTAAAGAATTAGAAATATGTAAGCATGCCATCACATAAATCTAATATACCCTTTTGACCATTTTCAATGGTCATTTTATAAATAAATAAATAAATTTCATTTAATATGAATTTATGATTATAAAAGAAATGTTAGGTAATAATCGGATTTCATTGATGATTTAATTAAAAAGGCTCAAACATATATGTTACATGAATATTAAATTAAATTCCACTTCATCCATTTTCAAAAATTTGTCAAGATTCCTGTGCTAATTTTAATCATTCGCATCAAATTGTCAATTTCACAAAAGAATTTAATACCATTTAATAAAATAAAAGTACTTGTTCCTAGCACACATTTTTAAAAGCGTGGAATTCTGGGAAGTACGTATGTAAATTCCTTGATTCTTAACTTTTTACTAGAGTTTTTGTAAATAATTTTGGTTTACATTTCATATTTGCCACTTAAGATATTGAGATTAGTCGATTTCTCAAATTGCATATGTGAAGGTTCAAGGGAGATTATCCCAAAACTATACCAGTTTTCAAATTTACCAATTCAGAATTCAATTTCACTTGTCACTTTAGCCAAAAAATTCAATTCCAAAACATGAATTATACAAAACGGAGATTTAAGGAGATTTTCAATCTCAAAGTCGAAAGCGTAAACGGGAACATTTATTTAATGAACTGTAGGAAAAGTAGAGCCAAGGTCGCAGCGGCAACTCTGAAGTAACACTCTGACACATTGTCAAATGCTTCACAAATTAATCCAATGGCATTTGCATGCCTAAGGGAGGCGGGGAGGGGGTTGCGCCCAAAACCCTTGGGAGGAGGGTGAGGCATGGGTGGCGAGTGTTCAAGGGGAGAAGGGGGTTGAATTTTTGTGTCCCAGCTTGTCAAAGTTGTCAGGCGAGTATTGTGTTGAAATTGATTCTTAAACGTTTTGAAGAATGATGCAAAACTTGACTTCAGCTACCCCACAACACGATTTACACCCCCTCTTTTCCTCCTCCGCTTTTCCCCCTGTTTCCCCCTGAAACCGTCAAGCAACAACCCTCGGGATGGACGGATAGATGACAGGGAAACGGGTGCGGAGTGGGCAGGAACAACACATTAAACAGCAGTTCCTGGTGTAAAACATGCAAACACAACAACAACACCAACAACAATAACAACACCTACAACAGACAACAATAGAGTGCAAAAAAAATTGTAAATGCCATTGTAAAGATGTAACACAAATGTGTTGGCATCCAAACAAAAAAAATATAAATACAAGCAGAGAAAAAAAGAATACAGATATATGGCAACAGTTACAGGATACACAGGATATATACACACACACCCACACCCACACACACACATAAGCCGAGGGGACGTTCGACCACACACAGAGAGAAAGAAAGAGAGAGACAGAGACAGAGACAGAGTGTGATGGGGTTGGTTAATGGGTAGAGATATGAGTACAGATGTCGAGAGTTTTAAATTGCATTAACTCATTTAATGATGTTCAAATTGAGGCTGACAAATAATGGCACGGTACTATGTCATGGCGCCTGCCCCACCCCCCATCCTCCCTCCCCCACACACACACACTCAGCAAATCTCACGCCACTTTGTGACACCAGCAAATAAAGCCCACTGTACCCGTCTCCCCCTTTCCGACCCACTGTTCTATCTGCTTTCCTCTGGCATCACTTTAAATTGCTGCTGTCAAATGCGACACACTGTGTATGTGTATGTATGTATGTGTGTGTGAGTGTGAGGGGGGAGGGTTGAACTATTTGTCATGTCTGTCACACTCTCGTACATCTTTGTCAACACTATTTAGAAGTTTAATAAATTTTCACTTTGTTGAAACGCCAGTCAAATATTTAATATCCACGCGCTACGACGTCAATGTCAGCCTCTCTATCTCTCTCTCTCTCTCTCTTTCTCTCTCTCTCTCTTTCTTAGTCTCAGCTCCTCAACTAACTAGCCCCCATCTCCCTCATTCTCCTTCTTTTACAGCAATTGGCAATTGGGGATTCCGAGAACCATTTGGTATAGTATCTGCTGAGGGGAGCAAATTCCACAATATAACTTACATATCTTACATATTTATTTTACTACAATTTTTGTACTTAATTCTAAGCATTTTAATTAATTTCAGCATTTGCTCCTTCTTATTGTAAATAATTTTAATCGATTAGTGTCAAGGATTCAAGAAAAAAATATGTATGTATATCATAGATTTATAATTTGGTTTTATTTTATTTCCTGTACTATTTTTATTGCTTAAAAAAAATGCATTAAAATGATTTAATGATAAGCAAACTGTTCTTCGCATATCTTATACAGATTGTATACTAGAAAGAGGTCCATATTTCTGGTCACACTAAAATAATAAAGGCAAATTTGAAAATATTTCTTCTTCAGATAATTTAAGACAATAATTGACTCTAGTGTGAATAGAATGATCAATTTGCATAAAATTTTTGAAGTTATTTAATTTGCATATATCTGGAAGTACTTTTAAATATTAGAAAGTAGTCTCTGCATATATACATATATATTATATTTATATTTGATTGGCGAAATTTCATATTTCAAATCTTTCTATTAACTCAAGTCTCAAAAAAATAAAGTTCATTAGACTTTGGTAAATTTGAGAGTAAGTGTCCTCATGTTAATATCTAAACGTAAACGTAATTTAAATATTAATTTAAAATTGAAACAATATCAACAAAAATATACAAAATATGTAATTGTAAGTGACCAGCACGCGCTAAATGAAAGAGACGTTATATTCATACATATGTATGTAGGTTCCATTACAATATGAACGATCTAAAAATATAATGCCGTGGTTAAGTGCGACGAGAGTATTACGCGATATAGAGAAGTTCGTGACTAAAAACGAAGCAAAGAATAACAATGTTGGACATTGGCAAATATGATGCCCATGTGTTGGAAGAGTCACGCTCCCAAGTGCTTAAATCGCGAAAATAATTGGTCAGTGAGTGTAGAATCGAATTCATATTGCGAATGCGATTGGGGAGGCGACCCACTCTAGTCGCGTACAACTGGGTCCAGTTTTATGTGGCATGCCACGTAAATGTTCAATTGGTATAGGGAGAAAATAAAGAGAGACCACCGTGCAATAGGAAATGCAATGAGGAATCTGAAACGAGGAAGAAGAAGAGGAGATAGGGACAAGGAAGATCGAATTAAAGTTGGAGATGGAGATTTCCCGATTATGGAACTTCTTGTATTCTCAGGGTGCATTCTATTCCAACTAAAGATTCTGAATTATACAACTGTGAACGCACGTATTTCTGATTGACCATATACAAGTGTGTATATTTGTGTGTATGTATGTATGTGAGTGTGTGTGTGTGTGTGTGTGTGTGTGTGTATTTATTTATTTAAACTGTGATGCAAACGCAACTCCACAATTGGTGGTCCCCATGAATACTTTTCGAGTATGCGAGTATTCATAGTCAAAACTGCAGCACATGTAAAATACAAGCCAAAAAGGGAGGCAGGAAGAGGGTGATAAGAAGCAGAAGCAGAAGGAGATGGGGGTGTGGGGAGAATGGGAGACTGTGTTATGAAAACGACGCGTCTAAAATCGGAGAATGCGACTAATGGAAAAATTCATATTAAATCGATTATATTGACAAGGGGAGGCGGCACATGTAGACCACAAAACGGCCCACACTCCCTCCCTCCCTACCACCCCCCCCCCCCATTTCATACACCCCTATAGGGAGGCTGCTTTCGCCGGGCGTTGTCAAGGGGAAAGCCAATACAGTGGGACGTGTGCGTGAAATGACGAGACTAAAAAAAAAGAAGCATTACCAAAGTCGTGAGTCAAATCATAAATATATGTAAGTTATTAACAAGAACAAAATACGTTGTCAAATGTTAATGATTTACAACAGCAACAACAATACTGGAAACAAACTTGTTGTTGTTGTTTTGGTTGTTGTTGTTGCTGTTGTTGTTGCTCTTGCTGTTGCTGATGTGGCGACACTCTCACTTTGCCACTTTCACATTCGAGGTAAAAGCCAGCCGTCTGTCACACAAAATTGCTGAAAAGCCATTTGACAACTAATTTTTCGAGGTGCCGACGACAACAACGATGACAACAACAGTGACACCTTGCACTGTACGCCCCCGCCCCCTCCTCATTTACCCCCAGCACCCCATTTGCCTCCCTCTTCTTCGAGATGCCAACAGACATCGCCTCGCACTCGCAATAGCCCAAAACGCACCGCAATCTAATTGCTGTTGGCAGCATCCGCGGTTCTTTAATTGAAGACATCAACACTAGCTAAAAATACGATATATGTGCGTATGTATATACATAGGCAAGTGTGGACAAGTGTGTGTGTGTGTGTGAGAGAGTGTGTGCATGTGCGTGTGCGTGTGTGTGTGTGTGAGGGTAATCGATGAAGGGCGAAATGAGCAATGGGAGCAAATATCAAGGAGGTTTCCACACAGGCATTGAGAAGGTGGCAAGCACACAACTTGTAACTGCATTTCAACTAGAGATGAGAAAAATTAGTCAAAAAGGAACTGATGCATACGCGATAGTCGTGCAAGCGATATATTTAATATAGGATATTATACCATAGTAAATTTTTAAGCCGTGAACCGAAATTCATCTTTCATCAAAAACTATATATTGCCGTCGATTTCTGTAAATAATACAAATATATTTAAAATTCAAATAAGGCTCATTACTACAGAGTTAATACAAAACTTTAACATTAAAACGCTAGTGACTAAAATTATATTATTAATTATTTAATATAATATTAATTATACTTAAATTACTGATTTTGTCTATTATTTTCAGTCTGTAGGCAAAGTCTTTTCAATTACCTTCACAGTTATACATTTAAAATTCTTGTTGCTCAGTTTATAAGCTTTTAAGGAATTAGTTTGACTAGTGCTGAATGATTCTTTTACTAAACTGAGCGTCACTTTCACGTCTCACGCGATCATCTCTAGCTGCCGCAGAGGTCTGTAAAATGTGCGTGTACTCGAATCTCGTAGAGGCATAAGGAAATGTGTGGCAGTGGCAGTGGCATGATGTGTCGTGTTGTATACTGTGTTATGTTGTGTGGTGTAATGCCATAAACTGTTATTTGATGTGGGTTTGTGTGTGAGCATTCGTCTTCTTCTTCATCATCTTCTACTGCTTCTGCTTTGGGTGCAGAACAAAGTTCCTGAAAATTCCACAAACCAGATGCTTGACGTTTTTGGCAGCACAATATGGTTAACTCGATTCTGTACTCAATTGGTAATAGATAGACGCAATTTCTGTTATACCCTACACCGACTGCAGGGCATACAAAAGTCGACTCGAACTGCAGTAGCTTGTTCCATAGAGAACGGAACGGAACTGACTAAAACTAAAACGATGATGATGACAACGACGACAGCGACATGACGCATGGAGACTGAAGACTGTAGACTCCGTAGATTCTGTAGACTGGGAAACTGGGAAGCTGGAATTACGACTGCGACTGCGACAGCGACAGCGATATTTGTTTTCTTTGTTGGCAATGTGTTTACATCGCGGGCGACAATAGTTTACATTTGCTGCCATCTAAAAATTAAAAGGTGACAAATCATAACAACAGCCAATGGATGTGATGGATCAAGGGGGGAAGAGAGAGGGAGACAGACAAGGGCAATACCCTCGGATCGATCACTTGACGCTGGAAACAACAAAAACTATCCAAAGAGAGCGGGGGGAAGAGGAGGAAAAGGCAGAGAAAGACAGATTTAGCCGGAAGCTAGATATGAATGATATGATTCAGTCAGTGAATATTTATAACTACACATCGATTGTGATTTTGATTAGTCATTTGTTCACACTTTAGTTGCAGGCAAACTCTGACGTTTCAATTGACTTGATAGAAAGTTTTGTCGACGTTTTAAACCTTATTTGCAAGGTGGTAGTAACAACGTCTTCACTAGACATTTCATTAATGGTTTATCTTGAGTTTAGCTGTAAGCAATAAATTCACATGATACCCAAGCTTCGGCTTTGGCTTGGGAAATATATAAGTATATTAAGTTAATTGAAATATCAAATTTAATTGACTCATACTTTTTTAATATAATTCAAATGACATGGAAATTAGTTTTTAGAATAGATTTTAGCTGTCTGATTCTACAGAGCAAGTATTCTATTTTAGTTCGAATATTAAAACTGATAGTTTACTCTCAAGTGATTCAATGATTGACTTCACACATCTGATGTATAAAGACTTTTCACTTCAATACTATTCCTTTGAATGGTATATCGTAAGTAGATCACAAATTATTTTCTCGAATTTATATATTGAAATATTGATTACATTATTTCACCATTTAGAGATTTGCACTGCCTTTCCTTAATGTATCCTATGGTATTCTTTAGCGTTTCAAATCTGAAAAGAATCTACACTTTGTTCTGCAACAGAATTTGAATTTGCAATGCAGTTTCAGAAAATCAAAGAATTCTAACTATTAAAGTTTATCAATTCCTTTATAACTGCTTGTTAATTAACTATTCTTTTTTTTTCAAAAATTGTTAAGCTGATAAGTTAAGGGCGTTCCAATCTGAATAGGAATTAGACACAAAGTGTGGTTCACTTTAAAAATCAGCCATCTTCTGTATATCTTGCTTCATCTTGATTAATGTTTAAAGTTTTCACCCAATACTATGTATTCGGAATAGAGTTAAAGCAAGTGATGGTAATCCAAACAGTAAATCGAGCTTATCATCGAAATCTGAATAATAAATCGAGCTTTCGATATTACTCCCAATAATACCGATGTATTAGTTTTCCCATAAAATAGTTTCAATGAAAACGTATTTGTAAATACAAAATGCACAGGCATATTTAGAAAATCAGACCAACTTCAAGCATTCATAACTTTGCCAAGACTGATCTGATTTCATTTTAATCTTATTCTATCTTACTGTATTTAAAAATCACTAGTTGGAGAATAATACGATTTCCTACAAAATATCGCAGCTAATGTATAACGAATATCTACTGTACGCGGAGTATATTCGAATATATGAAAATATATTTGCTTGAACTTCAAGTCTCTTTAGGGTATCTTGAATCTGTTGGATTACTTAAGTAGTTAATGTAACGGATGGGTATTGTGTCTCGGTAGACTAGTGTCACAATCAGTGGATGGCACTGTTGTTGTCATTGTTGTTTATCTGTATGTTGTTATTGTTGCTGTTGTTGCTGTTGCTGTGGTCATGGTTGGGATATCATAATGTGGGCTTAAGTCTTGTCCTTTTGGGCTGAGGCATGTTGTGAAGCTCTCTCTCTCTCTCTCTGCCTCTCTGTGTGTGTCTCTGTGGAGCTGCCCGATAACCGTCTGCATAATAAATGGCATCACTGTCCCATGCAAAAGATCATTATCACCATAAAACTACCACTAAACGTCACTTCTTTTAAGATCAAAGTGTTGTTAGCGCGATTTAAGTATGCGCGCACGCATCTTCAATTAAAGGCATATGCTGACTGAGATCCAGAGAGAAGAGAAGCGATCTCTCTGTATGTGCTGCAATTTCCAGTTTGACATCGATGATGAAGTCAGCAGCACCAGCGGAAGAAGAGAGAAGAGCGCAGAATGCAGAGAACTGGAGGAAGACCACCAAACTCGATTGGAAGCCCAAAGATTTCCTTTCAGCTGACGACAAATTAATTTGGCAACGAGTCAGGCTCATTGGGCAAACAATGGACTCCCTTCCAATTGGAGTTTGAGGCTCTTTTGGGACCGAAGACTGAAAACTGAAGACTGGAGAGTGCTTTGTTGTTGTATTGTGTGTTGTGTGTTGGGTACTGTGTATTGTGTATGTGTTATCTTAATATTGTCATTGTCACAAATTTGCAAAAAGTTACGCTAATGGATTACACGATTTTCGCATTATCGCTTTGTTACCGCGCCGATCGCAATCGCATGCGATCAGCCTACAACCAAAGCCAAAAGATCTACTCCTCTCTCTCTCTCTCTCTCTCTCTCTCTCTCTCTTAGTCTTTCACTCTCTTTCTCTGTCTCTCGCTCAGTTGTTGGCCCTGTGGCAGGCGGTAGCTGCATGGCATTGTATGTAAAACTACTGGCAAAAACATCGCGACCGCCAACATATCGCGTCGGCTCCTCGATACGTGCCGAAAGCGAGATTAAGGGGCCAACTTTACAAGCAGGAAACGCTGCTTCATTCTCTTGACTCTGTCTCTGTCTCCGTCTCCGTCTCCGTCTCCGTCTGCCTTTCTCTTCGTCTTCATCTGCATCTGAAAACTGCATCTGCATCTGCATCTGCATCTGCATGGCGTACTCGTTTCAGCTCTCAAAGTGCCCATGAGCATTATGCCAGACACTTTGTCTTTGACAGCAGCCAAGTCCAAGTCCAAGTCCATGTCCATGTCCAAGTAGAAGTAGAAGCTCTTGGTGTCTGAATCTGCCTCTGTCTCTTCCATCCCGCCTTTTTCTTCGTCTTCATCGCAGTCTTGGCCAACAACTTGCGACGTTTATCCAGAGCGAAGATGCTCTTATCAGCTGGCGAACGAACACAGCACGTTCCATTGTCGCTTTGCCTCGATCTAATCTACGTTTGAGACTCTGTCTCAGCCCCTGTCTCTGTCGCAGCTTCAGATCCTTTCTCCTACTTGGCCCTGAGTAGATTCAATGGTCAGTCCCAAGTGTCATACAAGCTGCGACTTTACTCAGCTTAATGGCAATTCACAATTCGAATCTATCTAAACAATTGGCTAAAAGGCCAGCCAAAGTATTATACCCAGTAAGACGGTTTAAGCTTAAAACGGGTAAACACATTTTGATGTTTGACACTGTGTACATCAATTCTGTTCTGCTCTTGTCCGAATCATTTCTTATATTATTTAAATGAATTGGATTTATGATAAATTTCATTTTTCGAACTTAGTAAAATAATCAATTTTGAAATTTAATTTAATTTAATTTCATTTCAATATTTATTTTCCGGAGAACATTAAATGTTTATGTTAAATCTTAGATTCCCAAAATCGATAATCATAACTCTTTTAATTAAAGCTTCGGAAAATTATGAAATATTAACTTTGATATTAAACTGTATTTGTTGTTTATATGTATCACTTTCTCTGTCTTTCGTGTTTGCCAGGGTATGCCTTAGTTGAGCATGCCTTACGCAGCTTCGTTGAGCATATGGAGCCTGAATATTTTAGGCATTTCCATCGTATTTCGAGTGTTGTCAAATATTGCCGTTTTATGCTAATGAAGTGGTATGAGAAATCACGAAAGGGTTAATGTACCGACTCGGCTCTTGGCAGCAGTTGGGAAAGGGAATAAAAGGAGGGGTATGGGGAGCGTCTAACAGTGCTGCTAATCGGTTAAAAGCCAATTGAAAGGCACTGAAATGAATCAATTGGTGGTTGGGGGCACAAACTGTTTAGGATGATTAAATTTGTAATAGAAATGATTTTGCATAGGCCTTTTTCGTCTTTGTCGTCTGGCCCTAAGCCAACCCTTCCCCCCCTTTGCCAACTTGCTCCATCCCTCGTCCAAAACTTGCAACCATTGATGTATAAATCGTAGTCAAGTCCGAATGTGCCCTCTGACTTTAATGTTGCCACAAAACAGAAGGCAACAAAAAAAAAAAAAAAAAAAAAATCAGTAAAACTGGGAAAAAAGGAAAAAACACTCGCATAAAAAGCAAATACTGAATGGCATTGGGATTGTGAATCAGCACCAGGGGAAGGGCTAAAGATACCAGTAATCAAGTGTATGCATACAAGGTATACAAGGGATGCACAAGGGATGCCACACCCCTTCAGTCCCCCACTAAATGTACATACTCATATTACATATACAAGTGGACGCTGGTTGTACATTTGTTTCTTTTTTGTGGTCAAATACTTTTGCATGTAAATGTTAATTCATTGATTTTTATAATGCGCGCACGTCAAAGGGGATAATACTTCCACTTCCAGTTCCACTTCCACTTCCACCACACTCCGTCATCAGGTTGGATGCTCCTTGTCGCATTCGTCGCAGGATTTAGTGGGAGAATCGGAAGGAGGAAGGACAGCGAGCAATGTGTAAACATTCAAAACCAAACCAAACCAAACAAACAGGCAGCAGGAGCATCAAAATGAAAAGCCAAGGACAGTTAAGGAGAGTGCCAGCAAAAGGAAAGTCTAGTGAAAGGGGGAACAGAGCGAGAACACACAGTGAGAAAGGAAGGGGACAGTTCAGGAGTACGAGTATTTGGCTTTGATGTTGCTTACATTTCATCACTGAAGTCGTTGTCAATAAAAGCAAGTTAATGGGTAAACACCCGGACATAGCCAAACTCAACCTCAATCTCTGTCTCTGTCTCTGTCTCTCCCCCTCCTTTCCCCTCTGAACTGTTTTGCAGGGTCATGCCTTTGCGCATTCAGCGAATTCGAATGCCACAAAACTAAAAACATAACTTCTGGCTAGGAAAAACATTGTTTGCGCGGTCGGTCGCCCATTCAAATATTTGTGGACAGAGCAGCAGCAGTAGCTGACTCGGAAAATCCGGAAAATGCCACTACCTCCCCCCTTGACCATCTAGTTCCACTCTATTGATGGAAATAATTTACGAAATAAGTTACAATTGCTGCATTTGAATTAAACGACATAAAAGAGCCAAGTCAAATATTTATATAGCTTTTCTAATGGAATCTCTGTCAATATAATGTAATTTTTGCATAAATCTAGAAAGCTTATGAGAACCGAATTCAAATTATAGATTGATGCATACCTGTTAAATTTCGATTAGGATTACTAATCAATTAGATTATTTTTGGAAATAATCGCAGTGATTATATAATTCCTTGTTGAAAAATTTGTGATTATTTAATGATTACGATTACTAAAAATCAAAATAAAATCGAAGATTATTACAATTATTCAAAAAAATCAGAAATAATCAAAAATAATCAAAAATAATCGTTTTGATTATTTCTGATTTTTTCCTGATTATTTCTGATTATTTTAGCTTTTTTAGATTATTCATGATTTTTTAGTAAAAAAAACCAAATTATTTTCAATTTTCACAATCAAAGTAGCCAAAGCTTCAGATTATAGTTGCTTTTTGTGCTGTCTAAAACCATTAAATTTAGAAAAAAGCAGGAAGCAGCTAGAATAATTCCGTAGCTCAGTAGTTAGAGTTGACGACCTGTTAAACTCCGAACTTTCAATGTTGAGGTTCGATTCTCCTGATGTGCGAAGACTTTTTTCAAAATGTGTAAAAAGTGATTTATTTTTTTTGGTTTTTTTGAATCATCGAAACGTGTAATAATATTTGATAAGTATTGATGGCGGAACAGGAGCTCCGCTCAAGAGGTCCACATTTATGGCGTATAAGCTCGAAAACAAGATATTCTAGTGGTTGGATTAATATCCGCACAAAAAAAGACTTGCCGACTATGTACATCTGCAGTAAGTTCATGCAAGTGATTGTACAAGTACAAGTAATGCCCTTATTGCAGTTTTTCATGGAATATGTAAGGGCTTTATTCAACCAGTACAAAAGCAACTATAATCAGAAGCTTTGGCTACTTTGATTGTGAAAATTGAAAATAATTTGGTTTTTACTAAAAAATCATAAATAATCTAAAAAAGCTAAAATAATCAGAAATAATCAGGAAAAAATCAGAAATAATCAAAACGATTATTTTTAATTATTTTTGATTATTTTTGATTATTTCTGATTTTTTTGAATAATTGTAATAATCTTCGATTTTTTTTTGATTTTTGGTAATCGTAATCATTAAATAATTGGTAAGTAATCGTAATTTAATCATTAGTTCGACTTTTAAATAAAAATAATCTAATTACTAATGATTATGATTACTAATCATTATTTAACAGGTATGGATTGATGTAAGGAATAGAAAGTTAAAGATTTATAGTTATACATACACTCATTATTTATTAATGTTCATTTTGGTTTATTGATACCTCTTCAAGTTCAAGGGGTTATCTCTTTAACGATTAAATGATATTTTCGGAATGATTTTCCGATATTCTTGCAATTGTCAAACGATTTTTTTGGATTACTCCTGCTGTATCATGATTCCTTGATGATTCATTGATTATTGCACGAGTGTTCAGCGTAAATAGATTTTATTAAAAAATATAATATATATATATATATAAACTATAGTTTCTTGATTGATGTTTCCTTGGCTATTCGATGATTGTTTTTCTTGTCTCTAGTTTTCCCCTAATGCCAAATATTAAAATATTGGATACTATTATGTTAAAATGTTTCAAAATTCATATTTGGACATAATTAATTTTTAATGAAATTTATAAGTTATATTAAATAAACACACATTTTGTCAGAGTTTGACGTTAGTTTTGTTAATAAAGTTGTAATATTTCTGCCAACTTGCTTTTTATTTACTACAGTGAAAATCAGCATAAATCTTCCAGGACTTTAGTGAATGCTAGATATGTGAGCTTATAGAAGTAGCTGCTGCTCCTTTGACTCCCCAACGTGCACATGATTTGATCCACATCAAACTTTGCAACTGGCATCAATCACTTAGGTTAAATGAAGGCATCCACCGGGTGAAAGTGAAGAGATATGTGGATGTGGGTCTGAAGAGGGAGGGGAAGCGGGGAAGCGAGAACAAGAGCAATTATTTAGCTGACGGTGTCGTTGACATATGCCAAAAGGACCCCCAAGGATCCCCAAGGATCTCCCATAAGTGAGTCCT
Source organism: Drosophila quinaria (assembly GCA_035047525.1). Lineage (NCBI taxonomy): Eukaryota > Metazoa > Arthropoda > Insecta > Diptera > Drosophilidae > Drosophila > Drosophila quinaria. The sequence continues at coordinate 12,505,528 of JAWNPO010000455.1, read as the reverse complement.
CGGGCCAGGCCAATCAGCTGGGACAAAGTTGAAGTCGAAGTCGAAGTTCAAGTTGCCAGTTGAAGTTTGAATCATTCGAGTGAGTGTACTCGCACTCATTCGTTTGTGTTCGCTTTTATTCGTTTGTTTTGTTTTGTTTTGTTGTTTGTGGTTGGATTGTGGCAGGACCTGAGGCATTTTCATCATGCGCCGTTTACCGCTCGCATTTCCCATTCAGCTTGCGGGCGACCTTATCGACCTGTACACTCAGTCAACCACACACACACACACACACCTACACCTACACACAGACACACACACACACATGCACCTGGGTAAGCTTAATGAAGCTTGTGTAATTGATTTTATGTTTGTTAAAAACGGCAGAAAAAGAATCACACTCGACTGACCATTCGACGATCCGTCGTTGCCGTCGATTTGCCTCCAATATTCATTGCATTCAATTTCAATTGAATTGCAAAAAAAACAAAAAAAAGCCGACAAAAAAGCGGAAAATAAAGAAAAAACTAATTTTGCTGGCCTGCAGCGAGCAAAGTGCATAAAGTGGCCGCTAACAGGAAAAAACAGAACTTGAGCTTCGAAAGTAATACAACAAAAACCAAAAAAGAAAAAGCGGCAGCCAAAGCGACTCTCCAACTGCCGCCCCAATCAGACGTGGCAAGTGGCAGTGGCAGTGGCAGTGGCAGAGGCCAACGAGAGGCACCACTTTGATGGGTTCATTTGCAGTTGCTGCTTATATTGTGTGTAGTGTGTAGTGTGTAGTGTGTAGTAGGGGTAGCCAGTTGTATAGAGTAGGGCAGGGTAGGGTGTCTATTACCAGCTGACTGCAGCCCTTTTTTTTCTTTGGTTAAAGTTCCATCCTTTCTAACGTTCTGGCAAACCCAATTAGCACTTATCTACGATATATTGTGGGACACACGAATTTTTAGTAGTTGTCTTCTTGTTTATGTTGATTCAACACTCACACACACATACACACACACACACACACACACACACAGAAACTGAAATTAAAAATCCTTAAAGTGCCGCGCCGCACGTCAACTTTTTGGGAAAATCCAGACAGAGGAAAAGAAAAATAAACGACACCGCCAAGAAGATCACAGATCACAATTCACATTATCAAAGTGTTTGCTTATGTATATATATATATATATGCACATAAAGAGAGAGAGAGAGAGAGAGAGAGAGAGAGAGACCTTTTAACCCCTACTCTTGGTAACACATTTGTTCGAATGTGTTAATTGCACTTGGTCGATGTTTTCCTTGAAAATTGATCCTTTTCCTTGGCCCCGAATAACGACAACGACAACGACAACGACTACTGCACCGCGAGTCGTCGCGATAACGATATGGATATGGCCTATGGACAATATCAGATTAAACAACATTGCCGACAAAACGCACGACCTTGGAACTATCTATCTATACACACAACACACACAACACACCGAACACAACACAAACAGGAGGCACAGATCACACACAAATTGGAATTTGGGAAAAGAAGGAACAGGAAAAACAAAACAGAGATGCATCGATTTGGATTTTTGGCTGTGTCGCATGTTTTGTTAACTCAAATTCGGTAGCATGTTTTCACAACATGTCGCCCAATTTACCCTTTCACGGTTTCCATACTCTTTCTACTTCTACTATTCTCTTTCTCTATCTGTCTCTCTATCTGTGTCTCCCTCGGTCTCTTGCATGTTAACATCGATCGTTTTGTAGTCTTCTATGATTAGCATCGCTTGATTGACGTCTGTCACATACCAAATTAGCAGTTTGACGTTAGAATAATAAGAAAATCTCAGTGGAATAAGACCATATTTAGAGATTGCTTAACATGCGGGTGGCTTAGACGTCAGCATACCCTATGCCTACACTCTGCAGCTAGGAATTATGACAAGTCTTTAATTGCCATGGTAATTAATTTAAACATTTTATGCATTTGAAATGCCATTAAAACTTGAACAAAAAACATTATATGATATTATTAGCATTAGCATTGGCAATGGAATTTTCATTATCAACAAAATTATCATTATTATTGACATTATTTCTATAGCATTTCTATAGACAATGAAAGTTAATGAACATTAGAACACAGCATTAGAACTTGAATTATTATTTATTATCGATAAATGCTATTTTTTTATATTATTATTTTCATTAGCACAATCAATAACATTAAGATAAACATTATGTTTATCATTTGAATTATTATTGGAATTTAAATTAGCCTTATTATTAGCATTATTATTGATTTATTATATTTATTATTATTGCATAATCATTTTTATAATCAACAACAATTTCATTAGCATTTTTATTATCAACAAGGACATTAAATTCAAAAAAAAAAAGTGATTATAATTTTTATTGATTGATTATTTTCATTGCCATTTTACTATCAATTGTCGAGTATCAATCTATTCTAAAAACTCTCCAGATTGATATTATAAAGCGATCAGAAGGTATTAATATTTGGTCCTTCATTAGATCACAATATTCTTGACATGTGTCTTAAAATGCTGCTTGTGATTTTAGCCCGTTTGTGTTCCATTCCTTTGCCAAGTTGTGTCACAATTCTTAGCCCGATCTGTTGTTATTGCTTGACTGTGTGTTGCAGTGACCCACGTTTTAGCCACTTATTTACGGTAGCTGAGTCGGCACCTCCGGCCGGGAATCGGCCAAGATCAGTCGGATATCTGCAGCAGCATCTACCAACTACTCGTATTTGGACATTGTTTTGTGTTTCGTTTTATGGAACTGCTAATTATGGAAACGGAATGAGACGAGCGACTGTCGGCTGCCCCTTGAATCGGTTTCTAGGAATCATCAAGGGATTAGTGCTATTCGATAAGTTACATAAGAAGTAACTAATTGAGAGCTTGTTGCAGAAGTTGTTAGAATTACGGGAACAGAAAGTAGTTACGAATCTGCTGGAAAACCAAATTAAATGTCATTGGTATTCAATTGGTTGAAAACAATTGTTTGATAACTTTATCATCTATCCCATTTTTAATCCGCCTGTTATACCAATTAATAATCATTTACGATATGGAAATGAGCTGTTAATATTTAAGTTTCACAATTTTTAATTGGTATACAATTTGCAATCTTGTACATATTGAAATCAGAACATTTTGCTGCTGATAATTAATTTTTTTGAAGTGAAAACTTTTATAATTTCCCTGCACGTTTTCTAGACTTAAACCCTTTTTAAATTGTGAATTGTTGATCTTAATGGTTACAGTTTTTAATTTTTTTACAAGACATAAACGTTTCCTAAAAATGAATTCTATGAAATCATTCAACATCAAATCACGACTAGTTAAGTTGAAACAAAACTAGGCAAAGTTATGAATGTTTTAATATTTTCAGTGACTAGTTAACCAAATTATAAATAGTTTAACGTTAAAATTTATAAAATATCTCTTAAAAATATGAACTAGCTTACATTTAAATAAAGTATGAAAAAACGGGTTGTTGCTTAAATAATGTTGTATAATAAAATATATGATTTTTTGTGAACTTTAAATTGTTTTTTCCCTAAACTCTGTTCTCCCAAAAGGTCAAGGGTCAAGGGAGTCGGGGGAATCCAGAGCCAACCTAATAACACTTTAAATGATGAGCTGAGAGTAGAATTGGATTTGGAATTGGAATCGTAGTCGGAACTGGACTTGGAGTCGGATGAGCAAATGGACGAAGGGCTTAAGTTTGGGATTGGGATTGGAAGTGGGTTTGGTATATGAGTAATGAGTATGAGAAATGGCTTCTGTTATTGTTGTTACCCTTACGCACATGCAGCGTGTGGCAAGTGGTGACTGGAAGGGAAGGGGGCAGGTGGCAGGGGAAGACTGCGGTGTGCCGAGCCTGTGTGCCTGCAATTTGCGCAATGTAATTTAATTAATGACAACAACAACAACGACAACAACGAGGCTGAAAAAAATATGCAAATCGTTTGTATTTTGTGTCGTACGCCTGGACAAGGATGAAGTTGCAACTGCAGGTGGAGTTGGAGTCGGAGGTGGAGTTGGAGTTGGAGTCGGTGGTGGAGTTGGAGGTGGAGTTGCTACCTACACCTACCATACGGGAAAGACAGTACACAGAAAACAAAAATGCAGGATTCTGGAATAAAATCAATCTTGATTCAAGTACAATTTATTAATATTCCTTCTCAACAAATATTTTGACTATCTATGCAATTTTCTTCAGTTAAATTAAATGTTTTAAGGTTTCTTTTTTGACTATTTCAATGCCGAGATGTTGTCAGTTTAGATTTTGAATACAATAATATTTTGAAAACAAACTTAAAAAGAATGCATGCCAAATTCGGGAATTTTAAATTTGAATTTTAGAATGATTTCTTTTGTCTGTGTAGCAACTGCTGCGGAAGAGGAAGAGCTTCAGGTCTGTTTCAGCTGCTGCTTCCCTCCTCGTCCCTCTCTCTCACTCTCTGTCTCTGTCTCCCTCTCTCTTGCCGCATTCGGTGTCCGGTTGACTGGCTGTCCGATTGGTTCGTCGTGTTGTGGGTAAAGGTGGCACAGCCCATTGGATGTCCATTTGTGGTTGTTGTTGTTGTTGTTGTTGTTGTTGATTATGTTGTTGACAACAGGCGTTACGCATTTTACGTATATTACGTAAATATTTATATAATGCAGCAGGTAAATTTATGCTGTCCGTGCGAAACTCTGCGAGTGTTGTGCGTGTGTGCGTGTGTGTGTGTGTGTGTGTGATTACATACACATTTATGCATATGCACACACGCCCTCGGCCATTTCGCAGCCAGAATGAACGCAGCAGCAGCAGCAGCAACAACAACAGGAATGGGGCATTCAACACTGTTGCATGGGGCAAAAGAGGGGAAAGGTGCAGAGTCAGGAGCAGGAGCTGAGGAAAGGGGGACAGGTGCAGGCAATGTACCTCGTTTAAATGCTTGTTCACAAAATATTTATTTTGGCTGGCAAGCAAATAGCCATTTAAGTAATTACTGCACTTAATTTTTAATATTGATTTTACAAATTTATTAAAACTTAATCAATTGTTTAATCACACAACAATTATGCCACCATCACCTGCCAGGTGGCATGCAACAGGTGTCAACAATGTATTGTACGACTCCCCAGTTGATTGAAAATGACTTTGACATAATCTGTTTATTTGGATGGAACTTAAAGCTGAGAAGGTAGAAAATTAACTACATTTTTTCAAAGTATTGCTTATATAATAATAAAATATTTTAAATATATATACTCTTATAACAGCTTGATATTAAGATTAACCCACTGAATAAATTCTGTTGAAATTGTCTATTAAATTCTAAATTTAATATGGCTTATTTTTTTAATGTCTGAAAAGGGTGTTTGATTGAAATGATTGTCAAACTTGAAGCTATATCTTAGATAAAAATTGTATATTCATTGAAAAAAGTAGCCGTCTATTAGCTCGTCGATAGTTTTATAGTGATTCTTTATGACCCAAATTCTCAATGTTTTAAATAGGTCTCCGTTTACTAACATCAAATATCTCTCAAATAAAATTTACCTGTACCATAAAAATTCAGCTCTAATAGAACTTTGCAATATCCACTTCAAATACTTAAATTTCATACAATAATATCTTTAAAGTCAACTTACGTTAACTCAACATTTTCAGCAGTTATATGAAAAAAAAAAAAAAAAAAACTAACTTTAACTGAATAATATCCTAATATTTTGTGATATGTCTAACCTTGATGTGATCCAATCATAAATAATAATAAATTAATAAATCGTAATATTTTCATATTTGGAAATATCTAACTTAACATTAGCTGTACTCTACGGCAATAATAATAGTTAAATGACCTTCTTAAAGTAGTATCTATAAGATAAACCAATTGTAAGTCGAGTTCTGATACAAAAGAACTCAACGATTTAATAGTTAATAGTTGATACATGACCTTGATGTGGTAGTATCTATGGCGTTAACCCATTATAATTCGTTAACATTAAAATTAAAAGTTCAATTGCTTATGCAGATATGTTAAATGAGGCAACGGTCGATGTCGATGTCGATGTCTTTGGTTTAAATCTCGTGGTTAAGCGTCTTTGCCACTTGTCCAAAAGTTGTTCGTTTACTTCTAGTCAAATAACCACACACACACACACACACACACACACACACACACACAAGACACACACGCACACACACATTGAATTACACTCACCTGTGGCTGCTTCATGTTCCCATGAAATGTAAATTAAAATGTCGAATTAATTGCCCAAGTACTGTGACTGCAAACGCTTGGGGAGGGAAGGGGATTCAAATCTGGTGACTTCGAGACAGAGACAGAGACGGAGCGACTGAGAGATAGAGAGAGAAGCGAGGCCGCTTCTTGGTAATTCTCCCAGACTCCGACACGAGCAACTAACGAGATTCAATCAGCGAGCACTTTACCAGCAATTTCTATGTCATTAAAATTAAGTATATTTACTTACTTGGAATCGAAGTTGTCTCATGTCTTTCCACTGTTTGTTCATCATCTACATCTACTACTTTTTACTTGTTTCTCTTCTTCTTTTTTTTTTGCTTCTATTCTTGTTCTTTATTTTTTCCTTATATTTAGAATCACAACAATTACCCAAATGTGAGTGCATTTTATGGTGATTACAGTCCCTTTTGGTTCAAACACAAATGCTGCATCTCTCTCGAATCCCAACAACAGAAACAGAAGCTTATCTGTTATCAGACTGACCTCAAAAAAGACATTCCCTGCCTTTCCCTCCTTCCCTTTTCTTTACAGCGTACTTACTCTGAACTGCATTAAAATCAAACTAATGACATAGATTTCATCGGTGATTGCGATAATCACCTACAGTGTTGACAAATGCTGTGATTATTAATCAATCATTTTATATTTGAATCTTCTCCAGAGTTGTCTTAAGTATTAACAAGTATTATGAGTATTATTAAATCTGAAAATTTAATCGGTGATTTTTTTAAGCCATTTTTGTGTCCACAAAAAACTGAAAAGTATTTTGAAAATTTAAAATAAATAAAAATAAAATTAATCAAGAAAAAATTAAAAATCACAAATCAAAGTTTAATGTTATTGAAATAGTAATTATTTGATGGAAAAACTTAAAAAAAGAAAAGAATCACCAAAAACTTTGTTTAAACTTTAAGAGAGAAATAGAACAGAAAAATAAAAAGAACTAAAAGAATTGACGTAAAAAGGGAATGAATAATCAAGATTTAGAAATCTGTTAATTAACTGCAAATATCTGAAGATAAATTCCCTTATATGATGAATCTTAAGATCAATGTTTAAGATCTTCGATACATAATAGATCTGAAAGCATTTTTACACATTTGAAATTGGTGACAAAACCTTGAGTGAAAATTTGGCTACTTAAAAAATTTGTATTTGCAACTTTTTCGTTTGTATAACTTAGAATTAAAGTTTTGCTACTTTAATTTGCTGTAACTACCCCCAGCGGATGAAACATAAATATATGCACCCTCTCTCTCTCGCTCTCTCGCTCTCTCTCTATGTCACTCTTTCCCTCAATCTCTCTCATTTTTCTATTTATGCAAATGATTGTAAGTGAAATGCTTGACCATTGAATTTAAAATGTTAAATTTGTAAAGGAAGTAGACAATAGATTTCCCCCTCCCTCCCCGCTTGCATTGCTCGCTTTTGGATCTCTCCTTAACTTTGGCCAACTGAATAACAAGTATTTTGTGGCAATGTCATTTGGCTGTCATATGTGCCACATACAACAATACGAATGTTGATCTGTGGCATTGGACACATTGTGTTTTGGGTGGCAACTAAATGTATCTGTATCTGTATCTCTTTCTTTAGCTGTATCTGTATCTAAACATGTGTATATTTATAGCTGTATCTGTGTCTGTTGGGGCAATAAATTCACTCTGTGTGTTTGTGTGTGTGTGTGTGTGTGTGTGTGGCACAACAAATTGCAAAACTGTTTTTGATCCTATTTCAAACGTCAAGTTAACGCGACGCATCGCAACATTGCGACGTGCCACAACTTCATCATTTCCAATTGCCATCTCTTCCAGCTTCAACTCCAACTCCATCTTCGTCTCCATCTCCATCTCAGTCTAAATCTCCGTCTCCATCTGCGTCCACGTCCAAAGTCTCCGACTACTTGACTGTCACATCTCAATAACCCTCGAGTGGTTTTCAATTGTCTCCAAAAATAAACGCATTTGCATCCTCCCCCGAGCTACAACAAAACACATACACACACACAATCCAAAAAAATAAAAAAAACAATATGAAATGTACATATATAAAAATTTCAATCGCAATCCCATTTGAAATGTTAATTTTTAACGCCTTGTAAATTTTTCTAATATTTCATAAAGGCGAAACCTTTTTTCGCCGTCGCTTCCGTCGCAACATCGCAACCACTTGAATACCAAAGTCACCCACTTGCCACTTGCCACATTCCTTCCCCCTGCACCTTCTCTTCATCACATGTACATATCTCCTTTTTATGCCCCACTGTGTCTCACTGTGACATCATCCAATTCAGAAAACTTAAAAGTAAATAGATCCCCAGAGAGATGAGAGCAGCCATTTCATAGCAATGTTGTTGCGGTTGTCTCTGTCTCTGTCTCTGTCTCTGTCTCTGTCTCTGTCTCTATCTCTGTCTATCTATCTCTGTCTCTGTCTCTGTCTGTCTGTGTGTGTGTGTGTTGTGTCTCAAGTGACAACGCTGCCAAGGATCATCTCATAATGTGGCAAGCATTTAGCTGTCTCGTCTGACGGATTGCCTTTCTCTCTCTCTCTCACTCCCTTTCACTCGCTCCATTCCATATATCCTTTGCTCCATCTCCATCTCCCTCTCCCTTTTCACCTCCTCAGCCAGGCACTTGACATTTTCACAGTCTTCACGCATTCATGTCAATTTTGCGGTTTCGCTTTCACGCAACTTCATCTCGGGATTTTTGTGCTCCGCTCATTCAAAATATACATAATACTCATATATATACTGAATACTGAATACCAAATACCGAATAACGAATACCGAATATTCGGCAAATGTTCATTCTATTCATAAGCATTTTGAGTGCCTGTCTGTCTGTCTGTTTGTCTAATGAGTGTCTATATCTCTGTGTGGTTGTAATCTGTTCATAAGTGGCCACAGATGCCTATCCACATTCATCATAATGATGATGATGATGATAATGATGATGTTACAGTTTAACAGTTACAAGCAGATCCACTAAAATAAATCCAATGTCAGCCCTATTTTAAATTCAAATACACATGAATACTACTCATCTAAACACTTATTAAAACAAGTAAAATAGCATGAAAAAAATCCTTGAATTTATAAAATTTGCATTTGCCGTGCCGCAAGCAATTTAATTTAATTAAATTAACTAGGCACTGCGAACTTCTTAGTCGTTTAATTACTATAACTATTAAGGCTGACTTTAATGTGCTTTCAACTAAATAATATTCTATAAAAACCATGAATCTTCTCAAATTTCTTGGAGCATCTCTGAGACAAAAAACTTAGAAAATGTATAAAATATTGCAAAAATATTTAAAAATCTAAACGATCACATACTATAAAGTAGTAATATGAATTTCCGATGATTTTAACATCATGTAAAAATCAATAGACAATTTTACAATTTTACTGTGATAATTTGTATTATTCCTTTCTAAATGTTTATAAAATTTGAGTATTTGAAAATAAATTAAATATGTTGTCCTTGTGAAAATTTCATTCTTTTATAAAAAAAATGTTTGTTCCTTAAAAATTTTTTCTAAACTTAGTATAGTTCATGATTTTAATTGAATTGGCAAAGTTTAATTAAGAAAATCTTTGAGCTATTCTGTATTAATAAAATTAAAAATTACTTATTAGCTATTTAAAAATACAAGAGTAAGAAAATAACAAAAAATTATGTATATTACATAAGCAATATTTATATATTACTTTCAAACTAATTTACAGTGAACCACTAATGTCTTCATACACCATAAATTTGTCAATTTTGGGTATAAGAAAGATGTTTCAACGCGGTTTTTTTATATTAATCTTTTATTCACTTAAACTCCGTTCGAATGATACAAAAATTTCTTTAACCCATTAAGTACCCATGGAAAATTTCAAATTTTAAAACAAGTCGATTTTTCAACTTTTTTCGTCGATTTTTTAAAAAAAATATTTTGATGCAGAAATATTCTTCAAACAATTATAAGAGTGACTGCAAAAATAATTTTTCAAAAATCTTTTCGCTTATATTTTTTATAATTTTTTGAAAATCCTAAAAATGACTATTTTAACCCCTTTTTCCTATTTTTCACGCAAAAATTGTCTTTTTTGCAATTTTCAAAAAATTATAAAAAATATAAGCGAAAAGATTTTTGAAAAATTATTTTGTTTGAAGAATATTTCTGCATCAAAATATTTTTTTTAAAAATCGACGAAAGAAGTTGAAAAATCGATTTTTTTTTAAATTCAAAATTTTCCATGGGTATTTAATGGGTTAAAGAAATTTTTGTATCATTCGAACGGAGTTTAAGTGAATAAAAGATTAATATAAAAAAACCGCGTCAAAACATCTTTCTTACACTCAAATTTGACAAATTTATGGTGTATGAAGACATAAGTGGTTCACTGTATATAGCAATCAATGCATAATTCGATCATTATGATGTGATATTTTATAGATATGAGAGACAACGAAAGGTTAAAATCCCTGATTCCAGCAGATCACAGCTTTATAAAGATCCCAATTGACGTCGTACCAAATCTGAAAGTCTGGAAGATCCGATCTGAAAAATTAAAAAGTTTCAAAACTAACGATTTTCAATAATTTTCAAAAATATTAAGATAAGAAATTGCAGGAAAATAATTAACAAATGCATTTTTATGTATTGTTTTTAATATTGTTTTTTATTGTTAAATCAAATGAGAAATCATTATTAAATACACAATTAATCTCTTAAGGAGCAAATTTTGTCGTCTTCTTGAATTAGAGAGAGCGAGAGAGCAATAACATTTCTACTAAACATGCACAGACACGTCTATGTATTTTTTTTTTTTGTTTTTTTTTTCATTTTCAAAACTTGTTAAGTATCTTAAGCCTAAGGGTTGGGAAGAGGGGGCGGAAACTGGGAGTAGGGGTACATACAAGGAGGGGAAACACACGAGATATGTTGGTTTTTTTTTTGTTTTCTATTTTTGTTTTTTTTTTTATAGTTTATACTTATATCTAAAGTTAGTTACAAATACAATTAGTTATTGGCTATCAAAAAAAATTGCTGTTGCACTTAAATATTACACAATATTTATGAATTAATTATTATTTTGTTGCATTAATTCATTAATTATTATTTTAGTTATTAGTTTATGTTTTAGTTTTATTCGTTTCTAATAACTGAATACTTCGTTGTACGCCGCACAGTGCAACCACAATGAGAGAGAGGGGGAAGGGTATAGAGAGTGGGAAATATACACACACACATATACACACACACACACACACATACACACACACACACACACACACACACATTGTGGCACACACTGCTTGCACTGAGGAACGGATTTGAATACTATACACTTAGATGTCGCATTAACTTAGCTTTAAAAAAAAAATAAAATAAAATAAAATAATTGTATATTTTTCTTAATATTAGATTAATTATAAATATTTAAAAAAAAAAAAATCGAATATATATAACACAAGTACGAGTAGAAAAGCTAGTAATCGGAGCTACCTCCATCATTATAATTATAATAATAATAATAATAATAATAATAATAGTAATAATCATCATCATCATCAAGATCAGTTTCAAGATTAGCTTGCAAATATATATATTTTCCTTCTCTTTCGTTCAATCGTTCTGCGCTTTTCTAGCAGCCATTTCATGGCAAAAAAAATATGTTTTAAATTTAATTAATTAATTTTTCTAATTATGTAGTTGCAATTGATTTGTTGTTGTTGTTGTTGTTGTTGCTGTTGCATTCTCAGACAGAGATGGCGGCATTTGTGGGCGGCATTTCGCTGTACTGCGCCGCCGACTGCGCTGCCGCTGTCGACGCCGACGTCGGGGCCTTGAGATTCCCGCTGCTGAGCAACATGGAGCGATAAACCTCGGAGAGCAGATTCCAGGGAGCAACGGCAGCTGCAGCCGCCGCCGCCGCCGCAGTGGGCGTGGAGGCGTTGGCGGTGGGCGTGGCGGCTGTGGACTGGGCGGCAGCGGCGGCGGCGGCCGCAAACATTTGTGTCTGCAGCAGCCGCAGATGATGCTGCTCCTCCAGGTCGAGGCCGAAGAGCAGCGCTGGCGAGGATGGGGCGCTGCTCAAGCGGTTAACCGATTGCGAACCGGTGGACTGAGAGTGGGCGGAGGGCGAGTGCATGGGGGAGGGGGAGTGGGAGTGAGAGTGGGAGGGGGAGATGCTGCTCGGCAGCTGTTTGCGGTTTTGTGGCGTCGACAAGTCGTGAGCGAGTTGGAGATGTGAATGTTGTTGTTGCTGTTGTTGCTGCGGATGCAACTCGTTGTCCCTGTCCCGACTGTCGCCGCTGTCCAGGTCGAGTTCCATTTTGATCGACGGCGCCTCCAACTGGCAACTGGACGCGTCGCTGTTGTGGCGACGCCGCTTGCCGAGCAGACGCTCCATGGAAAAGCCGCAGAGACTTGGCGAGCGTTTGATGCGTTCCGCTTCCGGTTCCCGCTCCCGCTCCGGTTCCCGCTCCGGTTCGCGACGTTTGTGCAGTGAAAAGTCGAGCGGCTGCTCCGTGCGCTCCTCGTCATCGCAGCTCGTTAAACTGTTGCTGGCGAGGCTCGAGCTGCAGTGCAGCTCCGCATCCGCATCCGGATCGGCATCCGCATCCGCATCAGTATCCGCATCCGCATCGCTGTGACAATCCTGACTAGCCGGACTCGAGCTATTCGCATGCATATCCACATAAACATAGACGCCATCATCATCCGCATCCACATCCGCATCCGCATCGCCCTCCACATCCGCGTCCGCATCCGCAAAGAGCCGCTCCTGCTGCCTGTGACCGTGACTCGTGAGCAGGCCCAGATTATGCAGCCCCGTCTGGCCTCCGAACATGATTGCCGCCGGGTTGTAGCCCACATGGTGGGCATGATGATGTGGATGGTGTGGATGATGATGATGCGGTGGCGGTGGTGGCAACAGGCCGGGAAATGCCGCCGCTGCGGCAGCCGCAGCTGGGAAAACGGGAAACTGTTGAGCGGTGCGTCCGTCGTGCGGCGAAATCTTGCGGCGAATGTGCGGCGAGTGGAGCTTGGGATTCGGGTTGGCCGAGTGGCGATTGCGCGAGCGACGCGACGAGAAGACCATGTTGCAGCCATCCACGGTGCACTTGTGCATCTCCCGCAGGTGCACCGCCGAGAAGTGGATCTTGAGGGCGCCCTTGTCGCAGAAGGTCTTGAAGCAGATCGAGCACTGGACGCGCTTCTTGCCCGTCGCCGGGTTGATGAACTGCCCGGCCAGGTTGATGGGCGGCGATCCCCAGCGCTTGGGCTTCGAGCTCCCATTGGAGCTGGAACTGGAGCTGGAGTTGTTGTTGTTGTTGCTGCTGTTGTGGTTGTTGTTGTTGTTGTTGTTGCTGCCCGCTCCACTCGCACCCGGCGAACTTGACGGCGAATGCGGATGTGGATGCGGATGCGGGTGTGGGTGTCCCAGCAGATAAGCGGGTGGCATGAATGGATTCATAATGTGCTCCATTGTTGCGACTGTTTCTGTTTTGTTTTTTTGGTTGATGCTGCAAAGATACAAGCGAGAAGGTTCTTGATTAGCCAACTGAGTGAGAGTGTGAGATACAAAAGTATCTTAATGACATAAATGAGAAAAGAGTGAGAGCTCCAAAGTATCTGTGCGATGCAAAAGTATCTGTGAATTACAACAGCATCTGTGAGAGTCTTAATGACTTAAATTCAAATAGTAATTCGTAACTGTAAAACGAAGTAAATAATAAAAACAATTTAAGGATACAAGAGCATCCATAAGATACATTATGTAAGGTATGATACAAAATGTAAGGTTACAATTGTTAACTTGAAAAACAAAACTGTGATATGGAATGCATAACAGTGTAAGTATCTATCATGTACAAAAGTATCGTATAGATACAAATCTGTTGGCAGATACAGTCAAATAATATAATAAATAGCATAATCTGAAATATATTGCATAAACACGTCACTTAAAAATATTATAGCTACAATGCGTATGAGCAATAATTAAAAAAGTATCGTTTAAAATGCTAAAGCAATTTTGAAATACTTTGAGATACAAAGGTAACTCTAAAATACATAGTTATTATTGAGATACAAAAGTATCTTTGAGTTACAAACGTATCTTTGAAATACAAACGTAGTTTTGAAATACTTTGTAAAAAGTAACTCTGAAATGCGTAATTAGTATTGAGATACACAAGTATCTTTAACATGCAAAAGCATCTTTGGTGCGTTTTCTCTTGCCGTCGGCCAAACGAATCAAAATGTAATCGGTAGGAAATCGGACTTGATCACAGCACCAATCAACACCACAGTGTCCCACAGCTTGTGCTCTGGAAAGCGACGTTCAGAGCGGTGTCAACTGTCAACTGTCAACTGGCAGCTGGAAAGGTCCAAAGTGCCGAGGATGTCAATCAAAACGCGAGTCACTCGGTCAATCATCAGACATCGAGACAGAAACGGGAAAATCCTAATCAGAAACTAATGAAGGGGAAAGAGATTGAAAAGGGAGGAGAAGTGGTGGAGAAAGAGAAGGAGGAGGAGAAGGAGAAGGTAGAGGGGTTGGGGTTGGGGTTGCTGCTGTGACAGCTGCAAAAATTGCGCAACTTTTGCCACTTTTGCGTTATCATCGTTGAACTTTTAACCCCCCTTCCCCGCCCCTGTCCTGCATCAAAGCATCCCCTCCCCCGCCCCCTTCCACACAAACACCGCCCATCGATATGACAGTCAATGTCCATTCCAATTTCAGATTTCTAAATTGTTGCTGCGCAATTAAATTCTGGGGACATTCGGAACGCACAGTGGTGCCAAATGCAATCGAAAACTCTTTAAATGATATTCACTTTTTGGTCATATGTGTACATATTTATTAGGGTTTATAAATCGCAATTAGTTCAAGTATGCTTATATAGATTCGATTTTTCTTAATTTTAGGGACACACGGAATGCACAGTGGTGCCAAATCTAATGAAAAAAGCTCTTCAAATAACATTCAATGTCTAAACAATATCTTAAATGAAAAAATCGAACTTGGCATTATTTTTAATATAAAAATATTCTATTACATTTGGCTGAGCCTTGATTTGAAATGTGTTGCTGGCAAATAGATTTCGGCACACGGTTTGTAGAATAGACAGGAGACCTGACTCGTATCTCACATGTCACATTTATCTCTTGGACTTGGACTGGATTCGACTGCCCCGAGAGCTGTTAAAAAAGCCAATGCCAACAACAACAACAACAAAAACAACTACAACAACAACAACAACAACAACTACAACAACAACAACACAAAGTGTTCGCCCGCCGCCTTTTGGAGCTCATTTGCCTCATTTGCTTGGCCAAAATCTTTTTACAGCTTTTTTCGGACTGGGGCTGCTGGGGGCCCCCATTAAAACCGCAACAACAACGACAACATGCGGTGATCGGCAGCTAGTCCAAGTGACTTTTTATTGTTGTTACTCTCGTTGTTGTTGTCGTTGTTGTTGTTGTTGTTGTTGTTGTTGCTGCTTTTGCTACTGTTGTGAATTGTGAATGACGACGCGACGCTGAATTGATGGCCAAAATGCGATGTTTGCTGCTGTCGACCACGTTGATGGGGACAATTGTTAACGCAACACGATGGGGATCTTAGCCACAATTTTCATCATCATCACGATCATCATCATCATCATGACCATCTTGGCCATGTTCGACGACTTTGGGTGCCTCTCTCTAGCTATCATCTGGAATCGATCTTAAATACTTCCCTCGAACTAGTCATTTTTATGCCCAACAACTTGTTTTCTTTTTCCATATCAAAATTAAGCATAATCTGCTCAAATTTATCCCAAACACATGACTTTTTCAGCTGCCTGTAAGGGAACATTTCAGTAGATAGTTAAGTCAAGTGTGTTTTAACTAGTCCTTACAAAATTGCAATTAAAATAAAATCCAATCTATGATAAATTAAAGTAAACTGAAACCGTCTGAAGAATATGAAAATCCTTTGAGCAGTTCTGCTTTAAACACATGACTTTTTCATCTGCTTTTAATGGGAACTTTCAGTAATTACTTAAAAAGGGAACTTTTGATAATTTTTTAAAATGAAATTAAAGAAAAGTAGTTATGAGCTGATTTAATATGGATTTTCAGTTGAATTCTACTGGAATTCTATGTAATAAGTGACAATATCTGTAATAGCTTTAGCTTTAGTTTCTCATAATGTTAAAAAGACATGACATTTTCAGTTGTAGATAAAGGAAACTATCAGGCATGAGGCAATTTTCATTAATCTTAGGCTTAGGTTAAGGCACAGTGGGACGAGTCTGCCAATAATGTTATGTATACTAACGAAAGCTGCACAACTCATGACTTTTTGCGCCACTGGTCAGGGGAAAAGTCAGTGAGTCGTCGATAAATTGCATGTGATGCTTCGATAGGTGATTTATCGCATTGTTTTGCTGGGTGAGCGGCACTTTTTTATGGTTCGACTCATTAGAAACGATAGTAACTATAACAACAACAACAACAACAACAACAACATAAAATGTGTAATGCAGGTGTGTGTGTGTGTGTGTGTACATGGGGTAATTATTTTTGTCAAACGCTTTAAATGTCTTAAGAGACGGAACAACAACAACAACAAAAACCAATCACAAGTTTTGATGGCCAGCGTCGAATGTTTTTTATTATCGGCATGTTGAAAGTCACAAATTCCAACTCCTGTTTATTGTTGTTGTCGTGGTTGTTGTTGTTGTTGTTGTTAGTACACATTATAATAAGCACTGGACAAGCAACAGTAACAACAACAACAACAAATTGAGGAGCAATGAACGAAGTTAATGACGATCATAATGATTGTAATGTTAATGATTATAATGATGATGCTCTTCTTCTTCTCTTCGTTGTTGTTACTGTTGTTGTTGTTGTTGTTGTTGTTGTTGCTACGATCTGTGGTCTAGTCTCCATTTGTATCTCAATTTGTATCTCGAAATTCATTTAACACAACAAAACAAAAACTATAGCAGACAAAAATCTTAATTACAAATTTTCATTTATCTTTTAGTTTTTTTTTGGTTTCTTCACTCGAAATTCATTTTCAACACTCGCTAAAAAAGCCGACGGCCGAACAACAAAAATGGTTTAAAAACAAAAAACAAAAACATTATTTACTTACAATTTATTGTTGTTGTTCCGTTAGGTTGCTGCGTATTTGTTGTTGTTTGTTTTTTGTAACTATTGATATTTTGTTTTGTTTTTTGTTTTTTTTGTCACCAAAAAAATTTCAATTTGTTGCACATAATTTGTTGTAGTAGTTTTAATTTGATTGATTTCAAATTAATAAATGTTTATTTGTTGTCCGAACGCGACGGCAACGAAACAACGACGACGACGACGTCAACGTTGTCAATTCGCACACGCACACTATGAACGACGAGCAGACACGACGGTATAGTAGTAACAGTTATTATGATTATTGCTGTAACAGTGACTGTGACAGAAGAGCAGCAGTAGCAGTAACAGCAGAAGCAGAAGCAGAAGAGATCCACTCCTTCGAAAGTCGTGGGTGACACTGATTGTCGTGCGGCTGCGAGCAGAAAAAATGTAACGACGACGACGACGACAAAATGCGACAGAGCGACAGCGACAAGAGCAGAGACAGCGGTGGCAGCAACAGCAACACCAACACCAACACTAACACAAACACACGCACGCAACGACAGCGGGGTGGGTGACACTTTGCTCTCTTAAGCAGACGACGAGCGGCGACGGCAAAGAGCGACAGCAGCAGCAGCACACACGCAGCAGTGGACAAGTTCAACGTAACTGCCCCACAAATGTCTGTCTACCTGAAGCGCAGCCAGCCAGCCAACGAGCGACTGAGCATTGTGTGTGTCTCTCTCTCTGTTTGCTCTCTGCGTGTGTGTGTGTGTGTGAGAGCAAGAGTACAAGAGCAGCGCTGTTGCTTGCGCTATTGGAATTGGCCTGTAGCTGTAGTTGTAATTGTAGGTGTATGCGTGTGTCTGTTGCCGCGGCCTTTGTGATGCCTTTTGCTGCTGTTGCTGTTGCTGTGTCACATTGTCGTCGTTGGGTCATCACATAAACACACAGTCGCACAAATATACACACACACACACACTCGCACACAGCTGCACGCAAGTGGGATAGCGCTAGCTGCCAGTCTGTATCTCTCTGTCGCACTTCTGTTACTTGGTAGCAGCAGTCGGTTAAGCAGTGCAGTTTGAAGAGAAACACGACTCTCTTAGCTGCTATATGTAGACGAGTATCTGGGCATTGATGTTCATATGTACATATGTATGTACATGTATTGATTGCATTTTCAATAAGTCGCCGCTTAACGGTAGCATTTAAAATATTTGCTGGCCTACAGCTTAAAGCCTGGTAGTCGAAATCCGAAATCACTTTTTGCAATATTCACTTTAAAGTACTGCCTAACAGCAAGAGCAAGAGTAAGAGCAAGCAGCCTGTCTCCCGGTGCGGGGGCGGGCGTTGGCAACTCGAAATTCTCACGCACACGCATATCATACGCATGGTCAACAGTGTGTGTGTGTGTGCATGTGTATATGGGGGAAAAATAATTCGTGGGACATCGACATCGACATCCACATGGACATCGAGCGACCGCAGTCAAATGGGATGTGCTAGAGCAGAGAGCAATAAATACTATATTTTTGGGCTATTGCCGGCCTGCTCGCACACTGTCGTCTAAGTGGACGAGTGGTTGACATGCGACGTATTTGTGTTTGCTGACCGAGCGAGCGAGCGAGCGAGCGACCAAAGCAGCAGCAGCAGTCACACACACACACACACATATACACCTGCCCGCTCACGCACCTTTCGCTTTGCTCAATCCTCCGCTCTCCCGCTCTCCAATATTGTCAGAGCTCTACTGCTCTCTGGCAATCGGCCACAGCGTCACATGGTGTCATTTGCTCGCCAACCAAAGAGCGCCAGTGCGCTCTCTCGTGGGGCTTGGTATATGTGCATGAGCCTGTGTGTGTGTGTGTGTGTGCGTTTGTGTTTGTGTTTGTGAGTGTCGTCCCATTAGCCAGTCCGCGTGTGACAGAGCTAAAACGAGTTGGCCCCAACATTTGTTCGAATGAAATGGCAATGGCCAGCCAATTCGTCGTTGTCGCTGCTTATGTCGCTCTGTTGCTGCCGCTGGCAGCGACGTTGACTGCAGCAGCGCTGCTGTAGCTTACTTGAAATTGCCGTCGTTTTGTCTTCGTCTCATTATGGGCCATACCAATGTTGTTGTTGTGATTGTTGTTCTCTTGCTGTTGCTGCCGATATTCTTCTTGTTGTTGTCGCCTTCGCCTGCTCGTCGTCGTCGTCGTTGTCGTCGTCGTCACACGTTACTTGTTGTTGCTTTTTGTATTTTTCGTTCGTTCTTTTTAAAATTTTTGTCATTTGATGTCTTTTCCACTGTGCTAAGGCAACGCGACGGCAGCAGCGACTACGACTGAGAGCCTGAGAGTGTGTGTCCGTCTCTTTTTAGTAAACACCAATGAATGGCCTGCCCGTGCGACTGTATGTGTGTGTGTGTGACTCTCAATCTATGTGTGTGTATGTTTGTGTGTGAGCACACCTCTCGCTTGCTGCTAACGGCGACGGCAACAACGACTTTGCTTTACTGGCTATGCGATTGCGCCACAAATGTGTATATGAGTGTCTTTGTATGTGTTTGTATGCATGTATGTGTGTGTGTGTGTGTGTGTGTGTGAGCCATTGGTGTCACATGAAACGACACTTTAACATGGGGGCGATTTTTGCTGTCTCCTGCACCAATAGTATTTGAGCACCGCTCTGGTGACAAAGGCACCCGACCCCGACCACAATTTAAGGCCCACGAAGTTGTTATTGCTGCTTCTTCTGCTTCTACATTTGATTTGCTTTCATTTTTTATTTCTTCTTGTCGTATCTTATGTAAAGCAAGTATATACAGCTAAAATACATACTATACATATAGTTGCATACATATTTATACATACATAACGGTTTATGTAATTGATAAGAAATCTAAAGGCGTTTTAAAAGCGTGTCCTGTGTTAGCGGAATTAACATAAACATATACAGATATTCCTATGTACATATGTACATATGTATGTACATATAAATGTGTATTTATTCATCTGTGTTTAGGCATTCAATTTAAGTTTTTTCAACTGACCGTCAACAGCTCAAGGACTTTCCCAGTTCATAGGATTCATCGTTAACTAAGCATAACTGCAAAAATATCTTAAAGGGCGCTTCAGACGAGCACATTTTCACCGACACTTTTTGTCAAAAAACGATTTTTTCTTGTCCGTATCGCTCACCATTGCTCACCGATGGAATAGAACGTGTTCTATATCCATCGGTGCGCGTCAGTTTTTTAACGAAGCTTTGAAATTTTGTGTGGTTATACGACAAAGACAACTTTTTGACGAAAAGTGTCGGTGAAAAAGTGTTCGTGTGAAGCCAGCTTAAGCATCAAAACAGACACTTTTTTAAAGCATTAGTTTTATCAGTTTTATTGACTTCTAAGCTGCTTTGCACGTGTAAAATTTTTAAAGCATTTTGAACATAATTTTTGTTTTAATCAACAAAAGAATAGTACAATTTAAAGTTATTTTTTATAAAATAAAAAATATTGTACATAGTTACTGTGCTTTTTATTTCTTTTGTTTTATTGCTTAAAGAATTAAAAGGTTTTAACTGTTGTTGGACGTTAAACTTTTACGCAATTATAATCTGAGCAGTTTTACATTTTTTAGTGAACACTTTAAAATTGGATTTATAATTTGAATTATCTCAGCAGCCAGTTCGCATTAATATAAAATCCATTTAAAATAATGATCGATAAAATAAGTAAATGTCTATTCTATTTCTTCTATAAATGTAGCATGAGATTTTATAAAAAAAAATTCCAATTCTATTTCTGGATGCATTCATAATTTAAAAGTTTGCATAACTTGTAAGATCAACAAATACTGAAAATAATTTTAAAAAAATCTATTATAAAATTCAATCTTTTTATTGTGCACAATTGTAGTTAAATTATGTACTATCTATGAGTAAATAATCATAGGTCTATTAAAATACTACAACTATTTCCATTTTTTGCGAAATTCGTAAAATTGCTCGCACTTTATTTATAAAATATATGAAAATTAATGTAAATTTACAATGACAGCAAAGCTCGTTACATAATTTCGATATTTTATTGCTATTTTATGTGAAAAGCTATTAATAAATTACTATTGTAATATAAATCAGGTATTTCACGATGATGTTTTCATGTTCATTTCAAGGTCAATTACAGATTTAATTGTTTCAGCTTTTACAGAATAATAGATATGTATATATTTATAGAGTTAAGGTTTTATATACAATTTTTTTTTCAAAATTTTAACTATGACACAATATTATCAAATTAAAAATTGCTTCATTTTCGTAAATTAAAGTAGTGAATTTTGAGTATTTAATTATTGCCAAGATTGTAATTCTTGAAAAGTTCAATTCATGCATTAAATTGTATCAGTTCCGCCTGCAGAGTCATGTCTGGTCGTGTCTAGACCTGTCGAAACATGCGAATTTCGAATGTTTTCAATGCTCTGTTAATTTTTGCATTTAAGCGTAATCCATTTGTAAATTATCGAGATCCCATCCCATGCCCCACAAAAAAAAAAAAAAAAAACCTAGAAAAAAATCAAGTAAAAATAACGATAAATGAAATTCGCTTTGGCTGTGGGACTTGACTTTTTTTATCATTGTTGTTGTTCACGAGACAATCAAAAGGTCGTCAAGTGAATAGTTATGATAAATACAAAAAAATGAAATGAAAAGAAAGAAAGAGAAAAATGCAAGACGGATTCGATTGTAAGGTAAAAGGTGACTATTAGGGGACAAATGGAAATATCTTCTATTGCCAGTCAACACTTTCGTTTCAATTCCTTTCACTTCATTTGTGGCGTTGTCGTTGTCGTTGTCGTTTTTCGTCATTTTCGTCAGTTTCTGATTTTCTGATTTTGTTGCTTTCATTAATCAAAAATTGGCCTTTATTCAGTTGAGATAAATAATTGCTATCTTATTATGCCGATTGTCGTTGCTGTCGCCGCCGACGTTCAAGTCGAAGTCGACGTCTGTCCTTTTGGCCCCTTTCCTTTCCCTTCCCCTTCACCTTCCCCTTGCTCTTTTCATGCCCTTTCCCCTCATTGGACTCGCCCTGGCCGTGAGCTAATGTCGAAGTTCTTTCTTTATAAACAGCACGGCGCCCTTTGTGAATGTTGCACGAATCGAAATCGAAATCGATCAATCATTTTTCACACTTTGCCCAGCGTCAAGTGAGAAAAAAATGAGAGACCTTCGAGGGCCTGTGGAGTGCACAGATACAGATACAGATACAGATATAAATATACATTTACATTACCAGATACAGATACAGATACATGCATGATTTTGTTATGATTTTCGTATATGACCATATTCTTCATTCTTTCTGCCAAGTGTGACCGAACTCTCATTTCTCAGTTTCGATTTCGATTTTGATTTCTTGTACTTGACTTCGTGTCCATAAATCGTTTCAGTTGTTGTTGTCGTTGTTGTTGTTCTTGTTTCTCCCCCCTTCAGAAATACAATTTACGCCGACACAAATGATATTAAAAATCCATTAATAATCTGTAGTCCGGCATCGATTAGGTCGGATTCTTTTTTAATTTTTTTTTATCTTTACCAACATATATGTACAAACCCCATGTTCGCCCTCGACCCGAGCTCGAGTCTAGGCTTCTGAGATCTGAGATCCCAGCTCGATCTCCAGAAACAAGAAACTAGTCCCAGACAAAGGCGTCACAACACCTCACATTTAATTGCATTTACTTTTTGTCCAGATCTGTCTCAGTTTCCGAATGTCGATTATTATTTTATTTATTTCATTTTGTAACTTATAAATTATTGATTTGGCAATGTTTCAGGTGGATTTCTAAAACAATTCACATTTTACTTTCAAATTAATGTTTAAAAAAGGAAACATTGAATACAAAAATTAAATTAAAAACTGTACAAAAAATATGCAAAATAATTAGCTGGAATAAAAAAAAAGTAATCAAAATTTTAAAAGATGATTAGAATATTTAATAAAATACAATTAAATATACCGTAATATTGAATATATCAATCAAAATACTAAATAAATATATTAAATAATATACAAACTTTATTCAGTCGTAAAAGAAATAAATTATAATTAAGTATTCTTATGTTAAATTATTAAAAATATCAAATAAAATCAATCAAAGCAAAGATTAAAGAAGATTATTTAAAGTTCCATCTTACATACATATATATAAATATAATTATAAACCCATCGTTAATCTGAAGAAATAAACATTGTTTATATTTAACTCTGCTTAAAAATTGATTCACAGCAACTTAAAGCGATCCCTTGAAAAATAATGATTGGTATCTACGAGAAATGATATTGTAGTACTTTTATTCCGAGTCCATTAAGATTGAAATATAAAATGGTTTGAATTTCACAGTGAATAGAGTGAATAAATCGAGTACTCATAAGCATGAATATATGGCATTGGTTGTGGCTATGATTCGTTAGGGGTAAGTTTATCTAAATTTGATATGCCAAGCTCTTAAAGGCAGCTGGTTAAAGAGTTGAGAGTTGAGAGTTAGTTGGGCTCGAAATGAATATGGCTTGAAGAGCTGCTGCATCAATGTCAAGAGATTGAAAATGGGGTGGGAAACAGAAAGATCAGGGTGGTGGAGGGGGAGGGGGTAGGGGTAGGAGTAGGGGAACATAATCCAAAATGGCAGAGATTTGTTTACACGGACGAGTGGGTGGATGGATGGACGATGGGATATAAATGGAAATGGAAATGGAAATGCGAACGAAGCGATAAACCAAAGATTCGGTTGCATTGGTCGCTGGGTCACGCACATGCTGCAAATGTGAATATATGAACGTACAATATGTATGTGAATAAATGTGAGTGTGAGTGTATAGTATGAGTATACTCACACTCACTTATATAGCCGTTAGCTTGGGTTTGGTGGTGCAATTATCGCTCAGCGCCCTTCGAATATTTCTCAATGAATGCGTGAAATCTGCCCAGAAATGGGAATGGGAAAAGGGAGCGTGGAACGCGGAACTCTGAAAACGGGAGGCGGCACTCGGTAAGAGCTCGGTTATTGCACAATTCGCGTTACCAGGTAGCTCAATAAATATGTATGTATGTACATATACTCGTACATATATTGTATAGTATATAGTTTCCATTGTTTGGCCCGTTCGTCGCCCGTCACCCTTTCAAATATTGCCCAATATTCAGTATGTCTGCCTGTCCGTCCGTCTATCGGTCTGTCTGTCTGTCTGTCTGTCGGTCTCGTTTCTTGGTCTGCTCGTCTGGCATCTCGTTGCCATGAATATGGCACATAATGTGCCCAATAATTAAGTGAAAGGGTTACAATGGCTTCATGAGAACTTTGCTAACCGGGTGATAAAATTTGCTCGAAAAAGGGTTTTTAACATGTCGTCTACAAATTTTCATAATGGCCGACGACGCGTCGTCGTTGTCATAAAAATTGCCAGCTATGTTTATTATATGCCAAAATACACCCAGAGTTCCAAAATGACAGAGTTCCAGAGTTCCAGAGTCCCAGGTAAGGGGACAAAACGGATGCAGCCCTTTGCAGGACCAAAGTTTAGTTCAATGAAGATGCCGCCGTTAAAGGGTTAAGGCCAACAGCTAAGAATGGAAGGCGAAACTCTATTAAGGAAGCTCAATAAAAATAAGAGAAGCACGAGCACCCGACCAGGACAATAAAACTGCCTGCAGACAATAACAACAACAACAACAACAACAAGAGCAACATCAAAAATGAGGAAAAATAAAGGATACGATAATGCGTTGCATTGTACAGGTACTTAACAGTATCAGTACTCACTGTATTCACATTCCCATTCACATTCATATGAGTACTCGCTTGCATTTTATGGTCCTGCATTGTCAGCGGTTGAACACACAAAAAAGTGCCATTAAGCTTCTTTTAAGTCTCGCTCGTCTTCTTTTAGTTTATCGCCAAAGGATTCTTAAATTACGCAAAACTCAAAATATGAATAAAAATAATGAAGCAACATGACATTAAATTTTGCGTAGTTAATTTTGGGTTTTTTAAAGAAAGTCCATAAATTATCTTTAAATATAAAAAAACTTTATATTTTTATTTGAATTGAATAATTTAGAATAAAGTTTTCTTTTTTTCTTTCCTCTATTGTTTACAACTATTTTACATACCACAAATCAAAATAAATATTTTGGTTGAATAAAATGTCAAGCAAAGTTTATTTTCTTTTTTTAATGTTTTTTAAGAAATTCTATAAAAACATGTTTTATCACTTAACTTAACATAATTAATTTAACTTAACATAATTAATTTTTACTTAATATAAATTACTTTTATGTGACAATTCTTTCTTTTTTTTATAATTACCAGAAATTCCTTCATGCAAAATAAATAATTTTGTATATTTAGCACAGAAAATCGAAGACTTTAAACATACCTTAAGTTGCGTCTTTTTTAAAGCTTTGTAAAACGAAACTAAAGCTGAAAGTTTTTTAGTTTATTCCAATGAAATTGAATTTTGACTCTATATAGGGGAATGGAATCAATGGAGTCCTGATGCATTTAGCTAAGAGGTTCATTTACCAATTGCAAATTATGTGGGTGGCCGATTTCATACAGATGCAATTATTTTTATTATTATTATTTGTATTATTATTGTTCTGTGGCATTGTTTTGTTTGCCTTGCAACGGAAATAGAAACTGAGATTCTTTGGCCCATATTATTATCTAGTTCATCCTCGGCTGAATCGATCTCTTCATCAATAGATCGTAACATCTGCAGAAAATATGCAATCATAATATTCGGCCACATTGATCCCAATAGGAGAAGTGAGAAGAAAGGAGGGAGGAGGGAGAAAGGCTCACAATGCGATGAGTTTGAGTTTGAGTTTATAATCCAAAGACCCAGTTACAGATATCTTTTCAGCAAACATCTTGTTGTTGTAGTTGTTCATTGTTGTTGTTGTTGTTGCTGTTGTTGTTGCTGTTGTTGTTGTTGTTGTTGCATTTGCCATTGTCCGCGGCCTGTCAGTTGTAATTATGGCGTAATTGCGCATTGTTACGAGTTCCAGTCGTAATCCTTGAGCTCTATCGACTTTCGATCTCCATCTTTGGTTACCAACAAAAAAGAAAAACGAAAATATGAAAAATAATATTGTACAAAACTCTTGATGCCGTATCTAAGCCCAACGGCGACCACACCCAGTCACAAAACGATCACATTTGTTACTCGTTATTCATATTCATATTTATATTTTCGCTCTCAAAGCGTCCAAAAGATGATGTGAATTATTTTTGATCATCTTACCTTATAATTCCTTTATGTCTTGAATAGTTTTCGTATCAAATTTGATCGATTTTAACTTATGTTTTATTAAAGATATTATCAGCAATACACTACGATAAAAATAATAGTTTGTCATTTTATCCTCACTGCTTTTTTGCGGATTTTTAAGTTTTCATCAGAATTTTCAATAATTTTTACTTGGTGACTTTTTAGTTCTACTTCAATTGCTTGTGTTTAATGCAGTATGATTTCCATAATCTATGTTTATTTCTTTCCTTTGATTTTGCAGCCTCATGAATATATTATTTTGATATTAATAAATATTGCATCGACTATAGACTATTCCATTAAATTTAAATAAAATTTGCATTATAACTATATTTTAGATTTTGTAACTAAGTTTGCATTAATTTAAATAAGAACTCAGATCATAGTGTTTTAAATATTTACATATATATTTTGTATATTTATAATTTTTTTTGTATAAGAATTTTCTTTACATGATTATTAGATATTCAACACAAAAAGTATACAACAATTTGATTACTATTGTTACATTATTCAAAAATAGTATTTGTAGAAATATCATAAAATCAAAAGATTCATAAAATTAAAGAATAGATATTTGCTTGGAATAACATTGAAAATGTTAGAAATATATAAAAGCATATTTTTTTTTGCTTGATAAAATTGAAAAAAAAAAAGAAACATTTTCGTGCAGTTTCCTACGTGGTTTCAATTTTAATATTTAATACAGATTCAAATTGAGATGTTTTATGCCATATTTATTTTTCATTTCAACAAGAACTAAATGCTTTGCAAATATTTGATTCCATGCGGCAAAATGTGGCAAGTGCTTGTACCTTTAAGTCAAGTTGCAGCTGCAACTGCAATGAATTCTTTTTCTCGTTCTTTTGTCTAATGAATAAGCTTCTGCTAATATATAGACATATATATATATATATATGTGTATAAATATGGATAGATGTTTATTTGTATCTGTATCTGGCAACGCGTCCGAATGCCTTTCCTATTTGAGGCATACAGTAGAGTTTGACTATAAAGCACTCGAATGTATCGCATACAAAATAGTTTTTTCTTTGATTTTGCATTAAATCAACTTGAATTTGTTCTCACTTTTGTGTAGAGCTTTATTAGGCAGTCTTTACTGTAGTTTGCTGTTGCGACAAGTGCGCTTCAGTCGTTCGTATTTTATGCCCGCTTCCAGGCTAAAAAGTGCTGTAAATGTCAGCGGACTCCTCCTGGACTCTCGACCGCAAAACCTGGCAAATTTTCTAGAATCTGTGGATAGTAGAAGCGTCCTTCATTTTGTGTGTGTGTGTGTGCGTGTGTGTGTGTGTGTTGCTACCACTTCAGTTCACCCCTTAAAATGCTGACGTTCTCGTTCATCTTGTGGCAGCTCTCATCTGCCTCTGCCTCTGCCTCTGCCTCTGCCCCTGTCTCCTGCCTCTTCTTTTTCTAGTGCCTCTATTCGCTTCCATGTCGCGGTGCATAATTAAAAACTGTAAACCACACAAATAATCCCTTGATAGTAGCATAGACAACAACAAAAACAACAACATCGCGTAGATCCAACAATGAAAAATAATGAAAATGGGGTTGTTCCATCATCAAGAGTTGTTTTCCATCATGAGAGAAACTGCGATCTATTCTCAATTCATCAGATTTTTTCATTATATTTTTCTTTTTTTTTATTCTGTTCAGAGTCGCATCTATCACACACACACACATACACACACACATTTATACATATATATTTAATGAGAGGGTGCAACCTCTAATGTCCTCTAATAGTTTGTACCGACCTATGAGCAATTATCTCTCTCCGCCTCTCTCTCTCTCTCTCTCTCTCTCTAGGGAGAAACCTACCCCAAAAGTAATGCATAATTATTACGACTTGATGTGTGGTCGTCAACTCCCAATTTTACATGCCTCTTAATGTGCCCCTGTTTATGTGTGCGTGTGTGTGTCATTATAATCATTTATATGTATGTATGTATGTGTATGTACTACATTTAAGGGGTATATAAAATCACATACACTTCAAGGGATTAAAATCTGTTGTCATTATTATTATTGTACGCATTACATAAAATGGAGTTTTGATGGAGTTTTGGAACGACTTTTAATAGCTCATCTCATATCAATTTCATAGATATTCGCTGATATATTTATCAACTGTTTTTTAAACTTATTTAGAGAAAAGCATATGAAAACAAAAGTAGTTTTGAGTAAAAATAGTATAGTCTTAAACGTATTTTGTACCAAAGGCAACTTGAAAAGAAATACAATAAACACAATCTTACAGTTAAAATTATTTGGGTCATCTTTATTAAAAGACACTCTGAAGTGAAGTGGATTTACAAATTTGTATGTACTTACATTAAAAAAACGGTCCTAAGAATCTAAATTTTCGACGCATTCTTAAAACAAGTGCTGTTAAAATTATTGTTTTCCACGAAAATTAGAATGTCCGTCTTACAAACGGGTCGAGTACAAATTGTTTTTTATCATAGTACTCATGAGTACATGTAATATATTATGTAGCCATAATATAAAATGTAGAGTATTAAAAATCAATTATGTTTAAGCTCAATTGTAAGAAGCATAACGTTTAAAAAAATTGCAATTATTTTTACACTATGAAAATTATAGGAAATAAAAGTTTAGCGGCATTTATTTAATTAAGGAAATAAACTTCGATCATATAGTTCAATTGTAAAAAATTCTAAATTAAATTCAAAATGATAAAAAATTAAAATTTTCAATCATCCTATAACACTTTTCACGCAAGATAATTAGATAGCTTGTTGCATAATAAACTGATTAGTTTAAAATAGGGTCAACCTTGTGGAACTGACTGACATACTATATAAACTGATTCAATCAGATGTTGTCAAGAAAACTAAGAAAGACATTACACTCTATATAGACGATAAAGTCTAATAAACTCCAGAAAATCTAACAGTGAAAGCCAAAACAAAAAGTACAAAAAGTACAAATATTATGCGATTAAACTCAAATAACTTTCGATGAAAATCTTAAAAAAGAATATCTTTAATTTGTACTTATGTAATATTAAAACCATCAAAGCTTAACTATAGTTCACTTGATCAGTCCATAGCTAAGAAATCAGAGTGTAGTAAAATTTAGAAAACCTACCGTAACTTAAGTTCTAATAAGGCCGATGATACAATAAGCTTGCCTAGATAAGAATTCAGTTTGGAGCAGTTGAAGTGGGATCTGAGCAGAGTCTTCCTTATAAACACAAAACATAAGCTAATTCAAATGATAAAGCAGCGGAAAGAGAGAGAGAGAGCAAGAGAGATAGAGAGGGAACAGAGAAAAAGAGAGAGGGTGGGGAGCGACAAGAAAAAGTATTAAAATTTGTAAGCGAATTCATGAAAATTTCCTTCTGGGAATTCATTAGCGTATGGAGTGAGAATCGAGCGAGGACAACGAGGACAACAAGATGTAACAAGGACAAGAGGGTTACGGCTTGTTTCTATTATGTTATTCTATGACCGTACTGCCCCCCCAAATCCCCGCTCATTCAAGCCACGTCCTTGGTACAGGCTGTATCTAATTTGGCCATATTATGAATTTAACCCTTTCGTGTTTGCTGGATATTTAAACAACTGTTTGCACAAAAGTTTAGCCAGAAGGTCGCATTGAGTGCAAAGAGGGGGGGTGGAAAATTGTATCTGCAGCATCCTCATAATTTCTCCACCTTCGAAATTGATTCCACCTAATGCGTACTTGCCCCTTCCCTCCCCCTGCATCCACAAGTGTCTAGATTGTCTGGCACAGTCTGTGTGTTTTTGGTGTGTTTGTCTGCCTGAAAGTGAACTTTGCTCTGTTTGTGCCACCACAACGAGAGAAGTTGCAACAAATCTTCTCTCTCTCTCTCTTCCTGTCTCTCTCTCTCTTTCTTTGTATTGTCGCCGGGTCTTGAGGCTGTACCGTTATGCCATTAATGGGGCGACCCATTACCGTGGGGTATTCCAACAATATTTTCATTTACTTTGCCCTCGTAGTTTTTCCAACTCCCCACTCATTGAATTTCCTTTGTTCTCGCTGCTTTCTTCAAGGCTTTCAAGTGAACACTCGGCAAGGATTTGCCACTGCGACTTGCGACTTGCGACTTTCAACTGCCAACTTCCAACTGGCGACTGCTAATGATGCCTTTTCCAGCAATTTAATTGTTAAACAATGAAAACGCTTTTGATTACAAGCAAAACAACGGATTGCCCGCAATTGTTATGCCGGCAACTTGGGGCAATGTTTTTCTTTCCTTCCGCCCGCGCAACCGCCCCCCTCCTTCCTGTCTTCCTTCCCTCCTTTCTTCCTTGCTTGCGTCCTGCGAAAAGGATGTTTATTAATTTTTACCTGAGGTTATCTATTTGTCGCGCTATGTTTTTATTCAGCCCTTTGCTGCTTCTGTTTTTTTGCCCCTTTGGGGTTGAAAGCACAACAAAAAATAATATACATACACACATACATATATATGTAGGTATATAAAAATTATGCTGCGCTTTTGCTCTTATTCTTTTACATTTTTTTTTATTATTATTATTTTTGTTGCTGCCCCGCAATTTTCATGCTCATTAAATAATTTCA
Organism: Drosophila quinaria; assembly: GCA_035047525.1. Classification (NCBI taxonomy): domain Eukaryota; kingdom Metazoa; phylum Arthropoda; class Insecta; order Diptera; family Drosophilidae; genus Drosophila; species Drosophila quinaria. Next base: position 12,474,224 of record JAWNPO010000455.1, on the reverse strand, counting down.
GCGCATGAAAGTTTTTACCTCCCCCTCCCCCTCCAGCCCACAGTCCTCAGACTTCAGCCCAGAATATCCTCATGGCATCTTCAAACTGGGAAGCATCTGCCGGGACTTGGATGAATACGTCCAAAAGGCGGGCGTTAAAAAGTTTTTATTGAAAGTTGTAATTTAAATTTATTAGGTTTCACATTTTAATTAATGCGCACTTCTTCATTGCTCTCGCTTTTACCTATTAAGCCTCCTCCCCCTCCTCGTCCTTCTGCTTTGCTTCCTTTTCGACCACTTCCATTTCCTGTGTCAGTTTCTCATTTCCTGATTCCTATTTCTGTACCAATTTCTTGTATATGCGAAACTTAATACAGATAAACTCTGCTAAAATAAACTTGTGGGAAATTTGTCAATAGAATGTCTTAAAAAATTATTTCTTTAAATGTTTGTTGAATATACAATAAATTCAGCATAATTATAGATGTTCGAATACCGAATAGTGTATTTCTTTTTTAGAAATTAAAATTGGTGATTTTCGAGTTTCTTAACTAAAATATATTTAAACTTTCTAGAAGTAAGATTCGTTGCATTATAGCAAAGTTAAATCTAAAGATATTTTCTATAAACTTTACATACAGTTACTTAAGTAACTGAAACCGTATAAATTAAGAAAATGATTCAAATAAAGTTTTTGCTAAAATACTTTTTTTAGTTTCCTAAGGTTGATTCCGATTCCTTTCATTGACAAACTTAGCTGAGCCAAGCAACTTAGCGTACCTTAACTTGGAAGTATGTTAAATTAATTAGTTTGTAGACATTTTGCATTGATAAAATATTGTTGAAAATGAAAATCGAAACATGTCGAAAAACTAATCGTTTCCAAAAATGTCCAAGGTTATAATTATACAGCATCAATATCAATTAAAGAAAGAGTTATTATTCTCCGTAACAATTTTTACATGCTATTGTATTGTGCTGTAATTGTATTTTAAGTAATTGATTAAGTCAGAGTCAACATAAAGCCCTTGAAAGTAGAAGGGGCCATATCAATGATTAACGAAATTATGCTGACAAGGTAGCTGTGAAAACTGCACAAGTATTTATTAATACAAATTAAGATGTTATCGTCTTAAATTGAATTGAGACTCCCCAGAAGCCCTCGAATCCTCTTTTCCTTGCTCCCCCTTTTGCCAGTTTTCCCACAAAAAATAAATACAACAACAAAATGAGCAGCTTAATGTAGTCAAGGCGCATAAAGGACGCCAGGTTGAAATAACACACAAACAGCATGAAAAAAAAAACAAATACAAATGTGCTAATTGTAGTCGCTAGACTAGAAAATACCCTGTATTTGAGCTAAGTGCAAGTTGCCAGCTAAAGTTTTTATTTTTCTTAAGGGATTTACTCTTGAAGGGGTTTTTACATGGATATGGTACAAAGTTGATTATGAATATGGAAATCCTTTTTTTATGAATTTGTGTAGGGAAAATGTGAAATAAAGTAAATCTAAAAATATTCGTGTGTGGAATTGAGCGCTAAATATAAAAGAATTCAAAATTAACCTTAAATATTTAAATGTTGTGGAAAAATGTTTGCAACCAAATGTTAAAAAAAGCTGAATTTTAATGATAAAATTATTTAACTTTACCATTTTTTGGTATTTGTGCTAGAAATATTCGAGTTTAGAAAAATCTAAAGAATGCAAGTTTGAAATAATGTCTTAAAAGAAATGTTCCTTCTTTGCCATAAAATAAACTTTTTACCTAAGGAGTTTTCAAGTCTTAAATTGATGGTAAATTTGAAATTCATATATGTACATAATTACTAAATAGCTGTACATAGAAATATATCCAGCTGTGTTGAGTGACACTTTAAAATACCCAATTCAGTAAAACTATAGGGTATAGAAAAAGAAACGCAAAGCCAGCAAGGATCTCGGAAAAAAAGCACGGTGTCCGCTTGAATTCCCAATGCCAAACATCAAAAATGGCAACGAAAGCAGAACAGAAATAGAAACAGAAATAGAAATAAGCAGAGTTGAAGAAAACAGAAGACAGTGGAGAAAACAACGCAACCGAACAGAGCGAATTGTAATGCGAGCACAAAAGTTCACAAATTAGCAAATTTGAGAATCTCGGGGAAGAGAAACGTATAAAAAAACAACAGCAAAATAAACACAAATAAGACAAAATAAAGCGCAAAGGACAGCAACAGGGTGAGAGAGTGTGGGAGTGAGAGGGTGAGTGAGTGTGGGAGTGAGTGATGCAGTATGAAGTAGTACAGTTAGGAATGGAGCAGGGTGTTGTGAAGGGGTGGAAGGGGGAAGGGGGGTACATGCAAACACAAATAAGAAAAAAACAGCAGCAACAACAAGTTCAAGTAGAAGAAGAAGAAGAAGCGAAGCAATGACAACAAAAACAACAACTGAAAAAAAAATAAAACAAAGATGAGTAAGAAATGAAACGTCGTGTCCTTGTCACTGAAGTGTCTGGCGGTTAGACGTCAAGGGGCAGAGAGTGAAAGGCGGGGGGGGGGGGGAGGTTACAGTTAAGTGCCCCAAAAGGCAGCAGGAAAATATGTATATAAAATATAAAAAAGAAATGAAGAACCAAATCAGAAAAAGAAAAAATGAAAAGCATAGTGAAATGAAAAGCGCACCGAGGGGAAAAGCGGGCAGCAATAATAAACAATTGTGCGATGGAAATCCGCGATTGTAATCCGCAATTTTTACGGCTTTTGTCGGTTAGAGCCGGAGACGGGAAATGGGTGAGCAGGGGCGAAGGGATGGGAAGGGCAGGGAGGCGTGGACGTAAGACGGGAACTGCCCGTGGCTGCCACAGCGTCACTTCCGTCACCAATCGACAGTCGACAGTCGGCGGACAATCGGCCAACACCATCTTTATTTCATTTTTTTTTTTTTGAAAACAATCGCAACGCAATCTGCTAACAACAACAATGACAATTGTAACGACAACAACAACAACAAATGTAACGGCAATAATACCACAAAACAGTTGACTGACTAAGTGACTGCGGCAAAGGACCAAAAAGGGGCAACAGCAACAGCAGCAGCAGGAGGTGGAGCTACGCTTTTGGCCTGCACTGTTGTCCCTGCTTGGCGAACACACAGACACATAGAAATACACTGGCACTATGGGGAATATGCCAATTTTTTCATTTTTCACAAGTGAGCAAATTAACGAAGTGTTTGTTATCAACACATTGTAAAAGTCTAAAACTATAATATTTTATTAAATATTCAACTCTATGAATTTCGTGTGCATTTTAATGTTTGTCCAACTCAAATAAACACTTTGAGTATAACATTTGTTAAAAACATTCGATTTCTGAGCACTTTTTTGAACTTTTTGTTAAACATAATAAAAGTTTTTAAGAAGCTAATTAATTTAGAAAACTCTTTTTTTTAGTTTTTTTTTAAATAAAAATGCTTAAAATTAAATTGTTAACTCTTCTCTATACGAGTTTAAATTCTTGGATTTAGCACGTATTTTTTGTAAGCATGTATTCAAAATGAAATTAGTAAGTAAGGAAGAAATGGTCAAAAAAGTCATAGGTAGTTTAAAAAAAAAGTTAAAGTTTTAGCAGTGAGCGAAATGAAATCTCATACTTGAATTTCGAAAATTTTAATAAGAAAATCCGAGTTGGACGAGCTATGACATCGATTAAAAATTGGTCCTGAAATTCGACAATACAATAATATTATAGAAATTAGGCTGTTGCACGTCCATTTTTTAAAAACATTCCCTCACAATAATAAAAAAAAATAGGTGCAAGAACAATACTTACTGTTGGCTTATTTGCTAAATATAAATAATGTCCAAAAAATGAGGAGATATTCCCATGGTGCACGGGCATTGTTTGCTGTACTGTGCTGTGCACCTGCAACAAAAGGCAGACAACAAACCATTGTTGCGGCATTGTGGCATTGTCTCTGCGCGTGTCCTGATTGTTGCCGCATGTCCGTCAATTGTCGCCTCAATAAGTTGCAATTTCAATCATCAACGAAGCATTCTAGACAAATTTCAATTCCAATTCCTGAATCTGCAACGGAACCAGTAAGGGGAACAAGCATGAGGCTGGGAATGGAAATGGAAATGGAAAAGGGAATCGGAATCGGAATGGGAACGAGTTGAATACAATGGCCGCAGGGGCTGCAACCACTGCCACTGGCGTTTTGCTAACTGTAATTTAACCCCATGCCCAAAATGTCATATGAGCATGTACAATATGTATGTGTGTGTATGCATATATGTGTGTGTGTGTGTGTACTTGTATTCTTAATGTGCGCCTGACAACCAATGAGAACTCACCACCCGATTGCATCCTGTCAAAGGGTTTTGATACCAGTATCCTTTAATTGAAATATCGACGCAAAAACATTTAATTTTTTTAAATTGTTTCTTTAAGCATATTACAATTAAGTTTCCCATGATAAGATATAGTAAATGTTTTCATATTATGATGACTTTGACGAAAAAATACCATTTCAAATAAATAACAAAATATTTGATCTTTTCTCTTTTTTTTTTATATTTATTTATTTTCTTTATTTCGATTTCTAGTGCTACAAGCTAAAGCTTATTATTTAACGCACTCGTCACTATTACAATCATTGATTTCAAAATTATATCAACATTAAACAATTACAAAAATATTACAATCATTGATTCTAATATAATATTAAGATTAAACAATTTACATCTATTAAAAAGATGAAAATAGTAAGAAATTATGCTAATTTAAGCTTTAGTTTTCAGTTGTAAGATTAATTTTCATTTTGATTTACAATTTTAATTTTCTATAATATATTATGCACTACAATGCATAAATTATTACTATTGTTGTTTTTATTTTTATTTTATTTTTATATAAATTTTTAATTTATTTCATTCTCTTTAGTGAATAGAAAGTTTTCCTAAAATATATGTGTAGCTGGACCGAAGAGGAACTTTGAAGTGAAAAATGTTGATACTCATCTTCATTTTATGATATCTATGTATGTCAATAATTAGCAAAAATTGCATTACAAAGGGAAGGATTATTTAAACACAATTTTTATCAATCCTTCCCTCTGTTATTGAAAATATTATGCTTAAATAGTGTTAGTGCTTATTTTTAAAATGAAGATCTAAAAAACTTTAATTGAAGCTCTAATAAAAAGAGACCAAGGTGGTAGACGTATAGTAGACGAAATTGAGTTGGATTGAAAAATAGGTATATGATAAATCGAAATATAATATGATAGAATGGAAAATCCTTGTTTTATATTTAGTATCTGTCCAATAATGAAAATTTTTACACACTTAAAATTGTCATTAATTTTAGAATCTAGACTTATTCTTTTTAATTAAGGGCCCTTCTATTGATTTAACATTATTTATGATTATCTTTATATCTTAAATCAATTCCTTTAAAAAAAACTTGCTCTACAATAGTGATGAACATCCAAAAAGTGAGTTGAGTTTCATATCAAAATCGAAAAATAGACAGAAGATTAATCAAATATTACCAATATATTAAGTATTTATAAACACAAAATAAATATTTTTAAATACTTGTAAGTTGCAAGGTCAAAAATCAAATCAAATTCAATTTTTTATAACTTTGCCAAACTGATCCGATTTCCAAGATGAATATTATTTGTATTTCTCTAATGATATCAAAAGCTAGAAAGTGTTTTTAAAAAATAGAAATTTAAGAACTATCGCAAAAAACCCGATGGTAATTTGTTATATACGTATTTATTTGGCTGACACTTAAAAGATAACGATGATATTCAAGGAATCTTCTTGAAAGCAGGATGACAATGCGGACTGTCGCTTTTCCATTAAAATGAAGGCAACATATTTTGGCCTAATACAAGTATATTACTTGTGTCAGTTACTTACTTGTATGTGTGTGTGAGTGTGTGTGTAAGAGTGTGTGTGCGTAAATGTGCGTGCTGTTAACAGAAGACGGAAAAAAATGTGCTTTTGACACGAGAGCGTCCATTGTAAGCGATACTAAATTGGTTTGTTCCTTTGCCTGTGAAAATGCGAACATAATCATGAATGCTTACGAATGAATGTGAATAACAACCGAGAATTGGTACGGTTCGTCCAGCTGTTTATGGGAGTTACGCCCACTGCGTGTACAACTCCCATTTTTAAGGGGTGTTCAGATGGGTCGGGGATATATGGAATCCCTTCAATGTTTGAAAAGAAGTCGGTTTATCTCATGCTGTTTTTAAAAGTTTACATATATATGTATATAGATTCTAGATAATCTCGTAAAACTTTCTATAGTCGGAAACGTTTTCAAAACTTTTCTATTATAAAACTACTTAAGCTATATGAATGAAGTTTTCATATCTCATCATATCCTTGATAATTTTTGGTACAAAATGGAATCACTTTTAACAGTACGAATTGAGCTGCATCCTGCGCATTAAGGACGAGTTTGAGGACGAGCAAATATTTATTTATATGCCCTTATTTGTTAACAGTTCACCGGGGATTGAAAATTTGATTTAGAATTGTTGAAGCTATTGTATAACAAACGCTATTATATGTAATGGCAGTGACAAGCAAAGAAGGAGAGAGGGAGAAAGAGAGAAAGAGCAAAAAAGTGGGGGAGAGAGAAAGAAGCAAGGACAATGAGGATCGTCGAGTGATTATAAAAATTGCACCCTTAAACTATTATGAGTGCCGGGTGCTCTGTAAACAAAATGTCCTCCATTTTTGAAGGATACTTCCTTTATATTCGCAACTCTCTCTCTCTCTCTCTCTTTCTTTTAATCTCTTGTCCCCTCTCTCTTTCTCTTATTCTGATTTGCCCACTTCCTTGTAGGGCCATAGGAATATATCGATTTATATGTTTAAATGCTAAGGGAAATAATATGAAGTCGGATGAATTTTAATTTACATTTCAATTAATGTGACTATGGAGGAAGCTTCATGAGAATGTTTGACAAATACATACATCAATTAATTTACCTAGATCGATTTTTAAAAGAATAGAAAAATTTCTGGATAAAATGAAATATTTAAGTACTTGATAACAACTAAAGTGACCATGGAGGACGCCAGTCTTGTATTAATTATATGAATATGCTGGTACGAAATGAAAATACAAATTATAAGCAAAACTTTTAGTAACTGACAAATAGGTATATAACTTATGTGACATATAACTTATGTGCCAGCGATTAAAATGACAATGGAGGACATGAGCTACAAGGTATGACGGCAGCTTTAAATAACTTAAAAACAAATTACAGAGAATTATTCTATATTCAAAATGTTTTTATATCAAAATGTGACAAAAAAGATAAAAACTGTAATAAATACATTAAAATAAAATTTATATGACAATTAGTAATGTGACCATGGGGGAAACGAAAGGTAGCTTAAAATGCAATTAATGTCGCCATGGAGGACAGAATATAGTGACTGAAAGAGTAAACAAACTTCGATAATAATTTATGCGTCAAAATTTGAATGCGTTCAACTCGCTTTGCATTCGCTACTCGACCTCGGCCTCGTACTCGGCACTCGAATGAGTACTCGCCCGGGTACTCATACTCATACTCATACTTGGATTGAAAGGATGGATGGCACATCCTGCTCAGTGCTCAATGCCAGGCAGGAATGGCACCCTCAACAACGTTCATTGGTGAGTCAACTGCGGATTAATTAAATACTCATATATACACAAATTGTTGTTGGTCGTGTGGCATAAAAGGACGTGCCACATGCCGCATGCCACCCCCACCCCTTTTGCTTTTTTTTTTTTTTTGAATAAAAAGATGGGAGAAAGAAAACTGTGTGGGAAGTTCGTTGTGCCATTGTTTTTTATATATACAAACATCTGTATATGTATGTGTAACTCAATGCACACCAGTCGGTCAGCACAATGGAGGCTTCCTATATACACACATATATATGCATACATATGCATATGTGTACATATGTATGTCTACATATATGAATTCCAATTATGTGTATGATTTGCCGAGTTGTTCAAATATTTGCATGCTTTTACCTTTCAGATGCAATTTTGTCGGCTTCTTTTCTGGACATGAGTGCGAGTATGAGTATGAGTACTAGTATGAGTACTCGCACTCATTCGTCTACTAACACTCAGTCTTCAGTTAAATGCAGACAGCCCAACAAAGCGAGAGAAAGAGAGACAAAGATAAAGATGGAGTGAAAGAGTTGAGAGGAAGTCGTTGTCATTGATCTGAATTTTCTTGGCCACAGCATGACAATTATTGGTAAGAGGGACACTGGGCCTACAGCCATAAAGATGCGACGATTCGGAAAAAGGTCGCCACTGAGTTGTAATGACATTTCGTGTCGGCCTGGTCAAAATCTTTTATGGCCCAACGCTCCAATTCAGTTTCAACCTGCAATTAGCGGTTGCTCTCCTCTCTCCTCTTTCGGCTCCCTTTCTGGTGTCTCCGTCTTTCCTAAACCTGATCTTCTCCAAAAAACTGAAACATACAGACATGGTCATATATTTAGGTACGTGCTCTAAACCAATTACGACAAAAGACTGACACGAGTTCCAGAGAGTCGTCTATATATGTATGTATATACATATATGTATAAATATACAGATTTATATATGACATGAGACTTGTGGCCTTTTATTGTCCACATTAGTTACCAGCCGGTTCGTGAGCTTTACTTTAGGCCAACATGATGATCCCATTGATAATGACGGCCTCACAGTTAACAAATCCACACAACTAGCGATACTTGAATACCCTTACTTTGAATTGTGGATTTCGTCATTATAATTTTAGGATTTTAGTTAACTAACTGAAAGATATTTTAATGTCATAAGTACAAAAAATAATTAAATTCTCTTAAATAATTTTCAGTTTAAATAGTCTATGAAATTATCTAAAACCAAATAAATAAAGAGAAGTATAATCATGTTTTTATATTTCATACAGTAGTATACAAATTAACAAGTACAAAAATACACAAGGACAAAAAATTTATAAATAAAGAATTATCGATTTTGAAAAATATAATTATATAAATGCAAAAATAATAAATATATCTGTCTAAATTTTACAAAAAAACAGAATTCTTTCTATGCTTGATGAAGTATACCTATTAAGTGAGAAAACAAGAAGAGCTTTAAAGAATGTATTTATGAATTTGATTTTTCCATTTTAAAAAAAGATTTAAGATATTCCAAAAAAAAAAGAAGACATAAAGAGTGGAGAAGAATCGTATATTCTAAATTACAACAATAATTCGCTAACAGATTTGGCAGAAAAAACTACAGAGAAAATAGGAAGAGCAATCGAATTTCGAAGCTGAAGCATTCTTAGTCAAGTAGCAGGAATACCCTTGGTTTATCTACTCGTATAATTAGATGTCATTCTGTTCAAATCGCATCTTCATAGCGCCTACTGCTGATGCTGATGATGATCATAATATAATCATTTCTTTGGGGCTCTCATCTCTTTTGTCGCGGGTTTGTCGTTGGTTTTCGACTTGATTAATTGAAGATCTCCAGTTATGTGTGTTATGCTCGCTTTGTGCTTTGTTTTCTTCGCTCTTCTTTTTGCTTTTTATGTTTTCTTCTCTGTTTTTCACTGGGCTAATGCCTGCCAGGTGGCACTCATCTCGTCATCTAAAAGACAACCACAGTCGCAGTAATTCTCATTGATGTGTTTGTACCTTAATTATAACGCCATCGAGTTGCGTCATCATTTATAAGCGCCGCCGAAAACCAAAAGCCCAAACCGAAACCCAAACCTAAATCAGAGCAATCAAATCAATTCTATACAGACCACAAGTACACAGTTACAGTCTTCTACAGAATTCGTATTTCTATTTTTGAAAAGATTTCTAATGGTTTTTGTACGCTGTACCTATTTAATGTAATTCGAAAGGGTATTATAAATCAGTGGTTAAGTATAAAGTAAGCTGAAGTAGGCATTTAAGATAGATTATAGACAGATAGTTTTAGAGATTAGTAAATATTAATAAAGGGTAACCACTTGTCGAGCACTCTCCACAAAACTTTTTTAAATAAGTTAACCGATAGCAAAATATATATAGAAGCTGTTAAAATCGATTGACGGTATCTGCTATTCGAGCATTTACCACCAGAGCAATGCTCGCAAATTTATATAATTTACAGGGTATCTCTGATTAAATTACTCGCTTCTAGGACGAATTCATTTGATAGATTATATGGAGACTACTAAGTATATAAAAATATTTAGAATGAGAGAGACTATTTAGAAATGAAAACAAATAAGCTTGGATAAATACAGAGTATCTCTTATTCGTGCACTTCACATACGAGCAAATATATTATCAAGAGTAATAAATTTGTAAGTATTGTACAATAATAATTATAGACAGAATTAAAAGGAGAGATTATATATAAATTTATATAAATAAGCTTGGATTGATACAGAGTATCTCACAGGCTTCAACATCCATAACGAGTAAAATTGTTTTAGTTTTGTATTATTATTTAAAATTCATTGCAACTTATGAAGTAATAGAGAGAAAAGTTTTGCAACTAAGTAATTTTGGTGCAGGGTATTTTCTATTCGAGTACTTACTTCTAGAACTGTATTTCTTCTTTACAAATATTACACACAAGTTTAAATAAGTAAGGGGGCTAAAAATAAACCCCCTTTAGTACATAACTCCCATATTATTTTTTTTTTTCTTTAATGTTGCCCTTAAGCATACGAATGTGAAACTTTTGACTAAAATGTGCTCAGTATTAAATATGATATCATGAAATCAGTAAACTATCATAAAAGGAATATCATCATATTTTTATTTATTATATTTTTTTATTATTATTTGTTAATTAAAGACTTAAAAATTCTATTGAAATGTTGAAAATTTTCTACTAAGACAATTATAATTTTGCTAAATGCAAAATAGCATAAATAGATCAAGCGGAGAACAAATAAAACAATACGGAAATTCACAGTGCAAATCCCATCAATGTCGGATTAGCCAAAAGAAGTTGAGCAGTCGGAAGGCGAAATGCTAAAATGTGGAAAGGCGAAATGGAAAATGGGAATGGGCATGGGAATGGAAAAAAGGCTAACGCCGGATTTTTGGATACGGCTGCTTAAGATCAAGGTAAACACAACAGTCGAGCACAATGTGGACACAATGGCACAGTGTTGCGAATGAATAATTATAATAATAGGTCAAGCAGGTTGAACAAAGGCTGTTGAATACTTTCCCGAAGGATCGATCTCTCTGCTCACAAAAGGGATCTGCACTGATCCTGCAGAGTTTTGGCCCGTTGTTGTCCGGTTGTCCGGTTGTCCGGTTGCCTGTTGTCGTAGCGCCATGCGCCTCAATCTTTTTTAGCCTTTAGCGCACAATAAATATAACAAAGCAACACCGCAACCGACATTCGACATTCGACCAGTGTGTGAGTATTAAATAGTTGAGTTGAGTCTGCTCTGCTCTGGTCGTACCGTACGGGCGGCACATCGCCACAAAACAAAAGCGACAAACGGCGAACGGTGAACGATGCTCGCAGCAGGCAAAACAAAAGCCAAGAGCAGCAAGCGTTAAATACAGAACCAAGGAACCCAAATGGCAATGGGCCAAAAAGAGCAGTCATTACTCCAGAGAGAGACAGACATAGAGAGAGCTAGAGTGAGAGAGGGAGCGGGAGAGAGAGTGTTGGCCCTTTTGCCTGTATCGAGGGACTACAGTAGCATCGCGGCTCACACAAAGGGCACAAAGGGCACAACACAACTAATTATCCTATTCACATCAAGTGTGTGTAATTACTCTCTCCCTCTCCTACTCTCACTCACTCACTCTCTCTCCCGCTCTCTCTCTCTCTCTCTCTCTCTTTATTCGTCTTTGGCACTGGCTGTGATCTCAAGTTCATGATCGATACCGTGCGCCGCGATCCTGACCAAATGCCCAGGGGACAGCCAAGCATCTTCTATTAGACCAGCTAGTACACTGAGAGAAAATACGTAACTAAAAATATAGCAAAATTAAAATCATTCATAATGTAATGTCAGCACAAAAAGCACAATTTAAATGTGACATTTGTTATTTATATATATTTTTATAATTAACAAAAAAAATTGGTTTTTAAAAAACACTTAATATTAGTTGATTTTTAGATATCAATCTGATACGTATGTATATTTAATCGGATTGAGCTAGCTTCAAACAACCCATAGATCTTTAAATTATCACAAAGACTGTATACATTTATTGGAATAAAACAGATCAGAGAAACTTTATAACAGGAATAATAGATCAAAATAAAAATTTTTATTTAACTCATTCAATTCAATTATTCTTTTTTTGTATTTTAACTATTATTATTTATTATTACTATCATTTATTGACTCATTTGATATTGAATCTCAGCAAATGAATGAACGTATTTTAAATGCAAAAGCTTAAGGGATTTAGCCCGTATGATGGTTTTAGAAATCTAAAAATTTTTTTTTCATAAGTTGCATCTATAACTCAAGTAGAATATGTGAGCAAAAGGATTTTCCGATTTTCGATGTCGTTTAAAAGTTATAGCGTTAAAAAGGAATGCGTTTCCACGCCTGGCATAGCGAATTTGAACTTTAAAACGCGCTTTTCTCGAAATCACTTTTTTTGAACTGGTCGCCATCGTATCTCAAAAACGACTTCATCGATAGAACTGAAATTTATAGGGTATGTTCAGCTTATGTGGGGCTGCAAGATAGACTAGGATAATTGAAATAGGTCACGTCGTTTTTTTTTTCATGAATAAAACAGAGCCTAAAAAAGTGTCGTATTAGAAAAATAATTCAAAGTTGCGTAAAATTTTTATTTTTTAATCGATTTGAGAAAACTAAATTTATAAATTCTGATTTTAATTTTATAAAAGAAATACAACTTTTTTAAAATTTTATGTTAAAGTTCATATCTTTGTTTTGTTTGTAATGTATTTTTTTTTTTATTTAATATTAACTTAAATAATGCGTACTAGCAATATTATAGTTAATTGAATGTCAATTTAATGTTAATTGAGTCAAGGCTTTCAGATCTGTTGCTATGCACATATATTTTTCGCGCAGTGTAGCATATCCTGCCTGCTGTTTTGCCGTTTCAGTTGTCAGCTTCAATTTGTTTGCTGTTTGCTGCCGTGGCAAGTAAGTAAGCAGACCCAAAGCCAATTACCGATTATATCTGCCTGGTAATCTGGTAACTGGCAACTGGCAACTGGCAATTGGCAACTGGTAAATGCCGCCTCATCATTTTCGCACACGGCCCACGCAGCAGTTTGTCAGTTTGTTAACTGTTTGTGACAATGGCCATAGGTCAGAGGGCACACACACACACTCACACACACATACAGAAAGATAGACACCGGCAAATCAAGCAACTGTCGTTACAACAAATTGTTGACCAGTTTGTCAGTCCATCTGTCCATCTGTCCGTCAGCTTGTCAGTCCATCAGTCAGTCAGGTGAGTGCGTTAGTCAGATGCCAGAGAAACATACGTTAATCATCAATCAAAATCATAGCACCAAGCATTGCATCAAGCCCTCTATACTACTTACTACTTTACCTGTCCCAATCCCAAATCCCAAATCCGAAACTCGAAATCCCAATCCAAATACAAGAACAACTACATGTCGGATTCCCAATTCCAAGGTCCATGAGCCCACATTGGGTGATCTGGCATGATTTTATGGACTCAAGATGAATCGGCCGGATTGTTCGCACCCCGTCGATAAGCAGTTAATTATATTTATTCTCATCCTGTATTTTTTTTTTCTTTTTTTTTCATTTTTATTTTCTCCTAGCTATGGGCGTTTTCTATTGCGGCGGCAAGCGCTTTGTGTTTGTCGAATTTATTCCAAGTACGCGTGTCTAGTTGCACTTTCCAGCATTATTTTGTTGGTCGATGTTGCTCGGCGCCAGGAATGATTAATCAATGGCAGTCAATACTACACTACGCTACACTACACTACACTACATCTTTAATGTGCACTGCAACAGTTACAGTGTATTGTCTCGCCGCACTTGAAGGAGAACCGTGTATAAATCATAATTTCATTCCCAAATTGTACATCGTCAATCAACATAATGAAATACCATTTCGTGCCTCAAAAATCTCAAGTAATCTACTAAAAATGACCCAGCACTTTTGATCGATCAAAGCCAACTCTCTCTCTCTCTCTCTCTCTCCCTCTCTCTCACACACACTCATTCTCTCTTTTTCATCCAATCTTTATTCGGGGCTCATTTGGTTTGGTTTGACACCTTTTACACAGAAGATCTTTGATCTCTATAAATAAAAACTTGCAGATTAAACTGATTTTATTATACTACTACAAATCTAGAGACTTGTTGCGATTCATCACTTTTAATAATTTCAAATTATTTTAAGTAAATAAAACCGAAATATTACACGGAATATAGATATAACAGGAACATAAATTAGAGAATTCTTCAGCCTTCTATTTTGACTTTCTATCTTTCTACAAATGCATAGAAGCTTTTTATTATCAGCTTAAGTCAATCTAGAAATTTTTACATTGCAAACCTTTTATGGTATAGAAATTCTTGTATATTAAATTAAAATGAAATAAACTAAACCAAAGAAGTTAAAATTTTTCTAAAATTAATTTTGAGTCATTCAATTAATTTTTAGTGAAGCTATTTTGTAGATTTCAAAGCTTCTCATACAAAAAATTTTGATCTAGACAAAAGAATGTATTAAATCGGTATGTTAATGTCCAATCATAAATATTTAAAGATCAGTTAAAATATTCAAATATTTCACGGCATCCCCAAATAGCTTTATTTATCGAAAATCTACTCGTATATTTGTATACACATACATATGTATGTATGTACATCAATTGGAATATTCTTATATTTGGTAATGTAAATCTAAGCCATTAATCGAGTTTCATGTCAAAATGTACAACTCTACAAAACTAAATGGAGCTGATATATCTCAATTTAATAATGATAGATCGAGCTTTTCTAAACAAATATTTCAAATAGTTTCAAATGCTATACAAAATTAACGAGAAAATTTTTACTTGTCGAAAATCAGACCAACTTCATTAATTTGCCAAAGCTAAACATATTTTGAAGAGCCTAAATTCATTCTGCTTTTAAATATTATATTTTTGTTTGGGTTATTCAAAAATGCAATACTTATACTCTCAGGCTCAAGCTTGCATTTTACCTTTTATTTCATAATTACAACAAGACAACACTTTGAATATTTAAAATTTAATCAATTATCAGGGTAAACTAAACTTAATTCTGCAAATAAACTTTGATGAACAAACTCCAATAAATTGGTATTTTTTTATTAAAATTGATTTAATTAACTAGATTGATGGTATAAAATAAATGTTCGAGTTAAAGTACTTGAAAATTGCTCGAATTGTCGATTTTTCGATTTGTTTTTACATCACCAATAAAAATATAACGAATACAATTTATATTATTTTTATTATTAGTTTAATGTAGGTAATGTCTTTAATGATATAAGTTACATTTCTATAAGTCTACTTACATATATATGTGTGTCCATACATAGATCGTATTACATCTGGTTAGTCTGGTAACTTGTCATTGATCCATCTTTGGATGAAATAATAATTAATATTGCAGTTTAAAAAATAAAATAAAAAAGAAACAAAACCAGTCTGATGTTTGATTAGCACAGAGAATTCGCATCCCTTTAACGAGTATATTTGGTTACTGGGAATGGGTTATTCAAAATTATCAACCCGTCATTTTCGATGAAATTAATGAAATTTTTCATTAGCCTCGTTAAGGGGTGGGTTATTTGGGCCACACCCCCTTTTTCAATTGCGCCTTATTTAAATCTGCGTGAGGAATGCAATTCGTAAAGAGTTGAAATCGATGCCAAAAAAAACTACAAAAGAGAGAACATTTTGGGGTGACCATACTTGCACATTGTATAGCATAGAAACAAGAGTAGTGAGTGAGTGAGATATTCCAACTGGATAATTCAATGCCAACTGCATAAACTTATATTCCTATCAGAAAAAAAATAATCTTCTGACAGCTAAGTCGATAGATGGCGCTTGCAAAGGGCTGATCGCTTGGTTTGTGTACTTGCTATCAAATTAGAGTGACCAGTTGCGAGAATGCACATAGCTTGAGATAGAAAAAAAAAATTAATTATATTTATAAACAATATTTTAAGCATAAATATAATAATATTTAACGAATAAATAAAGATGTAAAAAATGAGAATTATAATGTAAAGTACCAAACACGAGATACAAAATTTATTCTTTTAGATTTTAATAGTTAAACTTGAGATAATATTGAATTCGAGATTTTAAAATCATGTATTATTTGTATTGTTTAAATTTAACTCGATGTTTGTGTGTTAGTTCAGCAAATGCCAAATTTATGTTCTGAAAGTAGTCCGAGTCCAAATTCCAAAGTCCGAGAGTAGCCCGAAGTGCAATCCAATTCATTGTATAATACAATAAAATAACAATATTATGCCATACAATGTCCACATGAATAACATCAAAGTGATGTAATCTTCATGTTGTTGCTGTTGTTTATCTAAGGACAATGGATAATGTGTTTGCGTCAGTGGAATGTCAAAATAAAAAGTGTTTCAAACGCAATCAATTGAAATTAATTTGCATAAAGGAATGTCCGCATAGGCATTTTCCTACTCTCTCTCCCCCCCCCCCTCTCTCTCTCTCTCTCTCTCTCTCTTCATTGGGGCAGCAACAACGAGTACCCGTAACTGGTAACACTCTGGTAAGGGGATGGGGGTGAGTGTGTTGAATATTCGTTCAGGGGGATAAGTTTGTTGTTGCTCTTTGTTGCTTGATTTGTGGCTACCTCATTCGACTCTCTCTCTCTCTCTCCCACTTCCTATTTCTCTCTCCTTCCTTTTCTGCTTGTCGTCTGTACAATTAGATTTTAATTTGTTCATAATGAGCGGGGAATGAGAAACCAAACAGAAACAGAAACGGGCCAAAAAGGCCTGTTACCAATATACATATTCCAAACTCATGGTAATGCTCAGTGACAAACCGTTTGCATCCAAATGAACATGAGCAACAATTTTCATTGGGCTCCTGTTTTTGCGACTCTTTCTCTTTCTCCATCTCTCACTTCCCACTTCCCACTTTCCACTTCCTGCTTCCTCTTCCTCTTTCTCCTGTAAACTCTCGTATGACTCGCATGTGACCCGAGGGCATTTTCGGCTCGGCTCGCAGCGGAAAACTCTCTGTTGGCACAGCCAGAATTTAGGGTTTAAAATTAATTAAGCGGAAGCAAGCAAGTACGTTTGATTGTTTTAGACAGTTCCTGATTTTCATCTTTTTTTTGTTTCTTTTCTTCTAAAGTTCATTCCCATTTAATTTAATATCCGGCGAATGCGGCCTAATGATTTTCATATAAAACGCTTAAAGCTCAAGTTCTCAAACCTCTTGCTCTCTCTTTCTCTCTCTCAGAATGTCCTGCATTTAAAAGATATTTTGAATTTTGATTGATTTTCGACAAATTTTAACAAGAAATTCGCCAATTTCTTATTTGCTTGTTACATTTAATTTTATAAATTAAAGAAAATAATCTTATTAAGAAAACTAATTGATAAGACTCTGTATTATTATTGGCAATTTATTACTAAGATTACTAAAAACTTACTGAAAAGGTGCTGCCAACTTGTTAATATGAAACAATTTGTAAAGATAATGATGTCAATTTATTAAGAAGTTGCTGCCAACTTGTAAGGATGCAACTGGCTAGTAAAGGAATTTGAAAAGTACTGCCCACTCTTTGCGAAGTACTGCCCACTCTTTGCGAAGGTGATGCCAACTTAATAAAATGTGCTATCAACTCATCGAAAAGATGCTTGCAACTTACGGATAAGGTGCTGTCAATTTAATATAAAACAATTTGTTGATATATGAATTACAATTTATTAAGAAGTTCCTGCCAACTTATTGAAAAGGTGCTGCCAACTTGTTAGGATGCAACTGGCTATTCCTGGCAACTTGTTAAGAAAATGTTGTCAATAAATTGAAAAAGTACTGACAACTCTTTGCAACGGTGCTGCCAACTTAAAAAAATGTGCTATCGAAAAGAATAAGGTGCTGTCAATCTAATGTAATAATTTTTTAGAGAGTTTTAGAACGCATAGAAAGCATTTCAATGCCGGATTCTTGTCGGCAAGTAACATGACATTTCGTAGTAGATTATAGGTATAACTACATACTAAATAAGAGATTTGTTCCCGAAACTTCTTAAAATTACTCATGATATGTCTCGACAAAGTTACCAAAATTGTTAACAAGCGATAGAAGCTGATGTTCTTTAAATATTGTTGGGTGTGGTCCATCTGAGATGAGTTGACAAAATGTCGAACAAAATTTGAATCTGCAATTACGAGCTGGCGTCTGGTTTAATTAATGAGAGTGACTTGTGCAATGTGACTTGGATATTGGTAATGTTTCAGATTTTAACGAATCATCATCATGCCTGCCCCCCAAAAAAGAAGTGTATACACACACACAGACATGTAGATGTATTTACTGTCACTTAGCCATTAGTTTCTCTGTGGATTTGCGGAAACTCTCAGGATTCAAGTTGTGCACAAATGACAGACTGTCCCCGACGTAATGTACAATGCAAACAAGGATGAAACAAAGCAAATCACGCAACCAACTGCCAATGTGGAAATAATAATTGAAATTTCACCCCCTCTCTTCTGTCACTTTGTTCCTCAATGTCATCCCCTCTTTCTTTCTCTCTCTCTCACTACGCCTCTGTGTATGACAATCATCAATCATTTTAGGTGTTGTTGCTGTTGCATGATGTTTGACCCGCAGCGAGTGGGGACAGTGCAGGGACGGCGTGAGGAGGGGGAAAGGGGAGTGGGGATTGACGAGGAACACGAGTGTGGGACACTCACCAGGGCTACCAGGTCATCCACTTTCAGGGCAGCACAAATTAGCGTGTCCTTGTACTGATAATGTATTTCTGGGAGGGAGAAAGAATCGAATTTCTTTAAATTAAATACAATAAATTTATAGACATATTGGAGCTGTGATTAAATGAGAAGATGAAGTCGTAAATTGTTCGCATTCTTCGTGATGCTTTGTCACTAGCGTGAACTCGGTAGAAATAAAAATAGGTGGAAACTGTCATCAAATGTAATTTGAATTGTCAACTAATTGATTGTTAAAAGGTCACCCTTTTATAAGAGCTCTAAACTTCAGAGCTAGTTTGCAGGAATTGTATCACTGCGGACGGCAGTCCGCGCTAGTGACGAAAGCAGCACGAAGGGTGCGAAGGCGACTAGCATATATACACAGGAAGAATGGAAAATTTGCTATGACTGTCCGATCAGGTCGAGTTATATACCGATCGAAAGGTATTAACTTAACTTACAAATGTGCATACTAAGACTTTTAGAAACTCACCTGGTTCGCGAGATAAACAGGTGACATAAAAATTATTTTAAAAAAAATTTTTGCATTCGGCACTGCGCAAAACATTGAGTTTTATTTGGTATGAAGAATTGAGACATTTTGGCGCAATGTGCCGAGTGCCAAAATTTTTTTTAAAATAATTTTTATGTCAAACTTAATATTATTCGTCACAAAATTGGATATCAGAAATTTTGGGGCATATAACTGTTTTCGTCACTAGACTTTTACCTCGTAAAGAGGTTTTTTTTATAAGATTTAAATTTTACAAAGAAACCAAATTTATATGCTGAATCTACTGATCAAGTTGACATAAAGTTTTAAAAAAGTTATGCCAGCTAAACAAATCAAATTAATAATAAAAATTTAAAATTGAGATGCTTAATCAATTTAGCGAAAGTGAAAATTTAAAGTAAGAAATCTTAAATAAATTAAATTCCCATGAATAAGCGAAATTTTCAATTATGTTAAAAAATAATTGAATTGGGTACGTTATAAGACCAAATTTTGTAAAATTTAAATATTAAATCAATTTAAAATTGACATTCAAAGGGACATAAATATAACATAAATTATAAGGGCTTAAAACAATTAATTATATAAATATTGATATGAAATATGTATATATACATATATTCTAATCAGACGAGACAACAATGTTCTATATGTTCTATGGAAAATTGATTCTTAAGTAGCATATGTTAATTTTAATTCAGCACAAATATATACAGTAGAACTTTCCTAACTCGATTCACCATTATCCAAAGAAAAAGCTTGAATTATAGAGACTTCGACTCTTAAAATTATTTTTGAAAGAAGAAGTTTGACTATATTCCTATAGAATCTTATTTAAAAATGCAATGTTACACAAAAATCTATCTATTTATATATCACACTAATTTTCAAATGCATTCTCCTCAGTATTAGATTTCCCTTTCCTTTCGATTCAAATCGAAAATTGCGTGATTTGCAGGGAAATGCGAAAAATTCAGCAAGGCACAAATGATTGTGCATTAGTTAATGCTCTGCTTTCACTTGCTACATTTTTATTTTTATTTTCATTTCTGCTTCTGTTTCTGTATTTTTTTGTTTTTGTTTTATGAGGCTCTTCCGAGTTGACTTCTAATTGAAAAGAGGTTGAACAAATAAACACAAATCGTAATAAAAGTTTATATGCAATAAATATTTTGCTGGTAACTGGCGAGAGTCGTGAGTTGAGCGCGCAGTTTGCTGCTTTTGAATTTTTCATTTGGAAAAATAAAATTGAAAATTCAATTTCGCAATTATTTTGGCACCCCCCAGACACCGACACCGACCAACACCCGCTACCCTTCCCGCCTCTGGCGCACGAGCTGCCTGCTACCCTTGCTGGAGATTAAAAAACGACAAACTCCTGACGACAGACTGAGCCTGTTGTAGTCCTCCCATCCCCATCCCCAGCCCCATCCCCATCTCCATCCGCATCTGTGTCCCCTTCCATTCGAGGTAGTCCCGCCGTCGACGACTACGACGACATTCGGGAGTCAAGTGATGGGTTGAGTATTTGTTGGTGGCTGTGGATCTGGACCTGGAACTGGACCTGGACCTGAACCTGGAACTGGAACTAGGAAGGCAGATAGTAATTGCCGGGACTTGAAAGTTTGCCCGGTTAGATTTGGATTCATCCAACTCGGACTATCCGTAATAATAATTAAAATATAACAAAAAAAAAGTTTCTGTCTGAATTAAAAAAAAAAACAAGACGACAAAAAAAAGAAGAGGCAGCAGAACAACAGAAAGGGTGGCAGCCCTGAGACTTAAAGACAACGACCCCTTTGAAAGAGAGTTGCCATTTGTTGAATGGATTCCCAAATAAGTACAGGTTATGCTTTCAGGCTGGGGCATTATTAATTAACCCGTTGTTAGCCCATGGCGTCCTCATTTGTGCCAGCTATTTTTTAAATTATGCACCTATTAATGTTTAAAGCGCATACACTGAAAAAAAAGACCACTTTCTAAAATCAAGAACATTCATCTTAAATATTTTGTTCTTGAATTAAGAATATTTTAAGACCAAATTACTAAAACAAAGAATATTAATCTTAAAAATCGTAAGTTCTTAATATAAGAATAAAATTCTCAAATTTAAATATTTTGTTCTTTATATAAGACCATTTTAAGACCAAAATACTAAAACTAAGAATATTATTCTAAAAAATCTTAAGTTCTTAATATAAGAATAAAAATCTTAGATCTTAGATCTTTTTCTCTTAAAATAAGAACAAAAATCTTAAAATTTTGCCACTTTTTGAGACCTAAAATTCACAACTGGTTCTGGCGTCTCAAAAATGACATTAGGCTTGGATCGCTGGTCTAGTCAGCTCAACGGGTACTGATGATAGAGATTGGTATCTCTTGAAACAGCTGTATACCGAGCTATGCTCCTTGCGTTCTGCAAGTGTTTTTGTGTTGTTGTTTGTTGTTTAGTGTCATATTGACATTACTAGACCTCAAGTTAACTAAAATTACTTCATTCTTCTTATTCAAAACTTTTTGGTCTATAAATAAGAACATATAATCTTAAAAAAATAATAAGTTTTATTCTTATACTAAGATTTGTGGTCTTGAAAATATAAGAATTTATTATCTTAAAAATAAGAACATGGTCTTAATTGAAATGTTCTTAGAATCAAGATGTGTTTTCTTAATTCAAGATTTTCATGTTCTCGACGCATTTTTTAGACCAAAGTTCTTAGTTCTGAGACCAATATCTTGATTTTAGATCCTTTTTTTTATCAGTGTAGACCCAAATACCCAAGTCCCACAACCCACAACCCACAGCCCACACAGCTGCCTCCACCCTCTCCCCGAATGGCCCATCAAGTTTTATGGATGTGGATGCACATCCAAAACCGTTGTCAAGGAATTATGGCCCACTCGCTAAAGGGTCAACAAGCTCATAAACATTTGCATAATTATGTAATGCAACTAAATATAAGCAAAATATGGAAACCCACTAAACCCAAAATGAGAATCAAATTCACAAAATCAAATGAGTTGCACAATCTTAGAATAATCGAAAGTTATACTACAGATTTTTAAGATTTGCGGAGCAGCTTAGAATTATAATCGAAATTACTTACGAAAGAAATATTTAACTTTGCCTCAAAATCATTGACTTGTAAACTGAAATAGTACAAGTCGAAACTAATTATTATTCAGAGACTAATATAATAAAAACAAATTTACTTATTATTCTCGATGGATGTAATAAGAATCAATATTCATATCTTTTTTTTTAATTTTTATCTTTTTATTCACTAATAATTTTGAAGTATGATTTGTAAAGTAAAAGTCTGTAAGTAATTATTAAAAGTAAATCTAAAGTTGTTCCTTTTAACAGCTATAGTCCTTGATTAAAATATATCTAAGAAAAAGCAAATCCAATGGGTTGAGTGATTTGAAAAATTGAAAAGCTATATGAAAAAGCCGCTAAAGAACTTTAAGACTGAAAACGAACAAAGCTAATTTAAAACATGTTTCAAATATTATACAATAAAATCTACAATATCTTAAATAAACTTTAAAACGAACTTAAATATAAATTAATGCAAATAATATGCTGAAATTAACACTACAAAATAATAATTTTTATACATATTACGAAAAAAAAATTAATTTGAAGCCCAAACTTAAGCAATGAACTGAAATTCAAAGTTTTGATAATAAAGCAGCAAACTAAAAATTATTCTAAGCTTATTTTCAGGAAATTTCTAGCAAATGAAATGAGACAAATCTGAAACTGGAAAATCCGCAAATAAACTCAAAGAGTCAAATCAAATTTGGAATTTCGAACACGAGTAAGATGTCTCTGTGAGTTTATGAGCACACAATAAGGTGCTGTTTAGGCCAAAACTAAACACGAACACACACAGAGAGAGAGGGAGACAGATAGAGCAAGAGAGACAGAGACAGGTAGCAAGTTTATTAGTACAATAAATGTTCTATAGAGTTAATCACAGTGTGTGTGTGAATGTGTGTGTTGTTTTGGAGCATTCAACCACAAAAGACAACCACCATAGAATAGAGTTGAAGGCATTTAAGGAAACGTTTTCAATTAAGGCGAAATACCTTAAGGTAATGTTGAAATCACTTAAAGAAATGATAATCACTTTGTACACACACGTTTAACTCCTCGGGGCTGCTCACTTTTGGTTGAGAGCTAATACTACTAATACTCGTACTACCTACCAGCCAAAAGGGGGCCACAGTCGAGTCCTTGAGCCCTCTCTCTCGTACTCGTCTTCGTCCTTGTCGTCGTCGTCGTCTTTGTCTAAGCCAGTTGAGTTGAGTTCAGTTCAGTTCTGGTTTTTGGCCTGTTCAGTTCAGTTGTTTTTGTAGTGGATTAACCCAAGCAAAAGAAATAAATTCACCTGCAGATGCTGACGAGTACCTTGGCGAGTGTGGCCGTTAACCCACTGTTGCCCCCTCTTCCCTTTACTTCCCCCTGAATCACACACACATACATACATATAAGAAGTAGGCAATGTGCCTCGAAAATGGGAGGAACTGAAGGGGAGGAAGCAGGGACAGGGGGCAGCTGGTGTTTGCTCTGGGGTTATGGGAAGAGAGTTAAGCATGAGGGAGACGGAGCACTTTTCCGGTAAGCTCTGTTGCCAAAAGGAAAAAGGTAATTTAGTAAATAATAGGGTCAAAAGACAAATATTGTTGTGGGTTCGCTTTCGGCGTATTTTGTGCGTGAAAAGCGTGTATAAGTTACTTTGAAGCAATTGAGTACGATTAACTGGCAAAGCAAGTAGCATGCCACATATTGAATACACCTCCCCAACTTATCCCTTATCCCCTCATCCCATCTTGTGGTATCTACTCGGTCCACATTTAAATCAACATATGTGCAAAGGCATTTATACATGTTACGGATCTACCCCAAGCATTTTCACTGTCAATTTGAATAATGTTTTCACAATTTGTCAAGTTGTATCATGTAAACTGTTGGAAAAGCGAGCAACGACTACTAGTTACTCTATACCAGAGGTGGGCACGCATGGGCTCCGGGAGCTAGAGGCTGCTCCCAACTTTATTTTTGCCTATCCGGCGACGGATTGTAGTTATTGATGTTGTTGTAGTTTTTGTTGCAGTGCTCCCGAATTCAGATTTCGTGCCCACCGCTGCTCTACACTTATAGCATGCACAAATTATACTTTATTATTTTATTTGTTCGTTTGTTATATTTATATTTTTAATTGGGAAAAGAGATGAAGAAATATTAATTGATAAAGTTTTCAAGCTTTTAGTAACTTTTATTTTTCCTTCTTATCCAACAGCGCCAAAATGTATGCTATAAAAATTGTAAATAAATGATTTTATTTTATTTATTTATGAAGGTAAAGTCAAACTAAAATAATATTTATACTTCCTTAGCGATTACTTAGTGAACTAAAAACTAATGCTTTCTTCAGTGTCAATCTATTTTCTTATTGTCATTGAATTTAAAAGTAACCATCTTTAACCATTAAGTTAAAAAGAGCTGAGCATTTCAAAAGTAAATTTCGATAAGATATCGAATTAAAAATTTACCGTCTTCGCAGTTTCCAACCAATGAATTACTTGAATTATGTTTAAATTTCAAAAATATTTTTGAGAATCGAATTAAAAGTGAGCGGACTTTTTATTGGACTTTCGGCTATGGGCTTAAAAAAATGTTGTATATCGGTTACGTAACGGCTAAAAGTTTTTTGCATGTTTCGGTTTCCAAATACCGGTATGTTTCAGATTCACAACAAAAATAATTTAATATTTTATCACATGTAAATTTGAAAACAAATACTCAAAAATTCCAAAAATTAAGTACTTTTTATTGAGAAATAAAAATTAAAATTACTTTTGAAAACCATAATAACATAATTACATTTTATGCTTGACCAAACCGAAATTAACCGTGATGAATCAGTTACTAAACTGTTATTTCGGGTTTTGGGTTTCGGAATAATAAAAATGTTTTTTTTTTTTTTTCGAATAGGATTTCAATTACGGCTACCAAATTCAATCAGTTAATACCGGTTATCGGTTGCGGTTATAGTTTTAATCTCTGTCCATTATAATTATTCTTTGTTCAGATTGCATCTTTATCGATAGATCAGATAACTCTCAGACTTAGTTTTCTCAGTTCCCGTTCACTTATTGCAATTAAGCCTTAGGATATTGGTCTATAAGACTTGGTACAAAAATACAAATATTTATCCAAGTGACTCGCAGTAATTTCTAATCAAAGAGAGTAATGCATAAAAGTAATATTTTGTTTTCCTGTTTTTTTTTTTTTTTGTGTTGATTGTGTATTCAAATATTTTGTTAATGCAAGATTTTGTGGCTTTTAGACGGTCCCCAGTGCTGGACGTCATAAACTTGATGGTGAGGGAAGGTGGAAAGCTATGGACAAAACTTGTTCTTTGATGCACCATTTCATTTTCTTTTTTTTTTTTGTATATATATTTTTTAACATTCTACAGGAGAGTGTGGTAACTGCCAACGGGAATGGTGCGACGGACATTAAGTAGTAGAATGTTGTCTTTATAACACTGGGAACACAAACAAAGAAAAGGTCACAGCATGCCTTCGGCACAACAAGGAAAACTTGACTCACCCCGCAGCAACAATTTTTCAATAAATTAGGTTTCTTTACAGATTCCGTCGTCGTCGTCTCAGTATCCATTTAAGTCCTCGCGACGGCATGCGGCAAAAGCAATTCACCCCATATTTGTTTTGGCTTTTGTGTACGCAAACGAGGGCGAAACTTTTAGCGGCAACTCCCCCCATTCCTCTTCCCCGTCCCCGTCCCTGCCGGATCTTAGGTCCAGGTCAACAAGTCCGAGGGCCGCGAGCCAAATATGCTTTTTGCCGCTGCCGCTGCCGCTTCTGCTTCTGCAGCAGTCGCTGATTTATGTTCTTTTTAATGTGGCCAAAGTAAATGTCATTTAATTACACCCGATTTAATGGAATTTTACGCATTATCGGTAAATTTTTTGGAAAAACTTCTTCCGCTTCTTCTGTGCCTTTGAGCCTTTTAACAAGTCAACTCAGCGCCCACTCTTCGCATTGTTTGTTCTAGGCGAAGGGAGGGAGGAACTGGGCCGACAGTCAAATCATAAGCCACAACCAGATGCGACATACTACTACATCAAAGGAATTCCTTGCATTTTTAAGTAAGAAAATTTACAAGTAAAATTGGTGCATAGGTCAAAAAAAAAGAAGACAACATTTAATATATTTATTGTATTTTATTAATATATTATTTTAAACTTTGCTTAATATATGAAAAGTTTGTTTTGTACTATTAGTAAATGAACTGAGCTGTAACTATGAATACTATTGACAGATTTAATTTAATTTAATTTAAATATTTGGCGATAATACACTTTCAAATTGATTTCATAATTCGAACATCTAACAGGTGAGATGTGAATAAAAATTTGAATTTTTTATAAATACATGCATAACAAAATAAAAAGTTTTGTTTGAACTATGATAACTTTTCCATACAGTGGTAATACTAGCATTAAACCTCCTATTCCTATTCCTATATTCATAAAATTTAATAACTTATTTTTAAATACTAATGTATTATTAAATTATTATTCATATCTTTCAAAAACTAACATTTAATGAACAGATGAACATCACTTCTTTGAGATCAGTTTTATTTTTTTTTTAGTCTACAAAGTATTACTTTACTTGAAAGGATCTCATATATGTAGCTAATCTGTTTATCAAGTCTTTACTATATCAATTATTTATAAGTATTATTTCGTATAGAAACTTAGTATGTAGAAAAGCAACTCATAATAAAAAGTATGTATTTTTTATTAACTTTAATGTGTCTTTATTTGGAGTATATCTTAACAAGCTGTCAAAGTGAAAACTGGCTGACTTTTATAGCAACTAAAATCGTTGAAACAGCCGTCAGAGTTGTGACAGCAATTTGTCCCCATCAAATGCCTAGCACGAAACGGGGAAAAAAGTCTCCAGAAATGAAAACATTTATCTTACTTGTAACCTGTAGATTCCAGAGAAAATGATGGAAAAAATGGAGCAATTTTGTGGTCAAGGACCAAGGCTAATTACAGCTGACAGTAGGTGACTAATCTGTAATATTACGAAAATCGCTGAAAAGTCCGAAAAGAAAATGGTAACGAAAGTAAAGGAAAACAACAGGAAAAAAAGCATTTCACAGCACATGGCATGGTCACATCTGTCCCAGAGTCAGGATGAAATTGCTTTACTTGCGACGAGGATGTTGGTGTATGGAGGGTGAATTGCATATTTCAACGGGGCAATATTTTCCATCCAAATATCCAGATCCAGATATCCCAGTTCAAGCCGTGGATCGGGGGTGGGGAAAGGGGAGACGGGTGTGGTTTGCCCTGAAAAACAGCATTAAAAAGCCTTGTCCCAAGCTGTTGGGAAGAAAGGTAATTGCTATAAAATTGCTTTGTAATTGCTTACTAGAAACAAATAGCCGTCACATTAATAAAAACAAAAAAGTAAAAATGCGGTATTTTAAAGTAAAGCAGGAACCAACTCCTCCCCCTTCTAACCATTTCCCCAACCCCCCTCGACTTGACTCGACTCGACTCGAAGTGACGCTGACGTGGGTCTAACACTTGGACTACCCTGTCGGGTGGGCCAATTTCCAACTCTCCCCTCTCGACCTAAGAGACGGAGGGAAAACGAGAGAGAGATAGAGAGAGAGAGAGAACCGCTTTATTTAATTAGACGCTCACAAACCAATTAATCAATTTTGGGGTTCCTGCTCCTGCTCCCGTTTTCGTTTACCCCTTACTCATTCCGATTCCTCATCCATTTCTATTGCAATTACCGTTCTCCACTCTTCATTTAGCCAGGTCAACCCTAGAGGCTATGTTCTCTTCCTGTCTCCTGTCTATTGTCTATTGTCAATGTCAAATTATGTACACTTTTATGCTAAAATTAAGTAATGCTTCGGCATCTTTACCATCATAATACCTAACAAAACAACAAAAGTATAAAGAGAAAATTCCAAAAAGAAACAAAAAAAAAAAAAAAACAAAATAAATAAATAAAATCCTGTTAAGACCATTTATCACCCGACAATTTGTTGTGAGCCCAATTTCGTTGTTGCTGTTGAAGTGATATTATTTACAGAGGACTGATTTCACCCTCTTGAATTGTTAACCGCATTTACGTAAAGTTCAACTACGTGTTGTTACGCCTAAAATATTTACACAATCCCAACACAACAAAATCACTTGGAATCGCGACGCGCTCTGATTAAAAATAACTCAAAAATTAATTACAATTACTGGTGTTTTATATCAACCATAATACCTATGTATGAATTCCATATAATTGCATAAACTCCACTTACATCTAAGTGATACATAGTTTGTCAATAAAAAAAATTTTGGAAAAAAAGAAAAAATTTTCACCTTTTTTTTAATTTTTCAAGAATTTTTGTGATTTAAGAATTGTTAGCTGAAAAATAATGATACTGTGTTTCAGTGATAATTAGATATACTTAAAAAATAAACGAAATATTACAAATATTTGCTAAAAAAGGAAACCATTTTTAAATTGGTTTGTTTTTTGATTTATACACGTTTATCCTTTTTGTTTTCAATTCATTCCTTACACTATCTTTTCCAAGTAAAAAACTAGCACATTTATTGTGAATGTCCACTAAAAAATTAACTAGTAAAACTATTGAATTTGCCACGTGTCTGAATGAACAAATCTGAGCAAATCTAATAGAAATAATAACCGAAAGATAGTTGAATTTTCATATATGCAATTGAATCTTTCTTTATCTTTATGTTTATGTTTATCTTTATGTTTATGTTTGGTATGTTTATGAGCAAGCATAGCAAATGAGCAAGCAAAATTGTTGCGAAAATTAAATCTTATTGTTTATTAAAGTACCCAAGGAAATTTCCTAAGGGAGCCCTATCATGTGTCGCCTGAATGAAACGGCATTTGAGTTCCAGGGGGGAGAGCAAATATAATGTGTATGTGTTATATTCAGCTTAATATGTAACTGGCAATTTGTGTGCAATAATACACTGTACTACATGGTGGAATGGGAGTCGAGTGTAGACAATAAAATATGCAGCACAAGTGTAAATGAAATGTTAAAGGTGAGCTGGCGCCAAAAAGCGAAATTTGCATATTAAAAATTTAGCACATGCACTTTACCAGGGGCGTAGCCCCCACTCCGTGGGCGTTGAGGGGGGGTACGCTGGGCAATAAATGCGTGTAGTCAATGCTAATGTGGCCATTACCATCGTGTGAAATTCATGATCTCATGCAAATCCACACAATCCGCATGCCACGCACACATCCGGCCGATAAAATTTGCAACTTTTGGTGACAAGCGATGGGAGACGGCAAGCAAAAAGGTGAGTGGGCGAAAGGGAAAAGTGGGAACCATCTGATGGCAAGTGGCAAGTGGCAAGTGGCAAGTGGCAATGGCTAAACGGAGGCCTGTGGCAATGCCAGCCGCAGTGAAGGTGTCATAAAAATCCTATTATGCACATTACAATATCAAAAGAACAGGAAGACCAGGCAATGCATGCCGCACGGAATCCCATGAGGAAATGCGATGCGTAATATGCGAATGCGACCAACGAACGAACAACGCAAAGGGCGCAAAAATCATGGGGACGGTGGAGTAGCGGGAGAGGGGGACAGGGAGGAGGAGCGGCTGGTAACGGTAAATGGTAACAGAGCACCAACAGGCACAACCTGAACTGCTGAACTGCTTCACGTGGGTTGCCACCAAAGTTCTAGCATCTATTAATCAATGCTGCAACACTCCACAATTTTGGAAACGTTCGATTAAGGGGTCCAAAGTTTGCAATTTTGTTGATTCGAAGCCAGAATTTATTTATTTTTATTTTATGACTTGCATTGTGAATTACGTCGCTAGCCACAACTCAAAAATTATTGCTTAAATTCATATTTGAATATAATTTTTAAATTACATTTAAAAACTGCAGTTTTTTATTGTTTGTTGATATTTAAAGCATTTTTTTTTAATTTTAACTAACAAATGCTTTGAATAATCTAGTTTTAAAGAATCTGTTTTATAATTCTTAAAAAATCAATCAGTCAACATAAAATATATATGCAACTAAATAAGTCCAACCTTGTCATGTTCGAAACTATATGTTACCTCTCTTGCATTAGTTAATAAAAATAGAGGCTTTACTCATAAAATAGAGAACATAATAAATTTATAAGTCATTTTCGTGTAAATGTGAAACTGATCCACAAATAATTTCTATAGCATACTTTGCAGAGATTAAATATGAAATTTAGAAAAAGTCTACACAGATTTAATTCTAAGAAATATTTTTTAACCAAATCAATCGATTAAAAGGAAACACAGGCCCCATAATCACTACATACACCTGAGATTGATGATAATCAATATTTACCAAAGTAAATAAAAAAATCTATAACAATATCAATACAAATGTTTTATTTTAAAATTTCCAACAGTGATAGATGATATTGGTGTTGCTTTCCACGGATATAAAAATAAATCGATACGTTGACAAATCGATAACACGTTCTTAAAAACTTTCTTCTGGAAGTTGAATAGTTTTAAATTTTCTTTTCTTTTTTTTTTAAACTGCATATTTTTTTTTGAAATGGTATCAATAAGTTGACTCAACTCATTTATCAACCCTCGCAGGGTGTATGCAGAAAATGTGTTGCACAATTGATGCACAACTATTGGGGCAACCCTCGGACAGACATCCCTCGACAGTGTCTTCTGACGGATATGCCGTAATAAAATGAAGCAACCAGAAGAAGATTTTTAATAAATTTGCAAGCAAATCAACCACTGCCAAAAAAAAAGGTGTCCTGACTGTGGTGCCAACGACGATGCCACGGATGCCACTGATGATGCCACATCGACCAGGCACCAGTGGCAACAACAACAACAACAACAAAACAACTGTGGCAGCAACAGAAGCCAATGGCAAAGTTAAGGCCAAAAACATCAGCAACAACACCCAAAGCGACATAAATTATGACAAAATATGAACCATTGAACGAGCCAAGAACCACGGGTGCCTTACATCCGGAAAGGGACAGGGAAATGAGAAGGGATTGGGGGTGGGAATGGGGAATGGGGAGAGGAAAATGCGTATGCAGAGGGTGCGTATTTTATGCTCTGGGTGCCGCAAAAAAGTGCCAAAACATAAAAGCGAGCAGCATGAAGCGCATAATAAGCAAATTATAGAACGTTTAGAAAGGACAAAACCCGTCTTCCGTCCTCCTTGCTCCCCGTTTCCCCCTCCCGGTTGCGCCCATGCTCCAAGAAACTCACAGAGTTCAAGGCAAACATTGAGCGACGTAGACTTTTCATCATTATAAGCAGAAGAAAGCGTCTTCTGGTTTTTTGGGGCAAATGCAAATTTACATTTATTTAAGCAACAAAACACAGACCTGTTGTGGAAGAGGGGGGAGTGTGGGGAGGGAGGGAGGTCCACAATAAATTGTTTCTATTACTTACATCTATGTACATCGCAATGAAGCGTTAAACACACAACAAATTTTGAAAACCCAGTGTAATTTTCAAATTACCGAAGAACTGAAATGCAAACTCAACAGATGCCAGACCTCTGACAACAGTTGTACCTCACTATGAAGTACTAAGTACATATATTTTTTATTTCACGCTTTTAAACTGATTGCACACAAGTTTCTCAGTCTTTAAAACCTTTTCAAAATTCAAATACAAAGTAAACTTAAAATGAGAACTGATTAAAATGATCAGACTTAACATTAGCTATAATAATACAACTTTGGAGAACTGGTTCTTCTCCATCAGGAACCATTTCAACTCCCAACCTCGCACACTTCCTGGCAGAACTTTTAATTAATTAATTAATATCCTATTTAAATGAAAGAAAAACATAAATAATACATAGAACAAGAAAAATCATTCTAAAATTAAAGTTTACCAGAGTTGTTCCTAATTAACTACTCTTTTAATGAATTTGTCATTTCATTGGCATTGAAAACAGTAGTGCTAATGAAATTGAATTTTCACTAGCATTAAAAAAAATAAAGCTAATGAAATCGAATTTCAGTAGGCATTGAAAAAACTAGTGCTAATGAAATCGAATTTCACTAGCATTGAAAAGACTAGTGCTAATAATAATTTCATTTCAGTAGGCGTTGAAAATGAAAAGTAATGAAAATTTTTCAGTGGCATTA
The DNA here is from genome assembly GCA_035047525.1 of Drosophila quinaria. Taxonomy (NCBI): domain Eukaryota; kingdom Metazoa; phylum Arthropoda; class Insecta; order Diptera; family Drosophilidae; genus Drosophila; species Drosophila quinaria. The sequence continues at coordinate 12,441,506 of JAWNPO010000455.1, read as the reverse complement.
AGTAATGCTAGTGAAAAACTATTTTAATTACCATTAATAACTACTTTTTTGAAAAAAATTAAAAAAAATATGGAAATATTAAGAAAAATTTAAATAAAATGTTAAAAAATGTAGAAATTGTTCTCTGATCCTTTTCGCGATATTTATACTATATTTGTATACGACAGTTTTAATTTATATATTTATAAAAACGTCGTTGTGACGTCTAAGAGTATGCAGTAAATATCCAGAATTTTTAGTTGACGAGGCATTTGGCTACCTTAAGATAGTAAATTTGCTCACTAAGACATTTCAATTAACTAAAATAGTTCTTAAAGTGACCCGATAACCGATCCTCTGAATTACCGATCTTCTGACACTTGATCTTATTTGATATCCTGGATTTTTTTCTGTGTACTCATAATGTAAGAAAATAAAATCGTCGATAATTTCACAGAGATTAGAATTGAATTACTTGATCTTTCATTGTCATCATAAGCTCACAACTCTCTCTCTACTTTTCAGATCATTTTTTTCCTTTTCTAATTTTAGGATCTCAAGAATACCACTAATTTGTAAGTAAATGTAACTCGACGCCATTGATCGCTTACTATCATTTTATGTATGTACGATTCTATATGGTGTATCGATTTCATGAGCAATAAATAAGCTAATTTTTTTATTCATCAGCTGCGTCCACTGTCCAGTGTCCACTTTTCACTTCCCGCTTGCCTTTTCACCATAAACCGTAAGCCATAAACTATGCATAAATGTAACACACACATTCACACATACACATATTTTCTGCTGAAAAACAATAACAACTACGTGCCAATAAAATGTAAATGTGATTTGCGAGTGCCAAAAGGGCTAAGAATCCTTTCAATATAAATTTTGAAACCAGCTGAGTATTCGTCCTAATTCAAATTTCAACTAGGGCATATTAGCTAATGCATTCGGTTGGTTAACAAATGACTTGGCATAAGAATCAAAACAAAGACAACCATTTTTTTAATTAAAAAGATTTTAATATTATTATTATTAAAATTTAAAAAACAAAACGCTTTGTAGCGTTCGTCAAAAAACGATACAGTGAATTTATGTTATTATTAAGTAATTCAGTCAAAGTTTAAATCATAAATCTCAAACAGTTCTAAACTTCATATTAAAAGAAATTTAATAAATCAAAAATTATCTAGTAAGTTAGTGATCTCTTTCATCTAAAAACGCTTTTCAAGCAAACTTTTAAGACCTTTATTTATTTATTTTTTAAATATATATATAAAATAATTATTTATTGAGTATTTCCTAATGCTACAAGTAGGAATACCTATATAAAAGAAACTACTTGCATATTAAAGAAGTAACACAAATATGTTATAACAAAACGATATTGAATGAAATCATATTTTAAATTATCAAAATAAACGAAACTCTCTCAGAAGACAGCGCATCCCCAAGTTCAAATTCTATCCAATTTTCACATTTTTGATAATTGAATTTATTTAAACTTTCTTTTTTTATCGAGCTGCATATAAATTCATAAAGTGGAATTGATGGGTTCGCAACTATGTATAATAAATTGAAAAGAATCCCTTAAAATTGGTATAAAAAATTGTTACGACCGAGGTCCCCGCTACCCCCCTCCCCCCCCCACACTCCCGCCGACCAATCGAATAAGGCTTTACCTTTAACCTTAGCATGAGGTTGAGGTTGAGTTTGAAGTTCACTTTCCAATATCCCATCGATGTGGATGTGCTGCGAATACTAAACATTTTGGTTTTGGCCTGAGATTCCGTTTTTGGCAAGATTTATATTTAACGGCAAGGTGCCTCCCACCGCCCACCTCTCCTTCTCCCCGGCCGACACATCGACGAGACGTGTGTGCGGACTGAATGGGAGTAGCTCAGCAGTATGGAGTAGGGGAGAAAGGAAGCTAAGTGACCAACGGGACTCATCCCCAGGGTGTCGTAATTTTCGAGATATGAATGTAAAACAATTTTTGGCGCTTCCAAACTGTCGAGTGTGCGTTACTTTTTAATTTGTTACCCTCAATGGAACCGGTCAATGCCAGAAATCGATATGCCATTTAATGCATAAATTTATATATCCCATAGATTAGTGATGTGAATCCAAACGGTGAATCGAAGTCCAAGAATTGACAACATTGAATCGAGTTGTAGATACATATATCCTCAAGCAATACAGATATGTCGAGTTTTCCTAAACAAAAATGCAACGAAAACATAATTATAAATACAAAATAAGTGAGTTGCTAGGTCGAAAATCAAATTAAATCAAATTAAAAAATTCTTCAAATAATTCTAAAAGTGACTGCAAAAAAAATTTTTCAAAAATCTTTTCTGCAAAAAATTACTATTTTAACCCATTTTTTCTCCTTTTCATACAAAAAGTGTCTTTTTTGCAGTTTTAAAAAAAATTATAAAAAATACAAGCAAAGAGATTTTTCAAAAAATTGTTTGCAGTCACTCTTAGAATTATTTGATCATTATTTTTGCATCAAAAAATTATTTTTAAAAAATCTAGGAAAAAAGTTTGAAAATAGACCTTTACAAGAATTCAAAATTTTCAATGGGTACTTTGGTTTTTCATGGCCGAGCCTTATCAATTCATTTCTCTTTTTGTCTCTAAATTTCAATATTTCTTGTAAGAAAAAGGGTATTTTCAATGTCCAAAAAAGTTGGCAAAACGGTCGTCTGAGTGTTTAGCGCTTAGCTCATCATAAACTTTGTTTCATTTTCTTTTATTTAAGATAAAAACTGTATAATTTGAGAGGAAGTGTGAGTGTAAAAACTGTAACGTCCGCAACGTAACGTCCGCAACTGACAAAAACTAAGATTTTTTATTAACGAGACTACTTATCTGTATTTTTGATGCTGGATTGATTTGGTCATATATTCAAGTTAATTTGTTGGATTTGGATATTTTTTGTTTATAATGCAAAATTCGCTAATATACGCGCAAATGCACGTTAAGCTCAAATCGACTTCCATTTTTTGTAACGTCCGCAACCAAACTTTCAGCAAGCCTAATTATTTTCCAAAAACAGTTAGGCTTTTATCTTTAAATAGGTTTGATAGCATTCTAAATGAAATGCATTTTTCAGAAAATTGCATAAAAATTCACCGATCTGAACGCGAGCTGCAACAGTTTAAACATAAAAATTTGCGTACAAATTTAACGTCCGCAACCCAGGAATAGCCCATATGCTAGATACCCTATAATATATGCAGGCTACCTTATGCAAATGTTTGTGCAATCATTACACAAATTGTTTCTTTATCAGTCGCATGAATCAAATGCAAAGAAAGCAATTACAAGGACAGAGGCGTGGGTGAAGGCTAAGGCGAGGTAAAGAGGGCAAATGGAATTCCTGAGCAGTCACGTGACCTAAAAATCACAATAAATCCGTTAAAACGTTCAACGGAAAATTTCAATAAACATCAACTGCTTTGCCTTTGTGAAGCGGATACGCTTTTCGTATGACTTTTTCCTCTCATCAGCTATTGTCCGTCCGTCTGTCCGTCCATCCGGCGCCTGAGCTGGCACATTATTAACTTGTCATACAAAGATAAAAATTTATCAGCCTAGATGCGTGCGCCGTGTTACTTCACAGCGTGGGCTCGAACATGAACGTCGACAACATTCCTCCCAAACTACCCCCACCAAATAAGCAACAGCAACAGCAGCAGCGAAAAAAGAAAAAACACCCCACCCAAAACCAAAATTCAAACCCAAATTCAAACCCAAACCCAAAACCAAACCCAACCCAGACCCAACCCAAGTGAAAAACCCTCCTCAGTTGATGGCCGAGACGACGCGACACGACGCGACCCGCTGAAAAGATGAAAAATTACTATAAAACGTTTTGTGGCATTTTAATGTCCACAAAATTCGTGTTTTCCTCCTTTATGAAAAATTCAAACGAAAAACAAAAGCCAAAGCAACAACATGACGGACACTCTGATCCCAAGCATTAAAACGGCCTTGGAGCCACATTTCCAACCACAAATCTTTCTATACATAAATATTTGCCAACTAATTTTCATATTATTTAATAGCAATAGATTTTTTTAAACTACTTAAAACCAGTTTTTTAATCAATTTTATCCATGGGATAAAAAAACATTTACTTAGAAAACCGTTTTTTGGAAACATTACAGTAATGATATATTTTTAAATTAATTTGTCATGTGCTGTCGATTACACGGTGCTAAAAAAAAAATCGAGACAAAACTTCTGGGATGAGACATAGCGTAGGTTGTAGATATAGTTAAATGTAACATTGTGGCATACCAGAATTTTTTGTTGCACATCGAAATTTTAAGTTACGGGAAGAAAACCGGTGCTATAGTCATCGTGTTAGAATCGAAATAATTATTTAAAAAAGGTAGAAAATAGGCAGTTAAATTTAGCACGACTCCACTTTATATTTATTTCTGATTAAATTCCAACTTATTATAGAAGTTAAATTCTAGATAAGGTTCAAACCGTGTAACTATTTGGAATGAAATCATATTAGAGCTAAAATCTAATGTCATATTTCTTGTCAGTCACTTGTATTAACTGATTTCAGATTCCACATTGCCAGCTTTGTCTGTCTGACATGAATAAAAATAATTCTTAGTGTTTATTTTTCACAGCTTCTCGGTAAACAGTATTTAATTATCTAGATGAATGCATTAAGTGGATGTTGAAAGCATATTGAAATGTGAGTGCAACCATCGGCTATAATCCGTATATACAATACATATAAGTAATGGCTAATAAATCACGTCTAGATGTTGACGCATATCGTTCGGGAATACATAATTAGCCATTGTCCTTTATTGTTTCTTCGTTTTGCATTGCAATTAAGTCGACTGTGCGGATACTTAATACTTAAGACAACTCCCCTTGAAATGGCCCCCCAAAAAGAAAGTACAAAAGAAAAGGTAGCATAACTAACACTTGACCAGTACTTGCCACTAAATGGGAACTGGACTTCATTTGTATGGACGACATGCAACTTTTGGCGTCAAGTCGATGAGTATGAGCATGAAGTTGCCTCTAGGCCAATAAAAGGGGCGAAAATCAGGAGCATTATTCATTAGTCGATGGTAGTCCAATAATTTTCTAAACAAACAAAATGTAAAAGTATTATACACTAAAAAAAAATAATCATTTAAACTCAGTTAACTCGGAAATCTGATTGGAAGACTTTGTTTTTGTATATAGTTATTTCTTTTCAAGTTGTCTTCGTAAAATTTAATATTTTGAAGACATTCAGACAAATAAATTAAAATGAATATTGCAAAAACATTTAATGACTTAATAAAGTGTAAAATTTATTGAATTACATCAAAACTAACGTGCAAATTGAATAAAAAATCAGAAAACTAAATTTAAAATGAATATTTATATGGCAGTTGATTTTTGCGATTATTAAGCTATGCTTTTAAAAATTAAGTCGCTGACATTTAAAGAAGACTGAAATTTCAAACGTTTCTTTCTTTTTTCTTCGTTAATTGAATATTCTTGAGTTTAGATTTAGATCTTTGATTTGGAATTGGATTTTAGATTCGATTTAGATTTTAGAAAATAGTTTTATTTTTATGAGTGTAGGTGTGTGCATATATGTGTGTGTGTGCGTGTGTGTGTGTTGGCCATTTAAAGAGCAAAGACGCCTGTTACATTTTGATTGAACTCATTGAATGAGCAGTTTTCGTGTAGAGACTTTCGCTTAATTGACACCCACAGTTTTATCTGTGGGAAAACTAATTTCATAGGCGTGCTGCTCTTTTTCCCCTCCCTCACACACACACACACACACACTCACATATGTTGTGTTAAAAGTGCGTTCGATTGTCTGTGTGTGTGTTTGGTTGTTGTGTTGTGCCTGCGCTTGCTGATAAGCATTTCATGTCACATCCTTAAGGGCCTTTTGCGCTACACACACACACACACACACACACACACACACACACACACTAACATGCTGCAACCCCCCTTTAACCCCCCCTTTGAGACAGCGCCCCCTACCGCCCTGTCATCGTTACTGTCACCGTCAGCCAGCGCTTAAGATTGCTTTCAACGTTCTTAATTGCTTTTTTTTGCGTGTGTGCGTGTGTGTGTGAGTGTCGTATGTGTGTGAGTGTGTCACATGTGTGTGTGTGTGTGGGTGTGTGTGTGTGTGTATTGCCATTCTTTTGATGTGTCGACTCGTAGCATGGCAAGCTTTTGTCATGGACATGGACATGGACTCTTCTTCAACTTCCAAAACGTGTTTCGTCCTTTTGCCGTCCCCATTTTTATTCTCTTCTTTTTTCGTTTCGTTTCGTTTCGTTTCGCAGGAAGCGTTATTTCAATTTCCGCCTTTCCGTTTTCCTTTTCGCCAAACAGCCAGACACGCCATTATTGTTTGACGTGTCAGTGTTAATGAGTCATTGTCCATTAAGTTTGCTCATTTCAAACGGGCAATTAAATTCGACTTTATTGCACTTCAACAATACGAATATCGAAAGCAAAATTCCCAAAAACTGAACACATACTCCACACACAGAATGGACACTAAGGCTGACATTGAAACCGCATCGAATCTCTGCTTTACTAGCCTACAACAACAACAACAATAGCTACAACTACAACACACACCCAACTACACACCCACACACACACACACCTCTAACAACGTTCTCAACCACAAGCCTCAGCTGGAAATGGGAGAGTTGAAGGCGTCTCAACTAAGTAGACCCATAAATCAGCATCTATCGCATACATGTACATACATATGTATGTATGTATGTATATATTACAACTAAATTATAGCTTCATCAAGCCAGAGTTTACTGTAGTTCTTGGAACAATTCTTCAAGCAATTTAGTTTCTAATTAACCCTAAAGAAAAGCTGAACGAATTTAAAAGAGATTTCTATAATTAATCCTAGTTTTTGAATTGGAGATTTCAATTTCAATATTCTAAGACATGAAATAATCTAAATTTTTAACAAATTAATTGAATTATAAGATTCTAATTTGATGTTTACAATTTGAAATTTAAATTTAAAAAATATACTTCAAGATTTAATAGATTTAGATAATAGATTTTTAATTTAAACTTCATTTTTATTCAAATATTAGCTTTTAATTTCAAGTTTTCTAATTTTATTTAAAATTTTAGATTTCAAGTTAAGCTATGAAAATATTAATTAATTTATTTTATAAATTTCGGATTTTTTTTTTAACATTTCACAACGAACTTTAAACATTTTCATTTTATTTACCACTTTGAAATCAAAAATTTTGTTCTGATTTTAAGTTTCCCATTTCAACATAAATGCGTTCTCTGATTTGAAGTTTAAATACCCCATTGAATAACATTAAATTCGTTTAAATTAAAATTTTGGAAAAAATCAGACAAAATTTAAAACTTATAAAAGATCTGAGATTATTTTAAATTGGTGTTAATATAAACAGCTTTCAAAATCAAATTTATCTTATGTAAATATATAAAAAACTTATTTCTAATTTGTTTCAGTAAAATAATATTTTTTTGACCATAATTTAAAAAAAAAAAATAATAATTTATAAACCAAAAGTGTTTTTACATTTTTATATAAAAATAATATTTTATTTAAATAATTCATTTTTAAATAATTTTTTTGAAAAACTCAACTGTATAAAAAGTTAACTACGATTTAGGAGTTTTTTTAAGCGCATGAAATCTTTACAATTAATAGAAAGTACATAAGTAAGTTAAATATGAAATGAATCAAATATCGAACTTGATTTAAGGCTCAAATGATATGAGAGTTGTGTTCCCCATGGAAATTGGCAACCCTGACATGTGTGACTATGTCACATGTCAAGCAATGTGTGTGTGTGTGTATTGTGTGTATTGCCATAAATCAGCTGCAACGGGCAACAAAATATGAAACATGGCAGCATAAATAATTAACAAACTTGGCTCAAATGATAAATTTTTTCGCAAACAAAGACGAAAGAGATAAGTTCGTTTAATATTTATGACAAAATACAAGCGGACCGATAGAGTGCGAGAAAGAGAGAGTGCAAGAGAGTGTGAGGGAGAGGGAGAGGTGAGATGCCCACTCCGACTTAATAAACTACATATATACACTTCATACATATTCAGAATGCCCTTGGCACTTGACACCAGCTTCCAGTTTTTGGACTAGATAGTGGACAAAGGAAGGGAAGAGAGCGAGAGCGAGAGAGAGGGAGAATCTTTGGTCTTTGTCTTGTTGTGCTCTAATCAGAAGAGACTACCAGAAAGAGGGCTATTGTCAGTGATTTACGAGCTGCCCCAATCAGACGGGACAACAGGGACAACGGGGACGACAAGATACATCTACCATCATAATTCGTCATTGCATTTGATTTTATTTCAGCGTTATTTATTTGAATTATTTATTTATCCTATTATTCGCCTCCCTTGCCTCCCTTGACTTGACAATATTACGAGTATGGGGCGAACCACGAGTTGCCGTTATATGTTTGTCCATATGTCCATTTGCGTGTCCCAATCCCATGACTACATCCACATCCACATCCAAATCCATATCCATATACATGTGCTTCGTATGGCTAACGCCAATCAATATTGTGGGCTGTATAAAGATTTATTGGTTTTGCATTTGACCAAAACCAGCAACGGCAACAACAACAACAACAACAACACTCGCATACGCCCTTTATTCCCCCTCTCTGTCTTCCCACTCTCGATCCCTCACACGCACATGCAGCAGCTGCAGGACTCGAAGCTAACCGTCGAGCGTCCCATAGTCCCATATTCCCAATCAATTATGAAAGCCAAGCGACTCCACAGCGCTCAAAAGTGTTGAGCTAATAACACTATTTTTACGTGTTAAGCCATTATAGTTATTTTAAAATAATTATATACAAAACCAATAAGACTAGTTTACAGCAAAAATGCAAAGTTAATCAAAGTAATTTTATATCATGGCATTTGGCCCGATAAACACGAAAATAGCACTTAAATTTTTTTTATGGAAGCGTTTTCGAAGTACTCAAATTTTTTCGAATTTTTGAGGTTACTCCAACACTTTTGAGTATGTTTCCATTTCTACTTATCCAATTTGGCCAAGCAAGCACTTATATTCCCCTCTATATCATACAGCTATCATGCGAAACATATTTGAAAATCGTTAAAAATATGATTTAAATTCTACCACTCCGCCATTTAACCATGGATTTGCATGAACAATACCTTTTTTTCTTTGGAAAAACTTTAAAGGATAGTAAGATAAGTAAGTATAAATTTCAAATATTTTAAATTTTATTTTTAAGCTTTAGTTATATTAATACATTTTATACATTTTATTTATGTTTAAATTAATTTAAATCTCGTAAAACTAATTTCCGGTGCTTAACAAATATGCAAAACATTTTGAAAGTTACTCAATTTAAAGCAGGGACTGCGAATAATACTTATGAGTTTAAAAAAATTAAAGCACAAAAAAGCGTCCTAGAAGAGTGGAAACAACAGACATATGTTATTTTTAAAGGCAGAAGCAGCTGTCAAGGATTTTAATATATTTTTTACATTTTAAATTGTGAATTTTTCAAAATATCAAAATTTTACATTTTATAATATATTTTTTAGTACCATATATTTGTTTTCAATTTAAATTGTTTTAAAATAAATTATATTTTGAAGCTAAAAATGTTTAGGGAATAGAATCACTCAAGTTATAAATATCTAAAACTGTTATAACTTTTTAAGCTAATTTAACAAATTTGTTACCTTTACCAATTATGCAACAATTTTTAGGAACTACTCAGTTTAATAAAAGAGAACCTTAAACTCATTCGCTATACTTTTCTTAAATTTGTTCAACATTTTGAAATTGCAATTTTAAATTAAAATGTTTGCATTTAAAAACTTAACCTTTTATATTTAAATGTAATTTTGAATTCTATCTGATATAATCTATGGAAAAAACACTTGCCTTTTTCCGTATATTTCATACTGCTTTATATTTGTACTGTAATACGAATACCTCATCTAAAAGTAAACGAAACTTAATTTTTTCGTGCCACAATTAAAACTAGAATATTTTGAAATTTCAACAATAAATTGAAATCGATTGATACGAGTTAAAGGTGTAGAGATGCGAGGTGTTTAAATAACACTAGATGGATTATGCATGTGCATTCATAGTTAAATACTCGAATACACTCATATTCATTCAGTCACAATACACAATTCCAAGCATTCGAGTATATGCTTTAAGTTTGGGGGATTCCCCTTAGTGTTTGTACTAATTACAGAACGTGCGAATTTCATTTCAAATAACCGTATGAGTGTCTGCGAGTATATATGTGTGTGTGTGGGCGTGTGTGTGATTGTGTGTGATTGTGTGTGTTTGTGTTATGTGTGTTGTGCTGTTTGCAGTTGGCAAATAAATTTGCGGTGATTTGTAGAGTTGTGATAGAAAAGCGCATTAAACTTGCAGCAACCCACATAAATATAACTAGGGGGCATTTAACTACTCAACGATTACACACATTACACCAACTCACACACACACACACTCGCTGACACACACTAATACATGAAGTATGTAGGTATTTAATGGATGTCCCCGCCAATCTACGACACGGCAATTATACAAGAAAGGTAAAGTCTCAGCTAGAGATGAGCGCGTGACACGAACACGCGCGTGTTTTCAGTAACAAATATCGTATAAATTAAAAATTACATAAGGATTTAGACATTTTCTTAATAAAGTCGGTAGTTGTATACTACAACGGTGATCAAAAGTATTTTGTCACCCTTTAAAGTAAGTTACAAAAAATTTAGAACTTACTTCATGTAAAGTTTGGTATCAATGGAAAGGTCTTTGGAATTCCTTTCGAATGATATAATACTTTTCTTAGCCCATTACGTAGCCATTGAAATTTTCGAATACTTGTAAACGTCAACTTTTTCAACTTTTTTCCTTGAATTAAAAAAAAAAAGTTTTGATGCAGAAAGTTTCTTTAAACAATTTAAACAGTAACTGCAAAAAAGCTTTCGACATTGGAATTACAAAAAAATAAAAATAAATTAATTAAAAAACTTTTAGCAATTTGAAAAAAAAATTTTAAAATTGCCTTAAAATAATAGCGGCAATGATCAGCATCGAAATGAGCAAAAGAATTGGCATCAATATCGGAATCGGCACCAGAATCGGAAGTGGCTGACGATATGAACTAAGTGTATAGCAACAAAATAAGTTCCACACTCGAATGCCGCCCACAAGAGGTCATAAAAAGAACTTCATTTATTCGAAAAAGAAATAAATCTTTTAATGCACATCGGAGAGTCGTTATTCGGGCATTGTTTTCTCATTTGGCACAACACCTCCCAAAACATTACCAGTCTCTGTCTGAGCGAGTATGAGGATGAAGAGAAGGAGAAGCAGGAGGTCATGTGTCGTGCCATTTGGTCATCGATGGATCCCCAACGCTCAAAGGACAATTTTATCCAGTGGCCCAGCAAATGAACCGAGAATGAACCTTCCATGTGTGCGAGTATTTCAATGATTCTAATTATGGAGCCGCCCTGGCGCAAAAGTTTCTTAAGTATCGCGTGCATCATTGTTATTGTTTTTGTTTTTATTTTGGTTGCTTTCTTTTCTCCTTTGCTGCCTCTTTTTTGTGGCGCAAGCAAATTGCTTTGTTGTGTGTGTCCATCATGATGCTCTATGTCCTCTGTATATCCTGTGACCATTTTCAGTGTGTGGGCGGTGCGCTCATTAGGTTTCCTGCCTCCCCCTGACTACATACATTCATCCAGGTCCAGCCAAAATGTCCCACCAGGGCAGGCAGTTGTCGCCAGTTCAACTTTATGTTATGTGTTTATATGCCCATTTGTATGTCCCTTCGAGTGTGTGTGAGTGCATGTGTGTGTGTGACGGTGACCTGCGAAAACGTCTGTGTCAAGTTGTGAGTAATAATGCGGAAATGCCAAAGTAAAGCGCAACCCAAAATAAGCTCGTAAATAGCCCAGAACGTAAGGAAATTGCAAAACTCGAATACTGAATACTCTAACTACTCTCAACCCTTATAATACCACCCTCAATTGTATAGCACACTTTTTGGGGCAGTTTGAAATTGTACACAATTGCAAAAACTGCTCGAAATTGATTCGATAATTATATTTAGTAGAAATCATTAAGGAATATTCGAATTTAATTATTATAAATATAGTTAAGTGTTGCCAAATTAAAATTTAAAAATTTGAAAAATGGCATCAAATAATTATAATTAATAGCAAAATGTATATGGGCATTTCCAGAAAAAGGTCCACCTCGCCCAAAAACGTTAAATTAATCAAAAACTCACATCTTGTGGAATTTTCTTCCAAAAATGTATTCAAGTTATTTATTTAAGCAATGTACGCTAGAAGAAACTCAATAGGATGAACATATAGATCCTATATTGGAATAAATTCACTTCTTCTATATTTTGCCCATTTTCTTTGTGTTCTAAAGATTACATTAAGTAGGACGGAAAAATTGCATCTTGAAACATTTTAATTCATAGAAATATATTGAAACTTTAATTTAAAACGATTTTTTAGAGCTGTTTTCGATAAAATTTGAAAACAAATTTTTGAAAAATGTTGGTGGAAATTTTGTCACGTTCGCGATTTCGAGTTACAAATAACTTATAAAATTTGAAAAATAAATAAAATGATCGTAACATACAAAACTTATTTCTAAAATGTAAAACTACATTATTTTATTATGCTTTAAGAGTATTTTCGTCCAAATTAAAATACTCTTAAACCAGATACTCTTAAACGAGAAAAAACTTTTGAAAATGTCAACTTGTGCCATTTTTATTATTTTTTTTTTTTTCATTTAAAGAGGTACAAATGTCGTGTTCTCGATCCTTTAAATACCCATTTAGTTAGTCTAGCTGTGCCATACACGTCTATGTACACGTAGAGTTGTCCACTCAACGATTCAGTGCTGCCAACTTGTCAAGCAAAACGTTGTTATTTTAAATAGATTTTGTATATTTTTGTACTTAATATATAAAACTTTAATAACATAAGATAAATATAATTGAAAAACACTAGATAAAGTAAAATACTTTATACTAATATAATATTTATTTTATACTATAATTTAAGAAAGCAGTTGCTTGACTAATTGTGTATATGTATTTTTGTTTTTGGGGTCTTTAAGTAGCGACATAAAGTGGAGACACGTATTTAGTGGTTGACATGTGTCACAAACTGGATGACATATGCGATTACATCGTATTATTGCCACTGACAAATGTCGAGCCGAACAAAGGCCCATTAATTAGCTGTACGTGTCCATGCATTACACAAGTATTTGTTGTCTTTTTTTTTTTCTTATCCTTACTGTTGTTGTGGTGCTTTCGCTGCGGGTTTGTCATAGTCAACTTTGACCCATCAACGATAGGAGGGTTGAGGAGGGTGCGGGAGGCGGGAGGTGGTGGAGTATGTAGAATAATAGCTCTTGTGATGCCTTCAGATGAATGTGTCCATGGACCACGTGCATAAGCACATAATTACGTATCTTTCATTCCATTCTGAACTCAACTCAACTCAACTCCCATTCCACACTCTATGTTCTATCGTCTATCGTCTTCTTGTTTCTCTCGTTGTTTTGTGTTTTGCACAAGCAGCGGGAAAGTTAAATTGCAGAAATCGCAAAACTTTACTATCCAGCAAGCAAAAGTAATGGAATTGTGTAATTAACGAGACTCCTGGGTAAAGACTTGATGAAATGCTCCAGTTCTGGGCCTCGCCAACAGTCAAATGAACTTACACACACACACATATACATGCCTCTATGAAATGTCCTTTTTGGCACAAAAGTTGTCGCCTTTAAATGATAGCGAAAAAGTGAGGTGGTGCAGGTAAATCGCCAAAGCGTCGCTCTTCAGCGATTTCCATGTTCATTACATTTTCAAATCTGTTCTAAATCCATTTTAGGATTATAAAATTATTGCTAACTACATAGCTTTTGCCTTATTGGTTTTGTCACTTTAATAATATATTATACTAGGGGGCTCCGCCCCCTGCTCGCTTCGCTTGCAAAATTGAAAGGAATTTCTTTTGTTGTCCGGTTTAACAAATTAAAACTGCTCGCTTCGCTCGCCAACCCCCAGCTCGCTGCGCTCGCAAAATTAAAAAGAACATCTTTAGTAGTCCGTTTTAACAAATTTATATATTTCTAGGGGGCTCCGCCCCTGCTCGCTTCGCTCGCAAAATTGAAAGGAACTTTTTTTTTTTGTCCGGTTTAAAAAATTAAAACTGCTCGCTGCGCTCGCAAAATTAAAAAGAACATCTTTAGTAGTCCGGTTTAACAAATTTATATGATATAGCATTTTTTTACGAAAAACGCAAATATTTAACTTTAGTGTTTTAATGTTTTTCCCCGGTAATTGGACTTAGGTTAAAGACAGATTTATCGATTCAGCTGGAAAAATCCAGATTTAGCGGGAAAAGGCTAAATTTGGCGGGAAAAAGCTAAATTTGGCGGTAAAAAGCTAAATTTGGGGAAAATGTCAAAATTTAGCACGAAGAGCTAATCTATGAGTTTTGTTAGGATATCTCATACAACAACAGAGTTTTTGGTTCTAAAAGTTAATTTGCATCCGATTGTTCCTATGGCAGCTATATGATATAGTCATCCGACTTTGACTAAATTTCGTCAGAATGTAAGAGACAGTCCCAAACATATAATCTGGGAGTTTGGTTGAGATATCTTAGGAAATAAAAAAGTTTTTCATACTAAAGGTTATTTTGCATCCGATTGTTCCTACGGCAGCTATATGATATAGTAACCCGACTTTGACCAAATTTGGCCAGAATGTTAGAGACAGCCCCAAACATAGAATCTCTGAGTTTGGTTGAGATATCTTAAGAAACAAAAAAGTTTTTCATACTAAAGGTTATTTTGCATCCGATTGTTCCTATGGCAGCTATATGATATAGTAACCCGACTTTGACCAAATTTGGTCAGAATGTAAAGGACAGTCCAAAACATATAATCTGTGAGTTTGGTTAAGATATCTTAAACAAAAAAGTTTTTCATACTAAGCAATTCCGTGACCTTTGACCCCGATTTAACCCACTTAGAGGACGAATTTCGCAAAACGCCGTCTTATTGCACGATGAAATTATCTCACCTTTGTTGTGTGAAAATTTCAACTTTCTATCTTTTGCCGTTTGGGCTGCACGTTGATTCTCAGTCAGTCAGTCAGTCAGTCAGTCAGTCAGTGAGTCAGTCAGTCAGGACAAAGAGTTTTATATATATAGATAGCATTTTTTTACGAAAAACGCAAATATTTAACTTTAGTGTTTTAATGTTTTTCCCCGGTAATTGGACTTAGGTTAAAGACAGATTTATCGATTCAGCTGGAAAAATCCAGATTTAGCGGGAAAAGGCTAAATTTGGCGGGGAAAAGCTAAATTTGGCGGTAAAAAGCTAAATTTGGGGAAAATGTCAAAATTTAGCAAGAAGAGCTAATCTATGAGTTTTGTTAGGATATCTCATACAACAACAGAGTTTTTGGTTCTAAAAGTTAATTTGCATCCGATTGTTCCTATGGCAGCTATATGATATAGTCATCCGACTTTGACTAAATTTCGTCAGAATGTAAGAGACAGTCCCAAACATATAATCTGGGAGTTTGGTTGAGATATCTTAGGAAATAAAAAAGTTTTTCATACTAAAGGTTATTTTGCATCCGATTGTTCCTACGGCAGCTATATGATATAGTAACCCGACTTTGACCAAATTTGGCCAGAATGTTAGAGACAGCCCCAAACATAGAATCTCTGAGTTTGGTTGAGATATCTTAAGAAACAAAAAAGTTTTTCATACTAAAGGTTATTTTGCATCCGATTGTTCCTATGGCAGCTATATGATATAGTAACCCGAATTTGACCAAATTTGGTCAGAATGTAAAGGACAGTCCAAAACATATAATCTGTGAGTTTGGTTGAGATCAAGGTGGATTAATACATGGTGATGTATTCGTTTGACGTTCCCTCTTTTTTCGGGGCAGAAACGTCATTACTAGAGCATTTTCAATATATCTATCTCTCTCTCTCTCAGACTAATTTTGACAGATTTGCCCAGAGTGAGAGCGAATACATCACCATGTATTAATCCACCTTGGTTGAGATATCTTTAACAAAAAAGTTTTTCATACTAAGCAATTCCGTGACCTTTGACCCCGATTTAACCCACTTAGAGGTCGAATTTCGCAAAACGCCGCGGCGCGCCGTCTTATTGCACGATGAAATTATCTCACCTTTGTTGTGTGAAAATTTCAACTTTCTATCTTTTGCCGTTTGGGCTGCACGTTGATTCTCAGTGAGTCAGTCAGTCAGTGAGTCAGGACAAAGAATTTTATATATATAGATGTCTTTAGTCACGTTACTTAAAAAATAAGTGAAAGGGTATATTGTAATCGTTGCAATGTACGTAACAGCGCAAGGGATGCATCTCCGACCCCATAAAGCAATAATTAAAAACAACCGTAACCGTTAACCGGTATTAACCGATTGAAATTGGTAGCTGCAACCGTAACCGAAATCAAATTTTTTTTCTTATGCTGAAACCCAAAAGCCGAAATTATTCCAACCAAAATAACCGTTAAGAAATCGATTCATGCATAACGGTTTCGGTTTAGTTTGATTTTAACTTCTGACCTAATTTAATTTAAATTTTTAATATCAATAAAAAGATCTGATTTCTTGAAATTTTTAAATATTTGTTTTAAATGTAAATTTGTAAACATACAAAAAACGATAACCTAAATGCGAAAGTAACCGAAATCATAATTGAAACCGATATTCGTTTCGGTTGGATACCCTGATATAAAGTATATAAATTCTTGATCAGAATCAACAGCCGAGTCGATATAGTCAAGTCCGTCTTTAGTCTTTCGCCCATGTTTCTTCTGAATTTTCCTCAATATCGCATGAAAGATATTCATCAATAAATTCTCACTAAAAATAGTAAAAATACAATAATAATTTATGTATATTTTGTAGTTAAAAATGTTAAAGCCTTAAGAACTATACTCTCGCAATCTCGCTGAACTTAAAGATACATTCACAACATGAATAAATATTAATATGCTAAAGTGTATGAATGATATTATGATATTATAAAAAAAATTATTTAATCAATATGATGCTTTCTTTTAAACATACATACATAAAGTTTTAAGAAACAATTTTGAAACCATTCAGTTTAGTCTAAAGATAAGGATTAAATATTGTTAATTAAACTTTTCGTATTTAGATGAAGGGTTTATAAAAAAAAAAAAAAAAACTAACATATATTTATAAGTTTCTTAAATCAATTGAACAGTTGAGATTAGATAAAGAAATTTGAAACTTGTTTCTTGGAGCTAAAACATTTGTTTGTAATTGGTGGAGTTATCAGAAGATGCCCTGGGCAGATTCTTGACCTTCTTTTTATTCAGCTTATAGGGAACTGGGGCAACCAGAGCCGCAGCTGCCCCATTTCGATCGGTTCGAGTAGCGCTCAAATCGTAAGGAGTGCGAACAATTTCGGGAAGATGGGCATAATAGACGACACGTTCGTTCCGAGGCGATACCAGCTGATGGGGCAGCTTCGAGGATGCGTATTTGTTGCTGTAGGAGTCGAGGGCAGGCATTGGCACTGGCTCATCGATATAACCACGTCGGGACTTGATGTAATCCCTGGGCTGTGGCGTATCCAGGTGACGATCGGGATACATTAGATATGGATCGGGATATTGTGGAACTCGGGGACTATAGCTATCGTATGGATCAAAGCGCTGTCGATGCACATACATGTCCTCAAAGTATTGCGGATAGGCACGGTGATACTGCTCATCAAATCTGCGAGATAGTCCCAAATGAATTGATTTTAAAATGTAGTACTGTAAATCCAAACAGTTAAGAGAGTTTTACAATAAAATATTAAGATCTTCCAAAATAAATCGAGTAGTCCATATATTTTCAAATATTAAATAATATATATAGTATTCCCAAAAGTAACAATATAAAAGAAATGGTAGTAAATACAAAAGACACGCGTAAATTTTGACTTGTAAAGTTGCTAGGTTGAAAATCAGACCAGATTCAAAATATCGCAACTTTTCCAAAAGTAAACAGATATTCAAGCTGATTATCCATTTATCATGGTTTGGTCTCTCAAAAGAGTCTGTTAAAAAACTACACTTTAAAATAGATTCTTGGGCGGATAATTTTTTTTTTTTAAACATGTCAATATAAACAATATTTGAACTTGCCAAGACCAAAAGGTGTGACCAAATTTTAACTTTCAGAACTTTGCCAAAGCTGATCAGATTTCCAAGCGAAGTGAGCTCTTAATTCATTTTGCATTCAAGTTACTATAAATTCTATGCTGAAAATAATTTTCTGTCCCAAGATATGGATTTTAAGGGAAAAATCAGTTTAGGAGGCCAAAATTCGAGTGTTTTTTGTGATTTTTTTAATTGATTTTTAACGACTTTTCTAAAAATACGAATAAAATGTAATTTTTTCTTTTTATTTTATATTCTTGGTACTTGCAAAAAGAATATTCACACAAGTTTTCGATAAAACGCGTTTGATAAAAAACACTAATTTTAGGTTTTCATCACAATTCAAATGGATTCAAATTTCAACTAGAACTTACCTATCGTAACGCCTGATATAAGGATCGTAGGACCTTGAAGGGTACATAGCTAGGGATTTGCCTGAATACTGACCGTACCAGGGCATTGACTTGACGTTCATTTCATCCAAAGGGCGACGACTCGATTCTCCGCTTGCCACTCGAATTGAGGACGACCCACTGAGATCACTATCCAAAGGCGATGTCTCGATCGGACGCCTAGCATTATAATAATCATAATCAGCATATCCAGCCGACGGTTTGCCCATGCGACTGATCGCCTTGCCTTGACTAGAATCCACTGGTTCCGTGGACTCCACATCAATAATGCCCTCGACATTCTCTAGCTCGGCATTTCGATTTAGGTGATCATATCCAGGATCAGCATAGGCACAGAGTATCATCAGCAGATGCAGGGAACAGATGACTTTCAATTGCCTTTGTTCCATATTTGCACTTTGCAAGTGGAAATCCAACCGAATGCTCTCGTTGACCACAACAGACTGATCGCAATGATCATATCGATAGATGGGAACATAGAAAACTCTGTCCAACAATGATCCGGCGACATGGTAAGTTTAACTTCAAAGGGGAATTGTTGTTTCCCTTTGATTCTATGTCCATTCTATTGAATCTGTGAATCGCAAGAGTGCACAATTCAAGTGAAGCAGCAAATTGTATACCCTGTAACATTTTTACAACAAGTAGACCCAACGAACTCGGCGACAATTTAAACAATTCTTATGAAATATAGGATATAAGCTTAAAAAAACAATATCTGAATATATATTTACACTCCAGTTGGAAATGAGCACACAAACATTGGACTATATATGCATATTATAAATAAATATAACATGAATAAATGGCAAGTAAGGGTATCTAATATTCGCTAGGTGCGAAAAGTATTTAGGAGTGCCACCTGAAATCGGCAGCATTTGTTGACATTTTACAAAAATGCATTTGGATTTGTATAGAGAAGAACGCAGGGCTTTCACAATGAAAAGAACTTGTCCATGCCACGGTTCGTTGCACGTGCCACCTGTGCCACATGCGATTGAATGATGCACTTTAACATTTGCATATCAAATGAACATACATTAGTCATTTAATAGATGCGTTCAGCTGGAACAAGAAAGTTCAGCCCCAGAAAAACGTCGAAATCACTTTAAAGATCAATATATACATAGACATTATTCGATATGAATAGAACTTTTTTGTTTAAATTAATATTTTTATAATATGCTACGTAAAAGTTTTTGTTTTTCATTTTTTAATTGAAAATTATGAAGTCTTATAAGTTAATAGTAGTTATATAAATTAGTTTCAATAACAAATTAATAATAGTTTATAAATCATTTGTAATGCTGGACAATTTACAACTAAATCTGCATAAATATGTAAATAATAGTTTTTAAAATACGATTATATTTTGTAACTGTGACAGCGATGTTCCAAAGTGTACAGTCTCGGGCAGATTTTTAATTTGCAACAGCCATCTTTGGCATTCTAAACACTTTCGCTGACGATCCTCTCTGGTAACATCCACGCCCAAACCATTTGCTGCCCAAGAATCGAGATTCTCTTGGATCGTTGGCAAGAAGTTTGTTAAAATGATACGTAAGGTATCGCAAGCTCTTGTAAAATGACTGCAATTAAAAATTGATTTAAATTAAATTAGCTTTTTATCATATTTGTAAACTTAAATAACTTACAATTTGTGTTGACTTTGCAAGATCTCATAAATCTCTGGTAAAACAAATAAACAAAAGTCCAAATTCCACGATGAACTGAAATAGTGTATATTTTAAATATTAACAATTTCAAGTTGAAATAAAAATTCAGCTGTTACTTACGGTTTTTCAATAATTGCCCCAAGTAGATCTATAAATATAGATCGTCCAGTACTTTTAGCCAGCCTCAGTGCACCAAGAACATCATGTGAGCTAAAAAAAAATTAATTTGTTGGGGAAAAATGTTAAACGATTTTTTGTTTAACTTTAAAACAGAATTTAAAATGATTTTCATACAATAATACATTTATGCAAAATTAAAATTTACTTTGCTAAGTAAAATCTAAGTAGTTTGATTGATATAAAACTTATTTATATAATATTCGAAATCTATTCCATTTAATGCTCACCGCGTCGAGTTGCGTAAGAGATCGAGACTAGCCTGACGATTGCTCAATTCCTGCAGAACTTGCTCATGGGATCTTGAGAGTATATCGAACTCATAATGATCATCAATGAAATTGCGATTCATATTCTTGCCTGAGGTTGGTATCAAATCGGGACGATAATTCATTGGTTGCTATAAATACATAAAGCAGAACATTAGATGAATCAAATAATTGCTAAAGACATATATTTGAAGAAACTTACATGTGTATGCTTCTCCTGAGTCTTTGTTTGATGCGTTGTACGCATATCTAGAGATGTACGTGATCTCATTGGAGGTTTTGTAATGATCTCAACATTAATATTCTTTTGCTGTGTATTCTCCTTATAGAACTGGCTCTGATTTTGGCCCATCACACGTTTGTTTTTGTTAACCACATTTGAGGATGATGATTTCTTGAGTACCATATTATCATCGAGCTTATGCAATTCCATTGAACTAACCGATGATGCTTGGCCAAGTTTATTATTGCCAAAAATAGCCGTTGATGTCTGTTTGGTATTGCCAATTGCTGTATTTCTTTTGTGCACATTCGTTGTTGTCTTTTTAATCGATTTCGATGAGGCATTGATTGTTGATGCTGCTGGTATTATTGCCTTGTTATAATTGTTGGTTAAATAATTTAAATTCTGATTAACTGGGAAATCTTCGGCCATCTCGTAATTATCATAATTGGTTAGTATCGGGGGATTACTATCATTTGGATTGTACCCAACATCACCCTTCTCAATCGAATATATATCATATAGATCCGATCCAAACGAGCTTGGCCCATTAATATTTAACAAGCGACTGGAACCCATATCCATGCCATAACTACTATAAGTTGTTTCTATATTAAATGGTAGATTGTCTGGCAATCGGGCAAACTTATTATGCTTCAGTGAAGCAGCATCTAGACCTACTCCTCCTCCACCTCCTCCGACTCCCGCATTATATGTGGCCTCCATAGATGATGAACCAATTGTCTGTGGTATGTGCTGCAAGGACGACATTGGTGATGTCTCAATCTGTTCCAATGCCGCCTCATTGACAACCTCCAGACTGAGGTTCGGTGATGACAGGTCTTCATAGGTTTGGCTTTTATTGTCTTCCAGCTCCTCTTCAACTTTGGCCGGCTTTGATCCACCACCCAATGACAATCGAAACTTTTGATTGCCACGCGAGAAACTCTTTCGGTTTGTTGAGTTATGCTTAAAACTTTGTTGAGTGTTGGGCGGATTGTAGAACGGTATCACACGGTCAAGGCTTACTGTATTTATCGATACAGTATTAGTATCATGGCAGCCACAAATCTGCAAAACAATTTCATTATTATTTACTACGAATTTTCGAAGACAGTTCTACTTACAAGCTTGTTTTTAACAACTTTCATGTCGGCCAATGAGGCCCAAGTGCCCTGGATGTGATCCAGTTCACGATCTGGTTCCCAGCCAATCACAGATATTCCCGCAGCGCTTCCCACAAACAGGCACTCGCCGTTTTCACTAAAAGTGTATAAAAAATAAAAACATTACTCAAATTTATGTTTTCAATCAGGTAATAATATTTTTATTTGTTTCGTTCCGATTTGCTGTTTTCAACTTACCTAAATGTAATGCACTTAATTGCTTGCCCATAGAAATGAGTTGTCTGCGACACAAGCTGCTGATGCTCCAAATCATAAATGGACACTGTGCCGTCAACTCGTCCGGCCGCCAGTAAAAACTCAAATGGATGAAACTGAATGCATGTGATGGCCGTAACGGGCGGCTCGGCTATAAATTCCATTATTTGTTTGCTTTTCCGTATATCCCAGATCAATATTGATCCTTCCAAACCAGCGGAAGCAATCCATAGACCATCTGGAGAAAATTTCACAGAATTCACATGCGATATGTGTCCTTTGCAAACTTTAATGCATTTATTTTCATTTTGTACGTCCCAGAGTCTAAAATTAATAATAAAAATGGTTTTTATTATACTAACATTTGCATTTGTAATAAATAAAAAAAAATTAATCCGAAATAAATTTGAATTTACATTTTAATAAATAATCGATTTACTCTTTCGATATACGTTTCGATAAATTCAGTGGCAGCACTGTCGATTGCAACTGAGCTGCCAACCTTGTAATGTCGAATGGATCTGGCAGCATTTTGATTGTTGTCAACCCTGCGGTCATAATCCAATTTTTGTTTGCATTGTTTTTACATTCGCTTATCAACAATATTACTAGTGAGTGCACTTTGTACCGGCAATGCAAAGATAATCGTCTCGAGTCCAAGAAGGAAAACTTGTTGCAAAGGTAATTTAAAACGTACAGGAGGTGTAAGTTGTATGCAATATTCTCGACTGGTAGAAAAAACGAAAAACAAATAATTGTTGCTTGGTCTGTGGGTTTGGGTTTGTGTGTGTGTGTTTATTTGTACACATTTACATACATACATATGCATTTATGGTGAAGTTTAATTGTTTTTTTTTTTCGATTTTTGAACCCATTGGACTTGGACCAAAAATTCAACTAATTTATAATGGAAATACTCTAGGCTGGTTGGGTTTATTATCGCAAAGCAGATTGTGCAAACATTTTTATATGAATTAATCTACTGATATCAATATATGTATATGTGTATATACACACCTTTTCCTTTTCAACACACACACAGGTGCCTGCTCACAACACAATTGGCCGTTGAGTGAACCGGATTAAATAGCACGGTACAAGTCTATCTAAAATAAAACATGTCTTCGAAATTGCGTTTTGATGGTCGTGTCGCCGTTGTGACCGGCGCTGGAGCTGGACTTGGACGGGAATACGCATTGCTGTTGGGCTCTCGTGGCGCCAAGGTTGTGGTCAATGATTTGGGTGGCAGCCATGTTGGCGAAGGCGCCTCTCAGCGTGCCGCCGACGTTGTGGTCGAGGAGATACGCAAAAATGGTGGCGATGCTGTTGCCGACTACAATTCGGTTATTGATGGTGCAAAGGTCATCGATACGGCCATCAAGGCATTTGGACGTGTGGATATACTGATTAACAACGCTGGCATCTTGAGGGATCGCAGCATTATCAAGACAACAGATCAGGACTGGAATCTAGTTCACGATGTGCATCTGAAGGGCAGTTTCAAATGCACACAGGCCGCATTTACACACATGAAGAAACAGAATTTTGGCCGCATCATCATGACCTCATCCAACTCGGGCGTCTATGGCAATTTCGGGCAGGCCAATTACTCGGCGGCCAAAATGGGACTCGTTGGACTGGCCAATACAGTTGCCATTGAGGGCCAAAAGAATAACATTCACTGCAATGTCATCATTCCAACAGCCGCCAGCCGCATGACCGAAGGCATCTTGCCCGATATACTCTTCAACGAGCTGAAGCCAAATCTTATTGCACCCGTCGTTGTCTACTTGTGCCACGAATCCTGCACGGACAACGGTAAGTTGATGGGGCTCTTGATATAATTATATTAATCTATCTAATTTAAATACATATGTATCTGTACATTAGGGTAAGTCAATTTGTATGGACCAAAAAAACGCACCTTGCGGGTATCAAAATCGTAATCTACTGTGAATTCTAAGAAGATTTGCTCAAGAAACCATAGGTCTAAAATCATTTTCGAGCTTCCGATTTTCAACAAGAAATGATAATTTTTCGATTTTGACTTTAGACCCATGGTTTCTTGGGCAAATCTTCTTAGAATTCATCGTAGATTACGACTTTGATACCCGCATTGGGCCGAAAAAAATTGACCCACCCTAATGTACATATTAGAGGTCTGCACGGCTGCATTCAAACTTGAGCGGCTCGTGTGTTTAACTCAGTTGCCCGAGTGGAATAAATTCAAAGATCCGGTTCTCATCGATTGAGTACTAATTTTTGACATTAATTTGAGTACTCATATGAATGGCATCGAGTGAACGAGAAACGAATGAAATGAATGAAGCAAAGACTTTCAGAGTACTCAGAATACAACTTATTTTTTTTTTAATAACTTATATGTTACAGATCACATTTTTCGTCGCAAAATTGGATATCACAAACTTTAGGGCATAGACACGTTTTTTCGTGACTTGATTTTTACTTTAAATTTTCCCCCTCACTCGTTTTTTTTCAATTATTTCGTCACTCAATAAAGTGTGCCTTTTTTGAATGTTAAGTTTTCGGTTTCAATTCATTTATTCAATTCATTGAAAGACGCAGCCGAACTCTTTCAATTCACAGTTGGGCATGAATGTCTCATTCGACGTTTTGAATGCAGTCATGCAAACCTTTAGACCTTTATCGGATAATTGTCTTTTGAGCGATAACATTTCAGTTAAAATATGAAGATAATATTTTATCGAATTAACAGGTGCGTACATTGAAAGCGCCGCCGGCTGGGCAACCAAGGTGCATACGGTGCGTGGCAAGGGAGCCGTGCTGCGTCCATCTCTGGAGGATTCCGTTACATTGGAGTATGTGCAGAATGCCTGGAATCAGGTGACGGACATGTCACAGGCCAGACATTGGAATTCGAATGCCGAGGCATCTGCTTCATTGATGGAGGTGCTCGAGAAGCTCAAGTCTGGCGATACGGATGCCATCGAGGATAGCTTCTCATTTGGCAACAAGGAATTGATTCTTTATGCTTTGGGCATTGGTGCCTCCACCAAGAACAGCAATGATTCACGCTTTTTATATGAGAACGATGCGGACTTTTCGGCAATTCCATCGTTCTTTGTGTTGCCCGGACTTATGCTCACCATGTCCAGCTCATTAGTCAGCAGTGCATTGCCCAATAGTCAAGCGGATCTGTCAAACATTTTACATGGCGAGCAGTATTTGGAAATCTTGGATGATCTGCCATCCGGTGGAGAATTGCTGACCAGAGGCAAAGTATTCGATGTCATGGACAAAGGATCCGGTGCCGTCGTTGTCACCAATTGCATCTCATACGATGAGGGTGGCCGTCAACTGGTTAAGAATCAGAGCGCCATCTTTGTCGTTGGCGCTGGTAAATTCGGTGGCAAGAAGGAGCCAATTGCTGGCGTTGTGCCACTTGTGCCATCTCCCAGTCGTGCACCAGATGCATCAATTCAGTACAAGACAAGCGATGATCAAGCCGCTCTCTATCGCCTGTCTGGCGATCTGAATCCATTGCATATCGATCCCAATTTTGCCCGACTCTCTGGCTTTAAGACACCCATTCTGCATGGACTCTGTTCCCTGGGATTCTCGGTGAGAGCCGTGTTGAGCCAATATGCCAACAACGACAGTTCGCTCTTCAAGGCTGTTAAAGTGCGTTTCTCCGGCCCCGTTTTGCCGGGACAAACCCTCAAGATTGACATGTGGCAGCAGGCAGGCAGCAAACGCATCCTGTTCCGCACCACAGTCGTTGAGACCGGCAAGGAGGTCATCTCCGGTGCCTATGTTGACTTCAAAGAGTCTAAGGCCAAATTGTAATTGACAAACTTTGCACTCAGAGAATGTTAAATATGTGCAATTATAACATATACAATATATATATATATGTATATACATATATATATATATATATATATATATATACATATATATATATATATATCCACATGAAAACTTAACCAGTGGGTGGTGGATAATAAATATGCAATACTGTTATAAAATACATCATAAATATGTTGAGATTTTGTTTGGTCATTTGTGTCTTTTTAGAATAAATGATTATTTTCTTAAAATCGCTTGTTTTGCATTTTTAATTTTGGTTCATGTATTTCTGATCAGCATAGAGTCGGAACGGGAGCTACCAATGATAGGTACGATAATATATATTCCATAGTCTTTAGTTTTGGGAAGTATTTAACATAAGCAAGCCCGACTCTGTGCGGAACATATTACCATGATTAAAAAAAAACAATTACCGGGCATCTCAAAGTCGAGCAAAAGGTTAAACAACCCAACCGTTAATTTGATGATAAAATTACTGCGGTCGGCTGTCCGCGCTAGTGACGAAAACAGTACGAAGGGTGCGAAAGACAAATAGCTACATATATGATCTATATATCGTTGAAAAAGTATTTTGAAGGGCTCTTAGGCATACCATAAAAAATTCTATTAAGAACACAGGAAAGATAAGTAATATTTATTAGGTATGAAGAATTCAGCGCAATGTGCCGAGTGTCAAAAATTTTAATTTTAAATAATTTATATGTAAAACTTAATATTATTCGTCACAAAGTTGGATATCAGAAATTTTTGGTGCATGAAAATGTTTTCGTCACTACACTTTTACCTCGTAAAGAGGTTTTTTTTTGTAAGTAGAAAAGTTCCCCTACAATCTCAGATCAACTTCTAATCTGGGCCAACAGAGTGACTCAGATGTTTATTTGATATTTAAGAGTATTTACAAAATGCAATACGAAAAGATGACTTGACGCTTACCATTTTGGTCACGTATGCATGAGAGAGAGACAGCAGTAGTGCTGCCATCTCTTTCGAAACTGAGTGAAATGATCTACTCATGAATTCTACTGTATTTGTGAGTTATCTTAAAATAATTGTTCGCTATTATGATATTAAGTATAAATGCAAGGCAGCACATCTGTCAACAGGCATCAAGTTCGATTTATTGATAAATCAGGTAACTAAGGACAGATTCGTCAGATGACTAATATTCATGGTGTTTAGTGTTGCCACTTAAAATGTTTAGACACGTAATCCCCCTTTGATAGCTTCAAATTACGATATCAATATCAACAGAACTTCCCCAGTATATATATTAAATAAAATGAAAATAAAAGCTTTAAACTTACCTGACAGTTGTGTCATTACTCCCAGATACCACATACTCTCCAGAAGGATTAAAATCCAAGGTTCTGACACTTTTCATGTGTCCATTCAATGTTGAATAGATCCTTTGGGCATTCAGATCCCATCGACGAATGATTCCAATATCATCAGCTGAATATACAAAATTATCCTTATACGCAAAGCGAACACATTCAATTGAACGATTGTGACCCGTTAGAGACTGTAAATAATGAATGTTTTAAATTAGTAAGTTTGGCAGAAGCAAAATAAATTATTCGGGTCAGTTCCGAATTCCGAAAACGAGTCGAATTGCCACAAAATGAGTTGATTGCTCTTCCGAATTCCGAAAATCGACTATAATTATCGTTTTCAAAACGTGCGTTGTTGAGTCACCGGATTTAAAAGCAAATGCCATGAAAAGCATTAAAATAAATACACAAAATTATAAACTGAAAATTATACAGGCCTGTTCTGAATTCCGAACGTTTTCAAAAAGTAAAAACGAAACGAAAACGAACGTTTTACTATTTGCTGTTCTGAACTCCGAACGAAATTAACTTGTTTTTACTTTTCGAACTCGGTTTCGAAAACGTTTCGATAGCAGTAAGTCATCGACCGTATCAGCTGTCATGAAAAGAAAAAAATTACTCAAATAGAAACAAGCTAAGTTAATTTTTCAAAATGCCATCAGATATGGATATTGGTTGCTTGCAGGCCAAGCTGATTGACCTGTGAATGTGATCATTCATATTGACACGAAGCAAACGATCTAATTATGGAGAACCAGAGCTGTCGTCAATTCAAAAATAAAAGCATTCAAGCTTCAATTTGTTTCTCAAATACGATTGGATTTATTAAAATTCTTTTTGAAAATTTATTTAAAATATTTCAGGTTGAATATAGCAGATAGAAGGTAAATTAGACTAAAAAATTTTTGCCCAATGGTGTTATTCAATTGAAGCAACTCTAGCAGCTTTCGATTGCAAGAGTTGGTATCGATAACAAAAATGAAAGTGGAATTCAGAACAACTGGTTTAGTCATTGATGCTCGGTTTTGTTTTTCATGCAATATTTTATAGGTGCTTACAAAAATAATCTTTAAAAATATAATTTAACCATTTAAAGTTAAAGTTGTAATGTTAAATGTTTCTAAAAATGTTCAACATTATTATAATTTAGTTTAAGATTTAAGATATTTATTTTAATGCTTTCATTGGCATTTACATTTAAAACCGGTGACTCTAAAGCACACATTTTGAAAACGACAATTATTGTCGATTTGCGGAATTCAGAACAGCAATCAACTCGTTTTGTGGCAAATCGACTCGTTTTCGGAATTGAGAACAGGGGTGATAATAATGTTGAACATTTTTAGAATTGATTTTTTATTTTATTTTATTTTATTTTAAAAGAATTTTTTTATAAGCACCTATAAAATATTGCATGAAAAACAAAACCGAGCTGTTCTCGCATTCGAAAGCTGCTAGTGAATAACAAAATTCAAACAAGGAAGTTTTAGTGCAATTTAGCTGCCATATGCAACCTGAAATATTTAACAGTAATTTTCGAAACGTTTTCGAAAATGAGTTCGAAAAGTAAAAACAACTTAATTTCGGTCGGAATTGGGAACAGAAAATAGAAAAACGTTCGTTTCGATTTGTTTTTACTTTTCAAATCGTTCGGAATTCGGAACAGGTTTGATTATCTTTCCAACCAAGTCTTTTTATTTTGTAAGGTTTGGTTTATTATCTGGTTTGCAGCCTTTATAATTATAATGATAACACTATACGAACCATAAAGCATTCATCTTGGCCAATTGCCCAGAGATTGACGTTGCGATCTTCACCGCCAGTGACCAGAACTCGCCCTGTCTCCCCCAGATCGAGGCTCGTCACTTTATCATCATGGGCCTTAATGTCATCTGTGGATTATGGAAATAGATACATATTTAGCAAGTTTGATTATCTAACTATGGCAGTCGTCGTTAATGCTATTGTGACCTCATCTTAGCATAACTCCAATACACATACATATGAACATAGATGCATAGTATAAGCATCCAAACTCCTTACAAGGGCTGCGCAGCCCACAAGCATCTCTGTGCAAGCCTCATCCGAATACACACACACACACATGGGCTAAACATACCCCACGCACACACTTAAAGAACAACATTCGTACGATACGTTTGTATGTGCATATGTATTGTATGCAGTAGTCTAATAAGTGTGTATGAGAACCACTTTCATACTTGGAGGCACAATTCTATTTTACTTACAGATCTTTGCTATAAGATTCCTTGGCAGCGCCATTTCCATGCGAATCAATGTTATGCTTCTATGTTTATGTTGACAGCGTTCTTGTTAACTCTATGTGCCAAAATTGTAAGTATTTTATTTTATTTTGTCGCAGGTGTGATAATTTTTGGGTTTGGTTTGAGTTAAGTCGGATCAGCTGTCCGCTGTCTCTTTTTGTTAAATGTCTAATACTACTTCTGGTACAAATACAAAAAATTATAAACGATGTTTTAACAAACGCAACAACACCGATTTACATGGTTAATACAGTGATATTATTATACAACTAACTGTCCATTAAATAACGATAAATCAGACAATTATTTTTGTAGACAAAACAAATGCACATTATATATTAGTAATTTTGAAATGTGTGGCAGCCTTGGCTCATTAAAAAAAAGTCACCGATATTTTAGAAACGTGTGGCAGCCTTGGTTTACAGAAAAATTACAAAAGTGGCACTACAGTTTTGAAATATGTGGCAACATCTGTGGCTCCCAAAAAAAATTACATAGGTCTCAAGAAAAGTATCTTGGCGACAACGCTAAATTTAAAGCTAAAGACTAAAAATTTGCAAGAGTTTTTTTTTTAAATTTTGTCTAGTTTCACATTTTTAATTTTTTCAATTGCCAACTATCTTACAAGGTGTGACAAGCACCACACTAAGCTCTCACATTTAATCAATTTAAATATTTTAATTTTCCTGGTTTTATATATATACCGTTGCCACCTAATTCCATATTTATTGAAAAAATACCTAAGCTGCCAGACAAATAAAAGTCTTTAAATATATGGTCACTTGTTATCGAAACATCAAAATTGATGACAACTCTATCGCCATCAGGCATTCGTCCAAAAAAGCATCATCATTGCGATACGAAAATTTGCCGACTGCATTATTTCAAAAGGCTCTGAATAACAACTATTTTGTTTTACAAAAATATATTACAAATTAGCTAAAGATGTCTTCACGTTACGATCGTGCTGTTACTATTTTCTCACCAGACGGCCATTTACTTCAAGTGGAATATGCCCAAGAAGCGGTTCGCAAAGGTTCAACAGCGGTAAGAGTCTCATTATTGTTGTTGTTGTTGTGTGTGTGTGTGCATTTCAAAATTTAATTGTGTACATCTATTTATTTTTAAGGTTGGCGTCCGTGGCGGTAACTGCGTCGTCCTGGGCGTTGAGAAAAAGTCGGTCGTCAAATTGCAGGAAGACCGCACAGTTCGCAAGATTTGCGTTCTCGACCATCACGTTGTAATGGCCTTTGCGGGCCTCACTGCAGATGCGCGCATTCTCATTAACCGCGCTCAGGTTGAGTGCCAGAGTCATCGCCTCAATGTTGAGGATCCAGTGACCCTCGAGTACATCACCAGGTAAAGTCAAAATTAATGCAGTCGAGAGATCCCGACTTAAGATACCCTATACTTAATATGTAGAAATTACAACAGAAAAACAAAGTACAATCGACTAAATTAGCTAAAGTCGAGAATATTTTTGGTATTTTCCAGCTTAGGATTGGAATCAGTTCTGTCAAACTATATCTTTGAATCGTGACTGAAAATGGAAATTGTCCTGTTCAATAAACACTTAATTTCTCAATGTTTATCGAGTTAATCATAGACTTGAAATTTAACGGGCTTGTACCCGGATTAATTTTAATACGATATTTTTGGTCCCTGTATCCCATTCACATCCAAGCAATTATTAAACGAAATTTCTGTTTCTTGCAGATACATCGCGCAACTGAAACAAAAGTACACCCAGAGCAATGGACGTCGTCCATTTGGCATTTCGTGCCTCATTGGTGGCTTTGACGCTGATGGTTCTCCTCATCTATTCCAAACGGAACCATCTGGCATATTCTATGAATACAAAGCTAATGCTACCGGACGTTCAGCCAAAACAGTGCGTGAATTCTTTGAGAAAACATACAAGGAGGAGGAGGTTGCCACTGAACATGGCGCCGTCAAATTGGCAATTCGAGCTCTTCTTGAGGTGGCCCAATCTGGTCAAAATAACTTGGAAGTGGCAATTATGGAAAATGGCAAGCCCTTGAAAATGCTGGATCGCAATGTTATTTTGGACTATGTTAACATCATTGAAAAGGAGAAGGAAGAGGAACTTGAAAAGAAAAAACAGAAAAAGTAATACCAAATAAGAACTTTTTGCTAGGCTCTTTAACATCTTTTCGGCGTACCCGAGGTATCTTTTTGATTTCATATTTTTGTAAAATTTGAAATACTGTCAAATGAAAAATCTATAAGGATATGTATAAAATACATGGTGGAAAATACACATGATAAAAGTATACGTTTATTGGGTCGGGTCAATAATTTAAGAAAATGGTTCAGAAAATTAGCCTAGCATTTTTAATTATGAATTTACTTTTTTTAAGTTTTTATTATCAAATTTCCAACATTACTAGTGCAAAAAATGTCTAAAAAATCTAATATCTGATCTAAAAGTTTCTATGAGTTTGGTCAGTTCGGCACATCACTGGGAATGAAGTTATTTAAAACAAATCAAAACTACAAAGTTCTTGCCAAAGTTAATGCAAATTTTTAAAATTCTTACTTAAAAATTAGAGAAAATACCAAAAGAAAAAAACACTAAAAAATACCAAACACTGATTATAGTCCCTTTTCTGTAAGCCAAGGGCTGCCATACGTTTCAAACTAATGGGTAACCTTTTTTCTGCAAACCAAGGCTGCCACATTATTCAAAACTACTAATATAATGTGCAAGTGTTGTGGCCCGCAGTCGGAAGTTGTATGTCCAAAGCGAGAGAGCTGAACAAGAATATTGGAAGAAAATCAAAACATAATACAATTTGTAAAAAGCGAATAACGAGAGCGAGTATATTAACATTATTCAGCTGTTATACGTGAAAAACGTCTGGATTCGTTTTGCTATTCAATTCATTCCTTTGCCTGTCATTCCCAAAGCGAGCAACACCATCAAAAAGAGGACTAAAATCAATAATTTAGTTTTGTGGTTTTCGCGGCTTTTTGTGTTATTCTTTAAAAAACAATCAATACCCGAAGGTAACGTGTGTACTCGTAGTAAAATAACAAAATCACCTCAGTGTGCGTTTGCATTCGTTGACGCTTGACATATTGGTACACATTTTATTTATTTATTTCATTATTATTTTTATTTGTTTTTTTTTTGTGTTAATGCATGCAAATATGCAAATTGCGTACATTCACATTTTGCAAACAAAAAGAACAATTAAAAAAAATTAAAAGATAAGGCTAGCATCCATTAAAACAAGCACTAAAAATGTTGTTAAGACCACGTACCTACCAAGTATACAGTATGTCAAGTAATTGTTTTGATAAGGAACAAAAATTTCACTAAAATATTTTTCATTAAAAAAAATAAAATCAGTTAAACCAATTGAGTCTCATTACATATATTTGTACTTGTTCTGAGAAACCCGTAAACAGCTATAATAAAAATCAAGAGAGAATTGAAAAAGCCAAGAAAAGTTAAAGTTTTGCAAAATAAAATGTGTCATTGTGAAAACAATTGTTTGTCGTACTGTATATATAATAATATGAAATGTACTCGCATACATATATACATGCATATGGGCATTGAAAATGTACATATGTACATACATACAGATCCGTTGAAACGTACATACGTTTGTACATACACATGCACACATACATATGTATGTACATGCACGCATCAACTTTAAAGTTTGTGTATATTTGTGTTTCCTTACTGAAGTAAAATCCAACAGATACAACAAAATGTCTAGCTATTATTTATACTGCATAAATACCAGAATATACATATAATGTATGTTGAATATTATTGGTGTTTAATGTGTCCTTATTCTTAATGCTTTCCTTTACATCTCACATAGATAGATGTGTATGTATGTATATATATAACAGACATTCTAATCTTATCTAGGGCGCAAGTAGTACGCCACCTTTGAAAAGGTCTGTCGCCTTATCTACTTATCTGCATATAACATTCTCAATACCAGCACACAGTATGTCAAGTAACTCTTTTGACTAACAACAAGGAACTTTTTTTTTTTTGTTCAAACAGTTACTTGACAGACCGTATGCTTATTTTGACTTGTTTTGAAAAATTGTTGTTTATTTTGTTTTTTAACTTGTTGCTTACTATAATAAAATAGGATATAGTTTTTTGTTTTCAAAATTTATGTATTTAAAATCCTTTGCACATTTTTCTGATTTTTTCCTGCGCCTATTTGCCGTCTATCTTTCTCTTTCATCGAAATTCGAAAATAACATTCCAATTAGAATTGTGTTGTTTCTTATCGTCATAATCCATGCATCCATAAGATACTCGGCCTGCCGATGTTGTGACTTTGCTTTTTTAAAAATCTTATTTCTGTTCTTTTTTTTTTATCATGTAAATATGTACAAATATGTTAATATATATATATATGTTTCTTTGTTGTATGTGTATGTATGTGTTGACCCGACCTGACACTTTCGTATTTCACATTGTAATACAAATAGAATGGGCACAGAAACCAAGAGCAACAGTTACACAGGACAGATTTCAACAAGTGGCGGCAACCCTAAAGTGATGAAAGATTCTTTATCTTTAGTTCGTCAAACGGTTAAACAGCAATCGAACCAGATCAATTTGACTTTGAATTCGAATCTGAATTCGAACTCGAACTCGACTTGTGATACACGACCAACAACAAAGCAGCAGGAGGACAATACAACAACAACAACAACAAAAACTACAGCTAAAGATTCGATTGTACCATTTGTTCCAATATTTGTTGAAGAAGCTGATGTTATTCAAGGTGCTAAGGATTTATTGAAAGTAATTCGACCGAATTGGGACCTCAATCACGTTGATTTTAAGGTAAAGTAATTTCATTCAAATTTTTCTAATTAATTGCCAAAATTCAAAACAATGAAAACCCATAAAAACTACAACAACCAAAAATACGATCAATGTCATTTTCTACTTTTGCAAGATTAATCCATATCCGATCCAATGAGAGTATGTCTTGCTAGAGATGTGCGAACATGGTAAATTCAAGCTCCTCTTGCTCTATCTCTCTCTCTCTCTCTCTCTGTCTAACCGTCTCTGTCTTCGTCACTATCTCTTTGGGCTTTCATAGTATTTGCTACTAATTGTATCTCATTTTTCAAAAAGAACAAAAAATAGAAAACAAAACTATAAATGTGTATGTATATCCATCCAATTATTAATATTACCTAAACGTGCATAACTATAATTTATGTATTTAAAGGTATGCCTGATGCACATCACGTGGCTCCCCAGTTACAACAACTTAGTTATTTCTAGTAATTACTCGCTTAATCTTGACTCAGCAACAACAGTCGACTATACGTTCATATATATGTACATAGGTACTACCAGCCCGTACCATTCAATACAACTCAACACTCAATACATACAATAATAACTATATACACTCATTGTGCTGTGTTACCAATGCATTGTTTTTGGGATAGAACTAAAGTCATGATCATACAAATAATAAACAACCAGGGTCGTTTGTATAACCTTAAAAACAGCGTTGCAATTTTAGCCTTTTTGTAGCTAGAAAATATAGTAAGACAAAATGTTATTGATTCGATAAGATTTAAAATATTTTTTTTTTTTTTTCATTTCATTTTCAAACACTCAGTCTAAATTATCACTAAAAGTAAAAACTGAAAACCGGAACAAGCGTGAATAATTCTTTACGGAAAATGTATTATTAGAGAAGAGTAAAAAATATATTAATCAGAAAAGGTTGTGCTACGTTTAAGGAATATACGAGTACTACTAAAATACTATTTTAGTATGAATATTAAAATCTTTAGTTTCATAATTCTAAAAGTATAATCTATAAGTATAAACTTAAAAACAGTATAATTTTTCAAAATATAATTTAAATATTAATTCTGAATCCAAAAATATTACGATCCTGTTGATGCTATTGACGAAATAGCAGCAAAATTATCATTTTGGCATTTTAAGCTACAAGACTCCAATGAAAATATAGCTTTTTAACCCTTGAAAACGCTGGCAGCACTGATTATTATAAATAGTAGCAAATATTAAGTGGTATTTGAGTTGCAAATAAAGCAACATTGTTGTGATTTTGAAGGCGTGTTTAACTACCTTGAAAATTGTGAGATATTTATGTATATATTGTATATTAGTTGTTTATAAATCAAATTAACTTGATTTCGCGTTGGGCAAAAATAATAGGGGCGAGAATTGGGGTAAACAAAAGAAATAAAGAGAAATAAAGAAATAAATAAAACTGATTCGATTAAATATTACTTAAAGGGTGCTAAAACCAGCTGTACCTATTTGTACATTCATTTATAAGATTATCTACATATATACATATATATACATCTGTGCATATGTTATGTTATGTACAGGAATTACTTCGTTGTATATATGTATGTATGTACCATATATATAACTTGTTTTGATAATGATGTTCACGATGTCACGTCGATAACACATACTTATGTACATACACACATACATACATATGTATGTTTGTAGTTCTCTCTTAACGTTTGTCGACTTTAAATCACAAGAATTTCGTTTGATTATGCCGTATATTTTTGCGGCTTATCAAAAATTGTTATCTCTGGACCCCCTTTAAAGCACATGGTGCGAATATACATGTATATATATGTATAAATATATGTATTTAATCAACTTAAGCATAGTTTAATGAGCACATGTGCTTTCCTATCATTCGGGGATTTTCTGTTCACTGTTGTTTGCGATTTAGCTTGTTGCAAATGTCAAAAAGTTTATCGCCCTTAATTACTAACAAACATCTATATATACATACATACATATACATATATTACATGCATATATAATTTGTATATACAGTTTTATCAGATAATTGTTTTGACTAGACAGCAAAATAAATTTACATATTCTATTTTGCAAATAAAAATTCTTGTTTTTTTGCTATTTTAATTTATGTGCTTTTAATCGTATTTAGCTTTATTTTTTTTAGAAAAAGTTAAAAAAAAAACATTATTTATTAAATTGAATTTACCCATTTTTAAAAACAAATTTTATCTTTTCTTCTTATAACTGCTTGATTTTCTTAAAACAAATTAATTGAATAATAACCATTGGGTTTTAAATTAAAAAAAAGTTGACTAACTAACTATAAAAAGGTATATGCATAACTAATACAGTAATTCAAACAATTTTTTTAAGTAAATTAAAAATTCACATTGTTTATGTTGCACAAAAAATTAGTAGTTTTAGTTGCTTAAATATATAATGATGTAATTCTCAAAGTTTTTGTCAAAACAATTACTTGACTGACTGTATGTATGTGTATTGGAGTGCCACTTGTCGTATATTGGTGTATTATCAATTAAAGATAAAAAACTTGTAGATGCCAATTTATGCACCGTTTCTCGACTGTTAAAAAGTAATCATTATAGATAAATTATTAACTAAGTATTTATGATTTTGTCAGATACTAAACTTGAACTTTTTCTTTTTCTCTCTCCCTCGATAACGCTTGATAACTCTAGAAATTTACGGATGGCATAACAAATAAGCTGGTTGGCTGTTTTCACAATAGTTCCAAATTGGGCAATGATAACGACGAGTCCTATCATCATCTATCAATTAACAATGCCCAGAAACGAATATTGCCGGTACAATCGGAGGATCCGGTTATATTACCAGATGAATTTACAACCACAACCACAGCACCAGCAACACCAACAAATGAACATGAAAATGAAACGAATCATTCACATATACAATACTCCGATAACGTAGTCCTTGTACGTGTCTATGGTAATAAAACGGACCTATTGATCGATCGGAAAGCTGAAACGCAAAATTTTCAATTACTGCATACATACGGCTTGGCGCCATCGCTCTATGCAACATTCAAGAATGGCCTCGTTTACGAATACGTACCTGGTAGCACCCTAAATATTGAGAGTGTACTATCTCCAGAGATTTGGCCATTGGTTGCACGTCGGATGGCCCAAATGCATCGTGTGGTTCGAAAATCATCGAATGAGCCACCATTGCCAATGATTTGGAAAAAGACGCAAAGCTTTTTTGATTTAGTACCTGAACGATTTAGTGATGCTGATAAACACAAAAGGTAACAATCAACAAACAAACAAACAAACAACAATAAACAACAAACAACAATCCAATCCAAATAGTATATACTATGTACTTATATATGTTTGCATTTGATTTGCAGAGTGAAAGGAACATTTTTACCTATTGGCCGTCTGCGTGATGAGTTTAACAACTTGTACAAATACTTGGAGGCATTAGAGAGTCCAATTGTATTCTCACACAATGATCTGCTATTGGGAAATGTGGTATACACGGCCAGCATGAATACGGTTAATTTCATTGATTATGAATATGCTGATTATAATTTTCAAGCCTTTGATATTGGTAATCATTTTGCGGAAATGTGCGGAGTCGATGAGGTCGACTATACACGATATCCGAAACGTGAATTTCAATTGAAATGGCTGCGTGTTTACCTTGAGCATTATCTGCAGCGGACCAACATCCAGAATGAGGAGGTCGAACATCTATTTGTCCAAGTGAATCAATTCGCATTGGCCGCCCACATCTTCTGGACTGTTTGGTCTCTATTACAAGCTGAGCATTCCACTATTGACTTTGATTACGTTGGGTAAATATAAATTACAAATTAATAATCATTTTCAATAATAATAATAATTATCAAACTAATTCATTAACTTCGTTTTTTTTTTATTTTGTTTTTTCTAGCTATGCATTTCTTCGTTACAATGAATATTTGGCTCGCAAGGAGGAATTTTTATCATTGACTGCATCAAAGAACAATAAATGATTTTATCCCAGATATTCAAGATACACAATTCTGTGACCCAGTGATGTACTTATTATATATGTATATATACATATATGTTTAGACTATGGCTGGTTGTTAAGATATTATGTACATGTACAATTTACATAGTGTGCATATATACATTTATATATAGATATGTTCTATATATGTATATACATATGTTTTGCACATACATATGTATTGTGTTCACAAAAATCCACCTCCTCAAATTTAATCAGTGCCGTATCACAATATCAGCCATAGTATATCCATATATATATATTATGAATTTGTATATGTTCTTTAATTTGTATATTGATATTTGGTAGTCATTAATAAATAAACATAAATATTTAGTTTTCATATCGATGCATTAAATGCTTAACATCTGACTTATTCCAAGTAGGGAAACTCGAATAAAACAGTTAACAACTTAATGGATATTTTTGTAGAACGTTTCGTATATCGATGTGTCTGTCTTGTCTGCTCTTTTGCACGGCTTGAAATCAAAAGAGAAGGCAACATATACAGTCACTCTATAAAGTTTGTAAGCACCCTAACTTTGTATACGTAAAATTTTTGTATAACACAAAAGTTTTGATGCAGTTTTCTTAAATTAATCCTATATTCACTTAAATTCTTTTTGAATGATACAAAAATTTCTTTAACCAATTAAATACCCATTGAAAATTTGAAATTATTGGTAAATCTGTTTTTCAAATCTTTTCCTCGGTCTCAAATAAAAAGTGATTTGATGACTGCAGAAAAAATTTTCAAAAATCTCTTCACTATTATTTTTTATGATAGTTTGAAAATTGCTAAAAACTACTATTTTTCCCCTTTTTCCTCCTTGTCATACAAAAAGTAGCAGTTTAGCACTATTCAAAATATTATAAAACAAAAGGTTTTTTGAAATTTTTTTTTTCAAAATCGAGGATAAAAGTTTAAAAGTAGACTTTTACAAAAATTTAAAATTTTCAATTGATACTTAATGGGTCAAAGATTAATTTACGAAACCTGCATCAACACTTTTTTGTTATACAAAAATTTGACAAATTTAGAGTGATACAAACATTATTGAGTGACTATAGTATCAACCGAACTGGGAATTAAATGCTTAACATTGTGTAATTCCTCTCATTTCCACCAAATAATACATAATTGAGTTTGTAGTCTTTATTGATTTACTAGAGAATCTTAAAAAAACAAAAAAACATTAAACAGGCGGACAGAAACTAAGTATATTTACAGTTTATATGCTTCCATTAATCAATATATGTAATTATATATACATTTATGAATACTATAAGCATTTTGTGTTTTACAAACTGTTTTTTTTTTTTTTTCACAACAACGAATTTATTCAATTTATACAAAGTTATTCTCGTATAATTTAATGTACTTCCTACACGTTTTTTAATATTATACGGTTGTTCGATTTCCGTCTCCGCCAAGTTTTTGAACAATCTGTAATTAAAAATAAAATTTATTTACAAACAGAAAAAATTTTTGCTATGCAGTGCTTAAAAATGTAAAAGAAAAATAAAATTCCATTTTGAAACACACAATTGATTAATTTTTGCAATAAAATAATTATAAATTAAAATATTTTAGTCGAAATTAATTCTGAAGATAAATACGCATTTAATTTTCGACAAAATAACAAAAATACATACGAATATTTCAAAAATCGAGCTTCAAAATTTAAAAAAATACTATAAAAACATTTTTTAAAAAACACTTAAATCTGACTATCGACCCTTTTCTTCGGTGACAAGGCTGCCACGTTTAAAGACTATCGCTGTATTTTTCAGTGCAACAAGGTTGCCACACGTGTCAAACTTTTTCTGAACGATCCGATACAACCCTGAATAAAATACAACTCTACTGTCAGCTGTCATTCTACCTACCTACTAAACGGTAACGAGAGCAGAGAAGCAAGCTACTTTCGTAAATTTACGATTTATTATTAATAATGGCGAGCTACATTGCTAGGAAGGGCCCTATGGTATTCTGTAAGTATAAGATTAATCCATGCAAACAATACATAACAATTGAAAAAAGCGCAACCTTTAATGGTGCGTGCCAAAATGATTACGTAAATATGTAACATAAATTCTGACAACTTCTCACACCATTCCGATTCCAGCCAGCCTCGGCAAATGGGCCTACAATATGTCGGGATTCAACCAATACGGTAAGAAGTACGGATATTAATGCAAATATTACAAGTAATTCTGTTGATTCCGTGTGTATGAATAGGTCTGCACCGTGATGATTGCCTCTACGAGAACGAGGATGTGACGGAAGCCGTCCGCCGTCTTCCCCGAAAATTGTACGACGAGCGCAATTATCGCATTATGCGTGCATTGCATTTGTCCATGACCAAGACGATTTTGCCAAAGGAACAGTGGACAAAGTATGAGGATGATGTTAAGTACTTGGAACCCTATTTGAAGGAGGTTGTGGCTGAGCGCGAGGAACGTGAGGACTGGAATAAGAACCATTAAATTTCTTTTCCACTGTCACCTCTCACTGGACTTGTAAATGTTGCAAATACATTAGCTTAGATTCAAATTCAAATTCCTAAATTTATTTATCGGATTTGGGAGGGGATTTTAACTTAATTGAGTTTGTGAAATGCGGCAGACATTAAATGTTATTTGTAAATTAGACTAGCTTATTTGCTTTGACGGAATGCATACTATGATTTGTATTAAATTCTCTGCCCTTATGCATCTGGATTGTCCAGTTTATCTTACCTTTTGCATGAATGGTAGATTGAAAAGTGATCCTAGAACCGGCACACGGCCAAGGAAATTGATGGCTACAGGGAAGAAGCCGCTGTAAAAAAAAATATCAAGTCGATTAGTTAGCAAAATATAATAAACTTGCAAGTATGCAAATCTGCGTAATATGTTACACCAAAATGTATTGCCAATTTGATGATCTCTCTCAAGTTATTTACGATTTAGTTAGGTATGTGGTACATTTTTGAGCAAACCTCAAAACCATTTTGAAATAAAAAGATATTTTCACAGGTTGAATATACAAAGTCTCCTAAAAATTAGTGCATTTAAAGTCTAATGGTTCTCTAAATTTTAATGGATTCATTTAATCTAGATATACTAAAAAAAAAAATAATTTGTATTTAAAATATGAATTATTAAAATGTTAGCCTGTTTCAGTTACATTTTTTAGCATTCAACTCGACAACAGACGAGTCCGTCTATATAAACACCTAGATCGCAGAAACTATAGGAGCTAGAGCCACCAAACTTGGCATGCAGGTTCCTCTATATCCAATTCTATCCCCAAAACATATGTGATATAAACTGTAGTTTAGATCTGTTTGAAAAATCTTATCACGATCGGATCATAAATGGGAAACATAATGTAACGACGAAAACTCTGACGTGTACGTGTACACACACATACATATGCATGCTAAATGGCATCAATAAGATTTTTTGGTTTTTCTACCTATTAAGTACTGGGTCGACGTCAGTCGAGTTCGCTCGACTTGTTTGATAACAATGAAGGACAAAATGCACACACACCTGAACAGTGCAAAGAATCCATAGGATTCAATGATCATGCCAATGATGGGGAAACCAAGCAGCACGATGACAATTCCTCCGAAGAAAGCTGTTGTGCCTTTAACTTTATGACGTTGGAAGAAAAAGCGTAGGGTTCTCTCCACGCCAATAACGCAGCCGAGGCCAGCTATGAACAGGATCTGGAATACATCGAATTTTTATGTAGAGATATGGATCATTTCATTTAGGTGTGTGTACGCACGTTTCCAATTGCAAGCAAGCCCTTATCGAAGAGCAGCAGCATGCCAAGAAATAAGAATGATATGCCAAAGCCAGCCAAGCCAATGCCGATTTCTGCAAATAATATATTAATTGCGTTAATATGCCAA
Organism: Drosophila quinaria; assembly: GCA_035047525.1. NCBI lineage: Eukaryota > Metazoa > Arthropoda > Insecta > Diptera > Drosophilidae > Drosophila > Drosophila quinaria. The sequence goes on along the minus strand of JAWNPO010000455.1, from coordinate 12,398,789 downwards.
GAAGTACGATTACGATTAGTTTGTTGCACGTACTTTGGAGATCTGTAATTTCAATCATTCTGTCGTTTTTGGTTAAATATGCTTAAAAGGATAACAAAGTGCATAAAGTGTATTCCACGTAAACACCAAATGTTCCATTATTATGAATATAAACAATCATGGCAGGGTTGCATGCTGCCATCACTGTTGCTAAACTTATCAAATGTATGACCCACAAAATGGAACGATCGGTATTGAAATATGAAATGAAAAAAAAAAAAAAATAGATTGAATATATATAAAAATTTAATCTTAAGGACTAATGTCTATGTTCACATTAAAGAATAGATCAATACAGTTTGAAATTTTATTGCCCTGTTTTTCACTTTATTCATTATTGCATTAACATTATTATTTACAATTTTTAAAAAATAGCAAACAATTTTAATTTTTTTTTTAAAATACGATTTTTTTCTTACAGTTTCTTTATTTTTATATTTTTAATATCTTAGAAGCACTCGTCACAAGAATAAATATCTCAACTTTCAACGAATTTCTTTGAAGTTAACTTATTAAACACTTTTAAATATTTTGTCTATGTACTCAGAAAAATGTACCTATCATAATTTTATTCAGATAACTTCATAGTTTGACCTCATACCAATGTAAATGGATATATATTTGCCAATTTTATTCAATAAATATAGTCAATGAATAGTGAATAAAATTAAAAATTTTTATTTGAGCATACCGCCTTTGTAAATACTGCCAAAAGAGGTTCGTGCATTTAAAGTCATTCTTAATTTTTAATGTTTCTTTAAACCGTTAAAAGGAGCTATAGCTTTAAAATGTACATATGTATTGAACAGGTTAGCTGATTTGTTTTAAAATTCAACTGCCAAATATTATAATAAGAACGCAATTATCATTCAATACAATAAACAATTAAGAAAAAAAAAACAAATCGGTTAAAGCTAGAACGACTTCGGTTAAAACAGATTTGGATCCCAAATCTATAAATAGTGGAAAAAGTGTTTCATTCCATATTTTAACTATCCAGCGTTCTGACAACCAGGGAACTCTTTTCGATAAGTTCACGGATGCTCGATCTATCGATTTTGTACATCCCTAGCTTCCACACGCCATTTTAGCACAGAAAAACTCGAGTTGAAAATTCTACAGACGCTTGAGTTGCAAAAGTGCAGAGTTCTAAAAAAAAGAAAATTGAATTTAATTTTTTTTCTACAATCAAGGAATTATTTTAAAAGTGAAATAGTCATGGATCGTAAGTGTGCATTTGGAAAGTACTGCAATTAGCACTGCAAACTAAAGCGCTTCAATTTTAGGTGGTGGTTATGGCGGTGGTGGTGGCGGTGGTGCCGGACAGTACAATAATTTTGCTGTCCCTCCGCCAAACTATCAACAAATGCCAAATAAACCTGGTAACTATAACGAGCCCCCTCCAAACTATAGCAAACCGGGCGGTGGTAAGTACAATTTTGATTTAATTGAAAATGTTCGCCATTAAAAACAATACTCTTTAAGGTTATGATTCCGGCCATCGTGGTGGTGGCGGTGGCGGCGGCGGCGGCGGATCATGGAATGACAGAGGAGGCAATTCATATGGGTATGTTATTAATATTTAATTATACAAATACTACACAGAGTCCAATGAGGCAACGAGTATTCAATTCAGACAAAGTATATCGCAAATTTAGTATACCAACAAAATCAAAATATATAAAAATAAACAACAAATAAAAAAAAAATCAAGCTATTATATCCATACATACAAATACAATTTAAAAAAGCAAGATAACTCAAGTGTATATCGCAAATGAAAAGCGTGTGAATTGCCAGTAAACAGAAATATGTGAAAAGAGTATTTTTTGGAATAAAATAGATCCATTAAGTTGTAAAAAAGAAAATAACGTTACACTAAGTCAAGTTATTGTTTTCACAGAGAAAAATTAAAATGGTCAATTCCAGAGAAATTGTGCAATCACCTATCTTCCAAAGGAGTATTGATTTTAAATATATACAAATAAAAAAATGATGTTCAAACCAACATTATAACAATTATTACCCATTTTTAAAGATTTTTTTTAACTATGGAATCATTTTTGCTCTTTAACATCAACAAATAAAAAAAAAAAACAAGTAAAAATGGTTAAATTTAAGAACAATTACTTGACCAACTGTACGATTAGGTCCTTGCGTTTCAACCGATTGAAAAGCTAAGAATGCCTTTAAAATATCCCAAATGATCGCTGATAAGCTAATGTGTTTGATAAGACCACATGATAGGCATAATAATGTGTTTGGTATTCGTAATAATTTCCAAGTGTGTTCCGAAATACTGAAAGAGACCTTAAAAAAATACAAAAAGGCAACATTATTACAAATAATGATCATATATCTATAAATATTAGTAAAATGCCCATGAATTGTATTAAATTGCAATTAATTAATATTAAATTATGAGTTGAACAAGATAAAAATATTGGTTAAGTGTTCGATCACACACATGCACCCCTGAAACCTAATCAAGAATCACGAGTATACATATTTATAAGCGGGGTATTTATAAAGGTTGACTTCCTGATGGTATTATCTGTTAAGCGAGATGAAGAAGGAAGACTGACGCTATTTTACAAACTGTAAACCCGTATTAACGGCAATACATTACAATAAATATAAATTAAGCGTATGAAATTATCAATTAATTTTAATTTTTACTCGTAAATTATAACAGTTGAATAATTTATGCGATAGATAATCGCCACTGTTGTACAATTGAGAAATTGAAGCGTATCATTTATGTGATATCGTATAATATATGTATGTCTTTTGAAGAAACTTACATATTTTTAACAACAAATCTGAAATAAAGGTCAAATTGGATGGAAAAATTCTGAACAAATATTTTCACATAAGAGTGTAAAAAGGAAAACCACTTAACTACTAAAAATCGAATGACATTGTAAAGAAATTATAAAAGCTATCTTAAAAAATTAAATAAGTTGCCTTAAATTAAGTAAGTAATCGTTATCAAAATGAACTTTTCATTAGCTTTGCAATATGTTTTGTGTAGTTTTGTGTTATTGTCCATGTAATGTTTTTTTTTTTTTAATATTTACTATAAATCAAAGTATTCATGTAGAAGTAAACAGTTTGCAGCTTTTTATGAAATTTTGTTATGAATTTATGTGCATTTTAGAATCATGGATACTATAAAACTTCGGCTATTCGAAGATTTATTTGAGCTGAAAATTTAATATTATTATTGCCAGCATTAAAAGCAGATTCGTTTTATCCTTGTCTGTTTATGGACACCAATTTGGTGTGTCACCCTTTTTCCCATATCGCCGAATATCGCGTTAGGTTCAGGCCACAATAGTAGATATTTGTCTTAGTACTGTGTTGTTAATTAAATTAGTCAAAATCTATTAATTAGTTATAAATATTTTATTCCCCCCTATGACAGTAGGTGGGTTATTTACCAGAATACTTTGATGGAGTCCAAAAAACGAAACCACAACGAAGTTATTATAATTATTATATAGATATGGAAGTCAAGAGATTTACACATACATAGTATCAGAGTGTACTGGTAAAAGTGTAACGCTAATAGTAGAGTCAACAAATAAAACTACTTGTATAAATAGATAATACATAATATATGCATTCCATGTATATGTAGGATGATTATATTGTATGATATATATTAAAATATACAAATTATTGGAGACGTGGGCGTATAACTAGCTCATCATAATGCATTACAATCCAAACATCAAAATCAAAACATTAAATAAGTTATTCAATATCCTCTTTTAGAAATGGAGGCGCCAGCAAGGACAACTACAACAAAGGTAAAATAATGCAAAACAATTTGCAAACATATATCGAGTAATGTATAACATTAATTTACTACAAATCAAATACAAAATACAGAAATATTGAAAAACCAAATGTTAGGAAAAGTAACCAACGAGAGAAAGAGAGAGAGAAATGGGAAGAAAAGGCGTTGTTATTTTGTTGTTGTTGATGTTATTGTTGAACTTTGTTCAAATCCATGAGTAAAATTCTGGTATTAATTTGATAAACTAACTGATAACTATAATCAATGAAATTTAGGCAGTTTAATTCAAATGTAGAGTGTATTCAAGCGTACTACGTAAATGTGTTATATTCTGGTATACAAAAGATCCTCCCTCCTTAAGGGGCCTATTATCGGATTGGTTTGGTTTGGTTTCTCTTCAATATGTATATATTGATCTTGATCAACGATTTATGTTAATTCCTGTTTTTATTGTGTATGTCTGTGTGCTGTGTTTACTATATATACTGAACAATCGATCGATCGATCAATCATTTGATCAAGCTAGAGAGTTGCCCAGATTTACAAGAGTGTGTATACAAACAATGTACGCATATATAGTATATACATACATATGTGTATCCAAATCAATATCGGTGTAAAGAGGTGTCTTTGAAATTTCTGGTTTCGAAATATAAACTAATACCACATAAGATCACTAGAGATAACAAAAAAAAAATCAAATATAAACAAGGAAAATTAAGAAACGAAAGTAACGAGCGACGCGTCGTTATCCTACATATTATTGTGTATATTGACTATACTATTTACTACTTTATAGAGTTTAAGAGAGTCTTAAATGCGCTCCGGTTTTGTCCCCAATTTCTTCGTCGTCGTCATAATTCTTGTTGTTCAGGGTTAATCCTTATTATTGAAATGAACCCAAATAAAGCTACTAATTCATACAGCATTTCTAATATATTGTCCCTGTTTTTGTAGGAGGATACGGTGGCAGTAGCGGCGGTGGAGGAGGCGGCGGTGGAGGCGGTGGTGGCAACGATATGATCACTCAGGAAGATACAATCTTTGTTTCTGGCATGGATCCATCCACAACCGAGCAAGATATTGAAACTCATTTTGGTGCCATTGGCATTATAAAGGTAAGCTAACAACCAATACTCTTGTAAATACAAAGAAAACATTTAATCTGTCTGAGGAGTAACAAGTTTGAATAACACTTTACATGGTTTGCTTAAAATTGAGAATCAAAAATACTAGCAAAAATATTTTTGAAAAATTTTTTTTTTTGCAGTACTCTTACTCTTTTTCTTAGATTCAAAATACTCAATGGGTACTTAATGGGTTAAGGGAATTTTGGTATCATTCGAACGGAATTTAAACGCCCTATCCAAATATAATTTTTTTTACTGTGAAAACTTGACTTACATGGCTGTTAAAGCAAAAAAAAAAGGGTGTACGCAGAAATATGCGAGTGGGTGTAGTTTAAGTTTCAACACGAAATTCCAGCTTTTGAAAAAAGCTAGAAATAACCAGAAAATTTTGTTGGTAGCCAAAGATTCTTTCCACCTCCCGCATCTACCAATTGCAACCCTCTAGATCTAGCGGGGAAATAGCTAAATTGGCAACACTGACTAGCAGTTAACCTTTATTGTGAGCCTCAATGTACTTTAGCCTCTAACTTCACTACTTCCGGCGGAAATAGTTTCAAACAAATGTTTAAAGTGTAGTTCCAAATATGAATAAGGCGACTCTTTTGACAATCTGAAAACCTTGGGCGATACTTGCCCTATATAGGGTATTCAAATATCAATCTAAAATATATTCTTAAATTGCAGAAAGACAAGCGAACCATGAAGTCCAAGATTTGGTTGTACAAAAACAAGGAAACTGGAGCGTCGAAGGGTGAGGCGACCGTCACCTACGATGACGTGAATGCTGCACAGTCGGCCATTCAGTGGTTCGATGGCAACGATTTCAACGGTTGCGTCATTAAAGTTTCCCTGGCCCAGCGTCAGAATAATTGGAGCAAGGGCGGCGGTGGCAGTCGCGGCGGTGGACGCTTTGGCGGCGGCGGTGGTCGTGGTGGCGGCGGCGGTCGCTTTGATCGTGGTGGCGGTGGAGGCGGCGGCGGTGGCGATTACGATCGTGGTAGCGGCGGCGGCGGTGGTGGTGGAGGCCGTGGCGGTGGACGCTTTGGCGGCGGCGGTGGCGGAGGCGGTCCTGGCGCCGGTGGTGGCAATGTCCAGCCACGCGATGGCGACTGGAAATGCAGTAGCTGCAACAACACCAATTTCGCTTGGCGCAACGAGTGCAACCGGTAAGGGATTAACAAGATTAATACATTCATCCAGTTTGTATACATATGTATATACATATTCTTTGCAGTTGCAAGACGCCTAAGGGCGAGGATGATGGCAACGCAAGCGGTGGTGGTGGCGGCGGCGGCGGTTTCGGTGGCGGCGGTGGCTACGGCGGCATGAACGACCGTGGCAACGATCGGGGCTCGGGCGGTGGCGGCGGCGGTTACCAAAACCGTGATCGCGGCGGCAACGGAGGAGGTGGTGGTGGCGGCGGTGGTTACTCGCGCTACAGCAACGACAACGGCGGTGGTGGCGGTCGTGGACGCGGTGGTGGGGGCGGCGGTGGCGGCCGAAGAGATGGTGGCGGTGCCATGCGCAATGATGGCGGCATGCGCTCTAGACCATATTAGAGCAGATATGTTTTTTTTCCTTTAATTTTAAAATTAATACAATTAGCAAGTACTCTCTTTTAACTGTACTTTTATATATATACAAAACACCACACAACCAGTCAGAAAAGAACAACAAGACAGACGAAATTGAAAAATATAGACAACTAAAAGCAAATATATTACCCCCAAACACACACAAAATGCAAAAATCATCGAGTCACTATCCATTTATCATTTAATCGCTCGTTTTGACTTAGTATATTATATGTGTAATCTAATTTTACAAAAACAAACATTATTGTAATAGATACAAACGAAATAAAACAACAAAAATAATAAAAAACAGAAACTTATTCCAATTATTAGACTTGTTTAAAAGGCATCCAGCTCTGTTGAATCAAGTCTTATTACTTATGTCTATAGAGGTTTCAGCGGGTAACTTGAACAGACTTTAAGGCCCGTTTGTTCAAAGTTTGATTAAATAGATTTTTTTAAAGTATTAGACATTCAAGATTTATTTTAAGTATGAAAACCCGGGACACTCTCAGGCAATAAGTTATTGTAGTAAAATCTATTTAATAAAATGAAAATTGTAACTATTTTTAAAAACTAAGCACAAGACAGAAAGGGACAGCAAGCTATAGAAAGAGAGAGAGATAGAGAGACGCTCCATACAAACTTGTAATCCACGATGTGGGTTTTCTTAAAAAAAAAAAATCTCTAACCTTTAACATCAAATATATAGAAACCATTTAGTCCAACTTTTAGTTAATCAAAAGTTAAGGGAGTAAAGTAACATCATAAAACAGTCGATTTACAATTTGACTTGGATTTTATAAAATTTTTAATAATTATATTTAAATGAATATACATTTGTAATATTACAGTTCATCTTTCTCCAGCAAGGTGTAGCGATGTTTTGATGGACCCAATTCCTTGAATTTCGACTCGGGCGGCGACGTTCCCTTTGCATTGCTATCATGCTTTATTTCATTACTTGTGGGCTCTGGTCCATAATGGAATTCCCTACAAAAAAAATATGAAATATGAAATCATTAGTCTTAGCATATAGAGTGGAGGCTGTTGCATTAGTTATTCATACCTATGGAGTTTCCCACTGTACAGATCTTGAAGGAATTGCTTGAGCTTGCCGGGCGTATACATGTCATTGAAATGGGGAAAGAGATACATGTGTTTGAATGAATCAATTGCAATCACAGGCAGATCATCCTCGGATTTGCCCAAATGATGTAAGGGATGCGCAAATCTTTTACCATCCGCAGTAAGGAAGTTCACATTCTCTGAAAGCAGAATAATATATAAAAAAAAATTATTAGGATATATGGAATGTAAATACTTGATAAAATTAAAGCTTACGCTTTTCATCCAACAATTGCTGCTCAATGATTGCTTTGTAATCCTTAATCGAATTAAGATCATCGGGTTTATAGAACAGAATCAGGAACGGCAGCCCTTCCTCTGTCAGCTCCTCGGCACTTTCGAATGTTATCTCTCTAACAAGCGGTACACACTTCTCCTGGATCCATATTTTCAGCTCATCAAAATTAGTTAAGCTTCCAGTATAGGTCTCATCATTTTCATGGGATAACGCCACATCCGGTCTAAATACAATAATCGGCGTGCCTGTAAAAATATTGATGTGTTACAACGCTCAAATTGATATAGATTTATGTATGCATGTACCTGGTGGATGCATTGCTTGAGAAGCTTCGCCGAAACCAACATGAAACTGGCAATCTTCCTTAAGATTGGTCGCTACCTTCCTGAATATATCATATTCAGGCTGATCCCGTCGATCGAAATAGCCCATTATGCTGCGTTTCTTGGAATCGAGATTCTCAAGATCTTTCAATGACTTGAACTCCTTGATGGGATCCTCCAATTGTTTCTTAACAAATTCCAAGAATGCGTCCACCGAGCGTTGGCCCCGATATTCCCGCTTGCTGAGCTGTCCATTGCGGACAATCTTTAATGTTGGATACTTACTGATATGGAAACGGGATGCAATCGCTGTCTCTCGATCGCAATCCACTTTTCCTAGCACTACTTTACCAGCTTCTGGAAATTCCGCTTTAATCTGCAAAAATGTAGATCAAGGAATTAATAAACAAACAAAAAGTTGATAAAAACTTATATTAATGTCAAGTTTAAACAGTTTGCGATATGCTCAACAATATAATAATAATTTATTGAAAGACAAAACAAACGAAAACACATCTGTAATCATTTTCAAGATGTTAAAGTGATAACAATATGTTGTGCTCTATTTTATTTTTGGGTTTTTTTATTCTTCCGATCTGTTGTGAAAGACAGGTGTCAACCAGTCATAGCATATTATATTTGTTGCCTTTGTTGAAATACTATAATAACTAATATTGTTATCGTGATTGATTATCAGCTGCATACAGTATACATTTTATAACGATCGGACAATAAATTTGCCAATTCCACACATCAACAATTTCCAGTTTTTTTTAAAACAATTTTATACTATCAAATTTTTCAAAGAAATATTTTTAAACAAAATTAATATCATTGAAACAACTTATTCATATTGAGGCCAAATTATAATAAAAAAAGTCATTCCGCATGTAAATTGTTTGAGTTGTGTAAATAGACTTTTTATATCAAACTTTTTTTTTAATAAGATTTTAAATAATGCAAATTAATATGTCAGTTCTTTTTCTTGTTCATTTTTTAAGTTATATTACTTTAATTGCTTTACGATTTAGGAACGTATAAATGCAAAAAATAAGTATATTTTTACTTTATTAGTCATGAACAAGCTTATTTATCAGGATCGAAAAGTTTACCCTGTATTTTTTTTTAGAATTTTTCGTACAAGTAAATATTTACGAAAACAGCAAATGTGCAGTATTTCTGTGGAAATGTTCATATATGGTATTTATTTTATATATATGCACGTAAAAATTGTTAAATGTTTAAAAAGCAAAAGCTATGGTTATTTAGACCCGATTGCAGGGTATCTACTTGACTAGAGCTTACCTTATCCGCCGCTTCATTGAAAATAGGCGCTAAAATATTACTAAACCGACACCATTCCGCATAAAAATTAAGGAAAACCAATTCGTTAGACGCTGAAATTACCAGAAAGAAAGAAATGGAGAATGATAATAAATAAAAAAAAATCAATTAGCATTGTTTTTGTTTAAGAGAAAAATATAAACATTGTGATTTCATTAAAGATCATTGCCGTGTAGCTATTGATTAAAAATAAATATAGAATGTGACAAACACCCCCAACCCTATTGATAAGATAATAGAATGAGATGATATCTCAGAGAAAGAAACAAGCGACTGGACCAATTGTAATTACCCTTAATATTGGTGTCTGATATCATTTTATCAGAAAAAATATGTGAAATTTTTAATAATAGTACGCTTATAAATTTTTATATATAGTAGATCATTGTAGAAATATGTATACGAAATGTAATTACCATCATTTTGTGGTTCAATGAATAAAAATGACCATTATGGCTTTAATTTGTTTACACTAAATAACTATAATTATAAATTATTTTGCTTGTTGATCAGTGTGTTTGTTTATTTTATTTAAAGCTTACCACGTTGGCAAAAAATCTGGGGAATTTATCGAGCGTGTCTGATATTTTTTTTTGTTTTTTAATTTGTGACACGTCAATCTCCACACACACATACAAGCATGTGCGTGTGCATGTGCACACGCATTCATCTGCGTGCGTGAGTGTGTGTGTGTTGGTGGGGGTGTATGTATGCATGCGTGTATTTGCACCAGCTGAGATACTGAATTAAATGACGTTTATGCGGCTTTTGCAATGTTTGTTATTGCATTTCATTCTTAAGCTTAATTATGGTAATTGCAATTGTTGTTGCTACACAGTTACTATATATGTATATGTGCATGTATTACTATAGACCCCGTTGCTGTTGTTGTAGTTCTTCTTCTTACCTAACGTCATATCAATATTTTCACTGGTCATAGACACCGCACCAGTCGCATCTGTTGGCTGCAGAAGGACATGTAGAACCTGCAATTATCGAATAGTAACACAAACATGACATTGCTGCACTTGTTATTTATTGGTTGCCAGTGTGTCGCATAATCATCATTATTATTTCCACGTCTTCTACTCAGCCGGTTGCTTCTTGGGTTATGGAACTGTCACGGAACAGTCACAGGTCGGTTCGCAGACACCGTGATTAAGCGGGTGAGGGTAGAACACGTCGACTTACCGCTACAATGGCTAAGCACGAGCCAAGCAATGGTTTTGTGGATTCCGTCATTTTTGGTGCTGGCGGCGGCAGCAGGCTAGCCAATTTTTATAAACTAATCAAAACTAAGTTATTATTAATTGTAATTCACTTTTACATTAGGTGGAATGAAAACGCAGTCACGACGTATCTCTACATATATATATATAAATTATTATAACAACTTCGTTGATTATCGATTGATCTATCGATATGACACTATCAATTAGAGGTGGAGAACTATCGATGGCACTATCGATGGTCAAGCACTATCGAGGAGCCATCGATAGCAGACGTGCACTATCGATAGTGGTCGATAGTTTTTTATGACGCTCAACTTGTCACAGAATGTTTCGCATTTGGCAGATGCATTTAAGATTTGTGTTTAATAATTATATATTTGTATGACATGGATAAGAAGAACGGAACTGAACTAAACCTAACTTGATTTAATTTTAATGTTTTAATATTTACTTTGTGTCCCCGCCACTTGATGGCGGTTTGGTTTGGTTCGATGGTTTGGGAAATAATATCGCTGATTACGATGGTGCCGACTATCGATAGTTCTCCACCTCTACTATCAAAATGCCACTATCGAGCACACGAAAACGACGATACTTTTTTTTTGGCTTTTTGGCTCTAATTGGAAATCTGGATATATTCTTTGCAGTTTTTTAGATTTAAGCCGGATTCAGAATAAGATGTGTCACTAAAATGATCATCGTTATTAATATAACTTTTATTTCAAATTGAGTAAAATACTAAATTCCAATTGCTGACAAAGAATGGTACTCATGCCCAAAAATACTCGATTATAAACCAATATTGCTTTATTCTTAGTCGATTCTATCGAAATAACTAACGATTGTTTATATTTTCACTACGTTAAGTAGTTAAATTATACTTGAAATAAATATTGATAATTTTTATTAGTTTTCAAATCACTAAAAAAATTACAGAGTTTAAGTTCCATACCATAAGCGTAAATTTGTTCGACATTCGATATTGTGTTTCATGACTGGTTTTAAAATTTCTAATTATCTTCAAATTCTAACTTACAATAAAAAATATTATTTCCAACTTAATGAACAATTGGTCATATGAAAATGAATAACAAAATTAATGTGGAAATAAGCAAGCGCATTGTAATAATCGATAACGATAATAAAGTATTCGATTTTGGATAAGTGACAAAAGTATTCAGTATATTAACGAATACGTATATGTATGTATGTGCGTACTTTACATCTACATATGTATAAGCAACAATATTTGCAAATCTTTGTTTATAATAGCTGACGTTTATGGAGTTTACGGTGCTAAATAAAGAGAAAATAAGCAAAACGCGTTTTTCAATTCCGTTCTTAATTGCAGTTAAATAAAAATAATAATTGTTATCCAGAGGTTTTTAAGCATACAAATGTATGTATGCTTGTAGGTTTGTTTTGGTGTTGTTGTTTCATAAATACTGTGGAATCGTAGATGTATGCTTGTATGTACGTATGAGTGTGTATATGAATATGGGCCCAATCATTTTTGTTTATAAATATATAAAATATCGTTAAATTATTCCAATTGCAAAACAACAAGGATATTTGTCACCAATAATAAGACGTACATTTTTGTGGCTTTATTGTTTATATCAAGTGCACCCATATGCCTAAGCGTACATATACGTATATATGTATGTATGAATGTATGTACGCATTTGTATGTTCGTTTGTGCAGTACAATATACTATGCATGTTTGTACTCTTATTATCTACATACATATACTGGCAACCACCACACACAAAATTTATTTGTACATATGTATCTAGTATATCTGTTATTAAGGTGTTTGAATGTTTGAAACATTTTATATTTAATGACTTTGCCTTGACTCTGTGTCTGTATGCCCGTGTATGCATGTGTTTGTGTGTGTGTGTTTTGATGTATGTATGTATGCATATATGTGTGTTTGCACGTATAAATGTTTGTCCTGTTTGGTATACGCATAAACAAGTCAAAAACTTTTATTATTATTTTCCTGTTGTGGTCGTTTAATGATAATTAATCGTAGCCCTGAGAGGATCTCAGGTGTTTGAACCAGCAATAAATATGTATGTATGTATATGCTGTGTACATTTGTATAGTACAAGTCCAATATAGGCGTGTGTGTGTATACATGCATATGTATAAACAGTATGTCAAGTAATTGTTTTGTCAAAATAAAGACGTCACATATTTTATTGTTGAAGCTCAAGAAATACTCTTTAAAAAGAACAAGCAAAAAGAAAACGACATTCTATCGTACTATTTATGTAGAATTATCTAGAATCAAAGAGAGAGTCGACCTATACACTAGCCAGAAAAACTATGCGTACAACCTTTTTTTATACTTTAACAGCTATGTAAGTCAAGTCTTCATAGTGAAACAAATATATTTGGAAAGGTCGCTTAAGTTCCGTTGGAATGTTGCAAAAATTTCCTTAACCCATTAAGTACCCATTGAAAAATTCGAATTTTTGTGAACGTCGACTTGTTCAACGTTTATCCTCGATTAAAAAAAAAAATTTTTTGATGCAAAAAGAAACTTGAAACAATTCTATGAGTGATTGCAAAAAATTTTCAAAAATCTCTTCGCTAGTATATTTTTTTTTTTTTGATTTTTTGAAAATTGCTAAAAATTACTATTTTAGCCCCTTTTTCCTACTTTTCACACAAAAAGTGGCTGTTTGGCAATTTTCAAAAAATTATAAAAAGTAGTAGCTAAGAGATTTTTGAAAGAATTTTTTTTGTATCAAAATATTTTTTTTTTTTAAATCAAGGGAAAAACTTAAAAAGTAGACTTACAGAAATTCGAATTTTTCAATGGGTACTTAATGGGTTAAGGAAAGTTTTGCATCATTCAAACGGAATTTAAACGACGTTTCCAAATATATATTTTTTTACTATGAAGACTTGACTTACATAGCTGTTAAAGTAAAAAAAGGGTGTACGAATAAATGTTGGTCTGAGTGTATGTATACACATAGACTTCGATACAAAGATGCTTTTACTAATATTAACGATTTTTCCTAATGTTTGTGTTAGTTGATTGTCCCAATTTATGCGTGCTCAAAATATTTTTCTTGTTTTTTTATTAAATCGTACTCTTAGTTTTTAAACATATTCTTGTTAATCTAAATTTAATAGTAACCGAAAAAAAAAACAAAAATTGCGTTTTTGTTTGTTTTCTTTGTCAAAACAATTACTTGTCTAACTGTTGGCTCGAATCTTTTATTGCAGTCGCCACACATGATGTCAGATGGATCACCGCCCCCATCGATTTGTTTCATACGAGCCGCCGAATCGTATCCAAAATCTGAAATGGAAAAGGAAGATTCACAATTGTTTGTTCCGTTTCAAGAGCGTAAGTTTTATAAAAATATTTGTATGTACATATTAATTTATTTAGCATATAACTTATGTACAAATTGTGTGCCTATTATTCTTAACAGTTGCCGGCGAGTCAATAAAGTATTTGGGACGGACTGATGATGGAGTTTTGGCGTTATCCAATTATCGCATATTTCTGTCCAAGAAATCGACAACAACATTTGAAACATATATACCGCTGGGACTGATTGAATCGGTGCAAGTGCGAGATCTATTCCAACTGATTGTTAATTGCAAAGACGCCAGCACTGTGAAATGCTCGTTTCAATCGACCGAGCAATGCTTGGAATGGCAGCGTCGCATTCAGCTGCTAATTGGTGTACCTGAAACGCTGGAAACGCTTTTTGCGTTTCCATTTTACTCATGGACATGTGACATCATTGGCAATAAGGAGCGATCGATATTAACCAATGGAACGAATGGAACTACAATTGGCAATAACAAATTATCATCATCAATATCATCGTCATCATCAACGCAGCCAACAGCTGCGGAAAATCAATCACAACAATCACAACAACAAGCATTCAATCCACTTGGAGATCATTTACATCGACTGCAGCGGGCGATTCGATATGAAAGCGATTTTAAAAATGAAGTTGCTCGTCTTGGATTCGATTTGAAAGGATCGTGGCGTATCTCAAACGCCAATTCAGACTTTAAACTCTGTCCATCATATCCACAAAAGTTACTCGTTCCATGCTGCATCACAGACGAAATGCTTCACAATATTGCCAATTTTCGTGGATCACGTCGATTGCCGGCCGTTGTTTGGCGTCATCAGAAATCTGGCGCTATTCTTGCCCGCTGCAGTCAGCCCGAAGTTGGTTGGCTCGGCTGGCGTAACTATAAGGACGAGCAGCTATTGAAAGCATTAGCGGATGCCTGCGCTTTCGATAGAGGCGAGCATGCGCGACGACAGGCTAAGGATATAGCCAATGGAGAGACGGGCTCCTCAGGCCAAAGCTCACCATCTCTCGGTGATTCCTCTCACGAGGAACTCGCCCTTGATGAAATCCGAGTATGTTCAATTCAAAAATATATTCAAATCAAAAAAAATCTATAATATTTTGTATTTGCTTGAATTACAAGAAAATTCTCATCGTCGATGCACGGAGCTATACGTCGGCGGTCACAAATCGAGCACGCGGTGGCGGTTGCGAGTGCATCGAATATTATCCATGTGCTGAAATCGAATTCATGAATTTGGGCAACATCCATGCAATTAGAAAGAGCTTCCACGCTGTGCGACAGTTGTGCGCCTCATCGCCAGATGATCCCAAGTATGCAATTTTTACCAAAATTGCTCAAAATAAAACTCAAGTTGTAATTTCGACAAGGCTTAATTTGATGCTCTCCACAAAAAAAATGTTATGAAATGCATCATTATTATACATTGTATGTTTGTATCATTCTTGCCTTTATTCTCTAAGAAAAAGTCGAAACTACAACTTGAAATTTACTTTGAGCAAAAAAAAAAAACTCATGAAATAATGATTACTTCTTAAATTTTATTTATTTTTTTGCTCAAAAATAATGATTATTGAGAAGTAAAGTATAACTTAAAATGTATCATTATTTTGTAAGCAAATCTAAAAAATCTAAACTAATCATTATTTAAAAAAAATGTTAATAACTCTTATAATAATTTCAGTCCCTGATTTTTACAAAAATCAATTAATTTACATCACTTTTCAATTAATCGTTTTTTTTTTCGAATTAAACAGTTGGTTCGGTCAATTGGAGAAAACAATGTGGATGCAACATCTGTCGGGTTTGCTGGGTGCAACAATGACTGTTGTCCATACAATTGAAAAGAATGGTCGCCCTGTTTTAGTCCATTGCTCCGACGGTTGGGATCGTACACCACAGATTGTGGCCACAGCGCAATTATGTCTGGATCCCTTCTACAGAACTGTTGAAGTAAGTCTTTACTTTTAACTCATATGTAATTTGAATATTTTTGGTCAAAATTACAAAAAAATCAAAGTAAAAAAAAAAACGAATAATAAAATGTATTGAGAAACTAGGGAGTTAAAGAACCTAGTTTGACAATATTCGATTTTTTCTAATTCTATCCAAAATTTTGGTTTCATTTGATTTGATTTTTTTTTGTGCCTTTTCAATTCTGTAGTTCCTGATTTTAAATTTCCTATTAATTTTTTGTTTTTAATAAATTTGATCACATTTTGTTGTCTCAAATTTCAAGCTTCTCTGTTTTGAGTTCCTAACGTTTTCCCCACCAATTTTGTTGTTTATTATTATTATACCCCAAGGGAAATTATCACAGCTAACGTTTATTTGCATAAAAGTATAAATTTTAAATGAATATTCTATCTGTTTTTAGGGATTTCGAGTTTTAGTTGAACGCGAATGGTTGAACTTTGGCCACAAGTTTGCAGATCGCTCTGGAAATGGACCCAATTCGGATGAGGGCAACGAACGCTGCCCAGTTTTTCTGCAATGGCTCGATCTGGTGCATCAAATACACAAACAATTTCCCTGTAGCTTTGAGTTCAGCATAGGTTATTTGGTAAATATGAATTGCCATATAAAAACTTGTTTATTTCTTCTAATACTATATATATTAAATTTTTAGATTAAATTGGCCCAGCATTCATTGTCATGTCTCTTCGGCACGTTCCTATGCAATTCGCTAAGAGAACGAATCGAGAATTCGGTCTTTGATCGTACATTCTCAGTATGGCCATTTCTAGCGGAAACGATGTATAGAAATCCACTCTATAAGCATGAGACTGATAAGGTATGACTGATAATATAGAATGCTATATAGTATATATGATAACATACTCGATTTACATATACATATATAAATATATATTCTTTTCAGGTACTTTGGCCAGCACATAATGTGCGATTTTTACACTTTTGGTCCGATGTTTACTTGGGTAGTTTAGGCAATAAAAATGGTACCGATCTTCCTTTACAAAGCAATGAACGACAGAACGTACACAATGGCAATAGCACTAGCAATGGCAATGGCAGCGGTAAGAAATGATCTATCATGTACAATATATAAGCATATCCGCAGAAACAGTCGAAAACTGGAAATTTATCGAAAATTCACATCTTGTAAAATTTTCTTCCAGAAACATATTAAAGTCATTAACTTAAGCAATATTCGCTAGGAGAAATTTACTAGGATGAGCTTGCCGATTTAGTTGGAATAAATTCCCTTTTTATGTGCTTTCTAAAAATTACCTCTCAAAATGAATCGTTTGTATTTTAACGATTACACTAAGGAAGTTAGTAAGATTTTAACACGAAACATTTTAATAAATAGCAATATATTGAATGATTCATTAAAAAACAAGTTTTTCAAACTGTTTTCTATATATATATATATATAATTGTCGTAGACGAATGTCTTTGTTTTTTGTAATGATCTTAAAAACTAACAATTGCCCAAAGTCAACTTTAGCACTAGTTAAAGAGCCAATCAAAATAAAATGAGAAATGCCCATATACAATTTTACAAATAAACTAATAAATTTTGCATTTTTTCAGGTTCATCAGCGAAAACACGTTCAACCGAAAACATTGCAACGAACGAGTTGACACAGAGCACGATATCAAGAAGATCGAGTGATCCAAATTTGGCAGTCGAGTCAATGTATGCATATATAAAAATAAGTAATATCCTTGAGCTAATCGTAATTATGTTAACAATATCTTATTGGATTTTAGTGTAACGGACGGCTTAAATCTAAATGTCAATAGCAATTCAATGTTTGACATACGATCGGAGGCAAAGGAATGCATAATTGTTACCAATCATGATATCAAACAAGACTCAGACTCTGACGATACCTGCGACAGCTCAAAGCTGAGGAAGGTGGAGGAAGAGGCGGAGCCGGACGCTCATGAACAGGACCATGAGAAGGAGGAAGCACAAAATGGTTCCAAATGTTTGATATCCGAATTAAATAATGACCAAAGCACTTGTTCAATTCAATGTGATATATTGAACGATGAATCGCCAACCTTAAATGGCAAGATCACTATTCAGCGCATCGATTCCGAGCCTTTAAATTCAACAAATGGTTAGCTTCAATTATTAAAATTTGAATTTATAATTCAATTACAAGACGTATATACTTTTTTATAATTACAGATGATGCGCCTTCGATTTGTGATGAAAGCATTAGTGATAATGATAATAGCCGGAATTTGTGGTTTGGCCAAGGCCAAGACCAAATCGATACTAGTACGGATACAATAATTCCTATAGAATCTACAAAAGGCGCCACATCAAATGGATTATCAAAGAAAGAAAATCAAATAGCAATCAAAGACAGCAGCAGCGATGATGTGCCTTTAGAATCAGATGCCGTTGACATACCTCAAGACAAAAAGACCGAAGCAATATGTGTTGCCCACACAAATAAAATCAGTCAAAGTTACAATAACTTACCCCGCGTCCATGTGAAGCCCAACAGTCTGCGATACCTTCAACAAAGCGTCACTTCAAGTTTGGATTTGGACAAAGGCGATACGTTCTCTCCAAATATGCTGCATATCCATGATATGCGAGAGAGTTCAAGTAACGATAACAACGGCTGCAAGGAAACAATTGTGTCCAAGGATCCAAATGCAAGTGCTGCATTGGTTAACAATGGCCATTGTTTGCCATCGTCACCTGAACTTCAAAGATTGGAGCATGCCCCGACGCTAAATACGTTTGCCAACTTCGATGTGTCCACGTCTGGCATTCCGATGCGAAGGAATATGCTCTGGTCGAGTCTAAACCGTGACAGCACTCAATTCAAATACACGGATAATATTGGGTAAGTAGTGTTGCAAATCCGAACCTGAATCGAGTTTAATATCAAAATGTGAAGATTCAGCACCAAATTAATATAGATGTCGATATATCTTCAAATTATAACAGATTCTTATGCGGAATCTAATTTGGATCAGAGATTGATCTCTTAATCAGTGTGCATTCAAATTTTATTAGTCCAATATTTGTTTTTTCTGCAAAATTCGATTTTGATGTAACTTTCGAAAATAAAAATTTTTCATTCTCAAACTTTGACATTTAATCGAATTCTGTCATAATAAACTGAACTTAATTCCGCAAATAAACTAAGATGAACAAAACACAGTGAGTTTTCGAATTTTCATGGAAATTTATTTAATTAACTTAATAGTCATTGAAATTATCAAGTTAAACATTTTACTTGCAAATCGTTTATGCGAAAATCGAGTTGTCGACTTTTCGATGTATTTTCACAACACTAGGGATACGTGAATCGTTATTATTTTTATGTTAAGTTTCTCAAGCAACTTAACATACTTTATTTAGTAAAATAAATCTGGATTTTCGAAAATATTGAGATCCATTTGGGTGAACCTAATTCAAAAATTCAAAAAAAGTTAATAAAAACAAATACGTAAAATGGATTTACAAAGAGTTCGAATTTAATTTTGTCACGTTTGATAAATATCGTAGTTGGGATTTGGGCTATAAATTCATCATTGATAATATGTAAGATTGAATTTAATAATATTTTCTTAACTTGTAGCCCACTGCAGTTTCCGTCATCTGGTCTTATTTCATTACCTCCGACACCGCTGGGATCACAGGAAAGAACACAGTTGACCTCTCCACTTCTCTCCTGTCCCGATGGTTTGGCTCATGGCTTGAGTGAACAGAACATAAGACTACATCAAATTGTTCAGGAGCACAAGGTAAAGTCTTGCTAAACATTAAAACTAATTTTTCTCTATAAGTATATTTTATTAATATTGTTTTTTTTTCTTCATCATTTTTAGCTACGGGAAGAAGTCTTGCTGCGTGAAATTCATGGCATGCGTTTAGCATTATTACAAAAAGGATGTCCAAGTTGCAATAGCGTCGTTTCAACAAATGTCGAGCATGTAATTATAAACTAACTAAACCAACAAATTCTACACAAACATACATACAATGTGTATGTACGATTGTGTGAAACATTATATAAAACAAGATGAGATGAATATATCCAGCCATATCCAACCATAAGCACTTTTAAATTCTGACAATGTTATTATTGGCTGGATTGTTTCGACAAACAAAAAGATAAAAGTGATACAAATGTAGCATATGTATTAGGACATTCCCTGATTGATTCCCTGATGCCGTAATTAAGTTGACAAAACTCCCTTTCAGTTGGTCTAATTATTTAAATTTTATTTAGGAAAACGGATCGGATATTGTTGAAAATGCATCGACGTGTTCATGGGAAGCTGTCGAAGAACGTAGTGGTCCATCATCGTATGCCACTTGCTCGATCCAAGAGAAAAAAGCATCGAGTGTCCTTTGGGTACCAGATCATGCAGTTTCGCGTTGCTCAAATTGTCAAATTGAATTCTGGCTGGGACGCAGAAAACATCATTGTCGGTGCGCATTTCAACATTAACGTATTCTCATTTTCATGTTTGTCTTTTTTTTTCCTTACTTTACTATTCTTTTGTATTGTATTGTATTGTTTTCTGTTCTGCCACAAAAAAAAAAAACACACTATACTATTTGATAACATAACTCAGTTAATTTATACCATACATATTTCTTATACATATATTGGAGACAAGCAATCTGGCACAAGTTCTTAGCTAATCTAATCGCACGATATTTAAAAATTTTCTGTTCTTTTTTTCCATAAATTTGTAATTAAATCTCAAATGCATTCATGGTTCAATTGATTTTGTTAACTTAACCAGCTTAAGATTAGAGTTAGAGATTGAAAATGGCGAACTGTTTGAATGAACTATTGTCAGATTGGCTGTGATAAATATTTTTCTCATTTTGTACAACATTTCTGATTAACAAACTAGTTGATATTAACTCTTAATCTGGTTGGTTTACATTAATTCTTTTAAAAAACCAAAAGCTAATAAAATTATTAGCCTAATTTATAGATAGTAATGATGATTATTTAGTTTGTTTTTTCTTTATATTGCAGATCATGTGGAGAAATTTTCTGTGCTGACTGCTCGGAATTCTGGGCGCCTTTACCATATGAAAAGCTTTTTAATCCAGTAAGACTATGTGGCTCCTGTTACATAACAGTGACAAACCAAGTACATGAAAGCCGTGCTAATTCTATAGCTTCAGAGCCAAATCAAAAACTAAAATCAAATGATTTGACGGCCTCGAAGCCTGAAACGGAAGAAGCAAAATCTGATGCAGTTGCAGATGCTGAATCAGATGCAATTAACTCTCAAGAGTAGTTTTCCATTAGTCTTTAGGATTGCAATGTTGAAACCAATATATGTAAATATAATGTGTATACTCAAATATTTATTGCATATATATGTATGTATGTTAACACCACACGTATATTACGAATAACAACAATTGTGCGGGCATGTTGAACAAAAACACTCACATACACAAAGCACACACACGCAACTATACAAATTTTGTTAGACATATATGGATATATACAATATGAACACAATTGTAAAATAAATTACCAAACTAAATCAATTCCATGAAAAAAAACCCAGATTTCAATTTCAATCTAAATGGATCTCTTTGTTTTTTTTTAAATAGCTTGTTATTGTTTCTATTCCATGTATGTATGTACGAGTATGTACATAATTGAATTGAAATTGAATTCGCATAATGGCTCGATTGGTTAGAAAGGCTCACAGAAATCATAGATAATGAACTAATAAAGATATTTGCAAAATTTAAAAATCACCAATGGAGTTTTCAGGGACCGTAATCATTACATAGTAATGAATATTTAACATTTTTTAAGGATTTTCTTCAATGATGATAAAGCCTAATTTATGGTGACTTTTATTTTAAGCGAAAAAATTAAAAATCATAAATAAAGACTATTTGTGAGTTATTTTTTTGCTTAAAATGAATCATCTATTTTTTGTATATGTATTCTTTGTCATTGATTTTTTGATGTCAAAAGATATAAATAATCATTACTTGAGCTCCCTGCTCTTTATATCAAGCCATTCGGGATGTGACAATAAAGATTCAAGTTTAAGTACTATCGATGCATATTTTTCAAATTCGTTGAACTTGTACTATATTTTATTTGTTTATCTAATTTTATGATAAATAATCGACATACACAAGGTTATAAAAATATTTCTGACTGTGCATTTTAATGTTTTGTAGGTGAAGAATTTTCTTTGTTTGTTCAGTTATCTCAACAATATGATATCACAATATTGTTGTAGTTGCCGTCGGTTAATAATCAATCTTCTGTATACAAATATTTATAAATTTGGATCCTTTTTGAGGCTTTAAATCAATCGGCATTTCTTGACATTGTGTTTTTTAATTGTTTTAAAAATGTATACAGATTCAGGTGGATTTGCTCGATATTAACACTCTATAGGATGTCAAAAAACTATTTTTAAAAAAATATTGGCTTGGTAATTAATTTATTTTAAATCCTTCGAAATACAAAATGAAAACTAAAATATTTTTATAACGTTTGCTTTGGAATCGTCTTGCAATAAAAATAAAGAAAATAATTGTTAATTCAAGAGAACTGTTTGAATATAATTCCATTGCAAAAATGAAAATTAAAAAAAAGGAAATAATGCATATTTATATAAAAAGGGAAAATGGTTCATGCGTGAAAAAGCTAAACTTGGCGAGACAGTCCAGATTTGACAAGACGAGGTAATCTAGTAAAGGTTAGTTTACATCGTATTGTTCCTATGAGTTTAGTTGGGATATAAAATAATGAAACAAAAAAAAATCAAGTTTCCCATACTAAGCAATTCCATGAACTTTGACCCCGAATTTTACCCACTTACAGGTAAATTTTCGCAAAACGCCGACATATTGAACAATAAAATTGTCTCAGCTATGTTGTGCGAAAACTTCGTTATTCTACCTTTAACCGTTTGGCCTACACGTTGATATTTTCTTTATTTTTTATAGCACAACTAAAAACAGTCGACAAAAAATAAATTCATTTTGCAAATTAAACTAAAATTAAAAAATTATAAATTAAATTAATGTAAACGATAAGTTATAGACTGAAAAGAAAAAAAATTTAGTTAAAGTTTGGGTATGCAAAAAATTATAATTGATCCAATATTTGTTATAAGGATTGGGGATTGGGGGGATTGGGGAAAATCTAGAAAAACCCAATCAGATCAATGAAAAAATATTTAAGTTAAAAACCTTGTGGAAGATCTCTGATCCACTGGAGGAGGAGATTTACTGGAGGTTATTAAAATTGAGCTAAGTGGAGAGCAGTGTTGCCAACGCCTCTATATAGAAATCCGATTTGTTTTTAAAAGGACAAAAAATCTGGATAGACATTGTTTTCTTATGAATACATATAAATATAATTCATATAATAATATCATGGCTTTTAAAATAAATCCAATTTTAAAAGTATTAGCTCTTTATTGGCCAGTAAAATATTTTCCACAGGAAATGCATCAATTTTTTTTTAAATTTCAAAGTTCTTCGGCGATTCAAAGATCAATATATTAGATGACACATAGTTGTGTTTGATGTATTCTAAGAGCGACTTAGAACAATTAAAAAGGGATGAATAAAGGATAAAGTAAAATAAATTTAAAAAGGGCATTTTTTCCGGATCCGCAGTTTCAAATCAGAAAGATCTGTCCGTAAAAAGGACAAATTGGCAACATTGGTGGAGAGATAGATTGCTTGATATTAAATGATATAACTCATTATAAACGAAGCATAGTACTCGAAAAGATAGGATGAAGATAACACCAAGAACTGTTCTACGGTGAACAAGGGACGGGAGATTGAGAAGCAGAAGTCTACTTGAGTATGGTGGCAAAAGAATATTTGGATTCCAAGCAAGACCACAAAGTGCAAAAGAAGAAGTTGTTTTCGTACAGATTCAATTTGATCTCGATAAAGTTTGAGCTGAGGATTCCAGACACAAGAGCAATATTCAACAATAGATCTAACTAAAGAGATTTATAGTATTTTATAGTCATTAAATTTCTTTTACCAACTCTTTATAAATGCAAAAGTGTCCTTAGACTTATTTACAATGAAAGAAACATGAAGAGTGAAACCTAATTGATTATCAAAAAGGACACCAAGATCTTCGACAGATCATTAATAAAAATATTGAAAACTATGGGACCTAAATAGATGACTACCTTGCGGTACACCAGAACTGATCTGCACAGACTTAGAGATGGCTGATCTAAGCAGTACTCTTTGGGTCCTATCTGTAACGTAAGAAGAATGAAGGGGAAAAACCAATTCGGTCAAGCTTTCCTAGAAGAAGGTTATGGTTTATAGCAGCGGTGGGCACGCAATGGCTCCGGGAGCCAGTGGTTGCTAACGAATTCAGGTATCGTGCACACCGCTGCTTTACTCAAGTCTGTGTATATACATATGTATATGACATCAGTTTGCATTTAGTTTTTTTTTTTTTATTTCTCAAACTACATTAAAT
This sequence comes from Drosophila quinaria, assembly GCA_035047525.1. NCBI lineage: Eukaryota > Metazoa > Arthropoda > Insecta > Diptera > Drosophilidae > Drosophila > Drosophila quinaria. Next base: position 12,374,137 of record JAWNPO010000455.1, on the reverse strand, counting down.
ATTACCTTACTTTTTCTTAAAGAAAAAAACAAATATAGTTTTTATTGTGATGCATCCATTTTAGGATAGGATCTAAAACCTATAAATTATTGGGTCAATTTATGACAGAAATTGGTTCAAGTTTTGGTTCGGTCAACATACATAGATTTATTAACAACAACTAAACACACAAATTTGTGTACAACTGTGACTAAAACTTGAACATCTTGATTGCATTGAACACATGAGTAAAGTGTAGGCCTGAGGGCTTTCTGTTATTTCTGTAAGCGTCTATTGCTTTCCCAAAGTCTTGTCGTCCAATTTTGGCTCCACATGATGATGCTTTAGTGGTGGTGGCACCTTAAAGGGTCTTATGAATTTAATGCTCGTTTTGAGGGCATCGCACATCATGTTGCTGGGCAGCAGGCAGCGAAGAAATACGTACGTCAAATACCCTGTGATGCCCCAGATGCGATGATGATCCACAACAAAAACGGGTCCACTGTAACCGCTCCTAAATTGCGTGTGACGCGTTGCTGATGGCAATATTAGTGATTTAAGCGGTATGCTAATGGCCTCTTCGACCTCGTCGTAGTTTAAGTTTAGCTCTGAGATGTGAAAGTCCTTCACAACGCCTACCACCGGCACAATGGCGGAAGTTCGTGGCAGCACAATCGGATTGGATTCGCCCCAAATTTGTACACGGTCTCGTGACAGACCAATCTCCTCCTCCGTCTCTCGCAAGGCACAGTCCAGAAAGCTGGCATCGTCCTCGTCACGTTTGCCGCCTGGAAATGATATCTGTAAGCTGTGGCTACGCAAGTGCCGGGATCGGCGGGTGTAAAGCAGCGATATATCATTGCTATAAGATTTGGACACAGTTGAGTTCAGTATCTTTTAATACGATATGCTGAAGTTCCTACTTACGTGTCACGCTCCACGCACAGCGCTATGAACACAGCAGCTGGCCTCTTTTCGCGCTTATTGTGCGCCATTGCTTTGGGCTGTGCAAAGGTTGGTAAATTGCGCAACTTGTCCATGCATTTCTGTCGCTGCTCGTCCGCCAGGAGCAGCGTAAAGTCGTCGTTTGTGAGTACTTTACCAACTGGAGCCATGCTGTGGCTATTTCTTCTCAATTGCCGCCATGTCAGCTGCAGCAGCTGACGTCTTACCACTTTAGGGCATATCATTTGTGCGTAAACAATTTAGTTTGTGATGTAAACAAAACACAACAAAACTGCATTGAACTTTGGATTGGCAACTGGTAGCGATCAGCTGTTTTTGCTACCGCCAAATGATTCATTTGTTATCGACATATCGATGAGAACATATCGATGTTTGGCGAACATGTTTGCTTCGACGTTCGTGCCCAAATTTCGTGTTGTACGTGTTGCTCGAGAGAATTAGAACTGATTCCATCTTGCCTGTGTTCGATTGAACAATTTGACAATGGATGGCAATGTTGGCAAAAACACCTTTTGTCAAAAGTTTTCGTAGTGTAACCAGCACGCAATGACTGTGTCGTTATCCGATGACATGTTTACTCTCTGAAGATTTTCTACAAATAATCTTTTCAAACAATAATGGGATTCCTTGAAGCGTTTTAGATTTGGTTTAGATTATTTTTAACCAAATCTAAATCAGTTGACGGAACGACCTTTTTGCACACTGGCACAAAATGTTTAAAGTTTACTCATTGAATATGTTTTTATTGAATATTCGCAGATTTCCAATGTAAACAAACACAAACTGTCACACAGTTGTTTGAAACCAAATCAAAATGAAAACGAAATATATATCTCAGAGCTGATTTCACGAAATCAATTAGTAAGACCACATTTCCCTGATTTGCTCTGGGCACACTGCAAATTTTGTATGGAGCAGCTGTGAACAGCTGACTGCGAAATCTAAGCCAAATCTAAAACGCTTTTTGGAATGCTATCAATGTTTGAAATAGTTAATGGGCAAATGCAATTCTGGTTCGACGAACAGTTCGTCAAACAAATTCGACTGTGGATGGCCTTACTTAGGTGTGTTATTTATTTCTTTACCAACTAATGTTTGCGCAAAGCAATCTTAATGCGAGTAAAGACTGAGTATCAAAACAAAGCCACAGCAAGTGATCAGCTGTTCGTTGACATGTTATCGACATATCGATATTATTTGTATTTATTTATATTTCACTGCTCAGAGTCGAGCTGAAAAGATCAAAATTGAAATGGATTTCGAGAGCGAAAATACGTACGAGGCTTTCTTTGAAAAGATGCACAGGTGAGTAATGCGTTTAGATGGTTTGCTTATTAAAACTAATCCTTTTGTTTCCTTGATAGCAATGAAGGGACTCGTAATCTACGGCAGATTTTTGAGGATGATGACAAGCCGCTGCAAAGTGAGTCGAGCAATTTGCGCTATCAGCCGCTTAAGCAACCGCAACAGCAAGAGAAGCATAAGACAAAGACGACAAGTACGGCACGCAATAAACCGGAGACGAAACCATCATTAGATAGCTGGAGCACCGTTGTGGCCAAGGTGGCCAACGGTTACAATGGCAGCGAGAATGTGGGACGTGTCGGTGTCGCCTTATCACGCAACGGGGCCGGCGCAACCAAGCTGGTTATTTATAAGACGCGAAGTCATTTGCTCAGCACATTGTTGCTGACCAAGTCAATAACTTCGTCGATTCCAAGAGAAGGCACATCCACTGTGATATTACGCGAATCCTATTTGCAATTCTATGACGACGAGCAGAACTTCTGGAGCCTGCGCTTTGAGTTCGCTGCGGATGAGGAGGAGTTCACAGAGGCACTGCTAAATCTCGGCCTGCCCATTGAGCAAATGAGCAATGAGGAAGAGGAGAAGTCGTCCAAGGATAGTAACAATTCAGGCACTGTTGTCACACCGCCAACATCAACACCATTGCCACAGTCACCATCAAAGTCACCGTCAAAGTCACTGCCACAGCCACTGCCACGTCAGAATCAGCGTCACAAGTCCGCATTAGCATCGTCTCGCGACATTGAGGCTCCCAGTAGCTATGACAGCGAAAGCGAATCAACGCATTCAACAGAGGATAACATAATTACAGAACGTGGAAGGGTAACCACTAAAGCTTTGGTCCCATTGGGCACAACTAGTAGCACCATTTCGACTGAAATCGCAACACACAATTCCAGCAATAAGTTAGAGGTTTATCTGAATGAACAACGTGCCACGGGCCATGCAATGGATAAGAAAATGGACACCATATTGCAGGCCATGTGTCGTCTGACCAGTGCCAACAATATCCAGTTAAGCGATCCAGGCGACTCGGCGCCAGGTTCCGCTGCGGATCAACAACAACTGGATGTAAAGAAAATGGATAGTCTACTTCAGGCAATGGGACGATTAAACAACAGTAGCGTGCTTCAATTGAACGATACGATGAACAGCACGATCCAGACATCGACTGATAACGAGGATGAGCTGCTCGAACTTGAGCAAAAGTTGCTAGACATTAAGAAGCAAAATCGTATACTATTGAAGAGTCTTAAGGCCAGGGAGCAGGCACTTGCCGAACTCCGTGCATCCACCTGTGCACTATGCGAGCAATTGCTCGCCCAAAACGATGATCTTAAGAAACAGAATGCAGCACTCGTAACAGCAATGTCCGCTCAGGTGACCAACAATGGTGACAACAATGGTGCCGTATCCATGATATCATCAAGAAGCTGCTCCAATTGTGACAAATACGTGTGCAAGATTAGCTCGCTGGAGAGACGTGTCGCTGTATTGCAAAGTGCATTAATCAATTGCCCCAATGTGTGTGTTGCAGGCAACAATTCCGAGTCCACGTCAGCTGCATCCGTCAAGACGAGCTCGCCACCTTTGTGTTAACAGCAACTAATTTGTAGCTTACATATTTTATTGTATTGTATTAGTTAAGTATTACTTAGTTATTCGTTTTTGTGTACATAATCAGAGGAATGCTAAATTATCATAGTTTATATTTGCTATTTTTGGTGAAAACAACCTTTTTGGGACACTTACATTCATTGACATAGCATCTGAAATAATTAAAATTAAATACTCGCAAGTAATTTTCCACGTAACCATCGGAATATGAAGCAAAGTTCTTTTTCGGGTTTGTTTTTGGTCAAGTCAATGCCAGGGATTAAAACCGAAATGAAGTTCGGATTCAGTTGCCGTTTCGGTTATGTTCGCATTTAGGTTTTCGGTTATCAGTTACGCAAAGTAAAGGTTTCGTATCGGCGAACCGGTTTTTATATGTTTCGGTTTTGAAATACCGGTATGGTTTCGGTTAAAAAAAAAAATTTTTTTTGCAAAAATATAATTATATTAATAATAATATAATAATAATAATTAAAAAGCCTTACTTAATGCATCACTTACACATTTATTTCACATAGTCTTCAATTTAATGTAGTTTAGTTATATTTTAACAATTTTAATATTTCATTCGACAAATTTATTTTATTTTCGCTTATTCAGTTCTCTGAAAATTCAATCTTCAATATCGCAAATAAAAATTCAAAATTAAACATAAGATTATTTAAATCAAATTGAAAAATATTTTTTTTATGTATGAAAGCCCGAAACTAGCCCTTCAAAATGAAACGGTTACTAAACGGTTATTTCGGTTTATTGAGATTCGGCTTAAAAGTTTCGGTCAAATGAAAAATTTTTTTTATCGATTACGGTTTTAAATTTCAATCGGTTTTTGACCGGTTAAAGGTTTCGGTTACGGTTTTATTCGCTGATTAAAACCTTTACTGTTAACCGATTAAAATTGGGAACCATCGACGAAACAATTCTTTTTTATTATACCCAAAGAGAAAACCCAAAATTATTCAATCCGAAATAACCGTTTAGTAACCGATTCATGCATGACGGTTACTATCGCTGCAATCAATCATTATATTAAATTTTGTTTTTATTGTGTAATCGTCGTTTTTAAAATTAGCTTTGAAATTTTAAATTATATTCCCATTGAATAGAAAAGTGGTTTTTGAAATCTAAGAATTTTACTTAATTATTAACATAGTCTTGTAAAAAAGACCAACAAATTTTATTTTATATTATTTTATTTGAAACCGAAACAAAGAACCGGTAACCGTTACGAAATTAAAATTCGAACTTAACCCAGGTTTTATACCCTGCTGAAAACTCTATTTTGCAATCCCTGAAATATAAGAAAAGTCAAATGCGTGTATTCAACAGTTTTGTACAAACTAATTTGTTGTATTGTTGCAAATTATAAAACACATATTTTCCAGAACAGTATCATTCAACTTAACACTAAGACAAGTCTACGTGTGTGTGGGTGTGTGTTGTGTATGTGTGTTTTGTGGTGTGGCATTGTATCGGGCAGTCTGCTAACGGTTGGAGGAAGCGCTGTTTTAGCTGATCCGCCAGCTGTGCTCACATTGGCTAAATGTGAATGCGCAATCTGCATTATATATATGTATATATATATATATATATTTATTTACTTAAAGGCTGTCATAGCTCAAATTTAGCGAAAAACACGTTAATTCAGTAAAAGAAATCTTTCGGGCTTTCACATGAAGTTATAATATTGAAATTTTAACAAGAATGTAATGATAAATATCTCTGCATTATCGTGTTTTTTTTTTTTTTTGTTTTTTGAGATAGGACAGTTTTGAAGTAAACATAAATATATATATATATATATATATATATATATAGATGTATGTATGTATGTCTATAGAGAGTTATAACTAGTCTAATTAGCTCATTTGTAAACTAAAAGAGAAGATGGTGCTTTGGATAGCCTCGTTGCTAGTAGGTGCTGCTATCGCTGAGGCTGCTGAGGTAACTGCTAGCGCCTGGTGCGCTTGAACCGCCGCCGACACGATGTCGCCTACGTTTGGCCTTTGCCTTCTTGCGACGTGGTGCTGCCGCTTCCGCTTTTCGCTTATATTTGCCCAGTCGTTTCTTTTTGCGTCCGTATTCATCCGATTCACTGGTGCTCGACTCCTCGTTGTCACTCGAATCCGATTCGGTATCGCTGCTTGATGAGTCCGTTGATGTATCGCTCTCTGACGATGACGACGATGATGACGATGAGGATGAGGAGGATGTCGATGACGAGGATGATGATGATGCTGAGCTTGTGCTGCTGCTGGCAGCACGACGACGTTTCGATTTTTTGCTGCTGCTGTTGTTGCTCTTGTGTTTTTTCGACACTTCCTTGCTGTTGGCCTTTTTTAATTTTGTCTCATCAGTATTAGCAACCTTTCCAGCTCCGCTTCCTCCTCCACCACCAGCACTGCTTTTCTTGTGCTTCTTGCTTTTTCTCTTGCGCTTCTTGTGACGATCGGCTTTTGTATGTTTCGAGGCTGTTGTTGTTGTTGTCGTCGTTTTATTGTTGTTTCTCTTGCTGCTTTTGTGGTGGCTGCTGCTGCTGCTTCTCTTGCTTTTCTTATCGTGCTTGTCAGCGCTTGTTGTTGTTTTTGTTGCTGTTGTTGTTGCAGCTGCTGCAACATCGCCACCTTTAAGCTCCTGTGCTCGCAGCTCGGTTAACGGTGTCAAATAGTCCAGCTCCGAGTCGGAGCTGGTGCTTTCAACGTCCAGCAGTATCTCTTTGTTCGGATCCACCTTTAAAAAAAGCATAACGCGTGTTATGTCCTGCTTATGTTGTTTTTGTGTTTTTGCGGCATTTTGGCTTACCTTGAGAAAATTGCGGCATTGATAGGTCAGGTGACCTGCATAGCCGCATTTTTTGCATGCCGCTCGCAGCGTGTCCTTGTTAGAGTTTGCAAGCGGAAAGTTCATCTTGCTCCCCGAATGTAAATAGCGTTCTTCTCTATTTTTTTTCAATAATAGTAGCCCATTAATTGACGTGATTGCGGCTTCGTTGGCTCAGTCTGGTCTGCTCTAACCACTACGCGGCGGCTGTTGTTGTTGTCGTCAAGTCTGCATTGATTATCGATATTCTGTAAGCGATAGGCAATAGAAAAACAAACGTTCACCCTGCCATTTATATATATATCGATAAGGTATTCGATCATATGGTAACATCATTCCTTTTATTACAAATTGTCGAATTTATTAAAATTTTCAGATGATTTGTTTTCAAAGTTTTCTTATCATAATCATGAGGCAGGACCAAGTAAAAAAATGGAGTGTGTGTATTAAATTTTATTAAGAGTTGTAATGTAGTCATGCAGCCAACTTTTGAGAACTATAACAGCTGTTTTGCAGCTAAATTTTCAAACAAAAGAAATGTGAAAAGCTAATAATTATTTTCAAGTTTTTTTTTAAACATTGCTTGATACATTGTCAATAATGTCCATTATCTCATCGCATGTATGACATAAATGAGAGACCACACACATTTTATAAATTTTAAAAGTATATATGATCATTATCATTTTTTGTATATTGTACACACGTGTGTAGAAATTAGAGATCTATCTGAGCATAGACAAAAAAAATTTTTGCTAGGCTAAAAAAGTCAAATTTCCCGCAGTCCGCTGTTTTCAAATTTTGTCTGGAAAAAAACCTGTCGTGGCAACACTGAATGAAATCAATTTACATTATAGCTATCGATAACTGCATGCGATAACAGAAAATGCACTTGATTAAATGTATTGTAGGGAAAAAATGGCAATCGATTAATGCCGATAGTGTAATCGTACGCGTGGACACTTGTTATCGAATAGTAACATAAATTTTGCAGTGCAGTGCAAATGTCTTCTGATTGAGAAATGCCAGAGTATTGCCAATTGATGTAGAAGAATCCGCCGTTCATTTGCCAACGGGAGTGTATTATAATATCAGCAGGTTTCAGACTGGCAACGTCAGCGCTTTCACCGCACGCTGCATAATATATATACAACGAAAACAAGTAGCAGCAGCAGCAACAATTTCAGTTCATCGTAGCTTCCTTTCCTTCCTTCCCCCCGGCACCGCCTTCACATCATCACTGGAAGAAGATGCAACAGAACGCAAGCAGCAGTAATCCATTTTCGGTGGCCGCCTATGGCGATAGACCTCAAATGGGACTGGACGTGGAGTTTGGTGCGGATCCGGCGAGCGGAGCGGCATTCTTTCAGAGCGATGGCCGCAAGCATGATGATCTAAAGCAAATGTTGGACAGCAACAAGGATGGCCTCAAGCTAGAGGCAATGAAACGCATAATTGGCATGATTGCCCGTGGCCGGGATGCCAGCGATCTATTTCCGGCCGTCGTCAAGAACGTTGTCTCCAAGAACATTGAGGTGAAGAAACTGGTCTATGTCTATTTGGTTCGCTATGCCGAGGAGCAACAGGATTTGGCACTGCTCTCGATATCGACATTTCAACGTGCCCTCAAGGATCCAAATCAACTGATTCGCGCCTCTGCACTCCGTGTCCTCTCTTCCATAAGGGTCAGCATGATTGTGCCCATCGTGATGCTGGCCATACGTGACAGTGCCGCCGATTTGAGTCCATATGTGCGTAAGACGGCGGCACATGCTATACCCAAATTATATTCCCTGGATGCAGAGCAAAAGGATGAGCTTGTTATGGTTATTGAGAAACTACTCTCGGATCGCACCACACTGGTGGTTGGCTCCGCAGTCATGGCCTTTGATGAGGTAAGTGACTCCAACACTTGTGAATACATTGAAAAGATATTTACAGAGCTATTTGTATATTTTTGTAGGTTTGTCCGGAACGGGTTGATCTGATACACAAGAATTATCGCAAGCTATGTAATCTGCTCGTGGATGTGGATGAATGGGGTCAGGTGATAATCATCAATATGCTGACCCGGTATGCACGCACACAGTTTGTTGATCCAAATCCGGATGAGGAGCATGGTCAAATTGATGGCCTCGATGGCGATGTGCCACCCAATGAACGCTTCTATGACGAGTCCTCCAATTCGAGCAGCGATGATGAAGCCTCCAGCGATGATGACGATACCCAAGCCAAAGGTAAAGGCAAAGCCAAGGGCAAGACAAACAACTCCAATTCGAATTCCAACTCCAATTCCAATGTCAACAACAATGAGAAAGACAACGACAACACGAGCAGCTATCACATCGATTTGGATCATCGACTGCTGCTCCGGCAGACGAAGCCCCTGCTGCAGTCTCGCAATGCCTCCGTTGTGATGGCCGTGGCACAGCTCTACCATCATGTGGCGCCACGCAATGAGGTGCAATTGATTGCCAAGGCGTTGATCAGATTGTTGCGTTCCCACAAGGAAGTCCAGAGCGTGGTCCTCAATTGTATCGCATCCATGTCCGCAAGGCGCAAAGCCATTTTTGAGCCGCACCTCAAGTCGTTTTTTGTGCGCACCAGCGATCCAACGCATCTGAAGCTTCTCAAGCTTGACATACTCACCAATCTGGCATCCGCGTCCAGCATTTCTCTAATCTTACGCGAATTCCAAACCTACATCTCCAGCAGCGATCGTCCCTTTGTGGCAGCCACAATTCAGGCAATTGGACGCTGTGCAGCAAGCATTAAAGCGGTCACCGAGACTTGCCTCAGCGGTTTGGTCCATCTGCTCTCCAATCATGACGGTAAGTTCCCGAAATATTTAAATTGTCACAAATAAAACTAGATTTGCTCGTATTCTCGGTTTAATGTACTTTATATTAATGTAATCTTTTAATTTAAGTATTTGATTATTAATTTATTTATTTATTGAAAATCGCTTTCGCAAAATTCGAGTTTTCGATTTTTCCAAGCATTTTTACACTAGTTTATATCCAATTCTTAGGAAAAAATCTTGCCAAGTCAAAAGTTTGACCCCCACCAAACTCTCATAACTTTGTCAAAGCTGATTCTATTTCCGAACGGCATGTTATTCAGGCCTGTTCCGAATTTCACTTTCGATAAGATATGTTGGAATTGAATTTCTTTAACCTGCTCTAATATACGATTATACGGTTCCCCCTTTGTGTTTTTCGAAAATTCAAAATTTTAAATCTCCAGTTCAACTTTTTATCAATTTTAGAACTGAACAAGTTTTCAAGCGAAATGCAATTTTAATCATTGTTCAGCATATAAAAGTTATTAATTTTTAATTAACTCGACTGATCCTCAGAAGTATTAACAAGTTAAGGAACTTAAAAAAAGAAAAATCTGCAAAAATCGATTTGTTGATTTTTCAATTTTCTTCCATCACTATCCCTTATACCCTGATTTTAAAGGGTTCGAGGTATTATAATTATGTGACTTTATATGCAACAGGCGGAAGAATGTAATTGACGATATCTAGTGTCCTAGTGGATAAAATATTTGACATCAATGCAGAAGTTGTCGTTAGTAATATATATATTGTTGATATCCAGAAAAGTTAATATGAAAGTGTGTTTTTTTTACTATTGAGCACACTCTACAGTAGCGCTTTTTCTAATTAGTTTATTTCTATTACATTATTTAGAATATTTGTACATTTATAAATATTTGTATACTCATACGGAGTAGTATCTCGACCGTCGAGCACACTCACTATAGTATTTTTGTATAAATATTTGTATACTAGTACTGAGTATCTCCACTGTCGAACACACTAAACTGAAGCGTTCTTAAATTTAGTTTTTGTAAATACATATTAAGTATAGTATTTTTGCTTAAATATTTTTTTGTTTTCATATATTTAGTATGAAATATTTATGCAGTTTGAAGCGTAGCATTAACTATTATCTATTTTCTCCATTTTCTGCACAGAGCACGTGGTGGCCGAAAGTGTTGTGGTGATCAAGAAACTGTTGCAGAGCAAGGCGGCCGAGCATTATGAGATTATCACCCAAATGGCCAAGTTGATAGACTACATCAATGTGGCAGCTGCACGAGCCGCAATCATTTGGCTAATTGGCGAATACAATGAGAAGGTGCCTCTGATCGCGCCCGATGTGCTGCGCAAGATGGCCAAATCGTTTGTGGATGAACAGGATGTGGTCAAGTTGCAGGTGCTTAATCTTGGCGTTAAGTTGTATTTAACGAATCCGGAGCAGACCTCGTTGTTGTGTCAATACGTATTCACGCTGGCACGTTACGATACCAACTATGATGTACGTGATCGTGCCCGTTTCTTGCGTCAGTTCATCTTCCCGGCGAGCGGCAGCAGCAGCGTCCTCACCAAACATGCTCGTCAGGTATTTTTGGCGGCCAAGCCGGCTCCATTGCCGGAGAGCAAGTATCGGGATAGCAATTTGTATCAATTGGGTTCATTGTCGCACTATTTGAATATGCATGCCACGGGCTACAAGGAGTTGCCCACATTTCCCACTGTGGCACCCGATTCCAGTGTGCGCAACATCGAAGGTTACATGCAGGAGAAGCTGCCCACCGAGAGTCCAGGGCGGGGCAAAACATCGTCAGCAGGTGCTGCCACAAAGGAGCCGCGCGAAAAGGGCTTCCTATCCGAATCGGATAAGTCATCGGCCTATTCCGAGTCCAGCGGCAGTGGCAGTGACGGTGGCTCCAGCAGCGGCTCCAGCAGCGATGGCTCCTCGAGCAGCGCTGACAGCGATGATGAGGTGAATGCACAAACCATCAACAAGAAAACGCCCAAGGCTGTGGCAGCTGTAACTCCCAAGTTGATTGATGACAGCATTAATCCTCCAGTTTCCGCTACCGCTTCCACTGATCAATCTCCATCTCCATCTGCACCAGCATCAGCAGTTGTAGCTTCCCCTGCGACTGGCAGTAATAACAATAACAATGCTGTCGAAGACTCTGGCACATCGGACAGTGCCGAATCCTCGTTCTACAGCGGCAGCAGCAGCGACGGCGACAGCAGCGATTCGGCCAGCGACAGCGAAAAGGAGGCAACTCCCAAGGCACCAGCTGAGGCGAAGCTAACGACGCCACAAGCAAACACACAGCCGCCTGCCAAAAGTAACCTGGATTTGCTTTTAGACTTGGATGACATACCGCCCATTGGGCCAGTGATGACGCCTTCTCTGGGCGGTTTCCTCACACCTGGTAAGTAGCATCACATTAAAGAAAAGAGGCTTTGATACCCTTTTTTTAAAAAACCTTTCATTTATTTAACGTCAACTAAAAACACTTAAAACTATTTTGAAAAATGTCTTGAGGTCTAGTATGTCTATTATGTCAAATTTAGTTATGTAAATCGAGTCCAATATCAAAATGTAAAAGTCGAAGAAAAATGAATGGAGTTGTCGGTATATATCTAAATATTAACAATATATCGAGCTTAAACAATTTTTAGAAGATAGCGTATTTATACATACAAAATACATTCGACTTTTAAAGTTGCCAAGTCGAAAATCTGACCAAATTCAAACTTTTGAACATGATTTGTGTTCTACTTTTCCAAAATTTTTAAATTTAAAATCGTAAGTGAGTTGATGATTTATGATGTAAATCTCTTTAATTACCTCCATTGATGATGAAAAATATTATCGGGTAAAAGTACTTGAAAACATCACTAATCACATTAAGAGAAAATATTTTAAATTGACCATTAAAAAGTAAATATGTATGTTAAGAATTGAATGAAATTAAAACTGTTAATAATTAATAGTAATTTTAACCTGTATTTCTATCAAATGTATCGGTTCCGGTTTTGCCACTTTGGTTTCGGAAATAGCACCGACACAAAAATACAAACTAAAATTTTTTAAAACAAATATACGTACATATGTATGTGTTTTTGTTGTCGTGGTAATTTTAGTTTTAATATTTTTTTTAATTTAAAGGTGTGCTAAAGAAATCACAAGTGAAAGCGAATTTAGAGAATAGCAATTCCACTCAAAAAATTTCTCAGTGCAATAGAACTTCGAGTGGTTTATTTTTTTTAAGCATGTTCACCAACCTTTTGGAACTAGTCTCCTCAGATTAATTTTCCCAAGGGTTTGTTTAGCAACTTTTTTAAGTTTATCATTGCAGAATAAAAGGTTTTTATTTTATTTCTTTTTTAATTAATTTAATTTATTCATATAATTGATTTTGTATAGCTTAAAAAAATTTAAAAGTAATTGGCTCGACAAACAATAAAAGTTACTCGTCAACTCTAAATTCTAAAATTCGGACAAAAAATTTGACATTATTCTCACGGCATCGGATTGATCCTACATTTGAAACGGTTAATTTAGGTTAACGGTTTCGGTACGGTTTTAATCCCTGATCTAAATCGCCTGCTTTGTCTAATGTAATGCATTGCACATTTCGTTTTAATATGTTTGCTTAAATGTTTTCAATATTATAATATGCTCTGCAAGACTAGGAATTCAAGAGATGGTGACAGAATTGGAAAGAGAGAGAGAGAGAGAGAGAGAAAGAGAGACAGACAGTTAGAGAGATGAATATAAATATGTATGTATGATTTTGTTATTCCAGGCACACCAATGATGCCCGGCCAGTTGGCGTTGCAGCCGGAGCAGGCAAGCAATCGTATTGAGCTCGTGGGATCCTCGCACACGGAGTTCAAGCACAAGGAACTGCTCAACAAGGTGACGGGACACGGATTGCAGCTGTCGTATCGCTTTACACGTGCACCACACCTCTACTCTGCTGCTATGTGCTCCATTGAGCTGCTGTTCCAGAATCGCAGCGATAAGGAGCTGACCAGCATACGAATGGGACAACAGACACTGCCACCAGGCATGCAACTAAGTGAATTTGCACCAATTGGACAACTGCAGCCACAACAAGTGGCAACTGGTGTGCTCGGTGTCGATTTCAATGATACGACACATGCCATCGATTTCGAGCTGTTGTCGAGCGCGGGCAGTGCAAGGATTCAGCTGAAACCACCGGTGGGTGAGCTGGTGCGTGCGGTCCAAATTGGCGAGAGTTGTCATCGCGAGGAGCGCTCCAAGTTGCGTGGCATGAACGAGCATCAATGTGAATTGCGTGGCATGGAGCGTGAACAAATCGATGTGACGTCGCTCAAGCAAAGAATCTACGAGTGCATCAATGTGGCGCACACTTATAGCAGTCCAACGGGCCAGCTGCATTGCTTTGCCGGCCAGACATTGACCTCCAAGAGTCTCGTCCTTCTCACGCTCCAATGGCAAACGGATGATGCTCTCACATTGTTGGTCAACTGCGAGAAGATGGTCATCGGCTCCATGGTGCTCAACGAGCTGCGCAATGCTCTCCAGCTGAGCTTTGCTGTCTAAATGTTGTTGCAAACAACCCTCGCATCGCTTATGTATAGGGTATATTTATAACCAATAAGTTTGTTAACCAATCGATTGTCCGTGTCTCAGTTGAAATTGAAACTATTTGAAATTGTTGAAACGAACAAATGAATTGAATCTAAACGCTACATTAGAACAAAAAAAAAAGAAGAAAAGCCGCAACATTACGTAATAATCATTATATAACAACATTATTATATACATACATGTATCTTTATACTAACTTAAGTTGAAACAAAATGCGATTCCAAACAAACAAAAAAAGTAAACAATGTATGAACAATTATTATTATGAAAAAACTTTTAATCAATGTTGTTGCCTATGCAAAATAATTATTGTAAACCGCATTTTCTTAGCGCCTGTGTGTGTGTAAGTGTGTGTGTACTTCTGTATGCGTGTGTGTGTATTTGTACTATAACTAAATATGAAATATTGTGTGAAGTGTGTGTTTTTGATGTTGTAACTCTGTTGCCTTTGTGCTCTATGCGGCCTTTTTCAAATTGTAGCAAAAGAAATGAAAGAAAAAAGAAACATACAAAACGCATATATACATATACATACTATATAGATTCATATACATATATTATCATAGACACTACATATATAGATTGGAAGCTTGCAGCAGTACTAATTATTGAAATGTTTACCGAATTGTTGCCTAATTTACTCGCATGACCCAAAAGCGATGACAAAATAGATCCGAAATATACTTGATTTTAGCAACATAAACTAACTACTTCAATATGCATCGCATAGATAAAATTATTTATACTTTATATGCGTATTTCTTGCCTGTTCTGATCAAGACTCATGTGCAGAACAGCATTTAATTATTATTACAATTATTATTTTTTTTTTTTTGATTTGCCTAGCAATTGTAGTAGCCGCAATCCGATATATGTATTTATATATATATATTTATATATATATATATATATTTGTACATGTAAACAATCGAGAAGACTATTGAATACCAGCCAGTTAGCAGTTGAACCTAAAAAGGAGCCTAGCTTCAATTAATAATAAATTTTTGATATTCAGCTTGATTATTAAACATAGAAATAATCAATCGTGTTTAAAGCGAATACATATGTATATATATGTATATATATGAATTGTGACAGCTTATCTAAAAAAACCCGTTTCCTACGCCAACTTTTCAAGCTCCTCCCAATTGAACTACTTAACATTTTTGAAACATTTTTCATTTTGGCTTTTTAAAAATAAATAACAAAAAAAACATTCGGAAATTAAGCAATTAAATGTTAAATATTTACATAATTCTTTTTTATATGGATTATTATCATTATTATTACTGTAAGACATTCAAGTTTCAAATCTCAAACGTATGTGCAACAGAACTTTATGAACCATAATTATTTTGTCTAACTAAAAACCATGCGCAATTATTGTTAACAAAAAAAAAAGTGAAATATTGAAAAACAAAAAAAATATTATATTGTATGCTTTTGAAAATCTATTATTGAAATAAACGCAACGTTTTAACAAAATTTTCAGAACTCACATGGAAATTCACATTACAGACAAACTTACCAATAAACTGTGAAAGTTAAAGCCAAAACAGTTTTTAAAACCAGATAAGTAATAATAAAAATGTTTCTTTTTATTTTAGTTTTTAATGTATATCGTTTATTCACGCTTGTTCTTGTTGCTTGCTCCGCCTTTTGATTTTTTTTTGTTTGTTTTTGGGACACAGAAGAAAGCCAGCAGCAGACAGACGGCAATTCTTCATTATTCTTCTTCCTCAATCTTTTCCTCACACACACAGACACACGTAGTCATTTTTATAACTGTTTCTGCTGCTGGCACTTTAAAAGATAGTTTTATTTTTTCTAGTTAAGTTTGCTAAGGTTAAGGTTTGTTCTTTTATATATATATTTTTTTTTTTAGGTTAGGTTGTTCCGGTTAACAGAAAGTGACAAAAGTGAAGGAGCACAGCACTCATACTCACTACACAGAAAAAAATAAAATCAATTCCGCAATTCGATAATCCAGGATTTTCTTAAAGTACAAACACAAAATAATTAATTCAAGTTCGAGTCTTAAATCCATTTTCACAAATAATTTGAATTTCATTTCACTTTTCAGCGAAATCAAAAGTTGTAGGCTTTTTTGACTAATTTAATGCTAAGTGGTTGCTATTTTATTCACATATTGTGTTAATTTAACATAATTTAATTAAAAAAACAGATGTTAAGTTTAAGAATTTTAAACCTGGATTTTTGAATGGTTTTTTTTATCTGTGTACTTGTCTATAAGTTGGTAGGTAGTATTTTACATACATAAAAACATACTTAGTTCATTTTACTGATGCCCACCTTACAGTATACATATTTTTTTAACCCATTCTCAATTTCACTTTCGCATTGAATTAAAAAAAAAACTTAATATTGCATACTGTTTTTCTTGTATTAGAACTCTATTTTCATGCGAAACTTGCACAGCATTTAAAATTAAATTTTCAGTGTAATTGATGTGAAAGTGAAATTCGGAATAAGGCTCGACTGCTTTTTTATCTCTGAATGCGCCCGTTTTTTGTTTGCTCCTTTATTTGCATTGGTTTTACTGTGATTTAGTTTTTTTTTTTCTGAATCTGCACAATTAAAAAGCTCAATTTCATGCTTATTATATAAACCATTAAATCTTAGTTTGTTTCTTTACTTTTTGTCGCTAGGTTAGTTTTGCTGCATATATAAATTGTTAGCTTAGGTCTCGTTTAAGTTTAACGGATGAATTTGAAAACAGCCATCGTGACAGTGTAAGTGCGATCGTAAGAAAGAGAGAGAGAGCTTGCGTGATACTGCCTGCTTGCATGGCTGCCACTGCGACTGCCCTGCTTGCTTACTTACTCACTGCTTACTGCTGAGCTCAAGCAGTGCAGCCTGTCGTCAGCAGTTAATTTCAAATGGGGTAATATATGAATGTATGTAAAGAGTATGTGTTTGTAGTATGTTTTTGTGATTTCGTGTTTATGCTTGACTTTCAATGAGCAATGATTATGCATAATGCAGGCTATATATGTATGTATGTAGATAGGTGCACTCATATTCAAAATAATAGGTTAATAAGCACATTACGTCTTTAAACTGAAACAACTTTTAAAATTCCCGTTTAATGTTCATGCGAATCTGTTATTATTGTAATTTTGCAGAAATGCTAATTTAAATTTTAAAAAAGTACAACTAGATTTGGGATATCTTCCTCAAAAGCCCCTTCCAAATATTTAAAAAATGAGCCATCAAAAAACCGATAAGAATAACTTGATCGTAGAATATTTATAATTTACACGTAGCTAATTTAGAATAGACATAATTATAGTTTTTTCTCAATCAAAATTGTGACAAAATTATACCTAAAAAATAGAAGTAAAAGAAAAACAAACATCAAAAAATTACAGTTTAATGTCCAGTGATACTGATGTTCTTATTATTTTGATCTTTAGTGTGTATAGGGTATAAGATTAGGTATATTCTTAGCGTGGATTAGTATGACAGACATTGCGTTGATTTCACTGTGCAAGTCGAAAAAAAGTCATGACTTTTTCAACGGTTTCCCCCCATTTTCGGGTCCTACGAATCGAACTGCATCATTAGTTTTTTGAGTTACAATGATGGTTTCATACAAAATATTTTCGCGAAGTTTTGACCAAGTTTGCTATTTTTAAGGAAATAGAACATTCTTCTTCAGTCTCTAACTTGTAAGGTGTTGGTTTTTTTTTGCAAAATTTCTTCTACAAAGTTGCTTGAAATAGCTTACGCTACAAGTTTTGGGAACATACCAAGCCTCTAAATGGTTGTTTTGGTGGTGTTTTGGGTCAATATGCCAACAAAATCAAATCTTTACCACTTGTTTTTTAAGATTTTTCGTTCATGTTGTCCTACAATCGAATTTTTCTATCTGATACGTATACTAAAATGAAGATCCTGTTATTCTAAGAAGCTTTAGCATAAAAATCGTGGTGAAAAAATTCACCATTAAAAAATATTCAGGTATCCAAAAAGTGTTTTTTTTATACATTTTTACAACATATTTAAATCAACAAAATTTGTTAGTACACATAAAATGAGTGTATCTAATATGTAAAATGAATATGTTTAATGTAATTAAGTATTATTTTATCACTTTATTTATATTTAATATTAAATATAAAAGTTTGTAGATACCGAAAGCGACAAGACCAGATGTTAGACTATTTCCAACTGTATGGCGACAAAACTTTTGCGTAATGCACAAATGTTCCTGGCTTTATTGCAGCACAAATATTGCAAATTCGAGAATTTAGCGTTTTTGCATTGAATCTTTAAAAAATCGCCAAAGGCATCAACGCAAAGGAAGCGTGATAAAATTTATTTTGGATAGTCCAGTACATTCAGTACCTATAAAAGATATGTGCCGACTTAAAAGTTATTGCATTGCTTACGGGTTTACTGTCGGGCTATACCAAGAATATTTGCTTTAATTCCATTTGAATATCCGATTTCAAGGAAATCAGTATAAAATGCGAAATTGGTTGTTTTGGTCAAAATGTAATAAAAATATTGTTAATGTAATTCATGTTCCTCTTAAATCTATCGGAAACATTTTATTGAAGCGCCTTAGTATCATGATGGGAATCGTGAATCGGAATGAAGAAACTTTTAAATGTATAATAAAAATATATTTAATATGTCACGTGGGGAAAGTGAAAGAATCTATTTTTTTTTCGATTGAGTGTTCTGATTATAATGTTAATTCCAAATGTTCTCTACGGACATAAGAAAGTTAAGGAAAAAATTAATTTAGAATGTTACGGAAAACAAAAGAAAGATTGCATAGTATTCTGTAATGGCTGTCTTAAAAAACTGGCTTGAAGTGCATTGATCTGAAGATTGGCAGACTTATGTTGACAATATATAACTTTTGAAGACAAAGGTGTTAACATGTCTTTATAAATTCATACTCTACAATACCAAAAAGATCATTTTGGAAGCAAGTTCCAACAGAGTCAGATGAGCATGGAGAAAGATTTTACCAGGTTGCAGCTCCATTCGAGCATTGGTGTTGTGGTAAAAAGCTAGACTCATTGCTCGCGGAATTACGTTGGAATTTAATAAACGAGAGCTATGAATAATACGTATAATTTTATGCTTAAATACATAAAACATATTCATATTACATGTTAGAAACACTCATTTTATGTGTAATAACAAATATTGTTGATTTAAATATGTTGTGAAAATGTATAAAAAAAATATTTTTTGGATACCTGTATGTTTTTTAATGGTGAATTTTTTCACCATGATTTTTATACTAAAGCTACTTAGAATAACAGGATCTTCATTTTAGTATACGTATCAGATAGAAAAATTCGACTGTAGGACAACATGAACGAAAAATCTTAAAAAACAAGTGGTTAAGATTTGAGTTTGTTGGCATATTGACCCAAAACACCACCAAAACAACCATTTAGAGGCTTGGTATGTTCCCAAAACTTGTCGCGTAAGCTATTTCAAGCAACTTTGTAGAAGAAATTTTGCAAAAAAAACCAATACCTTACAAGTTAGAGACTGAAGAAGAATGTCCTATTTCCTTAAAAATAGCAAACTTGGTCAAAAACTTCGCGAAAAAATTTTGTATGAAACCATCATTGTAACTCAAAAAACTAATGATGCAGTTCGATTCGTAGGACCCGAAATAGGGGGAAACCGTTGAAAAAGGTCATGTCTTTTTTTTTTTTTTTGAAAAAAACTAGCACAGTGTTTTTATTTGTTATAGGTTAGTGTACAAGTACTCGTATCCGCTTCTTCTTCTTTAACTCTCCATTACTCGTACTCGTTTATGTATGTGTATATTATTTAATATAATCGCGGCTTTCGATTTTTTTAATCTTTTTTTTTAGGTTTGATTTCATATAAAACTAGTTTGTTTTTATAGTTATATCTTTATGTATGTATATGCAGGTATTTATTTATATATATATATTTGATGTATATATATATATATATAGATTTAAATATATATGTATATATGTATGTTTGTATATATTTATGTATGTCTAGGGATGATTTTCAATCACTTATTGTTACGTACGGTGTTTGGTATAACATGCTTTTTCGCTTGGACTGAATGTCGCATTTCCTTTTGCTTGTGCTTTTGCCTTTGCTACTCCTTGAATTTTCTTTTCTTTTTGCTTAATTCAAAATAACATGTAAAGCATACATATGTTTGTGTAGGTGTGTGTGTGCAGAGTGTAACGATTTCCAATCATTTCAAATCAATCCTAAAACTCTCAATCTCCAGAACGGACGGAGTGATAAATGAACTTAACCTCATTACTGTTAACCAATTCCTTGACAAAATCAATTTAGCTCGCAATCGATCGTTATACAAAACTATCGATAGTTTCCATTGCATCACTGTCATATTCATATAATCGATATTATTTCCAGCCAAAAGGTAAGTATTACCGTTATGCTGGCTAAGCCATGAAGAAGAGCTTAAGAGCGAGAGCGTTAGAGAATGATAGAGTTAGATTTTCTTTGTCTTGCGTTTCGTTTCGTTGCGATCTTATGTGTATGTGTGAGTCTGTGTGTGTGTAAATTACAAATGCTCGTTTACAGCCCACATTTCTCATGTACATATGTACATGTTAAAATTAACAGCCAGATTACCGTGAGCATTTCTTGATAGGCAAAGTCATGATGGAATAACATAAGGTGGTCTCGTCGGCTTCAGAATCGTTAGATTTTTGTCCATTAATTCTTCAGTGCGGTGCAATTCGGTGCTTTCTATCCCTTTCCCTCGCATTGATATCACGATAGTTAATGGACTGCTTTTTGCCGACGGGACCACCTTATGTTATTCCATCGTGGGCTAAGTTATCATCAACTTTAACATACACATGAGAAAACCGAACTTTCAAAAAGTGCGTAAGCTGTATTTTTTTTAATACGCCCATCAGACGAGCTCTTTTTACCGACCCTTTTTAACTGTCCGTGGATTTGCCATTCCCATAATTCGGATCGATTTTCAAGCCACAATCTGCTCACACTTTGAAGAATTTCATACAAAAATGATTTAGCCTAGCAGGAATTTGACAAGTCCGAAGATTTTTTAGTTTTGAGTGTTCACACGACAATTTCGGTTATTTACCAAAAAGTATCGGTAAGAAAACGCTCGTCTGACGGAACTTTAAGTATTTGCTTTTCATTTTTTTTGGTTTTAGGTTGATTTTTGTATAAGCTAAACACAATTGTAAGCTATCGTTAAGGTAAGTATTGTGTATATACTATATAGTATGCGTGTTTATGTGTATATGTGAGTTTTATGCATGTATCTGGCGTGAGGCAGGAGGCTGAAGGCGGGAAAGGGGATATTAATGCAGATTTTTGATTACGCCATTATTAGTATTCAGTTACATATATGAAAATGTATAGAGAGAAACTTAGATTTGCGCACTTGTTCTATTTGTAGTATTAGCTGCTATGTGACCTTGCCCACTTGGATTAACTTTAGTTAGTTGTGACTTAGGCCAGCAAATCCATTTTTCATGTGCTTAAAGTTTCTTATACCAGTAGAGATAATGCTCCCCATCCTCGACCATTAGCTCATCCACACCTAAAATGTATAAAAAATTTATTTATATGTATCTCATCTCTCACTCTCTCTCTCTCTCTCTCTCTCTGGAAAGGATATGATTTTACTTTAATCACTTACCAACAGGCGCAATAAGCTGATTCCCAGGCGTATTGTTCGGATCAGGTAATTCGGGCAATCTGTACAACAGCCAGTAGTGATATCTATATCAAGTGCATCGATTAGCATTATCGTATTTGACACCGGAAGATAAGTACATATAGTTTATTTGTGACTTGACTTACCCTCGCGGCTCCTCCTTCTTGCCATAGAGCGTGTGCACATAGTGACCATTGGGCCATTCGCGGGCCTCGAAAATGAATCTGCAAAAGATGGAAAAAATCGTTTTAGTTTCAATCCTCGCCTTTTTCCTTTGTTAATTTTAAATTTATTTTTGAGCATCCCTAGTCCAAGTAACAAATTTCAATATTATAGCTCAATTAATTCCTATGATATGAACCTCACCTAAAGATACATACAAGCTAAACTCCATCTTAATCCATTATTTTAGTTTGCAAACTATTGAAAAGGTGAGATTCCCCTTTAAAGGGTCGATTCTATAGAGCAGCGGTGGGCACGAAATCTGAATTCGTTAGCAGCCCCTGGCTCCCGGAGCCATTGCGTGCCCACCGTTGCTATAGAGAGATAAATTTTGATAAACATGGATACCAACAATGAAAAGATTCACTAAAATAAAGCTAGATGCATGGGTGCCTCACGAATCACACGAATCTAAAAACTTGAGCTGAGTTGAGCGGCTTCCATGTGGGCAAACGATCAACTCGGACCTTTATTGTCAACAATTAGACCCTTTGAAGATTGCAATTGACCGGAATTGGCCAATAGGAAAGGTATTGTGCTCCAAGACCACGCACATCAATATTAACGGTCACCAAACTTATGGAGCTTGGATGGGAAGTTTTAATGCATTCACCGTATAAGTAGTCCGGATCCAGCACCAAACGATTATCATCTCTTTCCGTCCTTGTAAAATATTCTTAGCGACAAAAAAAATTAAACCAATTGAGGACTGTAAAACGATGTATTTTGGTCGAGGCTTTTAATAGCAAGGATCCGAGCTTCTTCAAGAGTGAAATTTAAAAACTATCCGCAAAATGGCAACAAGTCATTGAACAAAACGGGACATAGTTAGATCGGACAACCCAAGCCGTAATAAATAAACTTTCAAAATAGGGACTTGCTTGCATCTAAATTTTCTAGTCATTACTGAAATATCCGAATTACTACAGTAGTAAATTAAAGGTAATTTTGAACTTTCTCTTTCAGTGATCGATTATTGAACTATCGATATACATACATATACATGCATATTAGAGACCTGCATGAATGCATTCAAAAGGGCAAATGAATCATTCACTCTAAAAATAGGTACACTTTTTAGTGAACAGCTTTGAAATTAATGTCAGTTAATGTTGTACACTATATCAAGATGTATTTATTAGTAAGGTGACGTCGTCCCCACAACTGCTCTCCTTCGAGGGGGCAAATATTTGTCAGTATGCCTGAAACGTTGTCGAAGTAGGTTGTGTATCGCATGTTTTTTTCTGTCTTCTTTGCGAATAAACTCGTAGACGAAAACAAAACAAAGAACAAGTAATTATTATTGAAATTGGCAATTATTTTATTAACTGTGTGTTTTATTTTGTAATGGGTGTAAGTCCTCAATAGATCTAAGAATGTCTACAAAATATTGTGTGCTCTGCCGTAAGAGAACTTTGGAAAGGAATGTTTTAGTACCACGGGATGAAAGCAGAAGAGAGCTCTGGTCAAGAAGCACAAACGTTTAATTTTCGAGCTCAAGTAAATTTTGTGCCAGCCATTTCAATGACTCTGACTTCTACTATGTGTCCGAAAATGCAACAAAACGGAGACGAATTATGTCAACTGATGTACCCCAAAAGCCAGGAGCATACATACATTTGAAATGCCATATTTCTTCATGCTGCAGGTCACCGGGCATAACGCCATTTGATCAAGAAGGGGTTTAAAATATTATAAGTCTTTTTGAATTATTTGGTTTTATTTATTTTAATTAAGCATTTGCTTTTCTGTCAGCTCTCTCTGAGAGCGGAGAGAATATTATAAATTATTTTGAGTTATTTAATTTTATTTACTTTAAGTAAGCATTTGCTTTTCTGTCAGCTCTCTCTGAGAGCTGAGGGAGCAAAGTGAAAAAAAATTTGAGACCCTCACCACATCGGACGACGTCACCTTGTTTATAAATACACCTTGCACTATATACGTTGTACAGTAAAAAATGAGAGCAGTATATTTGAGTACAGTACATTCACTGTACACTGAGTGTAACAAAATGAAAAAATTTAAGAAATCATACATATATTCAATGTCGAAGAAAGATACATTTGTTATTTATATTTTAAGACACAAGATTTGGTAAGCTCTTCTATATTCGAATTTAAAATCATTATATTGTTAACCATGTCTTTACTGGAGGCTATTTTTCTGCGTTTTTCCGAAATTAAATTTTTTGCTATTGAAAAAGACTTTGGATGCAGCACTACTTGGTGGAACTGCTAAAACCTTACAGCTAACTTTAAAAATAAAAGAAATTGGTCCTTATTTTTGGTCCACCAGTTCAGGACCTTCAAATCTTCAGTATATTGGATGTTAACATTTCTATATGCCTCAATTTCGCGCGATATAATGGTAGAAATACTATTGTCTTAAGTTGGTTTACAATGATCTGCAAAAATATAATCGATTGTGGCTTTGATCTATTAAGGTGCTCTAATTCGCGAGTTGGGGTTTGATGGTTTGTTTCTTTTCAAGCTCTGTAAACTGTGACAAATTGTTCGTGGGTGGAAAAAGGAATAGGGCTATTTTATGAAAAAAAAATATTACATTTTCTAGAGAATCCATGTCAACGTTTTGCAAGCTACTGAACCCACACTCTCTCCTTATACTCATTTGTACGTATACACTTGTTTGGCAGGAAACTCATTATTATTTTGTTTGTTGTACAATGTGAGTTCAGTAAATAATGAGTACAGTATATTACTGTACAGTACTGTGGAGATAGAAATGAATGCATTCATGCAGACCTTTATTACATATGCTCAATTACCTTGCGAGCTATAACCTTCGGCCTATCGATCTACGATCGATTACACTCAACATCAGCTTTAGTTACTTATCGAATCGACTAATGTTTTAAGAACTATCGATATATTGATAAACCTGAACCAATTTAACGTTCGACTATCGACCTATCGATCTATCGATGTATGTATGTTGTGAGGCAGCATTCTGCTGGCCTCACAACACACATAGTATTTTCCAATGTCAACATTGGCAACGCTGGTGTGACCAGAAAGGGATCAGCTGGGAACATGGATCAATTGGCAACGCCAATTGAACCAGCCGATCACGAAGAACTTTTCGTTCGTTCATATAGTTCTAAGGAACACCGAACTGGAGCGTGATCGTTCACCTAGTACCAAGGTGAACCTATGCAAAAGATGGTGGAATTTCCGCCATGCCGGCAAGCGTCACTTTTCTGACGGGCTCAACATAAGCAGACGTGTTTTCTCATCGGGTAATCTCGCGCAGTTTGATCAAGCCACAACAGCTACAGTGTCACAGCATTTCGGCCGCCGGAGCATTTCGTGTGTGTGCAAGCGTAAAAGCTTGCAGCCAACAAACAACAGCAGCAAGAACAATTACAACATTTTGTGCCAGCCGCCGCCGCAGCATCTCGTGTGTGTGTGTAAGTGTGCAGGCTTGCAAGCAACATCAACAAAGCCACAGCGCCGCGCAGCGCTACAAGCGGCAGCCCGCGAGTGTGTGTGTGCGCGGGCTTTTCAGCCGCCACCAGCAACAAGCACAACGCAGCGCAGCGTCACCAGCTGCAACACTCGCGGGTGTGGGAAATATCATTTCGTGCAGGGTTGGCCCTCCGAACCCATCTACGGCCAACGTCCGGCAGCGGCTTTTGTTTCTTCCCTCTTGGTTCCGTCTATGGAACGGTGACCATTTTTTTCTAACAGTGCGGCAGGCGTTTTATATTAGAAATCTTTTGTGAAACTTAAAGAGGCAAGCAAACCCCAGCATGGGGTAATAAATGGAAATAATCTTTGTGACGATGATGGCATGCGTTTTGTTCTGTTGTTCCCTGTAGCCCAACTATTCTTTTTTTCCCTTTTCTTATTTCCTAGGTCATTACAGGTGGCCTTGACGCGATCCCAAGGAGGGGACGCAAGTTCGACCCAACTGGCCGGACTTGGTGCGTCGGGGGTGGCCCGGAATAGGAATACTATCATATAGTTCCTATTCTGGGGTCCTCACCGGCGCACCGGGCCTGGAGACACCGGAGTCCGGTCTGTGGAACCGAGTTACCGTCATACGGTCTCGTCGTCCACGGATCTGACCCGGCGGCCAGATCTGCGCGGCATGGAGGGCATCCTTGGACGGAGAGATACCGTCATACGGTTTCTCCTTTCTGGGCTGCTCCCTCCACGCCGCCGGTATGGAACGAATTTGCGTCTCAAACTTGGCAGGGCAGGTCCGAGGAGAGCGACGCAACGGGTCTCGGGAGTCCCTCCTCGTCCTCCTGGGCCAATCCTGGGTTCGCAGCAAGGTCAACTCAGCCGATTTTCGAGCGAGAACGTCAGCTTCCCCGCTGACGCTCCCGCCGCTCTGTCCAGTCGTCCCAGATGTTTTACAAATTTTCTGTAAACAGACCCTGGCCGGACTGAGACGCAGACCCCGGCTGGAAAAGCTTCGTTACAGATGGCGCCCGAGCAGGGACTTCTGGAACAAAATTCCTATTAGGCATTTTTTTTTTGACACCTCGAGCATCGATATCGGCAGGCCATGTTTTTTTTTTATTTTTTTTTATCTCTTTTCCTATTATTGAAAAGCATGCCAATCATCGTTACAAAAAGCAGGCTATCATAGGGCCATAATAATTATTTTTTTTCATATAGCAAGTTAGTACATAAATCCCCGAGCCCGTCAGAAAAGTCAACCACGGGATTCTCCCTAGCACAGAATTTTCCACCAGTCTCAGAATTTTAAGGGCCCATGTACATTTGTACCCTGTACCCTGTAAATCGAGCATATTGATTTAGGGATATTAAGCAAGAATTTTTTTTTTTGAAGGGGGAAATTATTTTTTTTTAAAGGTCATTTTGCTGAGAGTCTTCCTTTTCCTCTCTCTTCATGGCAAGTAGCGGCGGGCTCAGAAACTTAGCAGAGCTAGTCCGCCGCACGGCGGGAGATTTTGGTTGCTGTTTCCAGATCGCGAGAGAACGGGAGAGAGGAGCAGAGCCACTACGCAAGCAGAGCCACGACGCAAACAGAGCCGCGACGCAAGCAGAGCATCAACGTAAGCAGAGCCGCGACGCAAGCGGAGCATCAACGTAAGCAGAGCCACGACGCAAGCAGAGCCACGACGCAAACAGAGCCGCGACGCAAGCAGAGCATCAACGTAAGCAGAGCCACGAGAAGCAGAGCAACAGCAGAAGCAGAGCAACAGCAGAAGCAGAGCAACAGCAGAAGCAGAGCAACAGCAAAAGCAGAGCAACAGCAGAAGCAGAGCAGCAAAAGGCACCGCGGGCAGAACCCCAGGCGAGCTCTGGCGCTACAAGGGCGGGCAGCGCTACAAGCTGGCTCTGTCGCCACGAGCGCGGGCAGAATTCCACGCTAGCGAATTCTGCGCCTCGTGTGTGAGCAGCAGCCACAAGCTAGCTCTGGCGCCACAAGAGCGAGCAGCGGCTACAAGCGGGCTCCTGCGCGGTGCAGCGCGTCGAAACGCTTCTGCCGACGTCAACAGCGATCGACACAGCCTTCATGACTTGAGCCAAGGCATCAAGGGAGGAGAGTCAGTTTGGGACCAGCAAAGCGATCGGATCGTTTTTTCCAACGCTAAGAGGAACGGCTTTAAAGACGTGGGGCCAAAGTCAGCATGGCGGAGGATGGGCACTTCATTGTCTGCAAGGCACTTGTCAAGATTACGCAACATACCATATCTGGTATTGCCAACTATCGTCGACAAAGTGTTCTTGGGTTTAGACTTTTGTGCGCCATCCCAGCCGTCTTGCACTGCGGCCCAGCAACGGAAGTGACACCACGAGGTCATCGAGCTTCACGTGTGCCGCTATGTTACCATCCGCGCCATCACAGCGAGTCAGGATTTCCATCCCGGTTGGAATGTATCGGCATTCTGTGAAGCATATTCGTCCCATCCCAGCAGTGACCACCGAGACACATGGCGGTGCCGGCAGAGGCATGCGTCATCCCAGCAGTGACCACCGAGATTCATGGCGGTGCCGGCAGAGGCACGCGTCATCCCAGCAGTGACCACAGAGATCCACTGGCGGTGCCGACCAGGCATGCGCCATCCCAGCTATGACCACAGAGATTCATGGCGGTGCCGAGCAGGCATGCGCCATCCCAGCAGTGACCATCGAGATCCACTGGCGGTGCCGGCAGAGGCACGCGTCATCCCAGCAGTGACCACAGAGATCCACTGGCGGTGCCGACCAGGCATGCGTCATCCCAGCAATGACCACCGAGATTCATGGCGGTGCCGGCAGAGGCACGCGTCATCCCATCAGTGACCACAGAGATCCACTGGCGGTGCCGACCAGGCATGCGTCATCCCAGCAATGACCACCGAGATTCATGGCGGTGCCGGCAGAGGCACGCGTCATCCCAGCAGTGACCACAGAGATCCACTGGCGGTGCCGACCAGGCATGCGCCATCCCAGCTATGACCACAGAGACTCATGGCGGTGGCGAGCAGGCATGCGTCATCCCAGCAGTGACCTCAGAGATTCATGGCGGTGCCGACCAGGCATGCGTCATCCCAGCAATGACCACCGAGATTCATGGCGGTGCCGGCAGAGGCACGCGTCATCCCAGCAGTGACCACAGAGATCCACTGGCGGTGCCGACCAGGCATGCGCCATCCCAGAAGTGACCACCGAGACCACTGGCGGTGCCGGCAGAGGCACGCGTCATCCCAGCAGTGACCACAGAGATCCACTGGCGGTGCCGACCAGGCATGCGCCATCGCAGCAGTGACCACCGAGATTCATGGCGGTGCCGGCAGAGGCACGCGTCATCCCATCAGTGACCACAGAGATCCACTGGCGGTGCCGACCAGGCATGCGTCATCCCAGCAATGACCACCGAGATTCATGGCGGTGCCGGCAGAGGCACGCGTCATCCCAGCAGTGACCACAGAGATCCACTGGCGGTGCCGACCAGGCATGCGCCATCCCAGCTATGACCACAGAGACTCATGGCGGTGCCGAGCAGGCACGCGTCATCCCAGCAGTGACCACAGAGATCCACTGGCGGTGCCGACCAGGCATGCGTCATCCCAGCAATGACCACCGAGATTCATGGCGGTGCCGGCAGAGGCACGCGTCATCCCATCAGTGACCACAGAGATCCACTGGCGGTGCCGACCAGGCATGCGTCATCCCAGCAATGACCACCGAGATTCATGGCGGTGCCGGCAGAGGCACGCGTCATCCCAGCAGTGACCACAGAGATCCACTGGCGGTGCCGACCAGGCATGCGCCATCCCAGCTATGACCACAGAGACTCATGGCGGTGCCGAGCAGGCACGCGTCATCCCAGCAGTGACCACAGAGATCCACTGGCGGTGCCGACCAGGCATGCGTCATCCCAGCAATGACCACCGAGATTCATGGCGGTGCCGGCAGAGGCACGCGTCATCCCATCAGTGACCACAGAGATCCACTGGCGGTGCCGACCAGGCATGCGTCATCCCAGCAATGACCACCGAGATTCATGGCGGTGCCGGCAGAGGCACGCGTCATCCCAGCAGTGACCACAGAGATCCACTGGCGGTGCCGGCAGAGGCATGCGCCATCCCAGCGTCCATTCAACAGAGGACCCACGAGCCGCCATCTAACCATCCGCGCCACTACGGCGAGGCAGGATTTTCATCCCGGCTGGAAGACGGCGGTGGACAGGCCGACATCAAAATAATTTCTCTCTTTTGACTAATTCTAGAATCAACAGCAAAGAACACAGCGAAGGACACAGCGACGCTCACAGCAGAGAATACAACAGGAACCAGAGCAAGAACACAGCGAAGGACACAGCGACGCTCACAGCAGAGAATACAACAGGAACCAGAGCAAGCACACAGCGAAGGACACAGCGAAGCTCACAGTGAGAACCACAGCCGGACCAGGCGACCTGTGCGCACAAGCAAAGCATTACGAAGACATCTCCTTCGGAGGAAAGAACGCAGGGAAACGCTGCCCTGGCCTGGCGAGCCAAAAGCTAGTAAATCAAGACCCAAAGGCGGGCACACCACGCAATGTATACCCAGACCCTTCCGGGGGCAATCCCACGCAAGCCCAGGAAGACCCAAAGGCGGGCACACCACTCAGCAAAGATGACGCGCCGACGACTCCAGCCCAAAAAGACGAGCAACATCATAAGACGAAGACGACTGAGGAGACCTGTTCCACCGGGTCAAGTTCTTGGGGACCACTTGAAGATGGCGAGCCATCTCAACGTCCCTACCCCTTCGGGGAAACCACAGCCGGACCCGGCGACCTGTCCGCACCACCGGAGCCTCACGAAGAACACCCCTTTGGGGGATCCACTACAAGGATCCACTCCGCCCCCCAGGATGACGACAGCCTTTCTTTTCCCGCCCCGAAGTAAAGGGGGAGTGTGAGGCAGCATTCTGCTGGCCTCACAACACACATAGTATTTTCCAATGTCAACATTGGCAACGCTGGTGTGACCAGAAAGGGATCAGCTGGGAACATGGATCAATTGGCAACGCCAATTGAACCAGCCGATCACGAAGAACTTTTCGTTCGTTCATATAGTTCTAAGGAACACCGAACTGGAGCGTGATCGTTCACCTAGTACCAAGGTGAACCTATGCAAAAGATGGTGGAATTTCCGCCATGCCGGCAAGCGTCACTTTTCTGACGGGCTCAACATAAGCAGACGTGTTTTCTCATCGGGTAATCTCGCGCAGTTTGATCAAGCCACAACAGCTACAGTGTCACAGCATTTCGGCCGCCGGAGCATTTCGTGTGTGTGCAAGCGTAAAAGCTTGCAGCCAACAAACAACAGCAGCAAGAACAATTACAACATTTTGTGCCAGCCGCCGCCGCAGCATCTCGTGTGTGTGTGTAAGTGTGCAGGCTTGCAAGCAACATCAACAAAGCCACAGCGCCGCGCAGCGCTACAAGCGGCAGCCCGCGAGTGTGTGTGTGCGCGGGCTTTTCAGCCGCCACCAGCAACAAGCACAACGCAGCGCAGCGTCACCAGCTGCAACACTCGCGGGTGTGGGAAATATCATTTCGTGCAGGGTTGGCCCTCCGAACCCATCTACGGCCAACGTCCGGCAGCGGCTTTTGTTTCTTCCCTCTTGGTTCCGTCTATGGAACGGTGACCATTTTTTTCTAACAGTGCGGCAGGCGTTTTATATTAGAAATCTTTTGTGAAACTTAAAGAGGCAAGCAAACCCCAGCATGGGGTAATAAATGGAAATAATCTTTGTGACGATGATGGCATGCGTTTTGTTCTGTTGTTCCCTGTAGCCCAACTATTCTTTTTTTCCCTTTTCTTATTTCCTAGGTCATTACAGGTGGCCTTGACGCGATCCCAAGGAGGGGACGCAAGTTCGACCCAACTGGCCGGACTTGGTGCGTCGGGGGTGGCCCGGAATAGGAATACTATCATATAGTTCCTATTCTGGGGTCCTCACCGGCGCACCGGGCCTGGAGACACCGGAGTCCGGTCTGTGGAACCGAGTTACCGTCATACGGTCTCGTCGTCCACGGATCTGACCCGGCGGCCAGATCTGCGCGGCATGGAGGGCATCCTTGGACGGAGAGATACCGTCATACGGTTTCTCCTTTCTGGGCTGCTCCCTCCACGCCGCCGGTATGGAACGAATTTGCGTCTCAAACTTGGCAGGGCAGGTCCGAGGAGAGCGACGCAACGGGTCTCGGGAGTCCCTCCTCGTCCTCCTGGGCCAATCCTGGGTTCGCAGCAAGGTCAACTCAGCCGATTTTCGAGCGAGAACGTCAGCTTCCCCGCTGACGCTCCCGCCGCTCTGTCCAGTCGTCCCAGATGTTTTACAAATTTTCTGTAAACAGACCCTGGCCGGACTGAGACGCAGACCCCGGCTGGAAAAGCTTCGTTACAATGTTTATAAAATCGATTGCACTTACCTGGGATCCATTTCGGCTGCCTGTGTCATGGCCTTGAAAAAGCTCGTGTTCTTGGGCGATACCAATGAGAGGGAGAAGGCCTCGGTGACGTTGGATCCCACCCACAGTGTGTAGGTGTACGAGATGTTCTTGGCATCCGATTCCTCGGCAGAGGAGCTGAGTCCAAAAGGCAACGCCAGCTTCGGTTCACCATTCTCTGCAAGACAATGAGTGAGTCAATGGGGTTAAGAAAATGTCTTGGATAGGATATAATAGGATAGGATAGGATAGGATAGGATTAATTCACCTGTGGGATCGCTGCTCTCACGTATGACATGATCACACTGGAGGGCACGCACCGCGCCCAATCCCTTCCAGCCGAGGGCCAGAATTATGTCGGCGGTGAGACCGACACCGATGTCCGGCTCCTGGCCATCCTGCAGCGGCTCCTCACTCCAGCCGCCATCAGCGCGCTGACGACTGAGAATATAACGCGAGGCGGCCGTGCGATTCCAATGGCCAGCCGGATCATATTCCAGATCCTGCAGCGCCTGCATGGCCAGCGCTGTGCTCCGCAGCGAACCGAAGCTGCCCCGCTGATCCTGCAGACTGGCCAAGCCGCGAGCGGGACGTCGGACAAAGTGCTGCAGATGGCGGTGCCGATGGTCGGTGACAATGCAGCGCAGGGCCAGAATCACCATGGCAATGGCGTCCACACTCTGGTCCGTCACGCCGCTGGCAATGTCCAGCAGTCGTCGGATCTGTCGCTTGCGGACATGCGCCGCCGAGCTGCAGGCCGACAGCGTGGTCAATGCGAACTCAATGTCCTGGGCGGGCTCATGGTGCTGCAACGTGGCCACCAGATCGTGGCCATGGAAATGCTTTGGATCCTTGCAGAGCGAACCGAGCGCAAGGACATAGCGCGCCAATTTGTCCAAATCCAAAGGCTTGGGCAGCGTATGATGGCGATCCAACATGGCCAGAATTTCGATTTCCATCTCCTTGACGGAGAGCGTATCCTCCAGATCCTGGATGACCTGCATATGCGCATCGGCGCTATCTGTGGGGTCCCGTCCGCCCGACAGCTCCTTGGCCAGGATGACAACGTGCGTGTCGTTGCCCCAGCCGTAATCCGAGGCGCGTTTCTCCTTTAGCCAATCCAATGCACGCAATATCGCCTCCTGTTCGCCCATTGTGGGCGTGGCCGAGCCAATCAGCTCGTGCGGTTGCGCTGATGGCGATGGTGCTTTTGTTGCTCCTCCTGCTGCTCCACCAACTGCTCCTCCTGTTAGATCGGCTGTTGTCGTCACTTTGCTGCTGACGTTTCCTGCTAACGCTGGCAACTGCGCTGCGACTGCGACGCCGGCGCTAGATGTTAATTCCTGCTGTTCAGCTGCTGCCGCTAAAGTTGTTATCGTTGTTGTTATTGTTGTTGTA
The DNA here is from genome assembly GCA_035047525.1 of Drosophila quinaria. Taxonomy (NCBI): domain Eukaryota; kingdom Metazoa; phylum Arthropoda; class Insecta; order Diptera; family Drosophilidae; genus Drosophila; species Drosophila quinaria. The sequence goes on along the minus strand of JAWNPO010000455.1, from coordinate 12,340,742 downwards.
GTTGTTGTGGTTGAGGTTGTGTCTGCTGCTAAGGTTATGGATGAATTACTGTTGTTGTTGTTGTTATTATTGTAGCTTAGCTCATAGCTGGCATCGTTGTTGTTGTTATTGTTGTTGTTGTTGCTGCTTGTGGTCAGATTTTCAAAGTCATTAACCAGCGGTGGCGCTAACGTCGTGACGCCAATGTCGGCAGCGGCAGCGGCATACGTTAACGTCGCATTCTCAGTCAACGCTAGCGCCGGCAGCATCAGACAACCGACGATGAGCAGCAACAGCGGCAGTGAGAGCATCTTTGTTGTTGTAGTTATTGCTGTTGTTGTTATTGTTGTTATTATTATGCTGCTCAGTCAACTGGAACTGGAAGAGAGGGCACGAGAGAGCAAAGTTAGCGAGTAAAAATCAGTTGGCAATAATGGCAGTGGGAGGAAGAGGAGGAGGAGGAGCAGAAGCAGGTGGAGCAGGAGGAGCAGAAGCAGAAGATACTACGTGACAGGCAATGGAGGCGTTGCCTTGAACTGAATTTGCTGCACACTGACACACACACACACCGACACATACACAGGCACTCATACGTAAATGCAATTGCATATTACATTTTGCTAACGTCATGCATTTATCGATAATTAAGACATAAGATCGATATGCATGCACTGCGTGCCACTGTGCATGTGTGTCTGTCGTCCCTGTCCAGCCCACTGACAATTATTAGTCACCAAAAATACTCTGCTTGCTGGGTGCTTGTCGTGGGGGTGTGGGGGTGTGGGGGGTGTGGTCCTGCCCTGTGTGTATGCCTTTGAACAATGAAACTTAATTAAGTGACAACAAAAGCGTTGCTTATGCTTACATAATACAATTAATTCAAACAGTATTTTAAGTAATTAGCATTTTAAATTGCATTTAAAAAAAAACTTGATAATAATAATTTAAAAGATTAAAAGAAATAAAGTATGTAAATACATATGTCTGCATTTTCTTCTTTGTCAAAACAATTATGTACTTAAAATACTGATTAATCAAATTAACGACAGCAGCAGCAGCAACAACAACAACAAATACAGCTGCAAACTTGCTGCCGGGACGTTGGTAATAACAACAACAACAACAACAACAAGCAGCAACAGTAATGGCGACGCCTGCTGTTCGCTGTCACTCATTGCTATTGTTGTTGTTGCTGCTTGCCCATAACTAACTGCACTTTTAAGACACTCTCTCGTGCTCTCACCACACAGACAGAAGCATGCGAGCGACACTTGCTCAACTTTAACTCTATTATGCTGCCTGCTGCGTCTGCTGCTGCTGTCGCCGTTTTTTTTTTTTTTTTACTTACCTGCGACGTCTCTCTCTCCCTCTTCCTCACCCTCAAGCTCGGGCGCGAGCTTTCTGTATTGCTCTTTAGAGCTGTTTGTATTTGTGTGTCTGTCGCCTATTGTATCCTTTGTTGTTATTGGTCTTGCCGCTGCTGCTGCTGCGTTGCGTTTGGCGTTGTGTTGTTGTCTTGTCTTGTTTGCTGCTCGCTGATGTCTATTGATTTTTAATACACAGCCAGGCTCCAAAAGGGACTTGGCGACTAGGCGACGCACACATATACACGCACGCACACATACAGCACTAGCACCAACACATGCTCGCACAATCAATAAATTATGAATGACTAATTTTTGTTGGTCTTTTTTTTTGTTTTTTGTTTTATGTAATCGCGCGCACACAGCAAGGAATGTGATATATTAAGTTGTAGCAATAGTTATAATAGTAGTAATATTATTGGTGCTATATATGTAGTAAATAAATAAATAGTAGTGTATTGTTGTTGTTGTGGGGCGGGTATTCTAACGGTCTCTAAGTAACAGGACTTTGTAGTGGCAGCATTTTGGCCGCTTGCACACGCACACACACACACACGCACACGCACACTACGACACTGACTCACACAGCTGTTTGCAATAACAACAGTTGTTGTTGTTGTTTTTATCGTTTTATCGTTGTTGTTGTTGGTTACTTTTCGTTGACATTGCTGTTGTTGTGGTTATTGTGGTATTTGATTGCTCCTTTCATTAATGTTGTTGCTACTGCTGCTGCTGCTGTTGTTTGTTGTTGCTGTTGTTGTTGTTACCTGCACTCACAATAGGCTGTGGCGGTTGTTATCCGCTCTCGACTGTCTGACTGACTGAATTTCGACTAGCACTGCACGCACTTGTCCAAAAAAAAAAGAATTCTCATGCTGTCTGTGCGTGCGGTGCTGCCACTTTAGCAATGGCAATGCGCAGGATATGCACGCAGTCTGGCCACGCTCACAGCCATTAAGCATAGACAAACACCAGTCAAGCATATTGGCATTCGTTCAAAAAACTACCAACGTCAAATGTTTGACTTTGCTAAAAAGTGGTGTGTGACTTGGTAAGTAATAAGTGAACTATCTTTCGATAAGTAAGTAGTTTACGTTAAGAGTTTGTTTTTGTCTAAGCATGATGAGCATTGGAAAGTCTATAATTCGTCAAGTATTTTTATCAGCTTAAACTGGTGTGTGTATTGGCTTCGTTGCTGCCTGCTACATTCGTTAAGTACTTGTTTCGTCTTACACTCGTTTGGCGTATTGGCTACAATTTGATTTAATACATTTGAACTGCAAAGATATCTACTTTTCTTCCAATTTGTTGCCTGCAGAAAATATCATAATGTTAAAGCTCAGTGGCTCTTTATTAAACACAAAAGCGTTCATTTACATGTCTAGTATAAGTAGACTTCTGTGTTGCGGTGTGCATCTTGGCTATTCTAAGTTGCGTTAAGTGCTTCGGTCAGCATCTTGAAAACTGGTGTGAGTCTTTGCTTCGTTGGATGAACAAGTGACGTTAAGTTTTTACTACAGCTAATACAGCGGCGCTGGGTTTATGTCTTCGCTGAGAGCAGGCGCAAAGGCAGGGCTGTTATTTGAATGCAAATTTGAAAAAGGTTGTATTTAATAATATGTGTACTTATTATATGTGCGCACCTTGAAACAGCAATTGACTAGACTCTGTCCAAGGCAGACACAGTCCTCGGACCGAGGGGACGGCCGACTGTTTTTGTGACTGAAATTTGATATAGTTTTGAGTTGTCCGCAAAAGCCGACAATTGAAAAATGCCGCCAAACCGCCGACGTGGACGTGGACGGCGATGTGGACGTCGAATTTGTTGTTGTTGTTGTCGTTGTTGTTGCTGCTGCTGTTGTCCCAGTTTCCCAGTTTGGATTTTTGGCGTGATTCCTGATTCCTGATTGCCTATCGTTTGCTTTTAGGGGCGTGCATAAAAAGCAATTAAAAGAACAAGCAAGGATATCGCTTACCACAAGGACGACGACTGAAATCTATATGAGACGACACAAGAGAAAAGGCCAGAAATCAAAGACAAAGACAAAGGCAAAGGCAAAAGGGAAGTTGATGTCCTTAGTCCTTATTGCCTGCCCATTGTGCAGTTATGACAGGCGTCCCCCTCTCCTATAACACAGCGAGTGGGACAGAGACAGACAGAGACTGTTTGTTGGTGATGGTGAGTGTGGGAGAGAGAGGGCAAGACAATGTCGTCGGTTCATTTCAAAGCGAGTTGGCAAAGCTTTTGTGCTTCTTCTTCTGCTTCTGCTTTTGATTCTGATTCTGTTCCTGATTCTGACTCGGATGCTGATCCTGATTTCGACTTTGATCCTTGCCAGCTGCCAGGTGACAGTTCACAGTTCACAGTTCACAATTCACAGTTCAGCTGATCGCGGCACCTTGCACCAAATTATTTATGTGGCTACAATTGGCGACAAATTATCCTTGTAATCCCAGACAACTCTTTTAATCGCCGCCGACTGTCTGTCTCTCTCCGTCTCCCTCTCCCTCTCCCTCTCTCTCTCTCCATCTCTATATCTGTCCTCCTGTCTGCCTGTCTGTCTGTGTGTGTGTCCCCTTTGTTCAGTGTTGCCACCTTAGCTACATTTTAGCTATTTTATTATCTATTCTGTAATTTGAAAATTTAAAAAAATGTTACAGCTGCCTTATAAAGAAAAATCTGAGGAGTTTTAAAAATGATTTTCATGATTTTTTTTTATAACTTAATTGATTTAAACCTTTTAGTATAGCTCATAAATAATTTAAGTTTGTGCTAAAATTTTATTCAAAACCAATTGTCAATTTCTTAAACTGTTTTCAAAACTATACTATATTGCATTCGTTGCAATGTATGTAACAGGGAGAAGGAAGCATCTCCGACGCTATAAAGTGTATATATTCTTAATCAACATCAACAGCCGAGTCGATATAGCCATGTCCGTCTGTCCGTCCGTGTGAGGGCCTAGATCTCAGAGTCTATAAGAGCTAGAGCAATCAAATTTGACACACAAACTTCTATAAACCCCACGCAGATCAAGTTTATTTTAAATTTTTGCCACGCCCCTTTCCACCTCCGTAAATCGCAAAAAATCAAGATTACTATTATTACCTATCATCCTACTAAATCCTAACAAGATCGGACAAATAGAAGGGTGTTAATGACAGATTAAAGTTTTTAAGCAATGTAAGTGTCTAAAAGCATGCAATAAAAATGTTTTAAATTTATTTAAATAAATAACAGGTATAATATAGTCGGGTTTCAAATTCCAGTTTGTGCCTAAAAGTAATATTGCAAAAATTGTGAAAGCTTTTTTAATAACTCTTTCTTTTTTTTTTAGCGATTTCTAGCTACTGTTACAGATAGTTTTGAGTTAGCTATTTAAAGTAATAAATTTGTGTCAACACTATAGCGATTTGTATCAATCGAAATCGACTGTCTGTCTGCTGATCCGGCTACTTAGCTTCTCAACTTGATGCCGCTATCTAAAGCGGGCAGATACAGATACAGATGGAGATGGAGATGCAGGATCCAGGATCCTTTCGGGACAGGACACGGCCAATTGTCGATTGTTTGTTTCCGTTTAGTGTTTTTCAGACAGACAGACAGACAGTCAGATAGACAATGGAATGCGGCAATTGCGCCGTGGGTGCTGCTCACCTTTCTCTCATCATCATCATCATCATCACCATCATCATCATCTTACTCCTGATCTGATCCTTGACTGTGATATCCTGCGCAATATTCGGCAACCCAATTATATGTGCTCGTTGTTTGCTTAGCCGGCGTTCACTTCTCAACGTTTAATGTTTGGAACTATTTATTCAAGCCTTGAGCGAAACACTCGAAATAATTCTGCCTGCTGCTCCTGTTTGGATCTGCGACTGGACAATAGAGGCATACAGCCTTGAGCTATTATCCTGCCAGGATCGTTCTGCTTCTCCTTCTCGTTCTCATCGGAGGCTTAACGCAATTTTTCATGTTTTGCATTCTCTTAACATTTTTATCCCTTTGCGTAATCGAATTCTATATGTGTGTGCCCGTGTGTGTGTGTGTGTGTGTGTGTATTGCTCAGGGAGCAGATGATGATAATAATAATGATGATGATCAGATCTCAGACTGATAAAAAAAACAATACAAAGCAAAACAAAACAAAACAAAACGAATCGAAACGAATTGAAAACAATGCAAAACAATCCAGAAAGTGCACCGAACTGCGCCCTGATTACGAATGTGAATACGCATGTGAATGCGAGTCTGAGTGCGGTGAATACTGAATGTGAATAAGGAAATGCATTTCACTTATGTATTTCATATGTACAATACATACATATGCATATGTAAATAATTTGCTTTTTTCTTGTTTCTATCAACATCACTGAAAGCTACTCAAAGCTCCAGACAGCGCCCGAAAGCTGCTTAAAGCTTAAAATATTTGGACAGATTTAGATATAATCGAACCATTAAATGCATATAAAGTTGCATTAAATAATATTTTATTTGCTTAAAATATATTTCATTTTATAAAGTGTTCTTTTTTAATACTTTTTTTTCAAAATATTTTCAAAATATTAATAAAGTTTTGGCATTTATTTTAGTTGTCCTCCATGGCCTCATTACCGAATTACACTCATTATTCTATTTATATTTATCCTGTGTACAATAATATAAAATACATTTTCTAGAATTTCTAAATTGTAACTAATATTCTACAAAATAGATTTTTCATGGTTCTCCATGGTCACATTTTGACATAACATGCTGAAAACATTAAAGTTGTTTCAATGTTTTAACAAATTTTTTATCAATTCAAAAAATTATTTTTAAAGTCCTTTAAATTATATCAACATACATTTTTGCTCCTCTATTGTCACGTTATGATTTTACAATCTGATGTCGTCTTAGGCATTATTCTACCAGAATTATCATAATAGATCTACATATTTGTAAATTCATTTATCAATCGAATCTTTCTTTGACATATAAATAATTGCATATGAATTCCGTTGGCAATCTTAGATCTTCTATGGTTACATTTTTGCATTAAATATACAATTTTTGTAGTTTTTTCCTTAAACTTATGATTTAATGTTAAGATCTTATTTTTTGAGACAAAGTTTCCGTTGTCCTTTAAACGAATGAATTTTATTGGTCCCCCGTGGACACATTATTGGCTGACTTATATACATAAATATATTCATATATATTATTTAATTCATACACTTTCTGAACCATTTACTAGCAATTTTAATCAAGTTATGAAAATGTTGCAGTGAAATATTCAATTGATTTGCTGTTCATGTTGCTTTGTCCTCCATGGTCACATGCCACTCATTGGTGTCTTTTAAATACAGTTTGCTGTCTTTTTTCTTTAGCAAGTTGTTCAATTTTGGTCTGTGTGAGATGTCCTTTGTGTGCATTTAAGGGCGACAAGTACAAAGGATTTCACAGGAATATTAAAAAATGGCAGAAAAATGAGGAATAAGTTGGTTGAGGGAAAACACAAAACGACCAAACGACAAATGACCGCAAATCAACAAATAAAGAAACAAACAGGCAAATAAACAGATAGATAGAAAACGAAACGAGAGGCCAGCAGGACAGCAGGACAGCAGGACAGCAGGACAATAAGGACGAGGAGACATGTGTCAAGGAGGCCCCCGTGGCAAAGTATGTATAGTATATAGGCGCCATATATTACATAAGCCCAACCTTCTCTCACTTGTTTCTCTCTCTCTCTTTCTCTCTCCCTCTCTCTCTCTGCTTGTGCAAGATAGAAGCAGAAAAGTCAAGGAAAAAGGACATCACAGACGGCGCAAAGTGCGCACAACAACAACAACACACAACAACACACAACAACAACACACAACAACACACAACACCTAAAAGCACCTAAAAGACAGGACAGGGCAGGAGTGAAAAGATACACCGAGCGAAAGAGTCAAGTATTTTGAACTTGATTTCAGTTGATGTCGAAAATATTGAATTTGTTAGAAGGGAGCTAAAAACGTACATCGTTCTTGATTTGCTACAATTTAAACTTAAATTAAATCCCTTTGAACTATTCAAATAAAAACACGATATTTGCTTACTATAGACTGCAGACAAATTCTCTATAGACTATAGAAATTGTACTGTTAAGGATTACTTAATTTTCTCATTGTCAAAAATTTCGGATTCAATTATTATTAAAATTATTATTCTTTTAGATTTTAAGAGTCTTAACCATTACCATAGAGAAAAACATTTATTTTTTCAAAAGTATACATTTCGATTATAATTATTAAACTCAGACAAAATGCGCATTTAATGGTGATGACTCGGTATTAAAATATTCAAAAAAATCTAGAACATTTGTTTAATTTCCAATAAAAGTTTTTATAGAGCCACGATGATTATAAAATAAATTAACTTAGAACAAAATTATAAACTGTGAATCAAGTGTTTCGTAATTGATTTAAGAAATTACGATATTACCAAACTCTTTTTTGGTGAAGTGTATTCCGGAATATCGAATATTTCTTTGTTGTGCATTAAACATAGAGTTTTACTTAATTCAGGATTGTTTTACTTTATTAAAGATTATTTGTAAAGAATTTCAATGTTAATATTTAGTTGTTCGTGCTACATAATTTAAACAATTGCCTCAGACTTTAACTTTTCAGTTTTAAGTTTATTGATTTTTATATTATTTAAATTGTTGTCTTCAAAATTTTAATTGTAATGTTATTTTAAATCAAATTTTAATAAATAATCAAGCTTTTTCAGTTTGTTTGTTTGAGACTTGGGCCGTTTTTTCAATGTTTTCGAATAAGATATTTGAATAAATATTTTGACGAAAACAGTTAGAAAATTCGAATTTGATGTTTAATAAAATTTATATGTACATTGAAAAAGAAAGTCTCTTAATTTGAGCATAACTTATTTTTCGCTGTGTGCACAGAAAATAAAAATCCAGGATTCTGGAATATAATCAATTCGAATCGAATATAATCATTCGATAATGATAGAAATTCTTTAGCCAAGTTCAAAATACTTAATTGAAGTCGATCTTCTTCAACTTGATCAATTTTATTTACCAAATATTTTGATTATTGACTTGCATTAATTTAACAACAATATCGAGAATACATAGAAAATACATGCTAAAATCAAGAGTTTAAAACTTGATCTTTTTGTATTAAATTTGTTTGCTGTGTAGGACTGTGTCTCTAGCTAAGTACGCCAGGACACAAGCCAAAGGACGCGCCAGTGAGTGGTGCTAAATGCTCGGTCCAAATGCTCCAAGCTCCACAGTCCTTTGGTCCTTTTGGTCTAGGACAAAAAGGCGACGGCTAAAGTGAACTGAAGCCAAATGAAGCAGCGAGGACAGCAGCAACAACAACAACAACAACAAGGACAAACATCGACACTCCACCCCCCTTTGGAACAGACACCCCATCCCACAATGCATGCATGTATATGTACGTATGTGTGTGTGTATATATATGTACACTTTAGGGGGTGCAGCAGACAAGAGGGTTGCTCGTCGGGTTGGCCGGGTTGGCTGGGTTGGCCTGGTTGCTGCTCCTGCTTGGGTTGCTTTCGCTTTTTATTTATTTATTTATTTTTTTCCTTTTTTGTTAAGGGAGGGTTGCCGGCTCTGCCTGGCGTTGAATGAAAGGCAAGTAAAGCGCTATAAGAGCAAATATGGCTGCCAACACCCGAATCCGACACGTAAAGTGACGCGTTAGCTGCGTTGCTATGACAACCCTGGTCCTGGTCCTGTTCCTGGTCTCAACTCTGCTCAATTCGACTCGTCTGGCCTTTTCTAGCCAGATCTGGCTGCCAACCTACGTCGAATCATGATGAAAAATGGTCGCAAAAACTTTTTTGGCGCCGCTTCTTTTTTTTTTTTCTTTTTTTTTTTTTTGTCCTTGTGGCGCAGTTTCTACGGCTGTTGGGGATTTGTCGTCCGGTCGTAAATAAAGTTGCTCAACTGCCCGACGGATGTACGATTGGGAGAAGGGGGGGAGTGGTTGGAGGGGGAGGTGAGAGACTTTATCTATCGGTCAGCAAAGTGGATACACGGGGGCCATCATTGGCTTGCATTTAATGAGATTTTTTTCCCTCTCTTTCCATTCTTTCCTCTCTTTTTTAACATATATTTCTTCTATTTTTGTTGTCGTTTTTTTTAGTTCTTTTCTGTTGACTGTCAGACGCTTTTTTAAAGCTCAGCCAATATGACAGGTGAGTGGATATCAGAGGATTTTTGGGATTCACTTTGAGCTACTGCTTTGTGCGTCAGCCTTTTGAGAATCGCATAGAGAGGCTTTTCTGCGAAGAGCGGAGCTTACTCCCAGTTTGTCTTAATTACTGTAAAGCAATTAAATTAAACTATTTGAGATTATTTGTGCTCTCACTATTGTATTTACATGAAGAATACTACTTTTAAATTATATATTAAATATATATGGTATTTTAACTAAATACAAAATTAAACAATAGCTTCTATTTTTAAATTTTTAATCACGATTCCGAATTTATATATATAATTGCACTCTTTAAATGTTTTTCAATTTTCCATTCTATTTAGAATTTCATCGTTATATTTGGAATAATTTATAAAAATATATATAAGAGTAATTATGAATATAAAACTTGCTATTGTAATTACGAAATTATTTCTATAATCTAAACGTTTCACTCTAAAGAATTCAAACTGCTGAAATATTGGAGTACAGTTAGACACATTTTTGGATCTTGAAGTGACGGACCAGGATAGTTTAAAAGAGTTGTGAAAGTATTTTGAAAGTATAATTATTACATACTTGAAATTGATTTTCAGGTATTTTGTCTATAAATATGTTGGAGTAGATAAAAGAAAGTAATTAAGAAATAGTTTTTGGGAACACAAATTGTTCCAAAAATTATTGCTAAATTTTGTAGTTCATTAATTTAAATTATTTGATGACGGCCTTAACTCGAATATGAATATTTACTTTCGTAACGAGAAAATGATATGAATGAAGTAATCTGATTAATGATTTCCTAATTTCATTGCTATTTACAGAGACACTCACATAAATTCACATTGTTTTATGATTTTCTTGAGCTGAATTGTCTAAATACCGAGTTAAAGCTTACGATTTTGGCTTAAATAATTAAAAATATGATATAAGATAATAATAATATAAGAAGAAGAAGACACAACAGACTCTGCAGCTTGTCACAGAAATACATACAGACATGGGCAAAATATTAAAAAAAAGAAAATGATTTGAAGAACCTTATCAAATTTTTGAGTTAATCCAACAAAGTGACCAAATATAATATGCAAATATCAAGACAAAAAAATATTAAGGAACTATGAAAATAAAAGTATAAGGTACGTTTCATGTTTATAACGCCACCCATTTTTTGGCTTTATTGCTGTAACTGTACATTTTTCGCGACTACGATATACTAATGAAATATCTGTAAGGATGCAACAACAATGCACACGAAGTTTGGACTTTCTTCAGATAACGGTACTTTTGCTTTTGCGAGAAATCCATTTTTAGCCTGTTTCACATTTATAACGCCACTTGCTTTAAATGAGTTTTGTGAGTGCAAGTGGAAGGTTCTTTATTATTTGGTTGATGCTTTGGACAAATATAAGAATAAAAAAGCTATGATGCGTGGAAAAAGTTTAACAGAACTTGAAAAGGGAAAAATAATCGCTTACAAAGAAGAAAAATGCAGTGGAAGGAAGATATCGCGTAATCTGGGCAGGAGCCACAGGATAATCCAAAATTTTTTAAGGGATCCTGAATCTTAAGGAACCCATAAGCGCAGAGGAGGGCCATCAATACTTTCCAGCCAAGATAAGAGGAAAATTATTAACAAGGCCAGCAATCCAACACGGAGTTTGGGTGACCTACAGGATGTTATTGACAAAAATGTTAGTCGCACCACCGTTTGAAGGACATTAAAATGTTCCAAAATTGTTAAAAATGAAATGATGAGATGTGTTCCAGCATTAAAAGCTGAACAAAAAATGGCCCGTATGGAGAAGGGCGCAGAAACATGAACACCAATTGGTCATATGTAAGCCACATGAAGTTTGCAAGCGATTTGTAACCGTAACCGTATCCCATACGAGCCATTTTTTGTTCAGCTTTTAATGCTGGAACACATCTCATCATTTCATTTTTAACAATTTTGGAACATTTTAATGTCCTTCAAACGGTGGTGCGACTAACATTTTTGTCAATAACATCCTGTAGGTCACCCAAACTCCGTGTTGGATTGCTGGCCTTGTTAATAATTTTCCTCTTATCTTGGCTGGAAAGTATTGATGGCCCTCCTCTGCGCTTATGGGTTCCTTAAGATTCAGGATCCCTTAAAAAATTTTGGATTATCCTGTGGCTCCTGCCCAGATTACGCGATATCTTCCTTCCACTGCATTTTTCTTCTTTGTAAGCGATTATTTTTCCCTTTTCAAGTTCTGTTAAACTTTTTCCACGCAGCATAGCTTATTTATTCTTATATTTGTCCAAAGCATCAACCAAATAATAAAGAACCTTCCACTTGCACTCACAAAACTCATTTAAAGCAAGTGGCGTTATAAATGTGAAACAGGCTAAAAATGGATTTCTCGCAAAAGCAAAAGTACCGTTATCTGAAGAAAGTCCAAACTTCGTGTGCATTGTTGTTGCATCCTAACAGATATTTCATTAGTATATCGTAGTCGCGAAAAATGTACAGTTACAGCAATAAAGCCAAAAAATGGGTGGCGTTATAAACATGAAACGTACCTTATATATTAAAAGATTGTATGGGTAAATAATTATTGAAAGAACGTTATTGGGCAAATGATGCTGTTCTTATTAAAGTGCAAAAGTCTATAAATGTGTGCAATATTAATGGAACACACACACACGCGCACACATAGACTGCTAAACACACAGACACACACACACACTTGCATTTGTGTCGAGTGACTGTGACAGTTGGCAACCGTAGTTGGTCATATTGGCACATGTCCTTTGAAAAGCAACACACACACTTGTAAACACATATGCACATCAACACACACACACACACACACACACACATACTCTCAAGTAAGCTCAGCAGTTGCTGCAGTTGTTGCTTTTATGCGGCAGAAAAAGAAAAAGAAAAGAAATGAGAAAAATAAAAAATGTTTGTCGAGTTAAAGAGAAAGCTGGAAAGAAAGCAGAAAACAACAATAACAGCAACAACAAGACATTGCCTAAAAGCCAGTTGCATGTGAATGCCACATACACGCACACACACACACACACACACACACACACACACACACACACACACACACACACACACACCAATGCACTAATACTCTCACGCAAACAGTCAAAAACTCATCTACTTGACAGTTATTAAGCTAACGACGTCATAAGCATCGTGGCAAGGCAGCTACAATAACAACAACAAAAATAAACTCATCATTATCAACTTTGTCATCATGATCATAATTAACATCATCATCATCATCATCATCATCAACAATGTGGTAATCATCATCATAGTAGTGTCGTTGTTTTCCCAACTGCTTGACTTGAACACAATTGGCTGTTGCGGTCTCCCTCTCTCTCTCTGTCTCTCTGCCTGTTTACTCTAAGTCCCTCTGTCTTGCTCACGCCTCCTACACTTTGCACCGCTTGCTTCTCCATACACATACATACATACACAGCTTCGTCTCGGCTTTGTGGCCATCTAATCAAAGTTTCGAGATGCTAACAACGTTTAGCAACAGATCAATGTAAACTCAGTTTTACACTGAGAACGAACACACACACACACACATGCATACACACACACACACACACACACACACACACACACACACACACACACACACACACACACAGAATCATACAACAAAAAAGATTTTAATTACAACTGCGATTGCGACTCAGTTTCGAGTCGTTTTTGTCATCCGTTTTTGGTTCCATGAAATTTTCGTTGCAAAAGTCGAAACTAACTATAAATAGTAAGTACACAGTTTTCATTCTGGCACTTTGCTTTTAAGGTTCAACTTTAAGCGCATTGCTGGGATTAATCTGTTGCACATATTTGTTGTCTGTGCAGAGTTCAATTGAACTCCGTATCCTCTCAATGGGCCAAGAACTAATTGAGCTTAAATTCCATGCGAACACTTTGGAAACAAGCCTTCAATTTAGTTCAAAGTCCAAACTTAAGCTCATTGTTCAGTTGTTGCCTTTGAAGATATTTATGATTTGTATTTTTGATTTTGAATTGGCCATCGATTCAAAAGCAAAATCATTTCAATACGAAAATGGAACATTTTACGAGTACACAGCTTAAGATTTATGTAGTGCAATGCCTTGAATTCAATGTCTTGGAACTTTGATTAGCAATCTGTGAATCATCTTTGCAATCATTACAAACGGAAAGCAAATTTAATTTTGATTGACTTTTGAGATCAATCAATGTTGGCTTAAACTGACATCTTTTACATCCTGCTGTTATTTTTGCTCTCTTATCTTCTACATAAATATATTTATGAAACAAAAACTTTTCATTTCTATTACATTGAATTTTAAACTGAAAAGCTTTATACGCAGAAGAATTTTTTAGCTAATACTGAAACTAATACTGAAATATTAAAACAAACATTTTTAAAGATCAAAGCTGGATCATTCCTAGCTTAGATGAGACTGTATCTGTTCATGCTGGAAATGAGTTTCTCCCAATTAAAACTCTACACAGAAAAAAAATTTCAAATTGAAATAACACCCCAATTTTAAATATGAAATAAGGCCCCACTAAGATGAAATAAAACCCCAAAACATAATGAAACAAAGCCCTAAATAGGTTTTGGAGTCTTATTTCATTTCATATGAAATAATGCCCTAATGAAATAAGGCCCCAAAAAAGGAAATGACTAACACCCCAAATGTGATTAGAAATCGTTGTTGTTGTTTTCTATACATTTTTTGGTTGCTTTATTTAATTTTTTTAAGGGGGCCTTATTTCACAGAGTCATTTAAGCATTCATTTTTATAAACTATTTATAATCTGTAAATATCTATAAATAGTTTAATAGGTTCAATTTGTATCTCCTTCTTTTGTACTACTCTATTCTCACTCTCTATTTGTTTTGAAAAATTGTTTTTTTAAATTAAATTTAAATTTCCTACATTCTTAACTAATCTTACGTATATTATTTTTAAATTATGAGCATTTATTACAAATACAAAAATTTAAACTCTTGCAATGTAGATGTTGTCTGTACTTTTAATTATATTATTTTGAACGAAGTTATTTAACAAAAGGTCATAGTTTTGAGATACAAATTTTAATTTTGAACACTTTTTTTTATTTCTTTTTAGTGTCCAATTATATGTTATAGATATCTGGGAACATTCTGTTTATAACTTGCAGTTCGTTATGGCCTTTTCCACAACTTCATTATTCTCCTGAAAGTTGACTTTTCTCATTTTCTCATTTGTAACCCATGTCACATAACTCACGGCCCTTTGGCGTTCATCTTTTTTTTTAATTACGCATATTGCGGCAAAGCTAAAAAATCTGAAAGACTGAAAAATACCTCAACTTGAGCGAATGAGAATGGAGAAGGGGGTGCGAGTGCGAGTGTGAGTGCGAGTGGGGTGTTTGGATTGGCAGTGAGTTAGGCCCAAAGCAAAGGAAAAGGCAACGGCAAAAGGCAAAGGCAAAGGCAAGTCTGGCTGGCTGGCAAGCTGGCACTCGAGTCGTGCAAATCCAAACGGAAATATGCGCAAATTAAGCCGTTTGTTATTTACGGAAATTATAAAACGCGTCAAGTGCGCCCAAGTTGCCGTTGCCACAAATTCAACCCCATGGCGCCCAACGTTGTGCCCCAAAACGCATGCGGATGCGCAATCCTTGGCAAATGGTAAATCGCAATCGCAAATGGCAAATGGTAAATGGCAAATGGCGGCCTCGACAACGACAACGACAACGACAGCGACAACGACAACGACAGCGAAACAAATAAATACTGCTGTCGAGTCAAAACCTCAACCCAAGCCAAAAAATGGCACAGTCAATGCAAGAAAATGTCATGAATGCGATTTGCTTGCTGTCAGACGGGGAGTGGGAAAAGGGGGGCTTAGGGGGTTTGGGGGGTTTAGGGGGTTAGTCTGCCACTTGAATGCATGTGAATGACTGTGGAGTGACTCAACGACTGGATAGCCTGGCTAAGATGGCTGCCTACAGGCCAAAAGCCACTCTTGTAGAGCGCGCACTTAAGCGGTAATGCAGCGCCATGCAATTTTTACAAGCTTCAATACCTAGGCAAAAGAACACCCCCCATTGGCCTCTCAAACAACCAGCCCCGACCCCAACCCCAACCCCCACACTTGGCTTCCCAGCAGTTGTCGCTCTCCCACAGAAACGGCATTGCAAAATGGCCAGAAGCGAGTATTATAGTTTTGTGTAAAGTTATGTAACAGCCAGAAGTTGATATCTCTGACTCTGTAAACAGCTCCAACTGCTCCCAATGATCTATCTGTTATTTTAAGGTCAGTGGCAACTTTTCATGAAGCTTTACAAATGTTATTTATTTATTTATTTATTTATTTATTTAATGTAAACTAAGAGCAGTTGACCAATTAAGTAAAAATTAAAGTACAAAATATAATAAATATAAAAATTAAGTTAAATATTTAAAGATAAATTTAATATTAAACTGAAAAGATACAAATTAATTTAAAATTAAAAATAGTAAATTGAAAATTAATATTAAAAAATGTTGCTTTTGTGTAAAAATAAAAGTATAAGTATGGAAAATAAAGATCAATTTCTGTATCGTCCAATAAAAAACAGTTCCGTTATGTAATTGCATATGAATTTGTGTTTTGTATGGGTCTATATAGTAGGAAGCGCAAGTAGTATAAAGATTCATATTTAGTAAGTCTGCTTTGCTCGTTTTCTGGAAAATATTACATGTTGTTGGTTTGTATTTATGTGAAAAATTCAGATTTTTTCCGGAGTCAGTTGATGACGGGGGCAAATTTAAAAACAAAAGAAATTGTAAGTTCTCATTTAATTTCATTTATTTTACAAACATACAAAGTTTAAATTTCTTGCTAATTATTCAAGTCTATAAAAAAAAATTTATTTTTTCACTAAGTTATAAACCAGAAATAAATATAAATTCTACTTTAGCCTAACTAAGATTCAAGTCAAATTTCAAATCTCTAGTCTTATATTTAAATTTTTTTTAAAATATTTTACACTTTTTCTCATATGAAGAAGGCGTGGCTCGGTCGGTCTTGTAAAGTGTACCAAGTTTCAGGTCTGTAATTACGTTATTCTTATTTATGCCAAAATATCAGCATTTGGAACGATTGTGCACTGTTCGAGTGAAGCTCGCACAGACGGCGACTTTTTAATATTTATTGCTCGCATGTTGGGATCGACCAATGTTTTTGTTGTTGTAGTTTTGAATGAATATGTCAGTATATATTCTTGATCAACATCATTAGAGGGCTCGAATACGTAAATTTCAAAGTCTGCGAAAATTATCGGAAAGAATTATTTTCTTGATCCATAATCGATAAGCGCGTATTATTTCATTTAAAATTAAGCATAGGAAGCAAAAAAAAATTTAAATACCAATTGTTTTTAAAATTTAGAAAATAAATTCCTTTCGATTTTATCTGAGTGTAGTTTCATTTAACATACATACCTATGTTGGTCTTTTTGCAAATAAATGAATTACTTTTAGACTTTCTCTTAGAAAACATTTACTTTCAGGTGCTCCACATAAATACATATATAATAATAAATAGACACATTACACATTGAAGAGACTAAAAACAATCCAAAAAATTTAAGTCAAATCTAAATTTCAATGATCTTGATTTGTCTTAAACCGAATACGAAATACTATATTCAAATATGTTTTTCTTTAATTTTATAAGTCTGTTGTTTTCATTTTAGGGTTAAAGCCATATTTTGATACCGAAATAATTAATTAAAATGATAATTAACAATTACTTGCTAAAAACAAAGATTTTAGATTTGAATTTTAGAAAGTCTTGTTTGTAGTTAGGACTTGAAGCAGGGTGTATAACAATTGAGTAGACTCGATTGATGCGTTCTTACTTGTGTTTAACTTGCATTTAGCGCACAGCGACAACGACATCGAATGATGATGATGACGTTGAGGTCGATGATGATGATGTTGCTGCCACAGCTGCCCCTATTTGCTGCTGCCTCCTGACGTTGCACGAGATGAGGTGAGGTGAGGTGAGGTGAGGTGAGGTGAGGTGAGGTGAGGTGAGGTGAGGTGAGCAGAGCAGAGCAGAGAGTCCAGAGCCCAGACATGCTCCATTTCATGAGACTCGTCGTAGGTCGTATTTGTTGTATCTTTGGCTTGCTGCATGCAAATGCCACGTTGATTTGATTTTGCCAATAAAGTAAGCTGTCACAGTCAGCACTTTTGTAACCTTTCTCCCTTGCCCCGTTGCCCCCTTGCCTCGTTGGTCATAGTCTGGCATCCATTTGCTTTTACTGTATGTTGCTTTTGCGTCCTCCAGCCTCCAGACTCCAGCCTCCATCCTCTCATCTTCAGGCCGTCTTTGGCAACCTGGTCTGATCCATCACTCCGTTGCCGCTGCCGCTGCCGTTGCCATTGTTGCCATTGTTGCCACTGCCTCTCTAGGCAGCGCAGCGTCTGATTATGCCGCAATTTTCTAAGTGCTGTGGCCTCCGACCCCAAAAATACTTGCAACTGCCCCAAAAAGTGCCGAGTAAAATATTTCTGATTGAGGTCCAGTTACATGAAGGAAACTAAACTCCTCGTCCTGCCAATTGTTGTGCGATTTGAGTGTCACTAATTGGGCGTTTTGGCCAAAATGTTGCAAATAGTTTGTTTGCCCGGCGACGACGACTTTTGGACTGTCTAACGAATGGCAGTTAGAGCTAATAGGAATCACAACAATGCGGACCAGAACTCATTATGGGACATTCTTGACGGGTAGAGGCAGAGAGACAGCTTTCTTTCTCTATTATTATCTATCTCTCTCTTCATCCATTAGAGCATTTTCAGCATTTTTTGTTAAAATTTCATTAATTCATTAATAATGAGGTTTCTGTATAATATCTTTTCTCTATGGCTTAAATTTTTGGCGATTTATAAATAAGAAATCTGGAAATTTAAAAACATACTATATCTGTATAGTTACTTTAATAAATATATATCTTATGATTTATAGATTTCTTCACAGTTTAGATGCATTAATTAAGAAAAAAATATTTTACTGAAAACTATATCTCTAGAGTCTAGACGTACATTTATCTCTCATCAGTATTTCTTGAGATCGGAAGTATATAGCACTAAGGATGGATTAAATTATAGATAAGAAATAAACATGTAAGTATATTTAATCTCCCATATCAAATGTTACAGACTTTATTTTTATTTACTCTTAAAATTAGAGTATATAACTTATTCACAGTATCTATATTTTCACATTTCTATATTTTTGCCCATTTTCTAAAAAATTGACTTCCAAAATTATCTGGGTGTATTCTTACAAATCCACTAAGTAAGATTGTAACATGAACCATTTTAATACACAGAAATATATTGAATATTTAATTTAAAACAATTTTTACAAGCTGTTTTCGATATTATAATTCGATGTAGTAAAATTAATAAACTTAAGAAAATGAACTCTATAAGTCGAATATCTCCATAACTCGAACTTTTTCTTAGGATAATGGTGATTCGAGTTAGGGAAGTTCGACTGAATATCAATATAATTACTTTAAATGGAAAACTGCATTATTTTGCTGTGGTTTAAGAGTATTTTCTTCCAAATTACTCGCGACCTCTTTACTGACTTTCTCATTTTTTCAAGATAAAGTTAAAAACGACTTTCACTTCATCAATTCGAAAACGGCAAGTGTTCAAATCTTGTCTTTTATAATAAAAATAGTGTTGATAAAAAGCATTAAACACGTAAAAAAACCCATTTTGAAAAGTTTAATTTTTTCCATTTTTTTTCCATTTAAAGACAGACGAATTTCGCGTTCTCGATCCTGACAATACCCATTTTTGTCTAATTCGATTTTATAGTAAAATAAATCCTGCAAAAACTAAGAAAAATTTGGAATGCTTAGCATATTTTGAAAATGCCTTAAAATATAAGCTTAAAATTATTGCAGCTATAGTGCACTGGAATATGCCAAGAACTCGGTTAATTTGATGGTCAATTAACGCCCCTAAGGGGCTGCCGAGGTAGGCGGGGCAAGAAGTTATGAGTTATAAGAGAAACGGGGCGCAGAAGGGGTGAAGGGAAGGCAGCTGAGTCAGCAACAAAATTTGTGCCTCAATTATCAACGCAAGCATTCACTTGAATTAACGGCAGACACACACACACACACACACACACACACACACACACACACACACACATACGCACATATCTGTCATGCTAGTGTGTGTGTATTTATGAATTGGCGTCCTGCCACCCAAAGCCAGGACAAAACGCATTTAGGAGTTAGAACGTTAACAAAGTGCGGCAGGAAATGCGCTCAAAAATTCATGAGGCACTTTTAAAATTTGTCTTAAGCACCGGAAATACAAATACAAACCCAAGTATATATATTTATTTATATACATATATATATATATATATTCGTGTGTGTGGTTGCATATGTAAGTTAAGGATACTTGGCGTCACAGTTGTCCGAATTGGCCATACAATATTCATGAAGATACAGTCAGCACCCGTGTTTTTAATACACTACACAGTAGTGATTTAAATTCAAACAGTGAACCGAGCTTAATAACAAAATGTAAACATCGATTAAATGCAAATATTAATCGAGTTATCGAAATAACTCCAAAAGTTTGGTATATCAAGTTTTCCCAAAAATAAATGTAGAAGATAACGTAGCTGTAAATACTGCCATAACTTGGCCAAAACTAAACCGCTGACAATTTCATTCATAGTTCAATATGCAGTGACATTTTATTCTTACGTTAAATTAATCTTAGAAAAAAACCTCTTTACGAGGTGAAAGTCTAGTGACGAAAACAGTTTTATGCCCCAAAATTTCTGATATCCAATTTTGTGACGAATAATATTAAGTTTTACATATAAATTATTTTAAAAAAAATTTTGCACTCGGCACATTGCGCTAAAATGTCTCAATTCTTTATATCAAATAACACTCACTGTTTTGCGCAGTGCCGAATGCAAAATTTTTTTTAAAATAATTTATATGTAAAACTGAATATTATTCGTCACAAAATTGGATATCAGAAATTTTGGGGCATAAAACTGTTTTCGTCACTAGACTTTCACCTCGTAAAGAGGTTTTTTTTCTAAGATATCAGTAATTTTTGAATAAGACATCAGAAATTTTTAAATCGCAATAAATTTTTAGAGTATAACCTTGTTAAAAGGTGCTTCTTGTTTGTACAAGCTAGAACGAACTGTCTGACAACACTGGTTCCCTTTACAAACACGCATGCTGCTATGACACTTTGCTTCTGCTGTCCTATTCCAATTCTAAGTAAAATGTATACATTCAGTTAAGAAGTAATATCGACTAATATTCGACTAAATCATGAATAGTAACCCTAAATATATACCGATATTACTCTAATCGCAATTATAATATGGTTTTTCTGCCGCAAAAAGAATTCACCACTTGCAAGCAGTTTATTTCCGCAATGCGCTGCAAGCAGTGTACATACTGCATATGTACATGCAGAAGTGTAAAGGTAAAAGGTATATTCAGTTGATAGGTAATATCTTGCCCAAACGAATTTTGAGAGATATGTTTTATATGTCAAAAAACGCGGAATTGAATTGTCTACAACATATAATATATTAAAAAGTGATTTAAAGCACAGATTTTTCATAAATCGAAAAATAGTGTAAAAAAAAACCTTATTTCACCTGTAGCTTTTTACCTGTGTTCTTTAGCAAAAAAGCTTACAGCTATGCTTAAAAGCCCTTCAAAATACCTTTCCAACGATATATAAACCACATCTGTAGCTTCTATAGTTTGAATGCTGTATGTTTTAATTTTAGCGGTTTTTAGCGATTTCCCGCTAAACTAGCGTTTTTTCGAAAAAGTCGTAGAACAAACGTTTCTAGATTTTTGATCGGGAACAAGTCCTCATTCAAACTTTTAAGCTAAATCAACGATTTGATCCAAACAAACAAACAAACAAACAAACAAACAAACAGACAGACTGACTTTTCATCTCGTTTTGAGAAGGGCACCAAAAATTTCAAAATTAATTATCTTTTTAACCAGTGGTCGGATTTTGATGATCGAGGTGTCATTCGACGCGTATTTTTGATAAGAACAGTAAAAAATTAAAATAAATTTCAAAAAGGCTCCAATGGCTCCAGTTGCTCCAATAACTTAAATTTTTCCCCTTCCACTAACACCTGTGTATCTCACGAACCAGGTGAGTTTTCAAAAGTCTCAGTATGCACATTTGTAAGTTTAATTGATACCTTTCGATCGGTATATAACTCGACCTGATCGGACAGTCATAGCAAATTTTCCATTCTTCCTGTGTATATGCTAGTCGCCTTCGCACCCTTCGTGCTGCTTTCGTCACTAGCGCGGACTGCCGTCCGCAGTGATTTATTAATTTTTTCGCCAGAATCAGATTTTTATGCCTTTTTGTTTTTTGTCACTAAATTTTAAATTTCAAATATCTAATTTTTCTTGTAAAATATCGTTTCAAAATGAAGAAAAATTTTAAAGATTCTAGGTCAAAAATGAACTAAACAGATTTTCTACCAGAATGTCATTTTGTCTACTTTTTGGCCCTTTAAATCAACGGTGGGCACGCAATGGCTCTGGGAGCCAGCGGCTGCTAACGAATTCAGATTTTAAATCATTCTACATTAAAATTTAATTCATTTCGATCAAATTTTTTTGTGCTCAAGATATTGATATTTATAAAAATTCAAAATATTAAATCCCAAGTTTGAATCAAAGATCAAATCCTTAAGTCACTATTAACCTAACAGAGTTGTCGATTATTCATGAAAATTGATTTAACTAACTCGATTGGTAGTCAAATAAATGAAAATCGCTTCCATGGCAATCGAGTTATAAAATTTAAGTTTAAAATTCCTGAAATTTTAAAATGTTATGTAAAAAATCAGGGCTTTTGAGCAGCATGAGCTTAAGTATATTGAATAATATAAATTTGGAAATAATTGTTAAATGAAGACAATGAGAGGGATTTGTGTTCGATTCAGTTATTTCAAGTACTATATTCAAATAATTTCTGATTGCCAAACATTGACTTACGCCGGCAATCCCGAATATTTTTGTCTCTGCGTAGCAACTGTACTTTTTGGACTAGTCAAAGTCACTAGTACCTCACTTCCCACATCCATGGACATCTTTAGAATTTCCTTTTCTGTGTCAGTCACTTGCAATGTGCGACAAATCCCGATCCTTTTGACGTCCCGCAGGACTTATCGCTCGGTTTCGGCATCGCGTTGTGTAAATGTAAATTAAACGTCTCATTTCCGTTGATGGCGCAAAACGCCGCCCCACAGCCACCATAAGAGCCAAGGACCAAGGACCAAGGACTGAGAGCCGAGGACCAAGCACCAAGCAGCACCACCATAAGCACCACCAAAAAGCGTTGTCAGGGGCCGCAAACAACCACCAAAAATGTTGTTGAACAACACGACAAAATGCTGAACACGGCCGTGTCAACCATTCGTCAAGTCGACAGTTGAGTCCCTCAGCAACTTTGATATCCTTGCTGGCTGCCTGCCTGTTGTTGTC
This sequence comes from Drosophila quinaria, assembly GCA_035047525.1. Lineage (NCBI taxonomy): Eukaryota > Metazoa > Arthropoda > Insecta > Diptera > Drosophilidae > Drosophila > Drosophila quinaria. Next base: position 12,317,597 of record JAWNPO010000455.1, on the reverse strand, counting down.
CTTTCTCTGCTTCTTCTGCTTCTTCTTCTTCTTTCGCTTTTTATTGTTGTTGTTGTTGTTTCGTTTCAACATCTTATTGTTGGAATATAATACATTCATACATATAGAAAATCTATATGTATTTGAGTGTTGTCGTCACCCAAGAGTTGCCCAGGCACAGGACGACCGTCTGAAGCCCTGCACTCTTCCCTTCCACTCAATCTACCATCTCTGGCATCTTTCTATCTCTCTCCCTCTCTCTGTGTCCCTCTCACTCCCATTTAATGCGTCCACCTACTGCTGCCTGCGGATGTTAGTTATTAAATTGAAGAATTTGCGCCCCTTATCCTTGATATAAATATAAATATATACACATACATGTATGTACAATATGTGTGTGTGTGGGTGTGTTTGTGTGTGTGTGCTTGTGTGTGTGTGTATTGAGTGCGGCTTGCATCACTCTGCGTGAATTTTTGCCCTCTAATTAGAACGCCTTTCGTATTTGCGGTACATAAACACACACATTTATACACCAATGCATGTATACAAAATATATATATATATATATATGTATGTACATAGAAAGTAAGAAGAAGTGTGTGTGTTTGTGAATCGGCCCTTTACATTGCTTGGCCAACTCTTGGTCAACTGTTGTATCGAAAAATCGAATGCTCCGATTAAATAGATCGTATGTACAAATACGATATGTATGTATCTGCTTAATTGGGAAATAAACTTAAGAATTGAGATATAAATCTTTTTTTTTAATTTGATTTTAAATAGCGTAGATTAATTTTAAAGGTTGCTGAATTAAAAAATATTTTTTTTTTTTTTTTTTAGTTTTGATCTTTATTTCTCAAATGTAACGTCAAGTACCTTATTTTCTATATGATTTTATTGACAATTACTGTATGCATAAATAAATATTGAATACTTACACTTTTAAAGTAATAGTAGTACACTTTAAAGTAATTTAAAGTAATTAAAGTTTGTCAAGGAATTGAAGATTTCCTTTCCTTTTAAATTACTTTCTTTTGCTAGAAGACAGATTTCGTCTAACAATCATTAGAATACATATCCTTTTGTTTAAAAGATAATTTTTAAGAAAAAAAGGAAAATAGAAAAGCTAAAAATACTTCAATGTGGAGTAGTGAATGAATTCTACTGACTTTTGTTTAAATAAGTAACTTGAATTTTACAAGATGTGAGTTTTTCAAAATTTTTAAGATTTTGACGACGGTCTATATTTCTGTGCATAGGCCTGAATGTTTTATTTTTATTTTTTTTTGCAATAAAATCATTTATTTACAAGTATTTTATTTATACATTCTTTATCTTACTATATTGAGATAATTTCTCTTGTTTTTATTTTATACCATAATTTTATTAAATATTAATGCCATATTCTGTCATCTTATCTCACTTTGTAGAGCTATTTTCAATAAAAAAGTTCATCAGTTAGTTCTATAAGTGATATAGAAATACATTGAAACATTTACAACTCGATTTTCGGAGAAACCAGTTTTAAATACTTTCATTATTACTTTCATTTCATGACGTATCGAGCTAAAAAAATCGACTTCCTGTAAGTTGCAATTCATTTGAAAATTAATCTTTGAACCGATTTAAATGATCTTTAATTTATAAGCTTTAAACTGTGACAACCTTGTCAAAACTAAACCGAATACGTCCATTTGATTATGTTTCGATTCTGCATCTTATTTGATCTGATTCATAAAAAAAAAATGTTTTTTCATAATTGACACTTTTTTAAAAAATTCAAACTACTAAAAGTTTGCGATTATTTTGTAACTAAAATTTGGGTTTCAAATTTAAATAAAAAATGTGGAGAATCTTGATATATTAGTATTGATTGATTGATCGACAACTTGATTCTTTATTTTGTTGGACTTGACATTTTAATTTTAAACTCAATTCACAGTTTGGATTTATACATTACTTGTTCAATGTACATATGTACATATACAAGTATGTAAATTTCCTTTTGTCTCTAGTTTTTCCTTCTCGAGTTGGGATCGGTCGGAACAGCTGAGATGCAATAGATTGCACTTTGGGCTCGGTATACGGTGACAAATTCACGCTTCGCAGCACATGCTCCCCCAATCTCTCTTTATCACTCATGCTCTCTCCTTATCTGTTCACCTTATTTTTTCCCCATTGTCTTCAGTGGTTTCTTTCATTTGGCTCTGCATCCACTTTTAAAATGACGGCATTTTTGCATTACAAGAGGAGAAAAAATCTTTTGCACAAACAGTAAAAACAAAAGCAGTCAACAATATGCAGAGCCACATCCTCCAGCCCCAATCTTCAATCCCCAATCCCCAACCCTAGCCCCTGTGACCCCAAGCTCTTCGCCAACCTGAACCGCACCCTTACTTTCAGTCACATTCACATCCCCAACGAATGAGCTTTGACAAACGCCCCAAAAACCAGTGTTTTTTATATACACTTTCCATGGGGTGTTGCACTTTCGATACGTAACTTCGATACAATGTCTTTACTTTAATCTGGTTCTTCTCATTCGATATTAACAAAAGCATTGTGATAGCTTTGTAAGTACCATAAATAAAATTCGGACATAAATGTAGATCTTAAACCATTTCAAAATATGTTTCACCATCATAAATAATACCACTTTTACTCAATCGAGAAATCGAGTTCAATATAACATTATATGAAATAGTGAAAAGATATTTATGTGACATTTTTAAGGACTTTTGTAGGGATTGCATGCTAATCTTACTTGGGGATAATAATGATACTAAGAGAAACAGAGTATTCTTTAAATTCTATAAATTTTTAAAATGATTTTTATTTTGATCTAAATACACATTTTGATTGCAAGTGTATTGTATTTTCGTCACCTGAAAATTTTAAAATGTTCAACTTTTCCGTACTGTCTTTTTGTTTTTATTCCGGTGTGCACCAGAAACAGCAGAAGGTCAACGGGAGAAACGAAAGTAAGTGAAGTGCTAGGCGCGGACGAAAGAAACGACAAAAGAAGGAGAAAGAGGGGACTGGGAATGGGAAGGGGAAAGGGAAGGGGGCAGTATCGAGGGTGTGGGATGATACAAGAGCAGCGACACTGGCAGTTAATTAAAATCGCTCACTTGTCCTGGAAAAAGCAGAAATCAAACAGATGAGAAAAAGCAAAGGCGAATCACAACGAAATATCTTGAGAAATGACAAATGCTCCCTCGTGATTTTTTATACTATATTGTAGTATGTGCATCTGCCTTTGGGCAGACTTTTACAAGCATATGTTGAAAGATGCAATTTCCCGTTCCCCTGTGCCTCACGATTGGCGCACACTTTGAGGAGACAGTCCACTGAACCCAAAGGGAAAACTGAATATTTTCGACATGGAAGTATTGTAAAGAAGTCTGAATAGTCGAAAAATTAAATTACCACTCGCTGCTCTTCACTCGTCACTCGCTATTTGAGAATACTTTAAAATGAATGCCTTGAAAATGTCAATAGAATAGTTATAAGCTGTTTAACAGTCGCTACTTGACAACAGTAACTCGTTAAATATAATTCGTTACTTGTCCTTATAATACATGAAGTCAAGACTTTCCAAATACAATTATTGAGTAAACCAACATTGCATTTGCTGCTCAACACTCGCTATTTATTTATCGTTACTCGTTACATATTATTCGTTACTTGTCCTTGTGACACCTAACGCTAAAACTTTCCAAATACAATTGTTGGGTAAACCAACATTTGCATTCGCTGCTCAGCACTCGCTTTTTATTACTCGTTATTTATTATTCGTTACTTGTCCTTTTGACACATGATGTTAGAAACTTTCCAAATAATATTTTTGGGTAAACCATTCGCTGCTAAACATTTGCTACTCGTTAGTTATTATTCTCTACTCTTTAATATCTTTATAACGCTACTTACACTTGATACTTGAAATCACTTGAAATTTAAAGCATTCATAATGTTTTTTTTATCAAATCAATATCAATATTTTCTGCTCATCATTCGATATTCGTTTTTTTGCCACTCGTTACTGTGTGAATGGCTTCATTATCGTTTTGTTAACAATCACACTGCAATTTTTTTCGCAATCAGCGCAAATTGTGAGCTCATTAACGCGCTTCAAGTTCTCAATTTCATAGAGCATCAACGTAATGCATCAAAACAATACCAAAAACGAAAAAAAAAATATATATATAAATATAAAACGAAAAAAAAAATCGTATGAAAACTGTAAAATGCAAAGTCCTTTGGAAAAACGGTAAATGGCGTTCCGTCAATGACTCTGTCGACTAATTAACAGCATAAATTATGCTCAAGTGTATTACAGCAACACCAAACATGGGCCCAGAATGAGTACAAGGATGAGTACGACTACGAGTACGAGTACGAGTACCCGTACAAGGACTATGAGTACTCGCCGACGAATCCGTCGAATCCGGATGCGAAATATTGCATTGGGCATATGTGCAATTTCAGAAAATTTTCGCGTCGACGAATCGAGTTGAGAGAGTAACATAAATCGACACTTGAGTGTGCACAACAAGAGGGTGGCAATTTTACCCACAGATGAGGTGGATGGTTGGATGGATGGGTGAGGGAGACCATTTTGTGATGATGATGATGATGATGATGATGATGATGAACTGGGCTCAGTTTCAGTATGATATCCATTTCATTAAAAGTCAAAAGGCTGCCCTGAATGCGGGCCGTGAATTGAATTGAGATGGGGGCTCTACACGTGTCACGCTGGCGTTTTATTGTCGTTGTTGTCGTTGTTGTTGTTGTTGTTGTTGCGGCGGTTGTATCTGGGTTTGGGATCAGGGTTGCCAGCATTTGGCATAATGGCGGCTACGCTGGCACTTCACTTTTAGCGTTTTTGTTGTCGCTGCTTCTGTTTATTAATATATAATTCACAATTTCAACCCTGAAAGCTCAACAACGAAGACAGAACAACCCTATGTACAGGACCTCTGTTGATGCTGATGGTGATGAAGATGTGGACGAGGACGAGGACAAGGACGACGAAGAGGACGAGGACGAAGACGAGGATGCGGCTGTGAACGATGGCGATGGCGACACAACGAACGTGTTATTTACCAAACACTCGACTCTGGCACATAACACATAACACATAAGACACAGAACGACGAGTTCTCTGTTCTGTTGTCATCACCCTCAACTGTCCTCTGCCGTTCTGTTTTCCCTTCCCTTTCCCCGTTCATTTTCCACTCCCTTTTGCAATATGAGCAGGACACACAGTTGGACTTGGAAGCGTGTGTATTGAGTGCCTGGCAGGCTTCTTTCAACTGTCCCCAGTATCACTGTCAGTCACTCAGTCAGTCAGCCATTTTTTCAATTAGTCAGTCACTTTGTCAGTCAGTTTTTCACTCTGTCAGTGGCCTCCAATTGCCACTGGCGCAGATTGAAGCCAAAACTGCGAGCAACTACAACGACAGTGTTGATAAAATGTTATGCATTCAGTTATACTAAAATTGTGTCAAATGTCTGATAGCTCGTACTGTCTTATTATTTTTCATTATTTATAAATGATACAATGCTATACATTCAGCTTAATTATGGTGTTGTAAAATGTATTGAATAACTGTTTTTTGGAATTATTTTAGCTAAGGCTTCAAACCGATTTTGAACCGAATATCACAGAACCGATATTGGTTTTAATTTGTATTTCTTTTGCTATTTTTTTTTTATAAATCTTATTCATTTAATTTTGCTTTCGAGCAAAAGCTAACTCGAGTTAAATTTCCTACATAGTCAACACTTTGTTGTGTTGACATTATTTATTATTAATATCATTATTATTAATTAAGATTAAAATTTCCAGTGCGTCATTTACTTGTTTTCAATATTTTTATCTTGTCTAGATTGCAAGCTCATCTGGTTGCGAGATTCCCAAATTATTTATCAGCAGAGCCAAAGGACCTCAAGATTGTTGTTGTTGTTGAAAATGGCTACATTGTGGCTCCAAGTCTAATTATATGAATCCAAAGCATTTTTAATTTTTGAGCATAACAAAATAAACTCAACGAATATTAATTAGTTTATGTTTTTGTTTGTTATTTTCATTTTTTTTTTTGATTGAACAAAAATAATAGTCATAATAATTGGTACATATTCTAAAGTTTTTTAAATTATTAAACATAATTATATTATCCTTGCAGTACTCAAAGACATTAATGTTTTCTGCTTTTCATAAAATCCTTCTTCATTTTTGGAGTTTTAATGCATTCTGCCTCACTGTGCGACATTGTATCGTATATAGACTGTCTCTGAGCCTGTGTTGTAGTGTGATTAGCCAACGCGCTTCATGCCAAGAGCATAAAAAACGTAATGAATACAACAACAACAACTAGGAAAACATCGTGCAATGTTGTTGTGTTTCCAGACGGAGAACCACAACACTCGGAGCACTGCGGACACTCATAGACCAAGTGAGGGCTTAAAAAACAAGAGAGGTAAGTGTGTGTGGATGGTGGAGGGGGAGGGGAGAAGGTGCAATCAACTGAAGGGGGGCACAAGTGTGTATGTGTGTGTTGTTGTTGGCGCTTCGAGGATTTCAGCTATCATATTCAGTTTTTTTCTTTCTTTCATTTGCTTTCTTTCTATTTCTTTTTTTTCATTATTTGCACAAAGCCGCCGAATAAAAGCTAAGGTACAGCAGCAGATAAGGGGAGAGCGGTAGTTCAAAGGGGTGAGGAGTGTAGCTAGGGGAGGCTTACAAATTTGGTGAGCACACGCCAAATGTGTCGCCGTCACACGATGTCGAATGCTCTGCACGGATTTCGCATCCTCTGTGATGGTGTGCGCTTGTGTTAGTGTTGGTGTGTGTGTATTTGTGTGTAGGTGTGTGTGTGTGTGTGTGTGTGTAAGTGTGTTTTGTACCCTGTTTGGGTGCTCTTGAAAAACATGCACGAGTCTGCTGAATCTTTTTGTGTAAATAGATTACAAACGACAAAACATTTGACGTGCCCCTTTCCCAACCCGAGCAAAAGAATGGAGCACAGGATAACGTGCTGAGCAGAGGCCCCACATCCTGCAGACTGCAGGCTTACAGACAGAGACAGAGATAGAGACAGTCACACAAGCACACACACTCGCACACACACATTGGAAAGTTGTGGGTGTGGCAGGATGACAACTCCATTGCAACCATGTTGTGTACGTTGTGGCAGCTGCCAGGATAACAGGAGGACAGCAGGACAACAGGACAACAGGACAATGTCGCCAGTCGTAACTGAACTTAAAATAAACGAAAAAAAGTTGAGCGATGTGTAAATACCCTAGAGAAAATCATAAGAATTTATATCCGTCTGCTCGTCTCAATAACTCTAAAATGCTTTAAGCAATTCCTATGCAATTTTTATAAATTAGAAAAGATTTTGCAGATAATATTAAAAAGCTTTTTTATTTTAATTATAAACCATGAAAGTCCAACAACAAACTGCATTTATTGGTACATTTCACTAAAAAAAAGACTTCAATGTACATATGTAATGTAAAGTAGTTTCTTGAAGTCATTTTGTAGTATATGCATATTTAAGATTTCTATCTATGGGAATTCCTACCTTTTCTGCTAAAAATCGGTCTTTTTATTATACCCTGTGCCCAGTGAAAATGGGCAAAAAGGGGTATAATGGTTTTGTTTTCTTTTACTATTTTTGCTACAAATAATTCTTATATAATTTTCTAAAATTTCTATGATTCAAGTTCCTGTGAGGGGAAAAATTCTATTAGGAATCTAGAGTGTTAGTTGCTTAAACTAATTCATATATAAACAATGCAATTCCTATTATCTATTTTTGATCTATATCATAACTAACTACTAAAAATATCAATGTGAAGAAAATATGCTGCAGTAAAGTGGTGTACACCAAAATTAATATTTTTAGTCGAAACTATCGATATCAGCCAAAAAATTGTATTTTAAATTTATAAGATATAAATCAAATTTAATTCTTATTTTTAATTTTAATTTAAAAACTCATTATTGTTGACTTTTTAATATTAAAATTAAATTTTTAATTAAAAGTTGTGAAATAGCACTTATTTCTGATTTTTTCATTTAAAATAAATATATAAGAGTTATTCCGTAACTTTTATTTTTGGTATTTTTAGTATCAATTGGTATTTTGTTTGCCAATAATTACTTCATACATATATTACTGCAACAGAATATTGAAGAAAAAATTAAATATTATAGAAAAAGTCGGATCCTTAATTTCGTCCTCATAGGACATGTGATGCACCATATAAAATTTCTGGAATCATTTTAAGTTTTGGTAATACACCACTTAGTTTAAAAGATATTCACTTTAACTTTAATTTTTTTAAAATTTTAATTTTTAAATAAAAGTTATGGAATAACTTTTAAAATAAAGATAGAAAATATCTCTTATTTTTTATTTTAAATGAAAAAATCTGATATAAGTGTTAGTTCACAACGTTTTATTAAAAATTTAATTTTAATGTTTATTTTTGACTTTTTAAATAAGAGTTAAAAACAATTGTTATTTCGTTACTTTAAAATATATTTTTGAAAATAATTGTTAATTTGCAATTTTTATTATAGAAATATATAACAGTTACGGTCCCTGATAACTATGATAAGTTGAATTTTCCGTCTTATGTTTTTCCAGTTAATTCCGTTCGCAAATACTTATATCTAAGCTCAAAGGTTTTCTGTAAAGATCTACCTCGAACAGTTCCTAAGTATGCTATGCTCAATGATGATATAGTATATAGGTATGTATGAGAAAATAGACATGACTGTTGTTTGCCGACGCCACTAATATGCGCTCAACGGCATTAGAGATGAAACCGTGGAATATTCTTTAAAACTAAAACGATGGCAGGGACCGTATTGATTATAGTTTTCAAAACAAACAATAATTAAAATTAGAGTTTTATTATAATTTCAAAATAGAAGTTGATAATTAAATATGGGCAGAGATTCCAACTTTTTGTGCAGTCAGTACATAAGTGTACATCATTATATACATAGCTGTCATCGGAATTAGTGGTCGAAAATTTCGCTCAAGTATGAAAAACTTTGTTATTTTTTTTAGATATCCCAATCAATCTCTCAAATTGTGTATTTGTTATTGTGATACATTGCTACATTGACTACATTGGAGCAATTGTTCGAAATTTAAATCTTTATAATCCTTGAGACAAGTAAACAAATCTGTAAATCAGTGGTGGGCACGAAATCTGAATTCGTTAGCAGCCGCTGGCTCTCGGAGCCATTGCGTGCCCACCGCTGCTGTAAATAATATTGTCTTAGATACTCTGAAAACTTTTATTATCAAAAAGACGTGTTTGTTTTTTGAGTCATGTATGTGTATTTGGTATCGTCTTAGATGACAAGCCTCGTGTCACGACACGACCAGCTCACATCTCTAACCATTTCCTTTCGAAATCCAACTTTTATCGAAAATATATTGTTTCATTGTTGTGTGATGTGCTGGGATGTGTTAGTGTGTAGATGTGTGTGTGTGTGTGTAAGTTTGAGTATTTGTTGTGCACACTCGTGAATGGCACCCAATGCTCCGTCTCTCTCTCTCTCTCTCTCTGTCTGTCTGTCTCGCAGATTTTGCCACACATTGCGCCTTGGGGTGCAGTCGTCGAAAAAGTGTTTACTTCCTTGAGGCTCATTCAGGACATCCGTTGTTGTTACTGCTTGAAAAGCTGTACCCAGGATGCTCGATACTCGATGTTGAATGCTCGATGTTCTGTCCATCTGTCTCTCTGTCGGATGGCTGTTGTCACAGCCTACTTCGGGGTTGTTGACGGCTTGCCGTGCCCAGAAAAGATGGATGAGGGGCTAACATTGACTCTGTCCTTCCGGGGGCGCAAAACTATGGCCAGCTTAGCGTTTTAGCGAGTATTGATAAAAGTTGCCGCCCTGCTAAACTTACTCATACTCGTATCGATTTCAAGTGGACGAGTATCGTTGCAGTATCGTCCTGCTCCAGCTCGTCATCATCATTATTATCCTCGAATGTTTTCATTATTTTTCCACTTGGCTCAACTCCTTGTCTGTTCAAATGCCGTCAATGGAAGCACGACATGTTTATAATGCGCGTCGAGAGTCGCCCCCGAGTTCCGTTGAGTTCAGTTGAGTTGAGTCGAGTTGAAAGTTGAGAGTTTGAGTTTGAGAGTTGGAATCTGTATGCGTTGGCATGGTTGGGTGGTGCAACTTTGGTTTGGTGGTTGCTTTTACTCCAGCACCATTTTGATCTAACTCCTGGGAATTAGCTCAAGCTGATTCATTTGATGAAATGCTTGTAATCCAGCCATACTCTCCATATCCATGACACATAAGTCGTTGCACAACAAAAAAAATAAACAAAAAAAAGTAAAATATGCTGCATGTGGCAGCATTTGATTAAAGGCGCTGCAAAATTAATTTCAACGCTATAGAGTGTGTCGGCTTTATGTGAGAAGAGCGTGGGGTGTGTGTGTGTGTGTGTGTGAGGGGTTGTACTTTTGAGAGGGGGAGTGTTTGAAATTGTCGCAGCGCTCGTCAAACTACTTGAGCGCTAAACGTCGTCCTTTGTGTCTCCCCTCTCAGCAGGGGTGAATTAATTAGGGCGGCTCTAAAATCGACCCAGCTTCCCCACCCCCATCTGCCCAACAACGCCCCTTCGAAGTTGACAAGATGTCCGCCATTTTGCCATTTGTTTGGCTTCTTCTTGTTGCCCGGAATGTCCTAGCATTTTTTTTTTTTGCTTAATTTTTTATTCACTTTTTTTTTTTTTTTTACTTATATTGCCTTTTATTGAAGTGGAGCAGCTAGCTCTTGAGCCAGCGTCCAACGTAATTAAAAAATGCTTTGCATACAAAGAGACTTTTCGACTGCAGCTCCCAAATTCCCGCACCAATTCGGTTATCGTCCTTATTGAACTGTGGCGCACTTTGAGAATTTGTGCATTTTTAATTAAGGGGCAGCGCAGCACCAACCACAGTGTGGTTTGTCCTCCACCATTTGACGAACAATTCAGCATATTATTATTACCAGTTCCTTTCGACCCAATATTTCCAGCTCATTTTGAAGTCCTTTTTCTGGGCACAATGTCGCGCACGTTTGACTTCGTTCTTCTGCTGCTTATACCCGTTACTTGCTAAATCGGTTTCGGGGTATACTGTATTTGTTGAAAGCTATGTAACTGGTCTAAGAAAGCATATTCATCCAAATAAAGTATATAGTATGTGTATATATTTTATTAGCCCCATATGAGTACTCCCTTCTATTCTTCTATGTTAGCCACAGTTTTGTTGACAGAACTGTTTAACATTTTCTTATCCTATTTCATATTATCCAACTGAATTGCTTTCAAATCGGATAAATATAAAGAAATTTATGGCTGTTTTTAGTTTGTAAACAGCATACTATAAGCAGCGGTGGGCAGGGAATTAATTTAACGTTGTAGGGAATTAATTTAATGTCTAAATTGTGTAACGAATATTTCTCAGTCGGGATTTTTTTTACTGCCACATTCAAACACACACTCATATCCATGCACCTAGTGGAAAGGGTCTAAGTCTTCCTTCTAGCCTAGGATCTCTTCTCATTAGCCTGAAGCCCGTGTGGGAAGAGGGGGGAGAGGGGCAGCAAGTTGGTGGCGGTGCTCATAATTTCAATGCGAGTGCCACTTGACGGTGCAAGCTCCGACGACGACGACGACGACGACGACGATGATGATGATGACGACGGCTGCTACATTTATTTACAACATGGCCGCCACTCAATGGAATGCAAGCTGCCACGCCTCCGACATCACCTACGCCTCCCACATGCCCCCAACCTTCGCCTCCTTTCAGCTCGCTTCGGTTCGGGCTTCATTTATGCCAATTTTTCAAACTAATTGGTCCTGTTGACATCTTTTTTTTTGTGCCCTGCTGAAGTTGCTGCCGGATCAGGAGCACAACCACCCACGACCCACCCAAGCGGCCACTCGACAAGGACATTTGCATAGAGCAGATTGCAGATTGATGGCAAGTTCTCGCCCCGCCCTCCGACCCCATTTCCCGCCGCCATGGGCGTCGGCGTCGGACTCGATGGCTCCACTAAAAGCACTCAGCAATGAAATTAGTGCACGCTGCTGCACTCGGGCTTTTTGTGCATCCGGAAAACTTCTACAACAGCGACAACTAACCCCCTCTCTCCAAGCAAAACAGTGGCGCTCTGCAAGGGGGGCCAAGTGTTAAAAGGTGACGATGCAGGCGAATGAAAATTAGCGGAACTTTAGAAGGCACAAATATCTAAACTTAAGAAAGCTCTTTAGGAAAATTTAAAATTTGATTAAAGTTTTTTTCCATACCTTTTTCGCATATTAATTTACTTGTTTTTCGGTTACCCACTATGAAAAGTATATTTCATTCAGTTAGTTAAAGATTGTCATAACTTAAGAAACGGATTTTGAAAAAAATTGAAAATAAAATAAAATTATTTTGACTCTAACATTAGAAACAAATAGGATATAAATTTGAATAGTTGACAAAATGAAGAATAAGACTTGAACTAATTATGACAGTTACAACAAAATAATAAAAACAATAAAATGAGCGTGCTTTTTCTCTTAAGTTCATAAGTAAAAGTAAGTAAAGAATGTAAAAACCTTTAACTTTTTAGAATATTAGGTGATTTCTGTAGACGTCTTTGAATTGCCGAGTTGTTATATTTATTGCTGAGTATTGGGACATGCGACTAGAATAAATATATCAAATTGGCAATTGTACAGACAAAAAACAGATAAATATTTACTTAAATTTGTAGTGAAAGCAGCAAACAAATGGCTTGAAATTATATCTAAATTTTGAGAGCCCACAATGATTTGGAAAAGCATATCAGTAAGTTCATATTTAATGAAAGCCTATAAGTATTTACTGCTCTTGTTTAATATGTTTCCTATTACAATAGTTAATTTGTTTATTTATTAAATGCCAACTAACAACAGTTGACCAAAGCAAAGATTAAACTGTATAATAAAGTTATAAGCTTTATTTGATATTAAAAGGAAATGCATTTAGACCCCTCTTGGCTTGTGGGTTTTTTGACTACGCCCCTGGGACATGGCCTCTGTTCTGTGTTATGTTTTGCCTCTTGCGACTATTTTTGTATAGCATTTGTGCTAATAAATGCCGTAAATGCAATAAATGTAAAATTTGCAACATAATTTACCATGCTAGCTAGTTGACAACGAAGGGGGCGTGAGGGCGTGGCAATCTAGGGTGGGGTAGGTGTCTATGTGAAGGGGAGTCATGACAAATCGCTAATTGCAAGTTCGATATTACTCACGATCTTCAATATATGTATGTAAGGACATAAAAGAATTATATAACTTGTATTTGTTATGGTTAAATCAAAAATCTAGCCAAGTTTCTGTCCTGCGGCAATGTTAAAAACATTGAAAATGTTTCACAATGTGCAAAAGTTAATAAACTGGTGAAACAATGCAAGTGTGCATGTGTGTGTGTGTGTGTGTGTGTGTGTGTGTGTGTGTGTGTGTGTGGGCGTGTGTGTGTGTGTGTGTGTCTGGCAGATATAGGAGGCAGGCTCATGGTTCGCTACTCAATCAATTTTTGATGGACGTGCGAAAATTTATGGTGAAAAATATTTGGCTATGCACAATGAACTCCAACGAGTTGCAAAAATCATCAGAGGTCGGATAAAAAAACCATGTCCACCAATGCGGCTAGCCGAAAATACCTACACCACACACTCCACCTCCTACACCCTACACCCTACACCCTACACGCTCCCCTATCCCACTAAGCAGGAGCAACTTAATAGAGGAGGGCGGGAATGGAAAAAACGCGTCTAGAGTTTGGCACTATACAAAATATTTGTATGCACATGAGAACAGCAACAACAACAATTGAACACAATACATTTATTGTTGTATTGTTGTTATTTCCTTTCGTTTGTTGCGCATTTATGACGCTAGGGGGCGCTGCTGTTGCCGCTTGCTACATTTGCTACCCGAACCAATCAAGAAATTTTGGTTATTCTCTTTTGGATTTGGATAGAGAGCAATAGAATTGACAAGTTAAAAATATTTTAAATATATGAATATATCAAATTTCTACATTTAACTAAACAAAGGGTAATAGATTAAAGATACTATATATTTTTCTACATATTTTTAGCTTTTGTTAAAAAACTTATGTTTTTATACAAATCATTTAGATTTTTTTCATGCCATAAAGTTCCAAATATGTAAGTACACAATTCTTCTAAAGTCGTTTGTCGATAAAGGTTAAGAAAAGATAGAAAGCAATATTCGTATGCTAATAAAAATAAAAAATATAATTCGTTCACTTATAGGCAGAAAACGGAATTGGAATATTTTTTAAATTAAAGAGCTCAGCTCATGATGTTACGGTGTTGAAACGGATGCAATTCTCGTTCCATTTCATTAAAAATACGTTACTAAGGCAATGTTTATTTTAAGTATAAAGTCAATATAAATTGAGTGCGGGTATTTGGTTAGTCGATCAACTGCAGCGCAATCACGTTCTCTTGTTGTTGGTGCTCTATGAAGCGTTTTAAAGTGCTTCCAGGCAATTTGCCGATAAACAATCGCTGAAAATAACGAACATGAAATATTTAAAAAGTGCTCAAAAAGCCTAGGCTTGCATATAGTACGCCATGCCTACCTCCATCCCCCACTTATCACCCTCCCCAACCCTCTTCTAGCTGGACGCCCGTCTCCGTTGGCGGTTCGCGTTGGTGTTGCTGCCGCTTCGTTACCTCTTGCTTTCATTCGATTTGATTTATTTAAAATTTGCATTTTTTTGGCGCCATGCCCCGAAATCCAACTCCCCCAACCACTTAAATTCAACGCCTAACGATTTGGCAGCTATGCACTTGCATTTTTAAACATGTTGCATACTTTTGTGCGCTTTTACGCCGAAGGGGAGCTTCAGAATACGTGATGGGAGCCCAGTTTAGAATTTTGATGAACATTTCGATTAACTGCAATAAGCCGAAGCTCACCGAAAGTCCCCACTCGAAAGTCATCCACTTCATTATAATTCAAACTTCATCATTTTATCTACATTTTTGTTATACAATTTGGTTGGTAGGATATCTAATTGGATATCATTTCATCTATAGTGTTAGTTGCTATCAAAGTTGTGACCATAGGCATTATCATTACTTTTTAATTAGTATTGAAAAACTAGTGATAATGAAATTTCACTTGAGTAGGCATTAAAAAAAGTACTGCTAATAAAATAGTTTTTCACTAGCATTAGTTAATGCCACTGAAAAATTTTCATTACTTTTCATTTTCAACGCCTACTGAAATGAAATTATCATTAGCACTAGTTTTTTCAATGTTAGTGAAATTCGATTTCATTAGCACTATTTTTTTTAATGCTAGTGAAAATTCAATTTCATTAGCACTACTTTTTTCAATGCCAATGAAATGACAAATTCATTAAAAAAGTAGTTAATTAGGAACAACTCTGGTTGTTATCCCAGTTCGATGAACTAAGTAAACAAGTCAGTCAAAAATTACTGTTTGCGTATTTTCTAGAATCGTTCTGACAAAATTACTTTGCTCCGATTTGCTGTGAAATATAGCTCTTAAATACTGAACTACTGTATACAAATCTTAAATGTTTATTCTAATTTATATTCTTCGCCGTCGGCAAAGGTTTAATACTGTTAATATCTGACTCTTAGAGAATTGATCTAACGGGGTTGGTGTCAAATATCAATGTATCGCATTCAGGCATGCTTCGATACTTTCTAATTTGAACTTTAATTTCAAACACATTCTTAAAGAAAACAAAAAGTACCATGAGATACAAAAAAGGTATTACCTAATATTTCTATTAGCATTGCTAATTTTTAGAATTTCCGAAATATATCTTTAGCTCTTATCTAGTTTCATATATGTATATTGTATTAAAATTTCCGTAGCTTGCGAAAATTTTCTCAATTTGAAGAGAGTTAGTCAAAGTGTTGAGTTATCGAACTTGGACGGGAGATTTGAAATGTGTTCGTGGAAGCACTTAAATATGTATACAATACATCGCACAAACCAGGATTAAGTTATATTAATATCGGACAGCTTTAAGATCTGGCTGCCATATAGCCAGTGACATCATCATAAATATTAAAAGTTTTACTTTTCAAAAATATTCATCTTTCAAGTTAGTCATGTAGAATGCTGAATAAAATAAATGGAAAAGAGTGGGCCTAATCAAATAGCAGTATTATTAAGCTATCTGCAAGAGGATTTAATTTTCGAAGTACATTTTATTCATATTCGTATTAGTATTTCTTTGTAAACACACTTTGCCATTTGCTTGAGCCAATGCAGCTTTAAATTTAAATGTACATAAATTCCACTCATCTTAATCGAAGCAATGCCTGCATTTAGCTCAATTTCAGAATTAAAAATTCAGAATTCTGAAATTGGAGTATGAAATAGAAATTGAAGTAAAAAGAATATTTGGACAGAGCGTTTGGCAATCAATCGACCGTAACAGCAAAATGCTAAGAGAAAAGAAAAATTTGACGATTATAAAATATACAAGTTATAAAATATTTGCACAGTCTGTAGGGGAAACACATTCATATGAAAAAGCACGTGTGGAAAATGAAAGATGAAGGGGGAGGAAGAGGAAGAGGCAGAGGGGATTGAACTATTGGGGTTTTTAGTTTTGGCCAGCAAACTGGCCATGAAAATTGCATGCAGTTGGATTTGTTTATTAGAATTCCATTGAATTGGATTTGAAATTGAAATATTTAACACATTTTGGGGCAGGATGTTTGAATACTGAAAATACCAAAAATATACATCGAATATATTGAATGATGTTTCCGCCTTGTATTTGGATGCATGCAACATTCTGGGGGGATTGGGGTACGCAGCGGGGAAGGGAAGTCCACAAAAGTAATTGACGCTGACCCACTGGAAATAAAGTTGAGTAATATTTGAAAATAAATACTTTCACTTTCTTGATCCGTTTAACCAATGCTCTGACTACCTGACATATAGAGTAACACACTCGCACTCACACTAGCATTTGTATTCGTATTCGTATTCGTATTCGTATTTGAATTCGTTTTCGTGGTTGTATTCGTACTCGTATTTGCTCTGGCTCGTCCTTACAGCTGACTGGGCTAACAGAATTGCGCAATCAGGCGCAAATAACAAAAAGCAGAAAATGAAATGAAAGCAAACGCAGAAACCCTTAGATCATATCATCAACATTATCATTATAGTCATCATCATCATTATTAGCATTTGCAATGCCCAAAGGGCCCTTTGAAAATCTGACCAAGTTCATGATGTTGATGATGATGATCTTGATGTTAATGATAATAATGATGCACAGCTAACGGCAAACTGATAAAAGTATTTCAATTAGTGTCAGGAAATACACACACACACACACACACACACACACACACACACACACACACACACACACACACACACACAAAGCAATGCGTTAACTGTATTTACCAGTATAAATTATTTTGGAATTTCTTAAATCGAGTGCGGATTACTTGATTCAAGCAAGATTTTTCAGTTCCTTTTCCGCAAATATTTTACCTGTTGTCGGCTTTTTTTTGACTATTTTAATACATGTTCAAATCAAGAATTTTAAACTTAAATTTCAGAATGGTTTTTGTTCTCTGCGTACATATGTATACATAGATATATGTACTTATACATAACAGTGCTGTCAACTCTAGATTAGATAAAAAACAGATTGGACGCACTTCAAAAAGTACAGTTGAGCTTCCATAACTCGAACTTAATGAGTGGCAGTAAAATTAATAAACTCAAGAAAAAGAACTCTATAAGTTGAATATCTGCATTACTCGAAACTTTTCTTTGGATTATGGTAATTAAAAATTTGTATTTTATTTTTTAAATTTTGTTTTTAAAATACTTACTCACGACTTAAAATTTGTCAAACTAATAAAGATTTTATAAGTGAATTACTACAAAGTAAAATAATAAATATATTAAAACTGAAACAAAAACTTTTACAAGTGAATGCTAATAAAGTATTACAGAGACCAAAAGAAATTTATTAAATTATAAAACGTCGGGAAAGGTTTTCGAACAGGAGCGATTTTTTGAAAAAGTACAGATCTGTCTGGAAAACGACAGATTTGGAAGCACTGGTACATAAATATGGGCACTTCCAGAAAAAGGTTCACCACAACGAAAACCGTAAAATTGATCAAAAACTCACATGTTGAGAAATTATCTTCCGAAAATGTATCCAAGTTATTCATTTAAGCAATATACATTAGAAGAAAATATTATGAACATATAGATTCTATACTGGTATAAATTAACTTTTTATATATTTTTGCACATTTTCCTAAAAATTTAATTCCAAAATGGACCGTTTGCATTCTGACTATTTAACTATGTAACATAGTAAGATTGTAAAATGAACCATTTTAATACATAGAAATATATTGAAAGTTTAATTAAAAAAAGTTTTACAAGCTATTTTCACAGTCTTGGAAAAAAACTAGGTGGAAATCTTGTCACGTACGCGATGTCGCGTTACAAATTACTAATAACACTTGAAAAATAAATAAAATGATAGTTACATAACAAAATAATTTCTAAAATGGAAAACTACATTAATTTATTATGGTTTGAGAGTATTTTTTTCCAAATTACTCATTAAATTTCGCAGACATTCGCATTTGTCAAGTCAAAGTCATTTGATGAAGTCAAACATGACTTCCATTTTTCGTCGCGTTCGCGATGCATTGTTTTCTATAAAAATAGTGTAGATTGAACACGTGAGAAAACAGTTTTAAAAATGTCAACTTTTGGCATTTTTTTTTGATTTACGTACAAATGTCGCGTTCGTGATCCTGAAAATACCCATATAAGTATGTAGTATGTAAAATGAGCATGCACATATACACACATACATATGTATGTAGATACATATATACTGTATGTATGTACAAAGATCTCTTGGTGTATGGCATGCTCGAATGCCTTTTTTTCACCCTCAGGCGACAACGCCAACGCCAAAACCAAAACAACAACAATAACAACAACATCAACAATAACAACAACAACAACAACAACAATGGCTGCCGGTGAATCTGATGCTGATGCTGATGCTGACGACGGTTGACACGAGACGAGCCAAATTAAACAACAACAAGAAGATGAAGAAGAAGAAAATGGAACTACACACACACATACTATTACATTATCAAGCAACGGTATCAGTCGGGGGCGGCGATGGGCGTGACGTTCGCCGGGGGGAGTTGACGTGGACAGGCACGCGCTGCCATTTTATTAGAGAACGCCATGTAAAACGACAGACGACGGCAAACAGAGTGAATTCACCATTTTGTCACGAAGCGCGCACACACACACACACACACAGGCAAAGAGAGTGAGAGAGAGAGAAACGCCGCAACATCTAGTCAACGATGTGGGCAAACAAACAGCAACAATAAGAGGACAGTAGGCAAAACACACGAACTGAATTTGGTGGTGACAAAATCTAAAACGTTAACAACGCCAGCGTCAGCGTTAGCGGCGCAGTCAGCATAGTCTATTGCCAAGGCAGCGCTAGCGTAAGCGAAAACTCACCACAGCAGCGTCAGCGTCACCACCGCGACTGCGGCAGCGAAAACGGCAGCGCCTGCAGCTGCGGCGTATGCGCACGCTTTCTCTTTCTTTCGCTAACACTTTGACGCTCTGACTCTCTGCGGCTAAAAACAACCCTCGCTCTCAGTTGTCATCGTCATCGTCGTGCATATGGGTGTGGGTGTAGGTGTGTGTGTGTGTGTGTGCGTGTGAGGGACTGAGCATTTGCAGTTGCTGTGTCTCGTCTGTGCGTTGTCTTCGACCGGCGCTTGGCCAATGCTGACACATGACCGCGCTGCCTAACGGTGTGTGTGGGTAAAAGCAGCGCTGCTTGCCGAAACTCAGCGTGTGTGTGTGTGGATGTATGTTTGTGTGTGTGTGTGTGTGCGAAAGTTAAAATTAGAGTTGTTCGATCAGTAAGAAGATCGTTAGTGTAAAAGGAAGAATATTTAAAAATTTAAGTAATTTTATTTTCTAATTAAAATTTAAATAAAAATAATTAATTGTACATTTCATTGAGCGATTTATTACTTTAATTTGCCTTTACTTTCTTAGTCACAACAACAGTTTCATCAATTGCTGAGCTCATTTCTGCCAACAACCCTGTCTTTGGGCTAATGAAATCGAAAGCGAAACCACCCTTAGAAGCAGCAACAACTACAACAAGAACAACAACAACGCAGTTCTCAGCTGCAGTTCAGCCCCTTTTTTTGTGTTTTGGTCTTCTTTTATCTTTGCTCGCAGCACACGGCTAAAAGAAAAGCGCTGCGAACGCCACGCAACAGATGGCGCCTTGAGGCGCTACGTTAGTGCCGACGCCTGCCTATAGATGGCGCCGCAACGCAATTGCTTCAAAGATGCTTCCAATTTGTCGCCCTTGGGTACAACTGACATTTGCTGTACAATTTGACTTCACCAAGGATTTAGACAGCAACTCACTGAATTTTTTCCAAAATAAAAATAAATTACTAAAAAAGCTGTTAAAAAGAAAGTTAAGAAATATGTTCAGGTTGACAGTTAGATTGGTAGAAATCTGCAGTCAGGGCAAACAAAAATAAAGCGTGGACAGGCTCAGGAGAGTGCATAAATTTCACTGTAAATGTCTGTCTGTGTGTATGTGTGTGTGTGAGTGGGTGTGTGTATGTGTGCAAGGCAACAACACAGCACAACAAACAGCTGCCGGTCATATTTTCCAGTCAACAAGGCAACAACAAACAGAACAAGGCACCATACGAAGCTACACTTTCACACACACACACCCACATACACAGAGCGAAATAGTCAAGTAATACAATAATCTATGAACATACATATGTACATATGTATTTACCTAACTAAAATCGCAACTTTTTAGCTTGATTTCTCACTACGATTGAAATAACTAACATCAAAGATCTCGATCTTATGACGAGCTTCCATATCGGAAGCTCAAAAAATAACCTACATTTTGTGGAAATCAGCTCAAAAACATCTGTGATCTACAGTGAACCACTAATGTCATATATACTATAAATTTGTCAAATTTGCGTATAATAAAGATGTTTTGATGCGGCTTTTTTATATTAATCTTTTATTCACTTAAACTCCGTTGGAATGATACAAAAATTTCTTTAACCCATTAAGTCCCCATGAAAAATTTGGAATTAAAAAAGTCGATGTTTCAACTTTTTTTTCGCGATTTAACAAAAAAAAAATATTTTGATTCAGAAATATTCCTTAAACAATTCGAAGATTGACTGCAAAAAAAATTTTCAAAAATTTTTTTGATAGCATTTTTTATGATGTTTTATTATACCCAAAATTTGACAAATTTATGGTGTATGAAGACTTTAGTGGTTCACTGTTTATTGATATATAATTCTCAGTAGTTCGAATTGATTTATTTATTTATCGCCAATACTTAGTTTCAGTTCATTTAAATTCTATTTTAATTCTATACTTTTCTCTCTGTGTATCTACCAGTTTCCCAGTTCCCCCTCTAGCCCCTTCTGTGGCATCCAATGCTGCAACCCACGCAGTTTTGGCCTGGTTGCTGTCGGCTTTTAAGCAGAAAATCATACAAACAACACGGGCAGCTGTGCCCGGACACACACACACACACACACACACACACACACACACACACACACACACACACACACACACACACACACACACACACACACACACACACACACACACACACACACACACACACACACACACACACACACACACACACACACACACACACACACATACATATACATGTATATATATAGATCCCAAATGAATGGTATGCCTTGTCGGAGGGTGGAGGGGATGTTAGTTTGGGACTAGCTGCAAGAGTGAACTGTTTATTAGACTGACCCAAAATGGAGCCAGGAACATTGCCAGATTAACTATTTGGGTTTACCCTTGAACCAAAAGGCTCAGCTACAGCAAAAATCTCACTGGTTTTGTCTGCATATTTCTACTGGAAGTTCACCATAATTTCGGGGAGTTTTCATTTTTGGGACGACGCCACAGTTATCGATAGTTAATTAGTAATAATTATGAGTATTCATATATTGGGGAGTGTCTCTGAAAATGCCACAGATAATTTCACTTAATTTGTGAGAAAAGTGTCAATCCATAAAATACAAATACCTCTCGATAGTTATCGATAACATTACGATAGATTACTAACCTTTTATTGTGAATATGGACATTGATTATTTTCATATTATTTGGAGGGTTGTCGATAGTTATCGATAGTTATCGAAGAAGCCGTTACTTTCTAACTACATTGATATAAATTTATCATTATTAAGCTTTCATATGCAAATATGTTTCTTTTTATTAAATCGATTTTTCTTATCGACACAATACATCGATATCATGAATGATTGAAAACCTTGGAATATGTCGTCCATTTACACAGAATGTTGTATATTGAAATGGCAACTTAATATACTTACTATCAATAAGTTAAGCTTCGATTTGTGAGGGCTGCTTTAATTGCAGTGTATATCGGCGGACTTATTAGCCAATTGCATTTCACAATCCATTTTTGGGGTTCCACTCTTCGAGGCTGGCAACCAAAATGGCTGACTAAGCTATGTGGCAGCCACAACATGCACCGTTAGCTGCCCACCGTTGATTTCCCCCTCCATCCCCATTCCCATCACCGTCCCCTTTCGCATGCTCGACAATTTCTCCTGAACTCTATGAACGATGATGCCCTTTGGGTTCGCTGGCGTTTGCTACACTCAATTTTCGCAGGCGACACAGCTGCCCATGTGTGTGTGTGTGTATGGGTGTGTGTGTGTGTGTGTGTCCGGTTTATAGCCAAAAGTTATGGATTCAACTTTTGGCCAATTTAATTTTCTCGCCTGAAACGGCTACAGAGCCAACATCAACAGCCACCGACGACGTTGACCAACGTTGCCACCCTTGACCAAAAACCATTCCCCTCTCTCATCCGTTTCAGGACACAAGGCAAACTGCGTAATGTGTGTGCATTGTGACTTCGTTGTGGAGAGCTGAGTGGACGACCCAGGGCCAAAAACTGAATCACAGTCCATTGCCAGACAGAAGAGGAGGCCCAGGAGACGAGGACGAGGACGAGGACGAGAACAAGGACGAGAACGAGGCTCAGATCGAGGACATGGCTCAGCAATGGATTCAGAATCAGATTCAGGTCCAGGTTCAGGTCCAGGTCCTGGGCCAGGAGTGCGATGTGAGCCCGCATTTACAGATGATTTAGCTGATGTTAAAGGCCAGCTGCAAAGTGGAGAGTTGATCGGGGGAGAGGGCAAGGGGAAGGGGCATTGCTGCAGGGAATAAGGGGGGGGGGGGGGAAGGGAAAGGGGACTGGACTCATTCAGTGTGGACACATTGTGCCCCATTAGTTTCTACGACAACAACAACAATGAGCAGCAAAATTTGCATGATTTTGCATGGCACACATTCCTTGTTGTTGTTGTCCTGATTGTAGCTGCTGTTGTTGTTGTAATAAGAAATGCTTTATGCACGCACTTTCAGTTGGCCACCCTCCAGGCCAGGGCCAACATCAAGAGTGACCAGTTTTCCAGACCATTTAATTTTGTTGCCCAGCCCGCACTTTCATATGTATTTTACTTATTTCTTAACGTTTTTTTCGTTGCTCGTTGTTGTTGTTTGTTGTTGTAAGGATATTTCAACTCATTGCGGGTATCATCCGTTTGTTATGTGATTTGCAACATTTATAAGAAAATAGCTCTACGGCTATTTTGTTCATAAAATATTAATATGTCTTTACTTTAACTTATTGACTAAATAAATATTCTGTGGCCAAAACGGTAAGACCTGGGATAATGTCATTTTCACTCAGCTTAAAAAAATTGAACTATATGTGAGTAATATGCGACTGGAAAAATTAACACATTTTAAATAAAATCTCACTTTATTTTAAGACTAGAGAACTGAAAAATTGGATAAGTGGATGTCTTTAACAAATCTTTCTTTAATTAAACAGTATGCTACCATTGGACAATTTTTATGCAATATTTTCTGTGAAAACATTATGATGTAGTGTGCCAATTATGACTATTCAAAATTTTAAGCTTGTTTTTGCCTAAAGTATAAGGTGTATCCAATTTTAGCTTTATAGCTTCATCCGTCATATAAATGAACAGAAAAACTGAAATAATCTTAACAGAATTTGCCTATGCAGATCCGTAGTACAGAGTATTTACTAGTTCATCAAGTCATTATCACGTTTTCATTTCCTTTGTTATTTCATCTCTTTGGCACTTTGATTTTTGGGGCCTGTGCAGTATCACAGCAATTTGACGATGGCCTAATAAAATTATACATGTACATATCTACATATATGTATATATGTATCTTATAAAAAAAACCTCTTTACGAGGTAAAAGTCTAGTGACGAAAACAGTTATATGCCCCAAAATTTCTGATATCCAATTTTGTGACGAATAATATTAAGTTTGACATAAAAATTATTTTAAAAAAAATTTTGGCACTCGGCACATTGCGCCAAAATGTCTCAATTCTTCATACCAAATAAAACTCAATGTTTTGCGCAGTGCCGAATGCAAAAATTTTTTTTAAAATAATTTTTATGTCAAACTTAATATTATTCGTCACAAAATTGGATATCAGAAATTTTGGGGCATATAACTGTTTTCGTCACTAGACTTTTACCTCGTAAAGAGGTTTTTTTTATAAGATATCAGAAATTTTTGAATAAGATATCAGAAATTTTAAAATTTCATTCTATCAACTTTGTTTATTTTTTGTACAAGCTAAAACAAACAGTCTGCCAACACTGGTTCCCTTAAAACACACATGCCAAGCGCAAAAGCTAGTAGCACTCTCAAACTCTGGCTGCTATGACACTTTGCTGCCGCTGTATGCATGCTACTGCATATGTACATGCAGAAGTGTAAAGGTAAAAGGTATATTCAGTTAACAGATAATATCTTGCCCAAACGAAATTTGACGGCTATGTGTTATAGTCAAAAACGCGAAATTGAATTGCTACAACAAATAACATACAGTCGAACTTCCCTAACTCGAATCACCATTATCCAAAGAAAAGGTTCGAGTTAGGGAAATATTCGAGTTATAGAGTTCTTTTTCCTAAGATTATTAATTTTACTGCCACTCATTTAATTCGAGTTACAGAGAAATTCGAGTTAGATAAGTTCGAGTTAGGAAAGTTCAACTGTATTTAAAACTTATTTGAAACGTAGATTTTTCTTAAATCGCCGAAATGTGGGGAAAAAAAACCTTATTTCACCTGAAGCTTTTTACCTGTGTTTTATGCAAAAAAGTTTACAGCTAGGCTTAAAGCCCTTCAAAATACATTTCCAACGATATATAGATCACATCTGTAGCTTCTATTATTTGGATGCTGTGGCTTTTGGCGATTTACATGTACATTAACATACTGCATATGTACATGCAGTAGTGTAAAGGTAAAAAGTATATTCAGTTAATAAGTAATATCTTCCAAACCCATCGGTAAAATTTTGTGTCATATATCAAAAAACGGGAAATTTTACACACTACAACATATTGAAAGCTAAAAAAAATCGTTAGCGTCGTTTTCTCAAAAACCGCCAAAATCTGGGACAAAATATCTTATTTGACCTATTGATTTTTACCTATGCACTTTAGAACAAGGTTTGGTGAAGGTTGGCCTAAAAGCCCTTCAAAATACCTTTCCAATGATACATAGATCACGTCTGTAGCTCATATCATTTGGATGCTATAGGGGTTTTAATTTTAACGGTTTTTAGCGATTTCCCGCTAAACTAGCTTTTTTTCGAAAAAGTCGTAGAACAAACGTTTCAAATTAATTGCATTTAAACATTAAAAAAAAAAAAAAAAGTTTTGTCCGTGCCAGGATTTGAACTCGAAACCCGAGCTGAGAATTCATGAAAAAATCGGACGCTCTACACTTTGCGCCACTGGCGATCATTAAGAACGACTGTCTAATTATAGATTTCATTGTTACTGGACTGTTAGTCAAATGTAATTGCTGCTGCTGTCCTATTTCAATTCAAAGTAAAACGTATATATTCAGTTAATAGGTTATATCTTCCAAACCAATCAACATAAATTTATGAATGATATATCAAAAAACGCGAAATTTTACAAGCTCAAACATATTGCAAATTAAAAAAAATCGTAGGCAGCGTTTTCTCAAAAACCGCCAAAATCTGGGACAAAATATCTTATTTCACCTGTTGATTTTTACCTATGCACTTTAGAAAAAAAGTTTGAAGGTTTGCCTAAAAGCCCTTCAAAACACCTTTCCAACGATACATAGATCACGTCTGTAGCTCATATCGTTTGGATGCTATAGGGGTTTCAATTTTAACGGTTTTTAGCGATTTCCCGCTAAACTAGCTTTTTTTCGAAAAAGTCGTAGAACAAACGTTTCAAATTAATTGCATTTATAGATGCTATATGGGTTTTAATTTTAACGGTTTTTAGCGATTTCCCGCTAAACTAGCTTTTTTTCGAAAAAGTCGTAGAACAAACGTTTCAAATTAATTGCATTTAAACATTAAAAAAAAAAAAAAAAAGTTTTGTCCGTGCCAGGATTTGAACCCGAAACCCGAGCTGAGAATTCATGAAAAAATCGGACGCTCTACACTTTGCGCCACTGGCGATCATTAAGAACGACTGTCTAATTATAGATTTCATTGTTACTGGACTGTTAGTCAAATGTAATTGCTGCTGCTGTCCTATTTCAATTCAAAGTAAAACGTATATATTCAGTTAATAGGTTATATCTTCCAAACCAATCAACATAAATTTATGAATGATATATCAAAAAACGCGAAATTTTACAAGCTCAAACATATTGCAAATTAAAAAAAATCGTAGGCAGCGTTTTCTCAAAAACCGCCAAAATCTGGGACAAAATATCTTATTTCACCTGTTGATTTTTACCTATGCACTTTAGAAAAAAAGTTTGAAGGTTTGCCTAAAAGCCCTTCAAAACACCTTTCCAACGATACATAGATCACGTCTGTAGCTCATATCGTTTGGATGCTATAGGGGTTTTAATTTTAACGGTTTTTAGCGATTTCCCGCTAAACTAGCTTTTTTTCGAAAAAGTCGTAGAACAAACGTTTCTAGATTTTTGATCAGGAACAAGTCCTCATTCAAACTTTTAAGCTAAATTTACGATTTGATCCAAACAAACAGACAAACAGACAAACAGACAAACAGACAAACAAACAAACAAACAAACAAACAGACTGACTTTTCATCTCGTTTTGAAAGGTGCACCAAAAATTTCAAAATTAATTATCTTCTGAACCAGTGATCGGATTTTGATGATCAAGGTGTCATTCGACGCGTATTTTTGATTAGAATAGTAAAAAATTAAAATAAAAATCAAAAAGGCTCCAACGGCCCCATTAGCTCCAATAATTTAAATTTTTCCCCTCCCACTTACACCTGTTTATCTCACGAACCAGGTGAGTTTCTAAAAGTCTTAGTATGCACATTTGTAAGTTAAGTTAATACCTTGCGATCGGTATATAACTCGACCTGATCGGACAGTCATAGCAAATTTTTCATTCTTCCTGTGTATATATGCTAGTCGCCTTCGCACCCTTCGTGCTGCTTTCGTCACTAGCGCGGACTGCCGTCCGCAGTGACTAGTATGTACATATAATATGAGGAAGGAGTTCCAAATCCTGAGACCTGCATGAATATAACTTAAAAGGGAAAGTCCAAGAGGGTTGCGTTGTATTTTTGCCGCATTGCAAAATATGCTAAAATATTGCTGCTAATTTTGTTGCGTTAAAAGGAGAAATCAAGCAATTGGAATTTAATATAAACATTTCGACCAGTTCCTCAAATGTGCTAACAAATTGCATATCGAACACTTGCCAAAATTGTGCAAATCCAATGCGAAAATTTATGATTTCTGGTCCAAAAATTGGTTCACTCTCCAAAAAGTCCAAAGTTTATCTACACATGCAAACACACTCGTATTAGATTTATATCAACTTTATCTCTCAATTTCAAATATTCAAAATTCCAATTTATTTTTTGTTTTATTGGCCTTTTTGCCAGATTTGAATAACGTTTTGAAATTTAGATTACATAGATGCTCTCCTTATGTTTATCATATTATCAATTCACTTTGTTAGCATTCGGATGAAGCTTGCCTGCAGTGTAAATGCTGATGTGGGTTTGTGTCTGTCTTGTTAATTAAGTATTTCTGTGATACCCTGTAAATTTAGGAGAAGTTGAGAAGGATTCAATATTGATGAAGTCATTTGTAATCTGTCTTAGGGAGTATCAAATTCGACAAATGCTTTTAAAGATAGAAGCTGCTTGGCATTCAACTCGTCTAGGGTTGCCAAGCTTCTGTTGGGAAAGGAAACTTAAAAATGTATATAGAGCGTTTAAGAAATTGTAGGCTGGAAGCCTAACAAGATATTGGCTAGTCTTAGGCTGTGGTTTCTTGGAGAATATTTTTGGTTGAATTATAGGGTTGCCAGGGCACGCAAGTACTCCTAACGATTCACTATACACAAGTTTATATATTTGTAAATTGACATTGAGCTTGAATTTGTCAACTTGGTGCATTGTTGAACGCTTGTCTAGGGTTGTCAGGCTAAGTAAGTATTGGCTTCGAGTTCGAAATATATTTAGTATTAAGTGCATTATGTTTAATGATAGGCATCGCAATTGTACTTGATCACCTTAAAAGTTATTTCTTAGTTTCACTTTTTTGCTACGATTTAGGGTTGCCGGTGCAATAAAATATTGCTTCTAATTACTTGGAAGAACAAATAAATTTGATTAAATTTCAACGTTGAATTTGATATCTTGACTTGATTTCGAGCTGAAATAAATCGCAGTTTTAGGGTTGCCAAATATTGTTTCAAGCCAAATATTGTTTTCGATTTGATAACTTGGTATGGAGAGTTTAAGAATATGCATTTTATCTCATTTGATGCAGTTCTTAATCTCGTCCTTGTTGTCAGGGTAATAAATAACTGTTTAAAATTGAAAAATATAAATATTTGTATAAAGACAAACTTAGAGGTTAACATTACAAGTTTTCTAACTCTCACTCTCTCTCTTTCTTTCTCTATTTCCGCATTACACTCATGCACTTTGCCAGCTTGCATGCTGTTTTAGAGTTTAGGGTTGCCATATTACAACGCTGCTGCCCACATGATGCTGGCTTGTTGCAAAATGTTCTTAACCCTTCTTCTTGGCCCCCTCCTTACCGAAGGAATGTGGCAACCCTACGGTCCAAGGGGCGGCAAAGTTTTGAGAGTGGAAAACGAAAAGAAAAAGTAAAGAAATGAGAAACCAGCACAGTTACTTTCAAGTTGAGCTTTCACACACACACACGCGCCCAGGAGTGTATGGTGCGAGTGTGTGTGTGTGTGTGTGTGTGTGTGTGTGCACTCAAGTGGGGCAGCTTCATTTTCAGCTGGCGCCGCTGTTGCTGCAACTTGAGGCAAAACTTGCAGCAACAATAAAAAAAAAAAAAAAAAAAAACAAGGACAGATTTTCTTAAGTACGCCGTAGATTGAATACCCTTGTCAATACATAAATAAATCAATATAAAATAGCAGTGCGATTATAATGTGGAAGCCTAAAGCAAATACATAATCTGTTAGATTACGATATTAACAATATTTAATCTGCAAAAAAAAAAACAAAAAGTTTTTAATGTTAGTTGCAAAAAAAATGCGGTTTTCAAATGTCAAATGTTTGGCAATCTCAGCACTTCTTAAATCGAGAACGAAAGACTTGATCCAAATGCGATTTTTTCAAGTTCGTCTCCGCAAATATTTTAGCTGCCGGGGCTCTATAAGAATTTGTAGATCTTATGCATTTTTGACTATTTTAATTGTGTTAATTTAGTAATAATATCCTAGATACTAACTGAAAAAAAAAAATATAAATTTCAAGTTGAATTAACTTTTGTATTTTTTTATGTTGACAAAATTATAATACCCATAATTCTGCAAGGGTATAAAAAGCTTTGAAAGAATGCCGACAAGTCTGTCTGAGTGTGTGTCTGTCTGTGTGTGTGTGTGCTGTTTGGTTTGGTTTAGCTTAATTTGTTCACTTGCTTTGATGGGTCGACTGACTGCCACATGGACTGCGGGTGGCACAAGGAGTTTCCTCTGGCAGAGAGTTGAGAGGGTTGAGAGTTGGGAAGTAACTCTAACTGCTGCCCAAGCAATGGCATTTTTCTATGGGCAGCACTCTTGTGAGGAAAATCTTTTGCCTGCTTTGCGCCTTTCTGGCGATAATCGAGTCAAAAGAGCCACTTGCCACATGTGGCAGCTTCAGACGCAGCTTCATCTTGGGCCTGGGATCTGTGTTCACAGGTGTGAAATATTATGGCATTTATTGTATGAAGCTTTGTCGAGTGCAGCTCTCAAGTGTGTGTGTATGAGTGTGTGTATGTGTGTGTGTATGTGTGTGTGTGTATTGTCCGGTTGCTATGCTTGTCAAATATCTCTCAGAGCAACTCTTCAAGTGTCAACTTGGCCTTTTGTGTCATCTAAACTGTTGCCTAACTTGAGGCGGTTTGTAAACAATTCGATATATCGATAATAGTTTTAATCAGAAAAAGTAGGAGTGAAAACTAAATGTAAACTTGTCTAACTCTTTCTTAAGCTATGGCCTTAATCTGTGAAAGAAATAAATCAATAAACAACTTTCCCAAAATTGTTTTAGAAATGTTTCAAAGTATGAAAAATAAATTTATAACTTTTTATATATTTCAAAATTGTTTTAGAAATGTTTTAAAGTATGAAAAATAAATTCATAACTTTTTATATTTTTCAATTGTAAATTTAAATTTTTAACAAGTACTATATATTCTTTTAGTTGTTAATTTCCAAAAATAATACCATTTGGACTACTTGTAAAATATAAACGGAAGGAAATAATTCTCATAAGATTAAAGATAATTTGCAAATACTGTGACCTTCATTTAATAAGTCTTATTATCGTTTTAGGCGAACGAGGATCATAGATTATATTTGTTTTAAAGTACACATATCCTCATTCATAAATTTGCTTCGTCCTCGGAGTGCATTGTGTAGATTTGGTTTCAGTGTAAATATATTGTATATATATTTCGTTGGTCTAATCTCCCATTTTAAAGTCAGCCTTTTCACTGGGGACTCCCACAGCACAGTTGAATCGATTTAGTTTATTCAAACTAAAAAAGAGCTTAAAAATTTGCAGTCCCTTGAGGGAGAATTTGAACACAACAAAAGGGTTTATTAGGCAACCCAATTATACATTTCAAATGTTACCTGCGTTTGTCATATATCAAAAGGCAATTGGTTTTCATATTACGAGTATTTTTATTACCTTTGTAAATACAAATATATATGTATATTTCGTTTTTTGTGCCAGAAGGAATTGATAGAAAAAAAAAGAAATATGAAATAAATCTAAATAAATTTATTAGCTCTAACTAAAATAAATATTTATTAAAATATTTTTGTTTTGAATCTTTTTAGGTTATACAAATGATATTCTGTTTTAATTTATACTCAAATTGGAAATGGAACTTGGAACTTGGCTTGAAGGCTGAAAATATGTGAAGAGACTTGTGACTTCTGGGAATCAGCTGGGACACTTAATGGTTCTTTTCTTTTATTTTTGTTTACTTGACGTTTTGTTTTTCTATTGTGGCACGCTCATTGAGTCAATTGCCGTGGCACTTGTTGTCACGATCGACTCGCTCTTAATCCCTCCTATCCTCCTTCTCCTCCTCCTCCTTCTGCTCCACCTCTCTTAATCCCCTCTCGTTGATTCCCTCGCGCGTGTCAGCGACCCTCGTCTATTGGAAGGTTCCACTTACGTGTCGATGGTGTGAAAGCGACGGCGACAATGCGAGGCGCCGATAAGATCCGAATCTGAATACCCCTGCCCAATTCCAGTACCATTCAATAGTTATGATTATCAAGAAAGAAAGAAGGAACACATTCACAGAGTTTCTTTTTTTTTCTGATTCATTCAGAAAAGACATCTGAAACTACAGCTGATTTATATGCAGAGAGTGTCGTTCGGTGCGAGTTTAATAAATTTTCAGTTAAGTTTCTTGAAATGCAATTGTATACTCCTTAAATGAAGTCTGTGCTAAGTGGTGTTCCTCGACGGCATGTATCAAAACGAAAGATTGTCATAGTCTGCACCATATGTGGTACTGAAGGGTGCTTAAGGGTACTAAAGGGTCTTTCCTTGATTTACTTAAGATTGTATAGCTGGAAACTCTCTATTGAAGCGTATATCTGAAGGATAAATGAAGAGTTTTCTTTTAATCTGGTACATTACAGAGTGTCTGCTCGTATGTGTTTGTAAGTCTTTTTTTTTTGCATGTCAAGGCGAGAAGAGCAACTC
The DNA here is from genome assembly GCA_035047525.1 of Drosophila quinaria. Taxonomy (NCBI): domain Eukaryota; kingdom Metazoa; phylum Arthropoda; class Insecta; order Diptera; family Drosophilidae; genus Drosophila; species Drosophila quinaria. The sequence continues at coordinate 12,285,093 of JAWNPO010000455.1, read as the reverse complement.
TTTCAAACTGACAACTAACTCAATATGTGGTATAGGATATCTGTAAGTCGATCAATTGAGACTACAAGGAGTTCACCTATATTGTGGCAAGGAGAGATATAGAGAAATAAAGTGAAGTGAAACACACATACATAGTATCTGCTGGTCGATCAGTCCCATAAATATATGTATATGTACTTAATATTATTCGTCATCAAATTGAATATCAGAAATTTTGGGCATGAAAATGTTTCGTCACTAGACTTTTACCTCGTAAAGATGTTTTTTTGTACGATTATAATATGCTTCAATTTATAAATATTATTAAGATAAAAAAAAATGTAGTCTTAGTCTTTATATGTGCTTTGAGCCAGAGTATCTTGCCGTCGATCACACTCACTTAGGACATTGCGACTTTTTTCCACTCCCGTACAATTTTCTGTTAGCTGTCAGCAATTTGCAAGGTTGTTGCCGTGGTTGCAATTGCAACTGCAACGTATCCCTTTTTGCTTTGCTTTGCTTATGAAGTGTCACATGAAATTTTGTAATTTTCTTATCCAACATTTTTGTGTCACTTGGCCAATGGACGGGCGTTTAAGGTGTCACGCGGTTGCAGGTTGCGCGTTGCAAGTCTCAACTTGCAACTGACGGTACGACAATTGCCAGTTGTCGATTTGTCAGCCATTGGCAGTTCCAATGCAATTTGGCTATTATGGAAATTGCACTTAACATTTGGCAACAGCAGCAGCAGCAATGATTGCAACGGTTGCAACAACAGCAATTTATGCTGCCACACACTTGGGGGCCAACTTATAGAGCATAAATTTCGACTGGTCACCGGCAACATAATTAATTAAAATTCACCAAACTAACTACAGCAACAATAACAACTAACAAAGCTCAACTCGAAAGTGGTCGACTATGAGATACCCTAACTAAATGACATTTGCATCTAACATTTATTTCTAAGCACATTATGTTAAAATATCAGTTATCTAGTTAGTTAGGCTCTAACTAAACATTATAGAAATGCATATTAATATTTTTTTTGGCATTTTCGTTTTTTTTTTAATTACTTTAATTTCTGAGATTTATATACACTTCATACTAATCCATATTGAAACATACAAATAAAATGTACTGAAAAATTTTAATTTTTGGTTGTTATAATGGGGTTTAAAGTTATTTTGATTTAGAAGAAGTATCCAAAGGTTCGAGCTATATTTTAAAGGTTCTGTTCCATAATTTCGGCGAATTCTTCTGTAACCTGTTACACCGATACAAATAAATATACAATAGATATCTGCATGAATTCACTCAAAATTTTAGTTCAAATCAATTAATTTGAACGATGTCGAATTGAGTAAGTGCGAGGTAGACTTTGAATTGAATTCGTTTGAGTGTGAGTGACTTTGAGTTCTAAAATGACAGTTCCAGATCGAAATGAGTGCGAATCAAGGAATGTGCTATGTGGAAATAATGAATTTGAAATAGCTGAATTCAATCGAATAATTAGTAATTTGAATTGTCAAATAACTGAATTTTTTTGACTTTGTTGCAATTTTCCTCAGTTTTGGTCGCTAAGGAATAATGACTTTGATTGTCTGGGTTGGTGGAATAAACAGAAAAGTATTTTTCTCTCATTGCAGAAAACAAGCTGCATATAAATATTTTGTGTTATCAATTCAGAAACGTTGTTTTATTGCCACCGCAACAATAAAATGTCAATAAAATTATGCTTCGGATTTAGATCAAAAACTCTTATTAATAATAAGAATAAGATTTAGATTTTATAAATTGTATTTATATTAAACTGTATTTTGCTCTTCATTGCTTTCTTTCTTAAATTCATTACGTACATGAAAACAACAACTGAAAATGCGCAAGCAAAAAATAAAATATTAAAAATGAAATCGAGATTCGAAACAAACTCGCATTAACTCAAAACAAAGTAGCTTTCGCACTCATTCACTTCGTGTCACTCCGTTTGAACGTTCTGCCACTGAGTCTGACACGAACGCACCAACTCAATCAAATTCGTTCGACTTCGCATTTGACTTCTTTCAATTCTTTTCGAACATGAATGATTCGAACTTCGTTTCAGCACATTCATGCAGGCCTCTAATATACAAATATATTTATTTTTTGTGCTGAAATCCCCATTTATTGTTGTTATCACATCACTATGTCATATATTTATTTATTTAAATGTGCATATAAATAAAAAATATGCTAATTCCCATTTTATTAATTCTAAGCATAGGGTATAACATCAGCGAAAACTTGCGCCCAGATTCAGTTGGCGTTTGCTTATTTAGACAATATGTTCAATAAAACTTTGTATGTTCCACACACACACACACACACACACATACAGAGAGAGAGAGAGAGAGAGAGAGAGAGGCAGAGAACTTTAAACAGCTGCCCCAGTGAAAGTTTATGTGTGTCCCAGCGCGGAGGACATGCCACAAAGCGTCGCAACTGCAACTGACCCGCCAACATTGTGTAAAACGAAGATTTATGCGACTTTGCCCCCAAAAACTGTCACACTCTCTCCCTCGCTCTCTCTCGCTCAGTCTATCTCTGCATGCTCTTTCTAGCTATGTTTGTGTGTGCATGTGCATGACTGTACTTCCGCTGCGTTAACTGTACCTTCTGGCCATGTGAGTGTCTGTGTCTGTGTGTGTGTTTTGCAATTTGCATAGAAAGTGTCGCCACAAATTTGGATGCTACAAACGTATGGTGTCTCTATGAGTGTGTGTGTACATACATCTATGTGTGTGTGTTTGTGTGTGTGTGTGTGTGTGTGTGTGTGTGTGTGTGTGTGTGTGTGTGTGTGTGTGTGTGTGTGTGTGTGTGTGTGCTTGAAGGCGGCTTTGTTGGTTGGTTGGTTGGTCCAACCTTTTGTTAATTTGCTGTGAAACTATTGCCAGCTAAGCGTGGCAAGATGGCAAATGCTGGCAACGCTTTTGGCCATTATCTCACTGGCTGGCCAAGTTAAATAGCCAGAAATTGCTCAACTTCCGGCTACGGTAGACGCCGCTGGCCGTTTGTCAGCCACGTTTTGCATTAATTAAGCAAAGCAAATAGCAAACAGAAATACATAGATACATTGCATTACAAGAAGGAGGAAAGCAGGAAAAGCGAGGAAATCGGGGAAAACAGTTTGTGGAACTTGTGAGACCGCAACAGAAGGCGAGAAAATGGCCAGAAGGCGAGAAAATGGCCAGAAGCAATACTGGATGCTCGTAAATCTGGCTAAGAAATACCATCAAGATTACGAATGAAAGTTTAAAGCTCTTAAAAGATAGTATATACAACTAGGAATATAAACTTAAAGCTTAGAGACAAAAGCTATTGTGATATATATACATACATACTAGAGGTCTGCATGGCTGCATTCAAAACGTCAAATGAGACATTCAAGCTCAAATGAATTAAATGAGTTCAGCCTCGTCTCACAATGAAATGAATGAATTGAATGAATGAATTCAAACTGAAAAGTTCACATTCAAAAAAGGCAGAGTAAATTGAATGACAAAAAAAACGAAAAAAACTAATGAGCCACCTGAGACCTGAAATTTTTTTAAATTTGAAACTTTGTTCACTTCTTAAAAATTAATTTTCATTTATTTAATATAAAATTAATGCTCGTTGAATGCGGCAAAAGATTGTCGATGTCCACGTTTGGACCATAGGTAGCACCAATGTTAATAAGGAACTTGATTGGGTTGGATTTATTGCAGTAACATTTCTGTTTTACTAGATTGGAGGTGCTTCCTGAAAATTTATACACGCTTTTACACAACTTGCAAGCCACAAACTCAGTTATTTCTCTTCCACTAGTGTCTAAGACTTTGGAAAATATTTCCCACACCTTGCTTCGACCTCTTTTCCCATTTAAAGAATATTCCCCGCTCAATAGCTTATTCGTTATTATATTAGGCGTTGCCTCGGCTGCAGTTAGCTGCGAAGTTTAGATTTTTACTTAAATTATAATTTTGCTTTAAAATTCGCAACGGACAACATACCTTACATATTCACAATGCTATAACAATTAACATATTACAAGAATTATTTAAGATAAGTAATTACATTGGACCAATCTAATCTTAAACTTTTATTTTATTACATTTTGTTCATTAATATTTTCCGAACGCATCTTGTCAACATTTTTTTGACAAATGTTGTATTCTGAGTATTCTGACAATCTATGCTTCATTCATTTCGTTCGGTTCTCGTTTTTTCGATTCCGTTCATATGAGTTTTTAAATGAATTTCAGAAATGAGTATTCATTCGATGAAACCGAATCTCTAAATTCATTTTTCTTAAAAAACTGAATGAAAATCAAGAGTACTCAGAGACATTTAAGTTTGAATGCAGCGGTGCAGGCCTCTAATACATACATACATTAAATGGCATGAGGAATAAGAAGAGATAAGAGAACAGTATTCCATAAGATAAAACAATGAGAAGAATCTGAAATGTATGCTCCATTTGTCGGATAACAAAAAATGTGGTTCCATTTGTAGGTTTTTTATGTCTGATTTTGTACCTGGTTAATAAGTTTACTTGTTATCAGTTTTCAACATATATTAACACTTTTAAAGAGCTTTTAGTTCTCTCTTTTAGCTCAAGATATTATGTACAATAATGGTTAGCATCTTTTCTTTATCTCTTTATCTGTCTATGACTTTATCTTGATACTTTCTGCAATCGTCAGGTTACTTTTCGTGCAAACTTAAATTTAAATTCTAAACTCAGCTATAACTAACCAGAAACCCCTTTTCTATGCAACTTTTTACTATGTTACAATTAAAGCATTCAACACAATTTCTTCTATTTCTAACCTCAAATTCTAAACTCAAGATTTGTATTTGAGGTTATGCTTAGTGTTCATTTTCAAAATCTGTATGTGAATGTAAAAAAGACGACCACAAGGATGACAAGAAAGTAAAACTGTTGTAAAAGATTACATTTATTATTCGTTGGCGACCTCAAAGCTTGAGAGATGCCAAATAAAGGGCACTTCTTGCTGTGGTACAGTCTGACAGTTGAACTGTCAGCCATTTTGACAATTGCATAACCTCAAAAAGCGTCGTTACCTGCCTAACAATGGTCTGAATGAGTAGGGGATGTGATATGGTGGTGGGGAAGGAGAAGGGGCGAGGGAGGGGTGGGGCTGGGGGTGGAGAGGCACCTTTGGTTTCGTGTCTTTGACAGTCAAATGGCTGAGGACACACAACAAACTGCAAACTTAAACACTTAATCTTTTCATTTAATGTTAATTTGTTTGTTTTTATCGACATATTTCTGTGAGGTGGTGAGGGGAGGGGTGGGGATGGAAATGATGTGGGAGGGGGTGGGAAGTTTGGAGATTGTTTCCCTATCCAACAGCTTTTTGGGAAATGGAAAATGCCGTTAAATGCGCGGCGCTTGTTACGACAACAAACTCATTTCACGTTATGACAAATTGCTGCCAATCAACATAATTCAGTGGCAAGCCTAGAAAGTGGCAAACTGAAAAAGGGGTCTAGAGGGGAAAAGGGTCTGGACGGAGAGGGGGCGGGGGATTGCAGGTGGCAGAAGCCACACACATACACACACACACACACACACACACACACACACACACACATAGAGAGACAGTCACAGAAAGCGCAAAAGAATTACAAAAAGAAAAAGACAGCGATAGAGCCAAGTTTTCCTCTGACACGCCCTCAATCCCTTGGCCAGGGCCATTGCCTGATTAAGAGTCGCCAAAAAAACAAAAAAAAATAAATAAATGTGGCTCAGTGCCAATTGTTTAGCTTTTTTCCAGCGAAATTTTTTATCATTTTCTGTCTGTTAAATTTGTCATATCGTTTTCCCTTAAGTTTACTGAAATCCCTTAGCTGTATTATAGCCAAATTTGAATAGTTTCTGGCTAGATTTAATTTTTTGCGGTAATCCAAATCAATTTCTATTGCACTTCAGTATTATTTTGGACTGATTTTACTTTTCATGCATTTAAAGATATTTTTAGTTGAAATTCAAATGCTTCATTTATTTATTTATTTTATTTGTGCTCTTTCGGATATACTTGAGCAACATTTCGGTCAGACTTAAATATTTTATTAGTGCTGACATGTTAGCAATATATTAAGAAACTTTGAAGGTAGATGGGGTTTGATTTTCAAATTTCCTTACAACTGTTGAGCTGGTAGTGTGCTTACCAGCTCAAGAGTTGTAAATAATTTCTAAGCAATAAAGTATCTCACAATAAATTGCTTAATAACTTACTTATTTTACTCATTAATTTTGAAAGCTATAATAAACATTCGTTGAACATTTTGTGCTGAGCTTTAAAAAACGTATTAAATGCGATTCAAAAATTAAAAAACGAATTGTTCCTTTTTCCTTATAAATCATTCTAGTTTATCTGTGGCATATTTGTGGCTATTTTTGAGTTGATCTCTTGTATTTCCCTCTGAGAGTTGTCAGCACTGAATCGGCAATGGTAAAGGGGCTGTAGGGTTGTTAAGGGGGTCGTAGGGTTGTCAGATTTTGGCTCAATCCTCAGCACAGACTTGAGCTCTGTTGCTGTTGGCGTTTTTTGACAAAATGTCATGCCTCGATGGCGCTGCTCACTTTAACGCTCATTGCTATTGCCACGCCCACTCATCAGATGAGGATGAGGATGAGGACGAGGACGAGGGCGATGGCAAAGCCGCCATAACAAATTGTTAGGCTATGACCTCGAAAACATTTGCCAGTTGGCAGTTGTCTCCGTAACGTTGCCTCCTGTCAGTTTTCCTTCGCCGCGGAGTGCGAGGTTTGATTCAGCAACTTGAAACTTGGCCTGCAAGTATGTGGTTAGTTGGTAGGTGTAGGCTTCAACCATTCCCTCGACCACACTCCTTCTATCCCCCTCAGTTGGTTATTATTATTTTTATTATTATTATATTTTTGCCAAGTTGTTTGGCTGCTCGTTTTTTTGTGGTCTTTCATGTGATAATTGCGGCGCATGAATTACAATTAATTCGTGACGATTCGTGCAAGAGCTTTGCGCCCAGGTAGACAGTCCCAGACAGGTGGTGGGACAGACAGACAGACAGACAGACAGACACACAGACAGTCAGACAGAGAGGTAGACTGACATACAAATGCCGCGACAACAGTGACTGCTGTGAGGAGAAAAGGTAACGTCCGCGTGTCGTTAGCAGCGCCTGTTTATTATTCCGTTAATTCTCTCCACCCTCGAACCACCCCCACCCCACCCCCACCCCCACCAACCCCATCCCCAACCCCTTTCGCATATCCTGCAACTCTTTTTGTGGCTACGCGACATGCAACGCGGCGGTGACATCGCCAAAATCCAAACCAATCCAACCCAAACCCAACCAAAGACCCCACAACATCCAGCCCCCAAAACGTGTCTCCCACCAACTGTAACCAAAACACGCACACTCCGACTCCGAGGCTCCTCGAACGCCAATCAACTGAATTTGAATGGAGCTCTTCATGGAGGGGGCGGAAGTGCAAGGGCGAGGGGGCTTCATCAGTTTCATTCTTCAGCTCTGAGATGATGGGGAAGACGGGAGGCAGCATTGGCTTCAATTCCATTATCTTTGTTATCAGTTTATCCGTGAACGTTTTCTTAACTGCTCTCTCCAATTTTGTATGTAAACCTTAAAGGTAGACAATCATATATTTTGTCTTCATTAATCTAATGTTATTTCCCTAGACATTCAACACCCTTTTGTTCCGTGTCCACTTCAATTGAAACCTAACGCTTCCAGATTTTTGTCTCCACCGTTCTTTCTTTACCTATTTTAATCCGTAAACGTTTCACTGTCAGCGCTCTTCCATTCTCTGCTCCAATACTTTCGTCTTTACTTACTCTCGATCTCTTAAATCTGTCAGCACATTCTTAAATGTTTTGCTTTCAGCTCTCTATTTTCTTGACTTAATCTGTTTCTTTTAGTTTTTTTAGCTTCCTCTTTATGTCATATTCGTAAACGTTAAAGTGCGCTAAATATTAGCTCTTTCTTTTACCTTTGTCTCTTCGCGGTCTCAATATATTTTAACCTATTCATTTTTTAACATTCTCCTTCTTGTATTCTGAGAATAATGAATTTCCGCTTTGATTTCTCTCTCTCGCCGTGTCTCTCTCACATTTCTTACCCTGGTCGTCGTCGCAGTGTGAGCTTCGAAAACTTTCGCACCCAATTAGCATTTTATAGAGCTGCGATTTGGGATATCCCGTAGCTCAGTTTCCTCAACTCCTTTAACCACATTCTCTGGGCTCATTGTTTTGGGTGGGCGCACTTTTATTGCTGTTGTCATCGCTTTTATTCAGATTCAAACTGCGTTCTATGCCCAGACCAGAGATTTTTCTGTTGCTTTGGGGTCTCTCAGTTTTGTTATTTTCGGTTTCGATTTCAGCTCATGGTTCTGTGCTCTGATCGCGCCAGACGCTAACCCGCTGTGATTTTATGAGCCGCAATTGCAGAAAACATTTCTATTGAGTCAGCAAGCCTCGAGTCGATGATGGAATGATGCAGGAAGGGGATGGATTTGATATGGATATCTGGCATGGAATGCATTAGCAACCCTCTGACTGCCTGACTGCCTGACTGACTGGCTGGCTGGCTGGCTGACTGGCTGACTCTGCCTGACTGGCTTATGATTACTGTGATTATGCCGGCAAAGTGCGCGCAAAGTTCCGGCTGGGTGCAGGGTCGGATGGATGGATGGACTCTCTGGCTGTATCGTTTACGCTTCACAATAATAACAACTGATTTTCGGATGTATTATTACATTTCCCGCGGTGACTGCAGCACCCAAATTATCACAGCTACCCCACACAGTTGGAGTTCCCCAGCCTCCTACCCATTCCCATTCCCATTCCCATTCTCAATCCCAATTCCTCATCCCATTCCCATTCCCATTCCCATTTGCAGTGCGAGGTGTGCACAGGAGCAGGAGTTGCGGTTAGCATCAATAGAGGATAATGGAGATGAACATAAATAGAAACCGCAGGATTTTCTATTTGGGCAACTTTTCTTGGCCAGCGACTTTGGCGTTTTTCGGATAATGAAGTTAAAGCTGCCAAGCTTGGGACAAAGGCAACTTGATTGTGCGATGAGATGATGAGATGGCTCATTTACAGCAATTACCAAAGCATTTTGTCACCCACAAGCAAAGGACACAGCTGAGGTGTGGAAACGGCACTGCGAACGGAAGAGAGAAAGGAAGGAGGTGTGGGATTGTAGCACCTGCTCAATGTAATTGAATGTTGTGCATTTGCCTGTTGAGCGAAGGATTATTTAGACAGGATGTCGGAAGAGACTTGGAGCTAACAAGAAAGATGCAGTTGCTCAGACCATAATAAAAAAAAGAAGGAAGCGGATAGAAGAGTAAAGAAATTTGAATACTTACAAAAATAAAAAAGAAATCAATTATGCAAATGTTATGTTTTGTATTTATACCCGTTGCTGAAAAAATAAGTATTCGTTGCAATGTATGTGACAGGGAGAAGGAAGCATCTCCGACCCTATAAAGTATATATATTCTTGATCAGCATCAACAGCCGAGTCGATATAGCCATGTCCGCCTGTCCGTCCGTCTCAGAGACTATAAGAGCTAGAGCAACCAAATTTGGCACACAGACTTCTATAAACCTCACGCAGCTCATGTTTATTTCCAAATTTGGCCACGCCCCTTTCCGGCGCAGTAAATCGCGAAAAGCGAATTCAAGATATTAAGAATTTTTTTTTACTAATTAACGGTAACTACTATACTATTATTACCTATCATCTTGCTAAATCATAACAAGATCGGACAAATAGTTAGAAAAGTGGTAATGGCTGATTAAAGTTTCTAGGCAATGTAAGTGCCTAAAAGCATGCAATAAAAAATATGGTAAAGATATTTAAATATGTTACGGGTATTCTATAGTCGGGATCTCGACTATAACCTTTCACACTTGTTTTATTTTAAGAATAATACAATTTTAAATGATTTCGAAACTTCCAATATATATTTCAATCAGAAAATTCTCATTTTGTACTCAGATATTAGAAAGCCTTCAAAGGGGTTTCTTTCTATTTATATTGATAACATGCTTCAATATACTTAAATGTACTGTTACATTTTTATAATTATTTTCAAATTAACAAAACGTATTGTATTTTAAATAACTAATAGTTTATTTACGTTTCGCAATCCTAAGATGCTTTTCTCTGAGTGTAGGCAACTGACTGGCATTTAATGGGAATCCATCGTCAACTGAAAAAGACAGGCTAGAGATGGACTAGAACTGACAGTTTACTATATGTATTTGCATTTTAGCTTGATCTCAAAATATGATCATAAAAAACTCTTAAGCTCTTAATTGGAATAACGAAAATCAAGAGAAATGTTCAGCTGTAGAGAAGTATTTTATTTTCAGTCTATTTTATTTTATATTATTTTCATTATTATATTAAACAATACAGATTTCAGTGAATCCTAGAAGCTCATTAGGCCTTCAACTCTAAAATATATGAGCTAGGAGACTTGTACGAGTTTATCCGTGGCTGAAACACTTCGCCCAACTCATTAGATCCAATATGTGAATTTTGTTCATTTGGCATCGATCTCGTGTGCTCAGGGCTCATTTAATTGTGCTTTATCATCCACAGACATTGGACATGACAGATGACGTGCGGACATACATATATACATATGTATATCAAGTGCAAACCGAATTTTAGAAGTTCCATTTGATAGACCTCTTTGGCAGTAAATACCCCCAAAGAGGTGAGCGGGGAATGAAGGAGGGAAGGGAGATGAGGGGATGCATTGCCTTCGTGTCTGAGGCAATGTTAGTCGAAGGGGCACGTAATCCATTTGTTGTTTGCATGTCCATCTCGGGGTAACCCCAAGTTTCGGTTAGAGACCATGTAATGTGTGCATTGGACACAACTCAATTGGTTGAATCCTATGCCAGACTCAGTGTGTGTGCCACTGTGTGTGTGTGTGTGTGTGAGTGTTTGCTCACATTTCTGTGCTCAGTTAATGATGAGAGACCACGGAACGAGTTAGCTGCCATTCTGCCAAATTTTGGTGTGCAACTGACGCACATTTGCCGGACAAGGATGACGATGAATAGGAAAGCATGAAAAGGACCAATAGGAGGTACACCGGAAAAAATCGACTCACTATAAAATTCAAGTCAAAAATTCTTAAATTTACCATACATATGTATTTATGATATTATTCTTAAATTAACAGTAAAAACAGTGAAAAATTCTAAAACATTTGATTTCATTGAATGATAATCGAACCAATCAAACTTTTGGTTGTATAACGGAGTCCCGGATTTGTTTTCTGTGTAGATAGGAGTCATTGTGCCGGGCCGCATTTCCGCTGCAGTTTAGAGATGGAGAGAGATAGCGAGTTAGAGAAAGAGAAAGAGATGGAGGCATTCGGTAGGTCGACTTGCAATTTGGGCGCTCGCATGGCATATTAATGTAGTTTGTGTCGACTGACCAACTGGCTGCTGGTCAAGGAGAAGAAGAAGGACCACTAACTAAATAGGATGGGGGCCTGTAGGTGTGGGCATGCGTGCGGATTCAGCTTGTTGGCTGTCGCCGTCATCATCATCAACATCATCATCATCATCATCATCATCATCATCATCATCAACATCATCATCATCATCGTCATTATCATCATTATCATTCGTTGTTGTCGTCTCCGATTCCGTCATCACCATTTAGTTCATTAGAGCAAAAATGTTGCGATGCTGCACGTAAACAAGACTGTTGCAGGGGTAAATCTGAAGAGGTGGATGGGGAACACAGACAGGTGGTGGGGGTTGTAGTCAGGTGGTGGGGCTAGGAATTAGGGGTTGGGGGATGGAGACTCTCACTTAGGCAAAATCTTCTATGACCCCAGACTTCAACTATTTAGTACTTCAACTACGCATTTACGTGATTAATCAGTTGGCCACGTGTGCAACTGTATTTCTCTCTCTGTAGTGTGTGTGTGTGTGTGTGTGTGTGTATCTGTGTATCCACATATGTGTGAGTGTAGCGCATATGCTTCTAAGTCATGCAAAGAGCTCCGAAACGTTTTAATTGCCCAACGACATTCATGAATTGAGAGTGGAAAATGCACTCGCAACTATACATGTCACTTGCCACATGCCACTTGCCACATGCCACTTGCTGCACATGCTGCATGGCCAAATGCCTTTTTTCGATGGCCTGCAAGCAATAAATAATTGAAGAAAAGTATGCAGGGCAGAGAAAGTTGTCTGAAATACCCTGCAGGGAATTAATTTTAGAAGTTATTTGATATGCGAATCTTCAAATTATATCAAAGCTAACACTTATATTACCCTGCAAGCGTTAAATAGCTCAAATAAGGTATGCTGGGGATTGACGAAAGTGTCTATAATTCCATAGAAAAGGAAGAAATGCATTTAATTTCAATTGATTAAATGTTGTACAAAATTTCATGTAAGTTTCACAAAAACGTTGTAATCTTTTTTTTTCATTTCAAAATTAATTACTTCATAAACTTAATTTCAACTTTTAACAATTTCTAACTTAAGATAATGAGTTTATTATAATTCCAAAAGAAATGTATTGGCATCGAAATACTAAATGAAACAAAATAATTATGTATGTTTATTTTTTTTTCTAGTTATCGGATTCGTTTATGTCGATCAGATTCAGATATCAGATAAAACTCTTGAGGCTTTCCCAGAACTTGTTTAAATAGATGAATCGTTTCCGACTTCCTTATTTTTCAATTCCTCCCTATCAATATTATGTCAGATTCTAAGACTCATTCTGTATCAGCTACCAAGTATTTTGAAATATATTTAGCACTTGCTAAAATACGATCTGCCAATCCTGTATTTAAAAGCCTAATGATGGCGTTGTAACCAAGACAAAAAAACAGAGCAAAGTAAATAAATAAAAAAGAGAAAGAAAAAACAAAAGATCGGCTGTTGTATTCAGTTTTTTTAAGAATCGGGAGTGTTAACGCCTGTGAGAGGAATCAACATTTGGACTTTGGTGTCGCATTGTTCTGAAACAGACCAGCAGATATTCTTGTCTGTCTTTCTGTCTGTCTGTCTGTATGTTTGTCTTTCTTTTCGACTTATCAAGTTGACACCAAACAACTGCACGAAATTCCAAACCAATTTCAATTCCAATTCAATTTCAATGGAGCCAACTGTTTAAAGCGGGGGGTACGTGAACCGGGAGAACTACCTCTCTATATTTTTTCCTCTTCTTCCTCTCTGGTATCCTTGACTCGCTACGCTTTTCAAAATTCAAAGTGTTCCTTTGACTTTGACTTTGTTGATGGTGCGGCACAAAGGTTTCGTGTTAAAAATTATAGCCAGGCCAACTGACATAACCGCAGCTTGTTGCAGCCACAAACATTTTGCGGCAGCGTGTGAAAGAGCCGTCAGGTGTGTCTCTGGTTAAGATTAAACAACAACAACAATAGCAGCAGCGGCAGCAGCAGCTCCTCTCTGAACTCTGACACTCTATATATGCACATACTATATATAGTATATATCGACTTGAGTTAAGTTCAGTTGAGTTGAGTCAGCGAAGCATTTAACCAAACTAATTTTCCCATTAGAACCGACACTTTGCGAGCCGCTTTCGGGGCGCATAAAACAACACGTTGATGTCTACCACAAAATGTTGCAAGTCCCCCCCCCCGACTGAAGAAGCTTCAACTCAACCCAACGATCGACGCGTTCGCTGATCGCCGATCAAGCGCAACATTTGCCTAGACTACGATCTCTCTCTCTCTATCTCTCTCTCTCTCTGTCTCTCTCTCTTTCGTTTACTCTGCCCCTTCTTTGTCGGTCAGTGTCAGTCTTTTCCCTCTTGTTGTCTTGGCCAACTAATTGATCGGTTCCAAATGGTCGATCGCACGTAACGGCCGCATATGTGATCGCTGCCTGCGCGCGAAATATAGACGAACTCGACATTCGACATTCGGCTATGCGATCGTATCACGCGATAAGCCAGCCACTGACTCTGCCCTTAAAAAGGTAGCCCAAAGGCAGACCGGACCCATAGCCGTACACTGAGAGAAACATCAAGTGCGTTCGGGCTTGAATCAAGAATTTCCGGTGTCAGAACTTTTATCGTCTTGATCCATGTGCGAAATTCAAAAGTTAAGAGCGCTCTTGAAATTCATAATATCAGGACTCCTAAAAAGTGCTTGAATAATTCAAGTCAGTTCAGAATTACATGTACTCGATATAATCCCGGATCCCTAAACACGCTAAACTTATTTTTGAATTGTATTTTTATTTGTAGTCAAATTTAATAAATAATAATATTTCAGTTAGTGTAAAGTATATAAAAACTAAATATACAAATTATCCTGTTAATTATTATCTTAATTTCACAGTGCCCGTCGAACTCCTCATAGCAGACAAGCTAAGAACAATTTGGAAATTCCAGGCAAGCGAGAATTTTTTTGATTAGAATTAAGCTTGTTTAATATGATGCAGGAATTCAAGAGCGATTGGCGCTTAAGGCAAGAAAAGACCGAAAAGTTCTTAAACGATTCTAGAACGAAACGGGACTTTTCTTGGGAGAACAAACCATTCTGGATTTTTGTGAGTGTACTCATACTCTTACTATATACCTTCGGTACAGACCCCAATCGAATCATTGAGGCGTCACTTGAGCGCGATCATTCGTTCAATTTGATCAGCCCAAATGGGTTTTGCTGCGGGTTCACTTAACGTTTCTCAATATCCTTCTAATTTTTTTTAAACAGATACAATCATAATCATGAAATGGATCACTGATGATCATCAACATTTTGCTCACATTATGTTGATTTTCCGTCCCATCATGTTCAATACAGGTTTAATTCTTTTTTATGCGATTCTTCTAATGATCTTTACTGACAGTTGTTCATCATACTGGATTGAGCTTGAATGGATCTTGAGTGTATTCTCTTATCTTATGCTTCGGATGATCTTTATAGATATTTACGAAAATTTTTAAATATTTCATTTTTGATTTAAGTTTGTGTTATTATTAAGTGTTTCTTCTTTTGTGCGTATAGATTAGTATTCACATTATGAATATACTTGTCCTAAAGATATTGAATTTCCGAAAATTAAAAATCTCAAATTATAAGTAACAAACTTAAGTCAGTTGTCGATTTTTAATGAAAATCGGTTAAATTGACTTGATTCCATAATATTAATAATAGATTTTAACATCACGAACGATCTTTAGATTTAGATAACCATAAATGAAGTCTTATAATCTTTTGATCTTTTGTGTTACTTTCAAGATCCCTTACAAATGTCTCACTCTGATTTAAAGACTTTTATCGAATGCATCGCTTAGATGCGGCCACTTCATTACAAAATTGCTTTACGAATATTGAAAACGCATTAGGCTGATGGCTTTATTTCAATCTCTGAGACGGAACGAGACGACAACCCTTGAGAGAGCAACCCTCGGACTGATTCGGACTGATTCATGCTCGTACCCACTGCGACTAATATGACACGACAATCAACAACAAGGCAACATCCCCTCACCTCTCCCTCCACACGTCCCTCACCAAAAACAACCTCAATGCTTACCAACTCAATTACTCTAGTCAACTATCAGTAGCTGCTTCTACTCCAACCTCCAACCTCCAACCATCTATTGCTCTGGCTTTTGCCTTTTTGCCAAATCGTTGTAATTTACGAAATTGACACTCAAAAGATTCCCAGTGCCTGTCGATTCAAGGCGCAACCCCAGCAATTAAACGAAGGTCCCATATGGAACTGGACATGGATCGAGACTTTTGATATCATATAGGGATGGAATGAGTGTGTATGTGTATGTGTGTGTGTGTGGGAGAGTGTGTGCGGGTTTAAGTGAAGGCTGCACAATTTGTCACACGATAAACATAAAAAGTGCCAATTGCAGTCACTGCACTGGCCCTTGGTCAAGTCAGACCCACGCACACACACGCACACACACACACACCCAGAGTCTGAGATGCGAGGGGTCACAGCGGGGTCAATGCTGGGGGTCAGCTGCGCTTGTGCAAATTAAATAAACTCTAATGTCTTTAATTTGTTTGAGTTGCCCTTCAACAAACACCCCGTCCCCTGTCCCTCCTCTCCTCTCCTCTCCGTCTCCCTCTTCCACTATCTCTCTCTCTCTCTCTCTCTCTATAGCTATCCTACTTTCTGACCCTTCTCCCTGGATCTACTCAAGTGTGCAGTCGCCACGTCGTCGTCGTCAACGCCGCGGGTTCGATACCCATTTCGATAACCGATTCCAAAAAGAAATATACAACAAAATAAGGTTATACCGAAGATTTAATACCCTCGCAGAGTACTGTATGTTTTGATTGACTGGTCGTTCCTACATGATATAGCTGATTTGAAACAATTTTGTTCAAATTTAATAAGATAACACCCAGCACACAGTTTGAGAGAAAGGTTAAGATAATATAATTTAAAAAAAAAACAAGATAGTTTCTTATACTAAAGGTTGATTTTACAGTTTTTAAGATGCATATACATATATATTCTTTTACTTATCGTGGGTGCCACGGAAATCACTTTCGCTTGAATTTCACTCAAATTTGTATGAAATTTGAATGAAATTCAAGCGAAAGCGATTTCTATGGCACCCCAGTATATTTGTATAATTTATAAAAAAAACCTCTTTACGGG
Organism: Drosophila quinaria; assembly: GCA_035047525.1. Taxonomy (NCBI): domain Eukaryota; kingdom Metazoa; phylum Arthropoda; class Insecta; order Diptera; family Drosophilidae; genus Drosophila; species Drosophila quinaria. Next base: position 12,268,402 of record JAWNPO010000455.1, on the reverse strand, counting down.
GTAAAAGTCTAGTAACGAAAATTTCTGATTATCCAATTTCGTGACGGATAATATTCAGTTTTAAAACTTAATTATTTAAAAAAAAAAATGTTTGTCACTCGGCACTACTCAAAAAAGTAATATATATTAGGAATGAAGAATTTAGCCCAATGTGCCGAGTGTCAAAAATTTTATTTTAAAATAATTAATTTGTAAAACTGAACATTATTCGTCACGAAATTGGGTATCAGAAATTCTGGGTCATGAAAATGTTTTCGTCACTAGACTTTTACCTTGTAAGAGGCTTTTTTTTAAATAAAATTACGTTTTCAATTAAAAGAGAGCCACTTGGTCACCAATTATGTCATTTAAAAAAAAAAACAATAAAGTTCTATATGCATAAGGTTAATTTTCGAGCTATCGTTCGTATGACAGCTATCTGAGATGTAAGTACTCAGTGAAACTTAAATACGGATCTGCATTAAATGTCATCGAAACTGACGGACTTGTTTGCAACAGATAAGCAGAGATGGGACATGACTGCAAATATTTTTAGATCGTTGCTCTGATCAACAATATATAATATGTCTCGTGGCAAAATCATAGTACCCGTCTGCAAGGGTATTCCATTCCAAAGAATTCCATTCTCATTCCGTTGGCGAGTCAGTCGCATGTCGTCGCTGACGCTGGCCATAAATTTCGTATTAAATTGAGTGTTAAATGCTGGACGCAGCAGCCTCGCGTTGCCAATACATCTCCACCCCCTCCATCGCCAACACCCCCTTGTCGCCCACTCTCCTTTCTCTCCTCTGCCCTCGGCCCTCGGCCCTCTCTCCGTTGTGTCCCTTGTCCAGGCTCAACTGCTAATAACAAATGCGCCCAATGTGCAACCGTGCGCGCACTTCCTTGCGACATCTTCTTCCCCCTCTGCCATCACCCATCACCCACTCCCCTTTCTACTCCTCCTCCCCTTGCTTCTTGCCACAATTCGTCAGTTGTAGCCAATTTATTATGCCCAATTCTTAGTCGTTGTTGTTGTGTTTCTCCTTGTTGTCGTTTTCTTTTATTGCTTCTCGTGTTCGTCTTGTTCCCAATTCTCATTTGGTTGGTGCTCTTTTTCTTGCTGCGCTTTTTGGCACAATTCGAGCTGAGCTCAAAATCAATAAGTTCCATTTAATCGCTTGTATTACGCGGAATCTAAGCATATCACTTAATTCCCTGCTCTTTAAGCCGAATTAAAGGCCGATCCCCAAAGAGAATGGAATGGAAAGCAGCTTTGATAGCGAAGAGAGAACGAAAGAGAGATAAACAATTAGAGATACCGGGCAAATGACAATCTAAAGCATCTATAAAAAAATCAGTTGGTAAGCGAGGGTAAGGTTACAAAAAAATAATATTTCCATATATTCACTGCTACTTTTGTATTTTTCAGGGACCGTAACGATTATAATTTGTAAAATATAAATTATTAATTGAAAGGTATTTGCTGATTATTATCCAAAAAAATTGAATGAAAACTCTTATTTTTTAAAATAAATTTTATATAAAAATTATAATTTAACATTTATTTTCAATTTTTATTATAAAAATTGAAAATAAAAATTACTCTTCAATTTTTATTACAAAAGTTGAAAAATTAAAATTGACTGTAAATGTTTTGCGAATTGAAAGGCGTATTTCCTACAGTGACATTTATATGGGTATTTCCAGGATCGAGAACGTGACATTTGTACGTCTTTAAATGGAAAACCAAATGACAAAAGTTGACATTTTCAAAAATGTTTTCTCACGTGTTTAATTCATTTTATCAACACTATTTTTATTATAAGGGACAAGCTTCGAAGACTTGTCGTTTTCGAATTATTTATAGAAAACAATGCATCGCGAACGCGACGAAAAATGGAAGTCGTGTTTGACTTCAACTTGACAAATGCAAAAGACTGCGAAATATGGCGAGTAATTTGGAAGAAAACACTCTTAAACCATAATAAAATAATGTATCTTTCCATTTTAGAAATAATTTTTGTATGTTATTATCATTTTATTTATTTTTCAAATTTTATAAGTAAATTGTAACGCGACATTGCGAACGAGACAAGATTTTCACCTAGTTTTTTCCAACAATTTGTTCATCAAATTCTATTGTTTATATCAAAAACCGGGTGTAAAACTCGTTTAAATTAAACTTTCATTATATTTTTATGAATTGAAATAGTTCATGTTACAAATTTGCTGTCCTACTAAGTGTAATCCTTAGAATACAAACGGACCATTTTGGAAATCAATTTTCAAGAAAATGGGCAAAAATATAGAAAAAGTAAATATATTCTAATATAGGATCTATATGTTCAAACTATTGAGTTTCTTTTAGTGTATATTCCTTAATTAAATAACTTGAATACATTTTTGAAAGAAAATTTCACAAGATGTGAGTTTTTTGATCAATTTTACGTTTTTGGGCGAGGTGGACCTTTTTCTGGAAATGCCCATATACAAAGTCATAGCCAACGAGAGTCGGAGCGACGTTACCCTCCCACCCCTCACCACCCCCTTGTGAACGAAAGACACCTTCCGGTTCATTTGCATTTGCATTGAATTTTATTTTTTTTTATAATAATAATTATAATTAAAGAATAATTCCTTTTTTCAATTTTTGTAATAAAAATTGAAAAATAATTTGTATTTTAAATTTTCATAATAAAAATTGATAAATAACTTTTCTTTTCATTTTCTAAATGAAAAATTTAAAAATAATTTTAATTTTTTACAATAAAAATTTATAAATAACTTTTATTTTTAATTTTTATAATAAAAATTGACAAATAGTTTTTATTCTATAATTTTTAAATAAAAATTTAAAACAAAAGTTTATCCAGTTACTCATAGCTCTTATTTGCGATCCCTGATTTAAAGATAATTAGCTTCGCATTTACAGCTAAGACCAAGCCAAGCGTTGTGTCTGGCTTTAAGCGTATTGCCACTTGGGCTTAACAATGTTCTATGGTCAAGTGACAAATGGCAAATGGCAAGTGGCAAGTGGCAAGTGGCAACTAAGAAGCTCAACTCGTGACGCTGATATGGAGACATTTTCTCGCTTGACCAATTCGATAAGTGCAATGCCAAGTAGAATTCCAATTCCAATTCCAGTTCCAATTTTAATTTCAAGTCCAATACCAATACCAATACCAATTTCAGTGTCCATCTCAATTGTCATGGACTTGGACTTGGAATCGGACTTCGTCCAAAGTGCGGCAAAGTGCGCGACATTTTCAGCGGCAATTGGCGATTGCTGACGACACCCAATAAACACCATCCAATTACATGTTGTGCATGTGTGTGTGTAGTTGCCAACAATCAGCGGAGGTTAAAGCTGATGAAATACCACAGACAAAAGCTGCTGCTGCTCTCTGGCAATTTCCCACAAAAGTATTTGAATGTCGTGTAAAGTGTTAAATTGTTTTAAATTTTTTCATTTTTATTCAATTGCTGTTGTTGTTGTGGCTACTGTTTGGGTCAATACAGTCACATACATAAATCCCAACGAAGCTGCGGTAATTTGAATAAAATATGCACAGACACAGACTCAGACACCGATACCATACGATACGGATATGGTTAGGAGGAAGCAAGGGAAACACAAGGCTGAAGAACTGAAGGTAACAGGTATAAAGAGGTACCTCCAGTTACCAGTTACCAGTCACCAGTTACCAGCTACAGATACAACTTCAGCTGGAGCTGGAGCTTGAACTTCATCTAAAGTCGCCAGCTTGAAGAGACCTGCTTCAAAAGCCACCGACTTCGGGTGTCGATTGGAATTTTAAACGGAGCACCGCCGATAAAGTTCCTCTCTCAGCACTTTCAACATCTCCTCAATCGACTTTGACTTCGGCTAAGACTCCTACTCCAACTTTAAGTTCAACTCTTGTTTTGTTTTGAGCCTTATTTGCTTGCTTGTCCTTCTTGTCGTTGTTAAAGGTTTATTGTCTGGCTAGGAAAATTGTCAGAATATCGGAAAGTATCATACGGTAGTACTTTGCAGGGATGTGATAAAGTCAGTGAAGAACATGAGTTGTTGAGATCTCAAAGTGGCTGAAATTCACTTTCATATAAGAAAATAAGTTTCGATTTGTTTTAAAATCAATGCTATATTAGACCGGTTATTTGAAATTTTTCGCTTGAATATTTAAAACTTTTTGGTCTACAAATAGGAACATAATAAAATAATAAGTTTTATTCTTATACTAAGATTTGTGGTCTTGAAAATATAAGAATGATCTTAAAAATAAGAACTTGGTCTTAATTGATATGTTCTTAGAATCAAGATGTGTTTTCTTACTTTAGACCAAAGTTCTTAGTTCTTAGACCAAAATCTTGATTTTAACAGTGTAGTTAACCTTTTCCATTCTTGCAGGTGAGACAGCCAAGTTACCTATTTTTACATTTACATCTATCTACACGTACCTTTTATCTCAAGCCTCTTCTACAGTCTCCATCGCTGGTTTCAAATCGAATCTCGCAATTGACATGAAAATCGCCGCAGAAAAATGGCAAATCAATCAAAGTGACGACAACGTTGCCAGACAGGTGCAAAGCGGCTGAGATTGATAGGGAGGGATAGAGAGAGGAAGGGGTAAAGGGTGGTAAGTGGGGGGGGAGTGGTTGGTATTATGCAATTTGTTGTGGCAGCCGCAAAATATCAACTGACTTTGCATATGGAAATTGGATAATAGCAATTGACCCCTCTAAAAGTGGCGGGAAGGGGAGGGTAATTGGCCAGCAGCAGTAGGGGTAGGGGTGGGGGGGGGGGGTGTGGAGGCTTGACAATTTGTCGTTGAATTGAATGGCAATGCAATCGATGTGGCAAGTGGCATGAGAAGTGAGTCAACGCAATCAATGTGGCATAAAGAGAGGAGCGTAACGACTTTGCCACAGCTGCTCAGCACTTTAATAAGTCCAAGGGGGGTGATGGAATTCTGTTGAAGGGGGAGGGGTGTGTAGGGAATAAGGTGGGTGCAGTTGTGGCACAATGCCACACCAAAACACCACATTATTTTTGGAGTATAGCCGCCTTTGTGGCAAGCCAACAAAATTGACCGCTAACTGATTTTCAAATTTGCGCCGACAACAACAACAGCAACAACATTGATAAATAGTGGCAAGAGGGAGGGTTGGGGGTGAGGGTGGGGGTGGGGGAGGTATTGGTGTGTTGCAAGCCGCACCTACGCAGCTCGTTACAGCTGAAAGAAGGGGAGAAGAGTCCACACAGTTTTTGGTGGGATTGAAAATTGGAATTGGAATTGAGTCTGCGCTTTTTGGTAACTCAACTTCCGGGCAATGCAGCAACCGTTGTGGCAGCCACAGTGGCAGTGCCAACAAAAGCAATTTAATCGAGCATGACTTTTGGTTAAACTTGTAAAAGCAACGCCTACGCAATGGGGCAAAAAGAGAGAGAGAGAGAGCGAGCGAGATAGAAAGTAAAGCGACAGCTTTTGCCGGATGTAGGGAATTTTAATTTGTCGCGTCGTTTAAACGCGAGCGGCGCTGCTGCCGACAGCCACTATCAACAGTCAAGGAGAGTGGGTAACAAGGGGGGCGGGGGGTGAGGAGGCTACATGAGAAGGGGGGGGGGGGGGTAAACCCTTTAACGCCGTCTGTCGGCGTCAGCGCACTCATTGAAGCGTTGCATTTGCGTTTTTGGGCTACCCAAAATACAAACACACATCAACACACCCACACACACACACACATGTGCCACGCCCACAAGAGCAGCCTACAGCCGCCAACAAAATTTTTTGGCAGCATTTTGGGCTTTTGATATCGGTTTTGTGGGTGGTTTTTTATTAGGCCGCTTTTGTCAGTCGCACTCCACCTCTCTCTTTCTCTTTCTTCTTCTATCTCTCTCTCTCTCTGTCTGTGCTTATCTGTTTATCTCGCTTTTCACCTCTCTCCCTTTCCCTTCAGCTCTCTCTCTCTCTCTCCCTGTAACTTTTTCGCTTTGACTTTCTGTCTGTCTGTCTGTCCGTGCCACATTATTTATGGTCGCGCATTTGCATTTTGAGGGTCTAAATTCCCCCACCCCATCCGCGCTCCTCCCCCTCCCACCACCCGCTCGCCACATGCGGCACCCTTAACCCTTTTTGCATGTATATGTGTGTGTGTGTGTGTGCTTGCGGTAACACACGCACACACACACTCACGCACCTGTGTGTGCGTAAACCGTTTTTATGACCATTGTAACCGAAAAATTGAAAACAAATTTCCACGTATTGATGGTCTCCGTTTAGGGGCAGACTTTGTTGGCCAGGTTAATGCCGAGTACAGGTGGGAACGGGGTAAATTGTGGAGGAGGAGAGGGAGGGGACAAGCCCGGGTTTCTCAGCGGTCTGGGCCTGACTTTTTGGTTGCGCATGAGAAGATAATCGTAAAAAGGGAAATTGCGCTTATAAAATGATCAAAAGCGCACACCACACGACAGCTCAGAGGCAGGATATAAATGTTGTTGTTGTTGTGCATGTGTGTGTGCATGTGTGCATGTGTGTGCGTGTGAGTGTGTGTTGTCGCTCGAGTTGTTATTGTTGCTGCTGTTTAGGTTGATTAGACCGCTACTTGCTGACAGACGCAGCTTTTTGACTTATTGTTATGTTTATTTATTTTTTTATTTATACCCAGTGTGTGGGACGTATTCATTTGATGCAAAAGTACAGGCAGAAGAAGTCTTATACAAGTGTGTATTTATTCGTGATCAGTATCAAAATGTACATATGTATTTGAGTTGTTCCCATTCGATTCCAAAACATCACCATGTTAAAGAACAGTCCCTATTCCCATCACTTTGTACCCAAACATTAGTTTTTAAGTTATTTCGCATTAAACGACAATATACTTAACAGTCTTCAGAAAATAAATTCAAAATCATTATTTAAGTAAACAAACATTTCTAAAATTTGCAAAGAGCTAGAAGAAAATCTGAATATAGATAAAAATAATAAGAGTTATGAGGCGGAAAAAAAACAAGCCCTAAATAAAATGTCAGGGACATCGAAAAAATTACCCATGTGTTAATTTTGGAAGATCTATCCAGCAACCCGATAAAATTTTAGTTCCAATTTTTATTTTTACAATTATTTTTAACTCTTATTTTCAATTTTTATAATAAAAATTATAAATAAGAGTTATTTTTCAATTTTTATTCAAAAGTTGAAAAAAGGGTTATTTTTAATTTTTAAAATAAAAATCAAAAAGCAGAGTTATTTTCAACTTTTATCTTAAAAATCAAAAATAAACGTTGAATTGAAATATCTTTTGATCGGGAGTGCCCATTTCGTTGAAAATAACTCTTATTTTTCAATTTTTAAGTAAAAATTGCAAAATATCTCTTATTCATAATTTTTATCATCACGGTACGAAGTCGACCTACTGCACACAAAAACAATAAAACACCACGAAATGCTGCGCGAAAAATCAGCAAAAAAAAATATTGAGGGGAAAAGAGAAAAATGGGAAAATGTGTCATCAAAACGACAACTAATTACTGTCCAGGATTAATGTGTTGATAATGTTCTGCATAGTGTCAAAAACGAAGGTGGCGCTTTCTGCCAGAGAGACTCACAAGCACTGAAGCGCACAGGTGCCGATTTTGAGTGAGCTTTAAAAACAAAATTAACTGCAATGTCGCTGCCCAACACACTCACAAGCAGAAAGCTGCGAAAAAAAGATACACGCATGTAAAGCTCGCGCTGACGGCGACTTTTTTATATTTATTGCCCGCACATTTAGATTGCACACTGACTCAAATGTTATTGTAGTGCTTTCGATATAAATATTTCATGCCCATCGCTGATACAAGGTCTCTAAGAATCTGGACACAGGGTATTTCATAGTCGAGCACACGCGGGAGTGGACTTCTTAATGTTTTTTAATGTCACCACATAAAGTTGATTTTGTTCTTTTCGTCCTTGCGGTTAGTGCTACTGTATTTATTTGGATGTTGTCAAATAAAAACAGCAGCTCTCATCAGAGATATCAGTGCACCTGTTTTCATTTAAAAGGTCTTCACACTGGTTACCATAAGTTTTGGGAATGCATTAAGCTGATGCCTGCCACATAAAATGTATCCTTTTTCTTGGCATTATCTACAACAGATGTATTTCCATATCCTCGAATTATATGTGGCTAAAATTCAGTCTTCTGTAAACTGGTTTAAACTTGAATTGTCTTCAGGGTTCAGGCTCTTTGAAGAGGCTATAAATTTATTACAATAATAATGTTCAAAAATATGTAATCCCAAATAACCTTTGAACAAGGCTGTCATATACAATGACTCTGATCTATTTTTTGAACCATCGAAGAAAAATTTTTAAGCATATTTCAGTAACAACGCCTAAGAATTATTTTTATTAAATAACATTTGGCTAACATAAATAAAAATAAATACTTGTCAAACTTTTAGCTCTGTTAAATCAACTACGCAGCTAATTTTATATGAAAGGAAAATAGAAACTAATCCTGAACTATTTCAAAATTTACAAATTTTTATTATTAGATTTAAGTAGCATTTTTGTATCAAATAAATTTTGTTTATTTAAAAAAAGGCACACTTGCCTTTAGAATTTAATGTTAATCTTGAAACTGTTATTGAAAATTATAAGCAACTATATTAAATTATAGCAAAAGTATATTAATCTAAGCATTTTTTAAACTGAATTGAGCCTTGGCTAAATGTATGTATGTAAATTCCGTAAATCAGAATTGAAGAACAAGTTGATCTAGTTCTGAGTGAATATGTAGAGATGTAACTCAGAACTGAGTGCCGAGTATATCGTAGTCGAGCATTCTCGACAGCAGCTATTTGATAGGCTTTCTTGAAACTATGTTTAGCCTTTAGCAAGAATTATTTTTATTTTTTAAGTATGCACATTATATTTCCTTTTTTATTAATAAAGTTGATCTAGGAAAATTCCTGTGAAATCAACCCAAAGTTTCTCAAAAAACATATAATGAAATGGAAATAAATCTTACTATATATGCAAATGCAAAGATCATTTGCGAGTTGTTGTCAGCAATTTGATTCTTTGTTGTTCACAAATCAAATTACAAAATCCAAAGGGAAAAGCAAATGGAAAGGGGCGGGGCAGGGGAAAACTCGTGAAGGTTGACGGTGGGTGGTTGGGTGTTAAGGGCAACCTCGTTGTTGACAAGTTGAGCATTTTAATTGCTGACGTGCGGCCGCTTAAGTTAAATGTCAACAGCAACAACAGCAACAACAGCAACAACAACAACAACAGCAACACAGAAGTTGTTGCACTAGCAACAAACATGGCAAAAATGTCTGTTGGTGGTGCAACCCTTTTCAGTGGGTGCTGCGGGGGTGGCTGGGGGGTTGGCCGGGTGGAGGGGTGGAGGGGGTGGTGGTCGATATGAAACGCGCGCTGCACGCAAAGAGTCAACTTCCTGTGCGTATCCACAGAATGCGATAATAAAATATGCATAACAAACTTGAGCAACCAGCACTTAACCCTACACCCTACCCCTACCCTAACCCCTACCCCTAACGGTACCACCACCCCCCCAATGAAAAGTGTGTGTGTGTGTGTGTGTGTGTGTGTGTGTGTGTGTGTTGGACTGTCGCACGCAATGCGCTACGCACCATTGTCAAAGGGTTAAAAATCGAAAGTATGAAAACAATTTTACTCGATTTTCTACAGTGTTCTTGTTCTTGTTGTTCATGTTGCTGTTGTTGTTCATGTTGTTGTTGTTGTTGTTGTGTTAAATTGTTGGTCGTTGTCGCTGTCGCTGTGACTGTGACTTCTCTAACCCGTAAAACTATTATTATGATCATTATAGTTGCGACTTTCAACGTCAAATAATGACACCGCAACTCTGGCACCGCCCTCAAATGGAGGACCCATCCACCTATGTAGATACTCGTTCGTGTCCCCGAATCGCCTGTCTCCGCACTTTCCCTTCCTTTCCTTTCCTTCCTATTGTCAGACATCCGTTAGAAGAACTTTCAGCACGCACTTTGTGGTCCTGTCGCGCTGTCTCATAAATGTTTTGGCAATAAAACGCAAGTTATGATAATGCACATTGACGGGCAGCAACTTGTCACAGACATGTCATGACATGCAGAAAATTTCAATTGATGACTAGCTGCGATTGTAATGGGCGATTTGTTGACGTTGTTGCTACCGTTGTGGTTATATTTTGTTAACATTGACTTACGCACATCAATTCAATTACATAACTACCGACGTGTATTCGTACAATTGCCAGTCAAAAGTGACGAGTAGCTATTAAACTCGCTGACAAAACCAACTTGAAACTGTTCTGAAAACGAGCATTCGTTATAAATCGACGAGTTTATTTTACTGAACTTTTATTAAGAACATCTCAGCCTTGTTGTTCTGATGAATAGGCAACTTTTTATATTTACTCATTACACAATCAAAATATATATTTTGGTTCTACTACGAATAGTTTCTCTATTATATGTTCACTTATTCTAATGTGCCAACGACTCGTTGCACTTACTCGTTATTAAAACAACCTGTTTATGCGTCGTTTTTATTTGAAGAGCAGTCAACTCGCTAAAATTATTGTAATCGTTGTAAACTTAAGCACAACTGACTGTTATATTAAAATCCTTTAACTCGCTACTTTTCCACATTTCTAAAGCGTTATTCGTCATTTGTTACTTATTGCAATCGCTGTACAATCAACGACTACACCCAACTACAACTAAGTTCTAAACATTTGTCAGTTTGATTACCTAATATCCATTTAACTCGTTATGTTTATCTCGCTACATTCGATGGCTTTTGTTCCACTTCCTGCCGCTGCTTAGTAAACAATCCCATAATTCATGCTACAAATTTCTAGGCCAAAATGAGCTAGGGGAGCAGAGGTTAGCCAAGTGTTGTCAACATCGCCATAACCCTTCATCGAGCATCGACTGTAGCGTTGGTGGTGACACTGGTGACACTGGTGGCATTGCTGACGGCGGCTGCAATTAATAATACTTAATTTATGCTACGCATTCAACTTCTATTTGACTTTTGGGCCAAAACACTCGAACTTATTGACAGACCGAGAGGCGAATGAAATATACTACAATATACATATATTCGTTTACTATACTCGCACAATACAATATAATAAAAAGGGTTACGGTTTAGGGTTTTTGGGTCGGTCGCATTTATTGCCGCACTTCAACTCTTTGCGCCTTCCCATTGAAGCGTTACAATTTACAACCGAAGGCGTCTCCACTCAAGTGTAACCAGCTATTTGAACAGCTTTCGATCTAACTGGGAGAAATAAAAGAGCCAAGAGAGCATGCGGGCAACAAACGGTTCGGGTTCGGGTTTGAGTTTTGGGTTTGGGTTTGGGTTCAAGACTTTCAATTACCAATTCCCAAAATTAGCTCTATCGTTGTTAATCGTTGTAATCGTCATCGTAATCGCAATCGTCCAGCCATCTATCTCAGCCCTCTCATTCTTTGGGCCACGAGAGTAATTCCCAGCAATAAGCAATAAGTTTCGTGCCACATTCAATTAGTAACTGATACCCAGATACGAGTGAGGTAAACGCTTGGCTTAGTCGAGGGTTAGACCACGGTTAAAACGATAATCGCAAAACGTTTAATCCAAATTGTTGCAGAGTCCTTTGCAGGGGTCAAACTCATACTTTTTGGCTGATTACTAACTACAAACTTTTATTGAATTAAATGTTACACCTTCTACTTTCGCCTCGAGTGGACTTATCATCATCAAGAGCTTTACACATTGAGATACTTACTCGTTAACGAAACTTTACACATTCAGATACTCACTCGAGTTTCATAACCAGATATACTTACGAAAACCTAAAAACCATAACAGAATCATCAAGTTCACTATACTGAATTGCAGCTGTGCCATCCAAAAGATACAAACAGAAGTTTTTGGTGTTTAATCTTATCCTGGATGAGTAGTAAATAATTGCTTTTCATATTTAAATCTTCAGCAAATCCTACAGAGTTGCAAGTGCTTCAATTTGTATCTGCATCTGTAGGTTAAGCTATATCTTTGCATACAAAGATAATTCGTCCGCATCTTTATTCTTAATCTTTGATTATGGCTTAATAGGCTTGGATGTATCTATAGCTCATATTGATGTATCTTTAGTCACAAAGAGTCTGCGTATCTTGAAATGCATTTGAATCTTTCTTAAAATATATATTCAAGTATATATATAAGTATATATATAAGTCATAAGTGTATTTCATACTGTACTTGTATCTAAAGATGGGACGATAGCTGAATCTATTTCTATTGAAGTATATCTCAAAGTATCTTTCGAAAGTATGTCTTTAACAATCAATAGATTTACAGATATTATCTGAATGTAACTGTATCTAAAGATGCACATCTATAACAATCAATGTATCTGATCTGATGTATTTTGAGCTGCAAATATATGAATCTATAGTTATCAATGTATCAATAGCTGTACTCATATTATTTTAAGTATCTGCGAATTTATACATAAATACATACATCAGTAAATGTATCTATAGATAGACCTCCAGAAGAATGTTATTTATCTGAATTTATATCTGCATCTGTATGTGTTGCTGTGGCTGCCACACCAACCATATGAAGGGAACTTAATTATGACACCGGTTATAGCCCGTCATTTGCGCGGCTTTATTTACGCACTTTTATTGCATTCACACAACAATTTTGCTGCTCATTTGTGTAAATATTTTGTATTCTGTTTTATTTGCTGCCGTCGCTGTTGCTTTGTCTCTTGTTTTTGTTGATACATATATTTACAATATATATATATATATATATATATATATATATATATGTATGTATCATAAATATGTACGCACAATATATGCAAATAATTTATTGTAAAATGAATGTCCTTTGTCAGTTTTGTTGACAACTTGCGTTCCATTTGACGGTCAACTGCAATGCTAGCGGAGGTCAAATAAACAAAAAAAAAAATAAATAAATAAATACAGAAATAATACAATAATAAAACACGGATATCTTGTTGCATGTATGTTCTTGTTGTTCTTCTTGTTGTTGTTTGATTTTTTTTCTTTTTTGTTGATTTTGTTTTATTATTATTTTTTTTTTGTCGTTTTCATTTTTAGTAATAATTTTTATTTAATTCGCTTTGTTTTGTTGTTGTTAAATTAATTTTAATATAATTGCAGTGACATGAGGTGTTGTTGCTTTTCATCGTTAATTTTATATTATTCATTTATGCGTATATATATTATATATATGTACATATATATACCATATATGTATGTATATATACAGATATATGATATTTATACGTTCAGCGTGTTGTTGTGTGTTTTGTTTGCATTTCGTTTAAATTTAATTAACTATAATTAATATTGCTTTTGCGTATAATTCATTCAAAAAACATCTAAACAAAAAAAAAATAAGTATACAAATATATATATATATATACGTATATGTATATATATCGGTTATAAGGAAAACAAACAGCGCTACAATTTTGCTCTTTTAATTATTCAGTTTTCATTTTGTATTTATTTCATTAATGCTGAGTGTGTGTGTTTGTGTATGTGTGTGTGTGTGTGAGGGTGGGGAGGGGAGGTTGGAGGAGGAGAGGGAGAGGGAGTTGTTAAACTTAAAGCAGTTGCTCTTTTGCTGCGTCTTTGTCGCTCTAAACTTATGCGAGGAACATGCGTTGAATGCCATTTCAATATATTTTACTTAGATAATGAAAAAAAAAATATATACAATATATAGATGTATTTAGGTTCTATACATTTTTAAATTAAAACACACACAATAATACTAAGTAGATATTCCGAGTCTCTATATATTTATGTATTGTTTAAAAAAAAAAGTGTCTTGTTCTTTGGTTTTAGAACTTAAATAATAACAAAAAAATACATAAAAAAAATCAAATAAAATATATAAGAGCTGCTTGGTTAGTTTTGTGATATCTTTTGGAAAATTCTTTTGAGTGTAGTTGTGTGTGTCTGTGTGTGAGTGTGTGTGAGTGTGTGTGACTGCTACAAAGTGTCTAAGGAGGGGGGAATACGAGTATTACGTGCATACAACAAAATCAAATCAAAGTAGAAGCGAAGGGGAGAACGAGGGGAAGTTGAACGCACAAATTGGTTTAATAGCCATCGAGGTCCTCTCCTTCCCCTCCGTCCACTGCCTCCCCTCCCCCCATACACGGCAAGCCAGCCCATCAAACAGTTAAATGTGCCAAGGTGACAGGAGCGGACGAGGGGTTGCACAGTGGGCTGTGAATTGTGGGCTCGATGTAGTGTCAAAAAAAAAAAAACGAATATTTATAAATTATGCATTTGCTGTTCTGTTGATGTTGTAGATGTTGCTGATGTTGTTGTTTAACAGTAAACGGTACACGGTACTTAAGAACTACATAAATTAGTTTAATTATAGTTATGTTTGTTTATATAATTTTTTTATTTTTTTCCATTTATTTATAAGTTTTGTTTTTTTTTTTGTTTTTTTTTTACTGTTTTCTTAATTCATTCAATTTACGATTACTAAAAAAAAATTCATCCTATGTCTAAGAAAAAAAATGTATATTCTTTTTTTTTGTGTTGTTTATGCTTGCTTATTTTGTTGTTGTTAAAGGTTACAATTGTATATATATATATATATCCAATATTTTTTTTTTCGATTTACATATATGTGTGTGTATATATATGTATACATACATATGTATATATATATAGATTTATGTGTGTGTGTGTTTGGGGATGTATATTTGGGTGTATGAATTTGTAGGTGTATATAGGCGCCATCTTAGATGTTGCAATATCAATATATATATATATATATATATATATATTCCGATAGGTATGTTATCTATATAAATTTGTCAGCCCCTGATCGCATTTTACTTTGCAATTAAGCTTCTCTTTCTCTCTCGCTCGTTCGGTCTCTCTTTATACATCGTCAATTATATATATGCATATAGTATGTATATAGGGGTGAGTGTGTGTGTGTTTAGGGTGTTACATACATATAAAGTTTTATGCTTGGGCTTAAGTTCTAAAAAGGGGTTTCAAAAAGCATAATGCAAATAGGTTTCAACTATTTGCAAGAGCACTGGGCAACGTTTTTAAGGAAACGAAACATATAATTTTCGCTCTATCTCTAACTCTATTTCTGTCTCTGTCTGTTTGTCTGTCTGTCTCTTTCACTCACTTTAAACTAGGTTTTAAAAGCTGGCGGGTCGTGCGCATCACAAACAATTTACAGGCTAGGCTTCACTTAAATATCGAGTCCTCAAAAAAAAAAAAAAAAAAAAAAAAGATTTGTATATGTATATTTAAAAAAAAATAATATTGTGATTACAACTATACGCAAAGCGACCCGCAATGTCTCTAGGCTCTATATAGGGTATTACAACTGTGTGCGCGTGTGAGTGTGTGTTAGGTGTGTGTGTGTGTGTGTGCGTGTGTGGACTACATATTATATGCTATATAGATCGAGGCGCGTATTTACAATTGATCGATCAGTGTTGGTTAACGCCATTGCCATCAACTGCCAACGCTGGCCAGGGCCGGAACAGTGAGGTTGCGGTTACATGGGCCCCATGCTCGGCAGCGAGTCGCACGCTAAAGCTGCTGCAGCTGCACCGTTTGCGGTCAGACATCGACGTCGAGATCGAGATCGATGACAGAGCTGCGATCGTTATCGTCATCGTCATCCATCTCGTCTCCCATCCCGTCCCCCAGGCCGCCCTCATCGCAGTCGGAGCGACCGTCCAGTAATTGTCACTGATCCGTTGCCGTTGCAGCCTGATGCGAATGCGGATGCGGATGCGAGTGCGGATGTCCATGCGAATGCGAATGCGCGTGCGGATGCGGATGCGTGTGATGTGCCTGTGTGTGATGCAACTGCGATGATTCCTCAGAGAGCAGCGATGCTGCCGCCGCCGCCGCTGCTGCTGCTGCCGCTGCTGCAGCGCTGCCATTGTGTTGCACCTCCAGACCGTTGACCATCTTCTCCATGCTCTTCAGCTCCGACGGCGAGTGCTGCGCCTGGCGCTTCAGCAGCGACGGCGGCGTCGTCGGCGACATTGATATGGGCCGCGTTGGCGGCGAGTGCGACGAGGCGCGCGGTCGCGGACTCGAGCTTAAGCTGCGCGGTCCATTGTCCAGTGCAATGCCACCACCACCACCTCCACCTCCACCACCTCCACTTCCCCCTCCTCCGCTGGTTGGCAACAGATTTGGCGGTGCAGCGGCATCAGCACCGGTGCCGCTGCTGCGATTCGCATTCGAGCCCGGCGTCACGGCATCGAAGGCCGAGCCGAGGCTGCCCGGCAAACTGTACGGCGAGAAGCGGTGACTCTTCAGGCCCTGCAGCGGCGACACGGGCGTGTGTCCAGCGGCGGCATAGGCGTGTCCGAACAGCGCCGGATGCTGGGCCGCCAGCGCCAGCTGGGCGTTGAACAGCAGTCCGGGATTGAGGCCGGCGGGATTCATGGCAGCGGCGGCTGCCGGATTGTGCAGCAGGCCCAGATGCGGCGGCGGATAGAGTCCGTGTGGATAGAGGTAAGGCAACAGATGCGGCGACGGGTGGATCGGTGGTCCCACTGATATATTCGGTGATGGATAACTGCCGGCGGCATTTAGACCGGCCGCCGCCGCTGCCGCAGCCGCTGCACCGCCGCCACCGCCAACACCCTCCTTGGGGCTGCCCGTTGAGGTGGGACGAAAGGCACCGCCGGTGCTGCCGCCGACGCTCTCCGAGCAACTGGAGTCGCTGCCATCGCGCTCCATATCGTCCGCCTGCAGGCGTCGACGCAGTGCGTCCTCGGCATTCGCTGCGGCCGCGTGCTCACCGGCGCCAGCGCCAGCCAAATGATTAAACCAGGCAGCCAGTGCTGCTTATTCAGCGAGTAGCGAGTAGCGAGTGACGAGTGACGAGTCAAGAGAGTGGTGAATAACGAACAGCGAGTAACAAGTCAATAAAGTGACGAGTAGAGAGATGGATAAGTAACGAGTGGCGAGTACCAATTGACGAGTAGCGTGTAACGAGAAGAGCAAAAATAGCGAGAAATTCCATTAGTTAGACATGATGACTTGCAAGCAACGTCCCTCAAAGCCGGTATGCTGACAGAGAAGGATTTGATAACTTACCCGAATGCTGATGAGCGTGCATCTGCTGCAGCGAGTGGCTCAAAGGCAACAGCGGACTCTGCGGCGGCCCCACCACATCCAATAGCTTGTCCTCATCGTCCTGCTGGTTGTCCAGCAGGGCCGCCGCGTGGGCCGGATGCAAATGAGGCGGTCGTCCAGCGTGGCCCAAATGCAACGGCGCCCGCGAGCTGCTCACGTGCGTCGGATTCAATTTGTCCGAGTCGGACCCTCGATTCGACATCAGCGCCTGCCTGTAACAACAGTTGGGCGAGAGACAAAAACAAATTAGAACATCCAATTGTCTAAGTTGATAACTAAAGAGGCTAAACTAATAATAATCCAGTGAAATTAAACCACTGTTGATTTCAAGATTTCTTTGAAAACAAATCTATTTTAGACAGATACTTAACTGGTCATTTTTAAGTGAACTAAAATTGTGTAAGCAAAAGTCAGTTTCATGTATTTCAATGGTTCTATTAAATTATGTTTAAAAGAAGAAGTCTGTCATTTCAAAATTACTTACAAAAACCAAATTTGTCAAAATCTAATGTTAAATATCCAATTGTATCCTGCCAAAATACTATGCCAACTTTTGATTACTATTATTAAAGATCTAAACTTTTTATCAAGTCCTTATTTTCAGTTTATTCTGTTACCTATTTGAAGTCCGCTGCGTTAATTGAGTCTTTTAATATTGAGTCCTTATGTGCAGCTTATTCTGTAACCTATTTGAAATCCGCTGAGTTAATTGTTTGTAAACACCATCTACAATAAAAAAATCGCCTAGTTGTGGGATTTGTGATAAAAACAACAGCCGCTATGGAAAGTTTCGTTGCGAAAGCATTTTACATGGTACACGAGTATATTTTCTAGCGCGTTGTTTGCTGTTTTTCTTTTTTGTGTGAGGCTTTTTGGATCTAGCAGGGACTTGCATAATATTTTTGCTAGCTGGGAATATCTGATAAATGATAAAACGACGCTGGCGGCGTATGTGAATAATATGTGTATGTTCCAGGGGAGGGCTTTAGGTGGAAGGGAGAGGGAGAGGGAGAGGGAGAGGGACAGGGAAAGGGACAGGGAAAGGGAAAGAGGCTTACGGCCGGAACCTTAATTGAAATGTAACAATGGCAGGCGGAAACAGCCGACAGTTTGTGTCTGGGCCGACAATGAAATTGAAAAATAATTCAAAACACGTTAGTGTAATTTAGTGTCTGCCCTGTCCGTAATATACAGCCTGCCCTTGCCCCCTTGCCCCCTTTGGCCCATGTCTCTTCTGCAACTTCGCCATCCAGTGAACGGTTGTTTTATACGTCCGTACATTTGCTTTTTTGTTGTTCACACATCAAAGCAACGCTGGCAGCGTCAGCCCGTGCTCGCCAAATTGGGCAATTTACTAGCACACACACACACACACACCATACACACACCATACACACACACACACACACACACACTCATGACAGACATGTGTGTATCATTATCACAGCAACCACAGCCCCGGAACCACCCACAGACAATGCGAGTAGCTCGCACAATTTGCGCCACGGGCGTCTTCTTTTACACTTAACTGTTTTTCCACGTATTTTCCAGCACCTGTGTGTGCGTGTGTGTGTGTGTGTGTGTGTGTATTCTTAATTTAATAGCAAATCAATTTGTGTTAATCCAGGCAACATTGCTAACCCACCCACTTAACAACAATGGGGCTACAACTAACGATCAATGGGCCGAAACCTAAAGAATAAAAAAAAACGCAAATGCGGCGCCCAAAAAGGGGCGCACTAAAATCAAACTTATAATAAATTAAGTGTGGTCTGTGTAGATATATGTAGCAGCCCGTTGTATATACTCTGTACTCTGAAAAATGGGACAACTCTTAAGCTCGCTAGTTTTCATAATTTTGAAACTTTTTCAAAATCAGTTCACATTGTTAACTAAAGAAAAGCACATTTTTGAAAAAGTTCTCAAACTAAAGATACACAAAGTTGTCCAATTAACTAGCAAAGTCAGACACGAACCTAAAAATATGCTTTATTTGGCTATTTAAAAATTAAAAAAAAATAAACAAAAGACCTTTTTAATAACTGAACCGCTCCTGTGTCTCACATGCAACTCAACGATAAATTTCAACACTCGCACAAAAGGCAACTAAGACGTTTATCTTGGCTTTTGTATTGCACGCCCCCAACCCGCCACGTAGGTGTGCGAATGATAAGGGAGATGGAGAGGAGAGGAGATGAGAGGGCGTGAGGGCGTCAGCGGGGGCGTGGCTGGTCTATAACCATTTTTCTATAGCATACAAAAAAGGGCGTTGAGGCCGTGCTAAAAGTTTGAGAAATTGCGCGTCTTTGTCTGCCTGCGGTGCTCTGTAATTTTTGAATTACGTTTAAATGTGAGGCTTAAACCAGTCAAAATACATACACACACACACACACACACATACACTGAGACACGCCTGCAAGCATTGAGCAAAATTAACAGCACACAAAAAAAATAAAATAAAAATTGGGAGAGAAAGATAAAAAAAGTGCGGCAATTGTCAACTGACGCCTGAGGCAATTTGTCTGGCTAGCTGGGCAAATTACGAGAAATAGAGAGAGAGAGAGTAGAAAGAGAGGGAGAGAGACAGGGATAGGGATAGGGGGGTGCAGAGAGTGGGGTTGGGAGGAAGCTGGCTGAGTGAAAAGGCATTTCAATTGCGCAACGTTTTCTCGAGCTGCTGTTAAAACGTTTTCACTTTAGATTTCCGCTGAGACCCGCGGGCAATGAATGGACAACAAAAGGGGTACGTCACTGGGCCGAGGGGGGCTAAGTGCAACGGGGCGTTTCGCATACAATGAGAGGGAAAAAATGGGTGAGAGAGAGAGAGAGAGATGAAGAGAGATGAATATCATTCCGGCGGAAGTTAAGAGGGCTGACTGCGGCAAGGCAAGAAGTAAATAAGGAGTGGACAGGGAGAGGAAGTTGGGCACAGGGAGAGAGGTAGAGGGGGAGAGGAAGTAGGGGAGGCAGTGGCATAAATAGTTGCCACCAATTAGCGCGTTTGCTGTGACGACACCCAAAGCGAATGATTGTGGCTCAAATGTCGTCATGGCATTGTTATTGTCGTCGTTGTCGCTATTATTGTTGCTGCTAATGAAGCGCAGATTAAGCAGAAGGAGAGAGAAAAAGAGTGAGAGAGACAGAGAAAGCGAAAGAGAGAGAAAGAAGAAGGGTTAACCGCAACAACAAGCCAAATGTTGAGCTGCTTAAATTTGTTGCTCTTCCTTAGTTGACAATAGAAAGAAAATTTATGCTCGATACACCGCAGATCTGATACCCTCATTTTCATGCAAAAAGTGCCTTTTTCGGCTTTTTCAAAAAATTATAAAAATTCTAGCGAAATGGTTTGTTTTTTTGCTGTCACTATTTAAATTGTTTGAAGAAACTTTTTGCATCAAAACATTTTTTGTCTGAGACCCAGGAAAAAAGTCGACCAAATTGACTTTTACAAAAACTGAAAATCACAATAGGTACTTAATGGGTTAAGGAAATTTTTGTATCATTTGAAAGGAACTCAAAAGACCTTTTCATTGATACCAAAATGAACATGAAGTAAGTTCAAATAACGAGTAGATATAAATAAATGTGTTGTGTAAATATTTTTGACCACCCCTGTATTGAAATGGTTCATGTTACAATCTTACTATCTTACTTAGTGTAATCGATGGACTACAAACGGTCCATTTTGGATATCAATTTTTAAGAAAATGGCCAAAAATATGGAAAAAGTGAATTAATTCCAATGCAGAATCTATATGTTCATCCTATTGACTTTCTTCTAGCGTATATTGCTAAAATAAATAACTTGAATACATTTATGGAAGATAATTTCACAAGATGTGTGTTTTTGATCCATTTTACTTTTTGGCCTCGGCTGACATTTCTGTGGAAATTCCCATATACCCCCGACAAGGGTATGAAAAAAAACAGCAGTCGAATTTGTCAAAAAGAGTTTTGACTAAGTCGCACTAATTGCCCAGGATTTTCGGGCCATGAAAAGACTGGCTAATTGAAAGTGCTTTGGCTGTGAAGTTTCGGCTAAGCGCTTTAGCGGTTGCGGCTCATAAAAAGCCAAAGCACACTTTAGAGCGTCGCCAGTGAATACCTAATTGTGAACAACTTTGGAGACAGCAACCCCTTCCTAGCCCAACCCAACCCCTGTCCGTGTCCGTATCCGTACCCCTTTTTGCCCCTTCTGTCTTGGTAACTAAAGCGAAAGCCTTGACACACGGCTGTCACAGCAATGACCAGTCAGTTTTTGACTTGACTAAAAAGCACATTTTGTGGCTGACAGATAGACAGACAGACAGACAGTCTGATAGTCTAGTGAGCCAGGCAGGGAGGGAGGGAGGGGAGAGCCCCCCACACGAGGGGGTGTGGCAGCTAATGCCAATCAAACCGCAGTAATCAGTTTTACAACAACTCAACGGGAAGCCCAAGTAAATTGTTTGTGTCAATGCAAAAAGACTGATGAAGTTGTTCCAACTTTTCTTTTTCCTGCTTTTGCTACTGCTTCTTCTTCTTCTATCATCTGCCTCCTCCCCCTCTGCTGTCATTGTCAGAGTGAAAATTGATTTGTAACGTTTAACAGAAGCAACTATTAAATGTCATTCATCATTATGCTAAGTCAGCCAAGTCCAAAACCAAGACACACACACACACACAGAGAGAGAGATTCATCGCTGTGGCCGGAAACCGGAACCACTCCAAGCCATCCACCCCCTGTCCCCCTTCTCACAGTGCTCGACTACCCGCTAGGCGCGCTTGTTTGTTGACTTTTTGGTTATCCTTCAAAAACAATTGCAAAAAGTCAAAAGCATTCGCCCCTGCAGGCTAGTTTGGTCAACAGGAAATTGAAATCAATCCATCAATATGGATTACAATCGCACAGTGGGGATGGACGCAAAGGGACCGCCAAAGGGGGAGTGGGGCAACAGACAAGGTGCCAGTCATCAGCATCATCAGCATCATCATCATCATCACTATCAGCATCATCAACATTTGCTGTCTTTGTGGTCACTCAGACTCAACACAGAGCTTCCTCCAATCACAGACCCCCCAGCCCCCCTTTTATGCCATTTTGCCCCCGCCTCTGTCGCTTTGTATGACTTGCAATTTGACAAGCAGCAGGCTAATTAGTTCCGCACAGATTTGACAAAAATTAATGTCTGTGCTAATCAAGCTACAGATACAGAGATACACAGAGAATACACAGAATACACTCAACTGCAGATACAAATGAGCTCAGATTTAGATTGAAATACAGCTAGACAAATGATACCGCTCTCATCTCTATCTCCATCTCCATTTCCATCTCCATCTCCATCTCTACTGTCATTCAGTCGAATGTCTGAATGTGAAGTGCAGTTCAAAGTGCTGATTAGTTTGCAGAGACAGTTTGAGTTCTCTGTGTTGCAGTCGATGGTCGATTTGATTCTATTCAATTGGATTTGGCAACTGTCCTGGCAACAGTCCATTGACTGCCCTCTCTGCTGTCCAATACAGCGTCTAACTTATCAGCTGCCCTAGCAACCATCGACCATCTCATCTAAATGGAGAGGCTCTTGCACTTTTTCACACTACAATGGGCATGCAAGTTGCTTAAGAGCTTACTTCAAGCTAAACAGACACGTCTTGGAGTGTGCTACAATTTAGTGCCTCTGTAATTCGCAAGTGGTTAAAGCTCAAACTATAAGCTAAGTTCCCTGTATCTCAATTAAGGGACAGTTATCTTCTTCTTCTCAAATAATTGTCCAATCAAAAGTCATATTTTTCTTTTTACAAAGGAATCATTATTCTGTGGGCCATTTGTTCTTAGGATTCTTTTACATTTTTAAAAAATGAATTCTACTCATATATTCAGCTATTAATTTGAAACTCACTTCAATCAACACCTTATGCATAATGATTCCACTTATTGGGATTTGCTTAACTCTAGTGATACTCACTTCTTTTCCCGTTTGCCAGCACCAGTATCACGAAAGCCCTTTGCAAAGGGATTGTTGTCAATTTTCAATTGAGTTATCTACAGAAAAGAAAGGGAATTTAACGATAATATATGATTTATGAATATTTTCGAAGGTTGATTGGTCGGTTAATGTTAATGTTACTCACCTTCTCATTTTGATATGCAGTCACGGCTATGAACTCCGTCTCCTTGAACACGTACGTGCGAAACGTGGAATATGGTAGCTTCAAGATATCGTTGGCTCGCACCAAATGAAAGCGCGGCTGATATTTATGCATTGAGTTCAGTATTGTCTACAGATAGAGATACAGAGATGGAGAGCACGATTAGTTAGCGTTGGCAGGCTTAATGCAAGGGGCATCAAAAAAAAAAAAAAAAAAAAAAAAAACAAATACGGCACAAAGTATTCCCGTCTGGCGGCAGTAACTTGACAAAACTTGACAGATCCCCTCCCACCCAGCACTCCTCCTAAACACAGAGGCACACACACACTCACACACACACACACACACACATGTCTAGCCATATTGCAAATGGCTGGCTAAAGTCTGTAGTTCAAAAACGCGGCGACATTCCTGATGGCGACCACCCACCAAAGTGCACGAGCCGACGGACCTACAGCTCAAGACACAAGAGAGAGAGAGAGAGAGAGAGAGAGATGGCACGACAAGGCAAGAGTGAAAGAGAGAGTGCAGTTTTGTCATAAAATATGAATTTGTCTGCAGCGACGCGAAAAGCGAAAAGCAAAAAGACCCCCCAGGCAACAACTAGCGACTGTTGCAGAAGGAACACCTTTTTAATTACCATAACTCGTCGCATCGACTTCGATTAAACGACATCGAGCCAACTTTGATCACAGAACAGAGCAGCTAAGAAAGAGACAGAACACAACACAACAGAACAGAACAGAACAGGGCAGGGCAGGCCAGAGTCTAGGCCGTTTCTCTAGGCCTGACCAAAGAGCTCGACAGTCTTGAGTCTCTATCTCAGTTCCAGTCTCGACTCTCGACTCTAGAAACTTGGCTTGTTTTCGGCTTGTTGCGTGTGGACCTCACAAGCTGGCTTTTGTGACTTCGCCATTTTGTTCATGTAATTTTGAAAACAAGCCGCGACTTTTCTGCCAGTTCCAGCGATTGCTTTTGAGCCTTAGTTGTTGGCTGTGGTTGCCTCTGTTGCTGTTGCTGTTGATGGCGACGACAACAACATCAGGAGAAAAACAAAAAAAAAAAAAACAAAGACAACAACTTCCTTTGGCGTACTTTGTCTGGGACTGTATTGTTTTGTATTTTGTGTAGTATTATATTGTATCTTTAAACCGAGTGTATCTTGTATCTGCGCTTGATTCGCACGCCCTCGGTTAGACCACCAATGGCGCCTGTGGTGTCATGCTCAAAGGTGTGACTAATAAGATGCCTGCAATTGCGGTCGTGTTTCGCTCTTGTAGCCCACACAATATTGGAATAATTTGCTAAGTGTGTACTTGGCATAACACTTTGTTGATTTGTAAATAATTAAGTATGATAACTAGTACCCCAATGGAGTAGTTTGAGAAACTGCAGACTATGAGTTAAAATTAACGAAATAATGCAGTGCAAAGGAATGAATAGAAATAATTTAAACAGAACTAGAGAACAGAAACCACAGGAACAGAAATATGCAATACAACTAGTTCTGAACAACAATGGGATGATGATGTATGATACCTTATATTGCTAGAGCAAGAATCGTGTAACGAATAGAGCAACAGCTCGTAGAGTAGATTGAGAAACTCTAAAGTAACAATTAAAGAATAGTAAGAGAAATATTGGACTGCACAAAAATGAATAGAAATAATAAAATGTGATAAGGAGTAGCAGACGAACAATTGGAGGAACCAGTAACAAAAATACTAGAACAGAAGCCATGGCACAACACCAACGAGTAATATAATAATGAGTAAAATAGTAACGAGTAACGAGTAACAAAGTAACGAAAATGGTTAAATAATTCAATAAAAAGAACATATACAACGAGTTGAATCAGAGCGAGAATATAATAGACATTAAGAATTACCTAAAGATTAAAATTGGAGTTGCCACGAGTATTAATATTAACGACTAGAGTCACAAAGCAGCAACGAGTTGTAAAAACAATGACTTTTCACAAACAAGGACCCAAAAAGACACACTGACAAAATAAAGAAGTAACTGAATGCACTGAACTCATAACTCGACAATTGATTTTACTCGTCAGCAAAAAAAAAAAAAAGAAATCGAAATAAATAAAATTAAATCGCACATTCATTAATATGAATGCTGCGTAGAATCATTGAACACTACGCGTTGAATGCACGCTGTGATCAATGGCTTAAAGGCTTTAAATGCTTTTTATTGCCAACCAATAAAAAACAGCAAAAAGCCAGAAAGCTAAAAAAAAAATATTATAATAATAATAATGATTAATTGTCAGTAATCCGCCATTTTGGCTGCAGTTGCTGCCGCTGCATTATTGACTCGACTTGGAGCGAATATTATTGCTTGTGACATGGCCGATTTGGGGCGACTCTAAAAGGCGAACACTTTATTGCCATGCGGCAAGCTGTGCTCATCAATCAAACAACTCGTCGTCGATGGAGACGAGGGAGTGCTGCGGGGAGCTGTTCACTGGGGATTGACGAGGTGAAACGCAATCGTTGCGCTTAGTTCATAAATCGTTTGAGCAAAACGCGTTCGGTTCGTCTACTTAAAATGTCGTTTGCTAATTTGCTTTAAATTTATTGACACATAAATTCATTTAGGCAGCAACAACCACAACCACATCAACAATAACAACAACAACAACAACGATGACAGTAAATAATTGAAACAACAACAACACCAACAACCTCAATTATAATCATTATCATCAAGTGAAATTACACGTTGGTTTTTGTGCGTTTTGCATGTGTCTAGAATTTATTGATAAAACAATTTGCATTATGACGTTCAATTTTATTCAATTTGTTGTTGTTGCTGTTGTTGATTGAGGCGCTTCTGTGGGCGTGGCTTAAATTGCCAAACGCGCAAAATTGTCATTTAAAATGTGACGAGTTGTCGTTGCCATTTGCCGAGTTTGAATTGCGATTTAAATGAAAATAGCCGTGAAGATAGCCATAAAAAAAAATACTTTAATATGTGCATGCACAATCATGTCGTTGTGCTTGTTGTTAGTGTTGTTGCTGCTGCTGCTGCTGCATTGCAGCTTTTCAAATGGGCATAAACAAGTCTAATTAGACATGAAGTGCGATTACACGGACGCCACGCAGTCGTCGCAGTTGTCATTGTTATTGTTGTTGTAGTTGTTGTTGTCGTCACTCAACAACCAACAAATCAGCAACAGCAATTGTTGCTGCTTGCCGTTGCTGCTGCTGTTGTTGTTGTTATTACAAGTTGTTGTCGAGACAAAAAGAGACTGACAATGCATCTACAACAGCAACTGCAACTGCTGCTGCAAGTATTGCTGCTGTTGCTGTTCTGATTCTATGCGCTGATTGAATTGATTGTCGAGCAGAAACTAATGCAATTATGCGTCAAATATTGTCTAGATTTTTCGTATATGATTGCTAGCTTCAGCAACTAATGCAAAATTCAGCAATTGTTTGAATTTTTACTGCTGTAACTGCAACTGTTGTTGTTGTTGTTGCTGGTGGTGCTGGTTGCATTGCCGCACGTTTCTAGTCTGCTGCTGCAAGTGGCACTCCAATCCAATCCATGGGCCACTTAATCACTCTATATATATTGACCAAGTGACAAACTGATTGAGCCGCCGGCAGCCACGACCAAAAAAGGCAGCAGCAATTTTGGTGCTGTTGTTGCCAGTTGCCAGTTGCTGCTGTTGCTGGTGCTGGTGCTACGTGCAGTTGCCTTTGGGGCCGCATCTTTCACGCTAGTCATGTGTCCCGATGTAGTCCCCCCTCTTCCTCTCCCTCCCCCTCTCCCTCTCCCTCTCCCCGTTTCCCCTCGCTGATCACAGCTCTACCCAGTGACACGTTTGTTTTGGGCTTTTGCGTGTTGATTGCTAAAGGCGGAGCTGCTGTTGTTGCTGCTGCTGCTGCTGTTGTGATTGCTGTCGCTGTTGCTGTTGCACACTCATTGTTGGCATATTATCACATAATTTAACTGATGATGGCACCGCAGTTACTCTTGTTGTTGTTGTTGTTGCTGTTGTAGTTGTTTGCTTGTTTGCTCAGTGTTGTGTGATTGCTGTCGTCGTCGTCATCGTCAGCGTGTTGTCGGGGTGTCCATTGTCCATTGTCCATTGTCGGTTGTCCGCTGTCTGTTGTTGAGTTGGCGTGCTGCTTAATTGAATGATCACTCACACTTTGATTTGGCATGTTTTGTTCGCATGCAAGCGGCAATAACACGACGATCGCTAACGGTTATCGACAGTTGCATCGACTGAACTATTAACTTACACTCCCGATATCTGTGCTTTGATCGTGAGTGAATGCCAACAACTACAACTACAAAAACAACAACAACATCCTCAAATTACAGCTAGTTGCAATGTACACCAACAATTGCTCAGCTGAGCATCATGATAGATTAATAATGTTGTGTTATCGATATATCGATTACGAACAAGCGTGTAAATAAGCATGTTTTCAGCTATCAGTTGCTTGAAAAGTGTGCTTAAAATGCAAATGAGTGCATTTTAATTCTGACATTAAACGATAACTGATCGATTAAGTTTCGATAAGTTTGATAAATCGATATATTATATATCATAAAAATATATAATTACGAAACACAACATTTAAATGACGATGTGACGCGTTGAGCATCATAAAAAACCATCGACCACTATCGATAGTGCAGGTCTGCAATTGATAACGATAGTGCCATCTATAGTTTTTCACCTCTAGTTTACTCTGACAAATAGGGTATATGATTTATCGATAAGTCGATATCAAAGAATTTACCGCTTGTAATCCTATTTTTCCAACTAAACTTGTAATTTCAGAGAATGAACTTTTGAGCTTTTAAGCATCGATAGACTGCTTATCGATAAGCGATTGCTAAGCTAATTGAGCTAATTTCTAAATATAGATAAAGACGTGTCGCTGGCACAAGTTCTAAAGCTGCCGTCTGACAATTGCAAGTCTAATCTTTGGCTGGCTCTTACACACTTTCGGATTGTCGATTGTTGATTGCCGATTGCCAGTTATTGGCCGCTCAATTAGGCAACACTGGCTAAGAAACGTTGGGTAGTGGTAGGGGGAAGACGCAAACCGTTCAGCTACCAAAACCATTTTCGGCTACCTGTTGACCAATTATGGACATAATTGAAGGCGCCGACAACGGCAACAATGAAAACGACAACGACAACGACAACGTTGTCGTCGGTTTACTGTTGATAAGCTGTTGCTGTTGCTGATGTTAGTGTTGGTGTTGGTGTTGCAGATGAAGATGGGACACAGAGTTTTCTGACTAAGCGTTGGGGGCTTATATATTCTTAATTTTTGTATGAAGCTGTCGCTGTATTGTCTTAAGCTGCTTTCTGAAAGCTAAATCGATATGCATATTGAGCGATCTATACCATAAATATCAACAAGAAAACGCGACTCGAAACATGTCTTAATTAAGCCAGCAGGTCAGCCAGACAAACTTGGTCCGAACGGGAAGGGCCACGAGCAAAGAGAGGGGGAAGACCCACCATGCAGTCGGCATTTACATGCATATATATACACGCACATATACATACATACGCACATATTTATTTATGTATATATATACATGGGAGATATATGTAGATATCGATAAATCGGTAAATTATGCATAATTTTATGGCCGAAGCAAAACCAAAAAGACAAAAGATACAAAATACGAGCAGTAGCTGAGGATGTTGGCCCGGTTCTGTTATAGCCACCCAAGCGTTGATTCAACGACGTCAGTGCTGGTCGAATTTCATTGATCTCTGTCCAAGCGAACTCTATCTCTATCTTTCTTAATCATTGACTATCTCTCTTTAGCTTGAGTTTACAGTCTTCGAGATGAGCGCGTGTCGTGGCACGAATATGTATCTATCGATTTAAACAAAGTTATAAAACGAATATTTAGCACAATTTTTTATCATTACAAGATATCGATAACAACATAAATAAAAAAAATAAAAAATACGGACTAAAGGTTAAAAAAATTGCAAACATGATAGAAATCTTTGAAAAGTATTAATTCTAGCAATTCTTTTAGCCGTTAATCGAAATATATATTTAATATCGATAATAAAGTAGATTTTTTGAATAATATGTTGCGAAAAGTTACAAATACGGTATATTTCAAAATTAGCGACCTATCTAACTGCCAATCGGAACATGTGTGAAGTCGGCATCATAAATATCGATAATAAAAAATTTAACACATGCTCATAATCGGAATGTCCCCGATAAATATTGATGAAAACTATTTCAAATGCGATAATTTGTAAAAAATCTTTTAAAATTTGTAAGTAATATTCCGTTGCTCAAAATATTATTTATCCTCACAGTTTGCGATGCTTCTTCGTGACAGGGTCGTGTTCATCTCGTGCTCATCTTGAGCTCATCTCTAGCAAAACTCTCACGCTGCCGCCGCAGCAACAGTAGCCAAATCAAGACAAGCCAAGTTGATGAGCATTTCATTTAAATAACGTCAAAATTTATTTACAATTTATAACAATTCTGTTGGTGGTGGTGCTGGTATCTTTTGGTGGTCGTTGTCATCGATTGAACGGAAAATGTTAATTAAATGGATTTACATTTTAATGACAACACGAAGCAAGAGGCTAGTGGAATGGGCCAGGCCAAAACAGATTGAGATACAGGCGCACACAGCAACGAAAGTTGTTGAAACACACAAGTATCCCAGTCACACACACACACACACACACACACACACACATACACACACACACACACACATACACACACACACAGAATCAAACTGAGTCTGTCCGTCTTTTTCTCCTTTCGTTCGTCCTGGGGCCTCTTGGCGCCTGTGCGACGGTCAAAACGGCGACATCCAATTGCAAATTTGCTAAACAAAATGGGCGGCGTTTTGGCCAAGACAACGACTATACCCGATAGGGAGGAAGAAGGAGAGCAGGTAGCGGGGGGGTACATACTCGTATTCAGTACAAAGCGTATTCACAAAGTCATAGCTAATGATGCCTGGCCAGAAACTGAAGCTGTTGTTTCTGTTCGCTCGTTGTATGCAAATCGAGCAGACGCAGAATTCCCCATGTCTTCCTTTCTCTCCTCTTTTGCTCCTTGCGCCCACCCATTGACTGCTCTGCGGACTCGAGTCACAGTCGATTGGGCAAAACAAAATGCTCCAGCACTCGATACATCGATTTAAATATTTTTCTTTTTTTTTTTGCATTTGCATTTGCGTTGCGGTTCGCTTAAGCGAGCGGCCAATGAGCCGAGTGAACAAATGCGCACTCGATAACGATGCCGATGACGATGACGATGACCATGACCATGACGATTTAACGCTCAATGAGCTGTTGATTTTAAACTTTTAGATCGATTTCAGCACAACAACGATAAATCGATATGTTATCGAGAACACTGTAAGTGCTTATATGTAGCAAATGGCTAGCTATCGATACGTTATCGATAATATTACAAAGAAGCAATCACAATGATGTTTTCCTAAAGATTTGCTTTAGCGTGTAAAAATGTTTTGTTATCGATGCGTTATCGATAACACTTAATGCAAGTCAAGCTCGCTGACAACTGGCACTCATAACTACATAAATATCGATACACACAGGCGTCATAAATAAAGCAATGAAGGGGGAGGATGCTAAAGAGGAAATTCGCTTACAAATGAGCCAAGTTAGTTATAGCCATCCTGTCTTAGATAAACGATCGGCGAGGCTAATGGTGAGGCAGCTACCGCTGCAGTTCCCCTCCCTGTCGTCCGTCCCTCCGCCAGCTGCTGGACACCTTTCCACCTCTCTCTCGGATTATCAGTGAAAATGACAAATATTTCAAATGATTTCAACACTTTGCCGACGCATTCGGGGCGTGGAAAGGGGAAGGGCAAGTAAGAGGAAGAGGGACGTTTTGTGCCCTAAAGGCATGCGGATGATTTGCGTTTTATTGCAGCTAATAAATTGAATGGCGACCCACCGCGTTGCATCGCCGTTGGAGCCACAGAGTGTGTGGGGAAGACTACCTTAAAGTCAACTATTTCGCATTGACTATTTGTAGCGATAAGCTGGCCTTAACTTGGCCAAGTTCCCGCTCTCCCGCTCTCTCTCTTTCTGTCTGTTGCTATCTCTGTCGCTAATATTGTTGCTGTCTATGGGCTGGTTTTGTTGCATGCCACATGCAACTTGGCAGCGGCGGCGCATGCGTGTGTGCATTTCAATGCAACACTGATAAAGGTGTTCAACGCTCGATGACATTAGCACCATCCAAATGCCGCATGCCGCAATCAACTGTCCCGCAGTAGTTGTTGTTGCTGCTGCTGTTGCTGCTGTTGTTGTTGCTGTTGTTGTTGCTGCTGCTGCTGCTGCTGCTGTTGTCGTTTTGCCATATTTGTCGGCACCTTTTGTTCTTCTTTATTAAAAAGGCGAATAATCATAATAAAGAACCAACAATGCTGTCGTCGTTGTTGTTGCTGCTGCTGTTGTTGTTGTTGTTGTTGTTGTTGTTGTTGTCGTTGTTGTTGTTGTTGTCGTTGTCGTCCATTTAGCCACTGAGTTTTGGATGAGCAGCCGCAACCGCCAAGCGAGTTTTGTTATTGCCGGCAAACTGCGTTGGGGTTCGGGTTTTCGACTTAAGCTTTTCAGTTTGACTTTGGCTTTGGGTTTGACTTTGGGTTCAGCAACAGCAGCAACAACAGCAGCAACAGCAGCAGCAACAACAGCAGCTCGTTCGGTAGCTGCTAGACTTGGACATTAATCGATAACACTTGAGTATTTTTTCATGTTTTGCAGGCGAGCCATTAAGCGATTGTCCACCAAAGTTGTTGTCAGTGTTGTTGTTGTTGTTGTTGTTATTGTTGTTGTTGCTATTGTTATTGTCCTCTTGTATATTTAGGCAAATAAATGTGTGTTCGAATGTGTTGCCGATTGGCAGTTGTCGGTTGTTTGGTATTGCTGCTTTTAAGCTGCCTGTCACCAATACGCTACGATTTAACATGATCTAGTTCTTCAACTAGTTGAGCACTTTATGCAATTAATTAACGTTATAACACCTTTGATTTTATCAAATTTTTAAATGTGAAAATGCACCTTTAAACTATCTTTAACTTGACTAGACTAGAGTAAAATAGAAACATCTTATGTTCTAACAACTTTAACGAATATCATATGCCATTCTGATCATATTTCTGATTCTCATTTGAGTTTTAACTTCAGTTTTTATTTCGTTGTACAAAGTAACATTTAACTTTATAAGAAGTAAAAAAAAACTGGTATTCAATCCAGTTTATTTTTGAATGAAGACAAATTGTCCCTATAATCTTTGTAAAATTAATTAATATACAGATTTCTGTTAAGCTCAATAAATTGATTATTGTCAACATTAGCTTTTAATTTCCCAATTTAATTCAAATCATCGTCAATTCTTGACATTGGAATACATTTTCTAATTATTTTAATCCGATCAAAAAGAGTTTCTATGCCAAGTATTTAGAGTTTTCTTTCTTTTCTATATTTTCAACATTTTTTTTTGTCTTGCAGTAGTAAAATCCTTTTGACTTTGATTTTGTGGGCTCGCAGGGCATCAAGCTGTTCACCTGACTGAATTTTCAGCTGATGGTCGCGCAATTTCGGATGCTTTCTTCCCTTTGCACAGTGTCGCATTGGAACCCGCAGTTGGAGTCGCTTATTGCCCGTTGTCAATCCTGTTTCTGTTCCAAGCTGATTGTCTGCCTGTTGCCTGCTTAATGAAATTCAACTTAAAGCTTTAATGATGATACCAACGGTGTCTGTGTGTCTGTGTGTGTGTGTTTTGGGGTCTACCAGCTCTGGACCCTTCTCCCTGCTGGCATCCGTTTTGGGCTCACCAAATTGGCCAAAGCGAAATTTGCACGATGTGCGATGCCCGTTGTCGGACTGCGCCTGTTTATAGTCAACACTCGGCAATTACTAAAAGACAAATTTATTTGCACGCATGCATATGATGCGGGTTCGACTTCCACTTGCAGTTCGCTTCGATCTTGGATTTCTTCTTCAGTGTGTTTCTCGCTCTGTTCGTCGGCGACGTGGACAAGTGTTAAGCATAATGCGGACACACTTAGCCAACTCTGGGAGGGCCAAGGGGCCCTTAATTGAAGTGCGGCTGCGTCGCCTCATTGGCGTTAAGTGTCGATAAATTAAGCATACGCAATGTGAGCCCCCATTCCATAGACAAGAACAAGACTGAGCACAGCATAGTATGCATCTGTACTCGTATCTGCATACTGAATATCTGGATAATCAGTTCATCTATTTAATCAGCTACTGGGTTACTACTATGACTATTTGCTTTTTCCGTTTCTTAAATTCTCCTATTTTTCTGGACACTCGGCAGCAATTCGTTGATATGAAATGTGAAAGGCAGCATTGTGCGCATAAATTGTTGGTAATTTACAGCATATAAAAATCAACACAAAACATTTTATGTTAATGAAAATAAAAGTGGAGCTCCGCCAGGTGAAAGCCCCTCCAAGTGATCATCGTCAATATCAACATCATCATCATCATCATCATCAGTATTATGAGCATCTTCAAACAGTAGCTCAGGCCGCACAGGCTCTCAGATCGAGGCAGATAAAACCAAACCGATTTGACCAGATACCCTGGCAATTAATGATCAACGCCAAGCAACTAATGGGCACCATTTACTATACTGACCCAACAGCATTGAGAGAGGAACAGATCTGCAGTCCGAACCCGTATCGAAAACTTAACCACAGCCGTGTTTTATCCAGAGAATTTCTCTCTCTTAATTTTGGATATTGTTTTGAGATGTTGTTGACCCGCAATTGAGATGCTCATGATATGTAATTTAAAGTCAGATGAACTAAGCTGATTTTGAGAGATTCGAGATTTAATTGAACTGGATTTTGAAAAGGACAATTTAGAACTGAAGTACATTAATAATATATTTTTAATATTTTTCTGAACTGATAATAAAGAAATACTTTTGAGAGTTAACCTAAGAAAAGCTATAGATAAGTGCAGCTTTAAAGTAGGAAGATGCATCATGATCTCGTTTTTAGCCAGTTGCAATTAATTGAAGTTCGATTTGAAGATAATTGAATCTAGTTGTCCACGATTTTCTATCAAATATCAACCGTTTAAAAATCCCAAGCTATCTTCACGCCTCCTTCCAAAAACGATCTTAGTGCTTTTGGTCTGTGTCATAAAAGTGCGAGTGCGAGTGCGAGTTACAGCTTCCAAATGATTTGAGTTGAGGGCAACGTTTATTATTATTTTTTTTTTTTTAATTTTATTTGAAGACAGCCGCTATCTTATCGCGTCGTAAGTAGTCCGACTGCCTGAGTGGGTCGCTCCCGTCACACCATTAACTTTGTTTTATAACTTAATTTTGGTTGTTGGCTGTTGGTTGTTGGTTGTTGGCTCGGAGATTCCGTCAGGGAGCTGTGCGTTTAGCTCTCCAAACAAATCGACACTTGTTTAATATTTAAATTTATATTTAAATTTTGATTATCGTTTGTTGTTTTTCCTGCTCGGTTTTTGTGTTTTTAATGAATGAAACGGGCATTTTGGGCATAGAGCTGGTGAATGGTGAGCTGGAGTGTCTATCTGTCTGTCTGTCTGTCTGTGTGGCGACCAAGAGCGGATCTCCAAGACGTGACCACCACACGCTGTGCCAGGGGCGGGAACTCGGCTTTTTTATAGCTGCTCTGAAACTACGGCTAGGCCGGATAACAGCATCTATTTAAGTTCTTTGCTTAATTAACGAAAGGAAAAGGCAAAGCGTAACGAAGAATGGGACATAAAAATAAATTAGCAGACCAAAAAAAACACAACAAATAAACTAAAACAAAAAAAATCAAATGCATGGATTAAGAGAGGGATAGAGCAGGGGGCGGGAGAGCAGAAAGACGCATACGAGCTGGGTGGGCGTGTCCGATTATCAATGAGCAATTTTCCAACTTTATATTGAATCCTTACTCCTAGACTCTGGACTCTAACTGTCGACAGATGACAGGAACCGTCACAGGTCAGCAATTGAGCTCAAATAAAAAAACCAAAAAACAATACAAACTCTTTTGGTGGGTTCAATTTTAAATTCATTCACCAAATTACGTGTAGTCTGCTTCATTTTCTTCTTGTGCTGCTCATAATTAAGTGTAAATTTATGTTAATTCAGTGCTCAGTGCGTTTTCCGCTATCAACGCCCTCAAAGTTGTCGGTCTACCTGTTCTCTATTTGTTTTTAATTTTTTTCTATTTTCTGTTGTTTTCTTGATTGGTTTTTGTTGATTGAGGAAATTGTCGTTGTCGCTGTTGGGTTGTTCGTTCCAAATTGGCAGCTAATCAGTGGGCCAAATGCAACGGAAATAACCAAAATGTATGCCATATATAGAGAGAGTCGGGCTGAGTTTAAACCCCCAGCCCACAATTTCCGTGCACTATGCTAATGATCGGTGATCAGTGATCAGTGATCAGTGATTGCTGTGTGTATGTGTGTGTGTGTGTGTGTGTTTCGATTGTCTATTTAGGTGGCCCAAAAGAAAGTCAAAATCAAGCTACAAGCATTAATTTATAACGTGACTGGGCAACAGCAACAGCTTCCACGTTAGCTTGAGATTCAGTCTCTGTTTCTGTTTCTGTCCCAGTCTCTATCTCTGTCTCTGTCTCAGTCTCAACTTGAGCATCAGTTGCTCATCAAAGCCATAAAAATGTGCGTTAATAACATTGCCGCCAAAGTAAAGTTGGCAATAAAATGGCAGATTCATGTGACGATGACGACGGCGATGGCGACAGCGACGGCGCTGCTACCGACGCGTTTGGTGGGAAATACGACCCTGGCTATAAGTATAACTACGACGACGACGACAACGACAGTCAACTTGGCCTGCAACTTGCAACGCATTAAAATTTACGTGCCATAAATTTCCACACAAGGCTGCTGCTGCTGCTGCTGCTTCCACTTCCACAGCTTTTGTAGATTCGCATTTATGCGTTTAATGATAAAGAAGAACGCGAACGACTTGAGCAACTGCCGCTCTCGCTCTCACTCTCGCTCTCGCTCTCTTACTCTTCCAGATCCATTCTAAAGGCCCAACTCGTGGCGTCTCTGCGTAGCGTGTTGCCAGCGGTAGCCGCCAAGTGGTCAACTTAAGTGCCGCATTGCGTTTCTTTGCCTCTTCTCGACATTATTTTTGTGGTTGTTGTTGCTGCTGTTGTTCAGCTTTCAGTTTCAGTTTTTATTCATTTGCGGAACTCTTTGGGGTGCTACCCCTACCAAGCTGACCACACAGGCGCAGAATGCACCACAGTGGTGGTCTCCCTCGACAATAAATGGCTCGATGGATCGATAAAAACAAAAGCTATAGAATCTGTAGCGCTATCAAAGCGACAATGCAACAACTTGGCGCCCAACGTGGCTCAGGCCAATCAAATAAAACGACGTAATTTTCTCTTTCTTTTTATTATTTTTGCGAATTTCAATTTTATGCAGCAGCAATTAATGACTAACAACAAAGAAGCACAAATAAAAACATAATTGATTGTCCATAGGGACGTTTTAAAGGTAATGCTAAACATTTGTAGATAATTTGCACAAGTCTAATTCAATGAAAGGAAAATAAAAGTTAAATTATAATTTTTAAATAAAAATTGTTATTTAGTTATTATTATACAATTATTTATTTAGATTGAAAAATAAGAGTTTTCATTGAATTTTGTTGATAAAAAGCAACAAATAACTTTTATTTAATAATTTAAATTTTAAACACTTTAAACACTTGTACAAGGCGAAGAAGACAAATACGACCTTGCAGCAACTGGTCAAGTTATTTGGCTGATTGTTGTGCTGGACTCTTTAGGCCTAATTAACAAGTATCGCATAGTATCCCAAATGCGTCAAATGCGCACGCGCAACAACAACAACAACAACAGCGATGAGAAAGGTGATTGCTGCCACACAATTGGCGTCGATTTGGCCGCAACGGCAACAGCAACAGCAACAGCAATAGCAACTGCAACTGCAACGGCGGCACGCACTTCATGCAAAGCAGCCTTTGCAACGTGGCAACGTTGCCAAGCTTGTTACAGGACAGTCCAAGAAGTAGAGAGAACCAAAGGACAACGGGACAACTGGACAAGTAGCTGGCGACGACGATGGCGGCTGAGACGGCGCCTGTTGCCCGTTGTCCTCTCGCATGTCGCTGAATATTGCGGCGCTGCTTGAAGATGAATGTGTGTCGTTGTCGGTTGTCGGTTGTCGGTCGCTTGTTGCTGTTGTTGTTGTTGTCGTTCGCTGCTCGTTGCCAGCTTGTCAGCTCTTGTATTTTGTATGTAATTGGCTTGGGCTCTTAATAGATGGGGCAGATGGGGTTGCATGCATGCGCCACTGGCGGCGTCACCTGTCGCCTACTGTGGAGCCAAGCTCGTAGTTTACTTTCGGCTACAGCAGCAACAACAACAACAACAAGATGAAAAACTTGCAACTGAGTGTATACTGTGCCCGGTGACTGTGCCCGGTGACTGTGGCATCGCCATCGGCATCGGCATCCAAAAAGCCAAAGACATTTGCAAATCTTTTGTTTCTCATGTCCGATCATTTCTCATATAGGCGAGCAGGCGACGACAAGACCCAAAGACTGCCAAGATCCCAGAGACCCAAGACGACGACAAAGGCATACCGCAGGCGCCAGGCCCAAATACAAACAACAGCCAGAGACAGAGCCAGAGACAGAGACAGAGACAGAACTAAGGCCAGACAACTCCAGACGTGGCCACCGGCCAAAAGACCAACGGCTAGCGGCCAACGGCCAACGGCCGTCAGCGGGCTCCACTCGAAAACGAGCTCACAAACGAGCCGAATGACTGAGGGGGGGACAGGAGAACGGGGCTGTTTTTAGGTTTTGGCATTCACAGAAACGACGCACGAGTTCTGAGCGCCACAATGTGTGGACAGAAGGAGGCAGACGCTTAAGGTTGTGCCGAACGACGGGTTGACGAGACAACTGGACAATGGCACGGACATTATGGCATTGTCTTGGCCGAGCGACATTCAAATCTTAACTTGAAATCAACGGCTGAACGCCAGCGCCAAACAAATTCGAGCTGCCAAAATAATAAGCAGGCAACTCGCTCGTCACCTCCCGAGCTGCCCAACTCCTGGTGGCAACCTCCGCTTACCTTTCTTCATCTTCAGCTATTTCGGTTTACCTTCCTGCCTCCAACTTCTCCGAGCCTCTCCCTACTCCCCCACCAACCACTGTCTCCCAACTCCATCCCGATTCCTTCCCTACTTCATGCCCCTCCAGCTGCATCGACTTGCCTCCCAACTTCTTCTCTCCACTTCCCCACTCCCAGACCCCCTCTCCTTTCGCTGTGTACAGTGGCAGGCGACTGCAAGACCCTCCAGCGGGTACCGTCATCGACTGCAAAAGAGACAAATGCGTTCAAGTTGTGAAGGTCGCCCGGCTAACGCCAGTTCGCCAGTACCTTTTGGGCCTGGTCCAATGCTCGTTTGCTCGGTGGTCGCTGCCTGCCATAAAAATTTTGAAACAACCCAAACAAAGGGGGGAGGCAGAAGGAGGAGGAGGAGGAGGAGGAGGAGGAGGAGAGGGAGAGGGACAGTGGCACGGCGAGGATACAGATAAGAAATTTTTGCTGAAAACTCGTGCGCGCGCAAAAAGGAAGCGACAACAAGCAAAAGGTTTGAACCTTGGTTCTCTGTAGCTGGAGACCGACCGGTTTCATATTGATGACGATGATTCTTCTGCATTTTTTTTTTTTTTCTTTTTTGTATTTTGGCGACCGATTGCCTGCATAAAATTTGTTTGCCAAAAGAAGCATGAGAAACAGCAGGGGCAGAACGCAAAGAACTAAAGGCAGATGAAGACGGGAGACGAGAAGAAGGAGACAGCGAGACAGCGAGACAGAGAGAGAGATAGACCCATACAAATTGGCTTAGGACAGCGTCGGTAGCAGCGCATTTTAGATGGCTATCAGTAAATAGAACACAAATGAAATTCATCGATAGAAATCGAAATCGGTGCAACAACAGCGACAGCGACAGTAACAGCAACAACCACAGACACAACCACAACGGGGGCGGTTAGCCAAATCAAAGGGTAAAGCAACAACAACAACAACAACGAACAGCTCAGACTCAGCTTTGTTGTTAGCGTTGTCGTTGTCGTTGTGGCAACCATGTGATGGAGTACACATGTTGCCGTGCACTTCTTGGCTGGCACGACAACATGGCCAACAACACCCAGACTTTTAAGCCAAAGCCAGTGGGGCGGCCAATAGCAGCCAATGTTCTGACCTTTTGCCACTGCCCCTTTTCCCCTTTTAGTGGAAGGGAAAGGGGGGAAAGAGACAATAAGCGACAACAGCAGCAGCAGCAGCAAAATGGCTCAAAATTACAAGCAATGCAACACTTTGACAGCGCACCACCAGTAGTACAGCAGTAAACCACCAAGTGAACCACCTATCAGCACTCGGCTTTGACATCATCCTCCTCCTCCTCCTCCTCATCCTCATCCTCAGCGTCATCGTTGTTGTTGTTGTTGTTGTTGTTGCTGTTGCTGTTGCTGTTGCCGTTGTCGTTGTCGTGAGCAGCGGGTGGTCACAATGGCCGCCAGTTGGTAGCACCGCCAGCGGAGCAGTGCAGTTGCCATTCGTAGGGTAGTTGAGCTACACTCAAAGCACAAATACACTTACTAAAAAAAAACTACATAAAGGTAAATAACTTTGAAATATGATATGATTCCAATTCCAAACTGTGCTTTGTCAATTTGTTAGTTTTCATTTTAAAAGCAAAAGTTTTAATTAAAAATTGTCATTTAATTTGGATTATTTTTATATTTTAGCAATAGCCAATGCTAAAAACATTTATATTCACAAGGGCTAGGATAAGAAGCCCCTATAAAGCACAAAAGCTGCTTAATTTGGAGCTTTAAGCTGGCTTAAGAACACGATTAGGACACAAATTTAGTAGTAAATCTCATTTATATCTCTCATTTATCTCTCATCTCATAAATATAATATAACAATATTAATTTTTTAACTAAGATTATTTTTTACCCCGCCTAAAGGAAGTGCATTAGGGGCTTAAAAGCTGCTTCGAATAAAGCTTTAAGCTTGTGTTAAAAAAAGTCACAAGCTGTTGTAAACGAAACCTCATGTGAATTGAGAAACGACTGCAAATCATTAATAAACTGAAGTAGTTGCTTAGCTCCCTTAAAATCCATTAAATAGCCCCATATAATAATTTACAATAATGTCGCGACCAGTTGAGCTAAGGGCCTATAATCGTTTGATTAGACTCTGACTCGTACCCTCATTTGGGCCAGGTCCCATTGGGTCAGGTCTTTCTCAGTCTTGTGTGGGCTACCAATCTAACTGAGGATGTTCCCTTATTGGCTGCTCAAGTAGCTCACGAATTTTGTCAATTAATCAATAACAATAGAAATCTCTGGCCCATGGCGACATACGATGAATCGAAAAGCAAACGAAGCAACGGGGGCAACACACATACACAACATAAGAGAGGCCTAATCCCCCCTAATGACAATGAACTGTGATGATGTTGATGCTGTTGATGCTGCTGATGATGATGATGATGACAAAATGCCAAACAACAACAACAACAACAAAGAGCTGCCTGGAGGTCTGCGGGCACCCTACTGTCGACAGGTCGACTCTCATGTAGATTTGTCCAAATTAACAATCAAACACAAAAAAACGAAGATGAGAAAAAAAAGGTCAAGTGGAGTCTCTGAGCCTGTCCGTAGCTCATTCTCACATCATTAATTACAAAATTATTGGGGTTTTTTTGCTGCTGCCGTGTGCACACACACACACACACACACACACACACACACACATACAGGTGAATGCTGCGTATGTGTATCTACAACTGTCCACGCATCGCCGCAGGAATTGTAACAAGACCTAAGACAACGACTAAAAATAAAAAACACTCACAAAAACCTAAAGCCAAAAAAGCAAAATGTTAATTTTCAAATCTTCGTGGGAACTGAAATTAGTAGTTAACACACACTTACACACACACACACACAGACTGTTGCGTAGGACTTTGGCTTACTGTGCATACTTTTTATACCCTGTCAAAAAACAAAATTTGTTTAATAAAAGGTCGAAGAGCCGAAGAACAGCAAGTGAATTTGTACTTTGTTCTCCATAACTCGCACAAAAATATTGGCAAGTGCTTCTGTAAGTCGAATTTTTCGGGGAAATCACCAATAAATTGCGTTTTGGTTTTTGTTTCTGTTGTAATTTGAAGTTACTGTTTTCTATTACCAGCTCGTTTGGGTATGTTATAATGATGTACATTAACATATGATGATGCAATATGATAAAATATTGCATTAACAATTGCATAGGCTGGTGAAATAGCTTTAGGATGCACAAAGTTTACAATTCGAAGTCCCTCTAACTCGAACTTTTTTCTTGCATAATGGTGATTCGAGTTAGGGAAGTTGGACTGTAGTTTTAAATTTGGATAATATTCGAATTTATGTTATTGATACAACTTATTTTTAACTAATTTTCATAAATCACAAAATCTAAAGGGTATCTGCTAGTCTAGCACACCGCATATACAAAATTTCAATTTGTGTGTATTTTTGAAACTTGCGGACTTGAATCAGAGCTTGGCCTGCGGGCGGCCTAAAAATATTAGCATTGTTGATTATCTAGATGCTCCCAAAATGAAAGAGATGGGTGGATATTAATAAAGAGAGAGAGGGAGAGCTATTGATATTGCATGATAATTACTGCGAGCACGCTCTATAAGCGAACTATATAATAGTCTATATATATCTATCTGCAATAATTGGACTCTTATCTGAGTCACGGCAATGATTGACCCTCTTCTCAGGCCTCGTCTTCAGTCTTTTGGCCGAGACGAGTTTTTGGGCAATTAAACGATTCGATTTTCTCTCTCTTTCTCCCCCTCTGCCTCTGTCTCTGTCTCTCGGTCTGTCTAAAGCTGAGCAGATGCCATGATTAATATGTTTTTGAGTAGTTCTTAGCTGCAGGCCACAGTCAGGCGAAGTTAACAAGACTTCAGTCTCAGTCTCATCTTCAGTCTACCTCGCTCTCTCTTTCCCATCTTCTCTCTCCCTCTCCCTGTCTCTCGCTTTTCAAACTTCGTCTTCGCAAGTTGACAAATTGTTTGTAAATGGCTGCCAGACAAAAGTGGAACACACGCACTCCGGCCGCCGGCAGTTGTCAGTTGTCAGAGGTAATTGGGGTTACGGGGCAGGGTAACGCCATCAGAGTGTCGGATAGAGACAGAAATATAGAGAGAAAGAGAGAGGGGGATTGCTGATCAGTTGGCTGGAAATTGATCGCTAACGATTTCGTAAACAACTTAGCTGATTATCTAGCAAAGCTCCCGGTGAACGCGTATAAAAACTCAGCTGATCATTAGGGAAACACAAAGATGCGGGTGATGAGGGATCATAAAATACTCATATTTATGTATGTATATGAAAAGTTTAAAGTATTTGAAACATGACTATAGACAAGCCGTAATATTTGTGATATTTGGCGATTGTCTAATGCAAAGCTCCAATCTTTATCAATTACTTAAGCAGCTTTAAGCTCATTTCTTCTTATTAAAAATCTTTTTTAAGAAGATATCAAAATTTTAAATAAGTTAAACATATAAATTGAAGCTCCCTTTTATTAATAGTGAAATATTGTAACAAAAGCTTTGATTATCTTGTAATCAAATAAGAAAACAAGTTTTAAGCTTAATTTGTATATGTATGATCTGAAATTTGGGTAAGAATTCTTTATTAGTTCTCTAAAGCTTAAGAAGTTTTGAAGAGAGAAGAGAATCTTTACAAAGACAGTTTAATGAAACTGAGAAATTGTATTTCAACAATTCAGGCCCGTTTCTTCAATGTCTAAATAGGGTGTTTGATAAATATTCAAAGAAAATGTTATGTAAAATGTATGGATATTAATGTCAAATTTGAAATTATATGTTAAATAAAACGGCCCTCAGTCTACAGAATCAAAGGATTCAAGGAGCTACTTAAAACTGATGACATACTACAAGATTATCTAAATTAAAGCATCAACTTAAGCGTCGCTCGTAATGCGATTAAATCTGTAAATATCTGATTAAATGGCAGCTAATGTTGGACCCCAAACTGATGGCTCAGCTGTGCTAATCCACGGGCCCAATGTCAGCTGGCAAACACCTGGAAAACACTTGACATGACGACGTGGCCCAACACAAAAAGTCGCATTCCGCAGGCGATGGGAAAAATTTCAGAATGGTAAAATGGTAATGGAAATGGAAATCGCATTCAGGCAAATGGCAATCCTATTAAGTCAAGGCGCAGCTTTAAGAAAATCCAATTAAAAAGCGAACAACAACGACAACGACAACGACAATAAAAAATATGCAAGTGGATGTGGCTCCATCTACAGTTGGGAGTTGGCAGTTGGAGTTGAAGTCTCTGACGTGACAATAAGCATAATGGCTGGCATGATGGGACACTTCAGATTCAGTAGCTGAATCTCTCAGCATAATAATACGTTAATAATGACTGAATGAC
The DNA here is from genome assembly GCA_035047525.1 of Drosophila quinaria. Classification (NCBI taxonomy): domain Eukaryota; kingdom Metazoa; phylum Arthropoda; class Insecta; order Diptera; family Drosophilidae; genus Drosophila; species Drosophila quinaria. The sequence goes on along the minus strand of JAWNPO010000455.1, from coordinate 12,224,506 downwards.
TGAATGAATAAGTGAGTGAGTGAGTGAGTGAGTGAGTGAATGAATGGTTGTGCCTGGTGATGCGGCTGAAGAGCGCGAAACACTCCAAAGACATTAGCGCACTTGAAAACGCGGGCTCAATTCCCCGGACAAAGCCGGCACAGACCCGGACCCGAACTCAGACCCGAACCTGGACCCGGACCCGGAACGTAAAGCCGTAAAACCGGCGACCGTCGTAACCCGTCAGGATAAGCGGAAATGCGACTGCCACTTATTGAACGGAAGTGTTTTATTTTATCCAAATTGTGCGACAGCCTAATGAGCACACCAAGTGCGACAGAGAAGGAGAGAGAGAGACAGAGAGAGATAGAGAGAGAGAGGGGGGTAGATCTATTGATTGACAACCAATTGTGGGCAAAAGCCTTTGGGTGTTTGTCAAGTGGCTGCCACAGAGCACAAAAAGTTGTGTCGAAGTTGCCGCGTCGGCAAAGTGCAACAAAAGAGCAAGCGAGATGGCAACACGCGGCGAGAAAGAGACAGAGACAGCTATAAAATAGCACCCTATTTTGATTAGAGGCTACAGATTCAATGAGCGACTAGGGAAAGGGAAAAGGATAAGTGGGGGATGAGAAGGGGAAGCTGCTCTCAATTTGCGTGCAGTGAAAACAAAGCGCAAATGAGCTGAATAAATTAAGACATAGAGAACAACAAGAAGAAGGAGAGAGAGAGAGAGAGAGAGAGAGTGTGAGAGAGAGAGAGAGTGAGAGAGAGAGAAGTTGAAATAACGCGTTCAAGTTGAAGCTGCAGCAGATCGAGCTGAAGAAGAGTAAGAAAAAGAGGAGGAGGAGAAGAGAAGAGAAGAAGAAGAGGGTGTGGCAGCAGGCGATGACGATGGCCGCTTGACAAAAGACACTTGGCAGCGAGGCTCGAAGAGAAGAATGAAAATGGGAAGAAGACGAAAAAAAGAAGTGAAATAAAAGTTAAACATAAATAAAGATGACGAAGCTTGCCAAGCAGACAGACAGACAGACTGATGAAAAGGGACAACGAAAGAGTGCAAAAAGCTAAGGCAGCGCGCAGCAGAGAGAGGGAGCGAGATAGAGAGCGCTAAAGAGCCAGAGGGAGTGAGAAGGCGCCTGAATGCAGTCATGGCTGGGCACAATGGCGGAAATGTGTGAATGAGGGCAGAGAAGGCGTCAACTCATATGTGTGTGTGTCTCTCTGAGTATGTGTGTGTGTGTGTGTGTGAGTGTGTATAATTAGCACTCAAGTGCGAGTGTGAAACAGCACAGAAAACAAAAAAAAAATGAGTACTCGTCGAAGCAAGCAACACAAAGAGAGAAAAAGAGAGCGACAACACTCAATAATGCAAGCGTTTTTCAAGACGCGCGCGCGTTTTAAAACTCGCCCAAAACGCGCGTTATGGGACGCCTCGACAATCAGCCAGAATTGCAAGCAACAACTGCCTGACACCTCTGAACCACTGAACAACCAACAACCAACACACAACACACAACAATTGCACGCAAATTGTCGTCGTCTTGAGTGCATTTTAATCGTTCGCTCATTTAAGACAATCGCAATAACAATAACAATAGTTCAACGTAACACAAATTGTGCATAGAAAAGGGAGAAGGCAGATGAGGAAGAGTGGTAGGTAGGGAAGTGATGGGGTGCGGTGGGGTGGTCGATACGTTAGGCTAAACCGCAAAAGTTCAGACTTGGCGCAACCCAAGGGTTAATTGCTAACCCACTTTCTTGTGGGCTTAATTACAACAAAAGCTTATGAAGCATACATATGTAAGTGCAGTCCCCATCTCCCCACCACCCCACACCACCCCCCACTCACCACCCACTTCATCGCCGCTTACCAAAACTGAATGCACACAACACAAATTGCTTTATAATCGCCATCAATAAATGAAAAACCGTTTCAGTCATTAGGCCCTGTTACTTTGTCAGTTTTATTGTCTATTCCCCGATTATAAAGCCATATAATACCTATATATATATATATATATTTACAGTTATAGGTCTCTGGCACACTCCAAAAGAACTGTATGTATTTTTATCCAGGCGAGGCCCAAAATAAAAAATAATAATAATAATATTGTTGAACAAATTGAGTTATCAGACAAGTTTATCCATGGGGGAATTTGCGTGATTGGAGATTCGTTAGGGTAAATAACCAAGAGCTAAGCAAACTCTGTTAGTTAAACATAACCTCACATTTAACAGGGTTATATTAACACAAGCAAGTATAGCATAAGCAAATTTGGCTTCTGATTTGATATGATACGACTATGAAAGTGTTTTTCTTTTTTTTTTGTTGTTTAAACAAATTAAGTCTGAAAATATAATGTCAGTCATGATTAATTTTCATAGATTTAAGTTGGATTTGTATCCATATATCAGAAAAAAAGAGATTACACAAAATCAAAAACTAGGAAAATATTCAGAATCTAATTATTTTATTATAATAGAAAATAATGCTCATATATTATCATCTTAAGCATAAAGTATATTAACTTTCAAATGAAGTAATTATTTTATAATCATCTCTAAAGATCGAATATACATATAGTGTTTGCTGCTATCTAATTATTTCATTAACAATCGCCCATATATCTTTTATAATGTATATTGCACAAGTTGTAACTATTCTCAATTATATGTAAATACTACGACTCACAATAACTCAAATTGAACTGTTAACAATCTATAACCTTTGGCTTTTGCTGGACTCTAATCGGCTTATGGCTTACATATGTATGTCGTAATGCTCTCATGGGTTTATAATACAACAAAATGCTTGAACACTTGTACGATTTCAACACTTGAAATGATCACTCACTTTATTTTACTGCATTCATTATGACTTGAAGTAGACATTCAGCATAAATACCTATAGCTCATTGAATTGTCCAACTATCTGAGTATAACTCAGTTGTAAATTGGAATCAGTCGTATACAATCAACATTTAGATATTAGAAAGATCAATGCTTAATATTATAAAATATTCCAAGAAGAGCTTTTGATTTATTATTTTAAATATTTCCGTTTTCATGAACTTTACACTTCACTGAAGAGCATTAAGTGCAAACGGATGACATCTATAAACTCAATCCCACCAATCCCCAAACTGGCAACGCCTCAAGGTCTCTCTTCCTTTCCCTCCCATCCCCATCCCCATCCCGCACTCTCCACATCTAAATCGAGTGTACTTATGGGAACCCTGGGCTGAGATTTCATTGGAAATCAATGGCCGTGTAGTACGTGTCACAAATTATTAATAATCTATAATAAAAAGTATAATTTCCATTTTATAATGAGACGCGTGTTGAAATGTGTGTGCAAGGGTTAAAGAGGGAGCGAAGGTAGAATCCCAAAAAAACAACTGACCAACAGATCCTGTAGCATTTAGTATTATTTATGCAATATATATAATTTTTTTTCTCTTTTTTTAATTTTTCATTTCATAAATCATCGAAAAATGATGTTGCCGACGCATACTAATTTGTTTCTTCTCAATTTAATTTTGTTTTTTTTTTTTTTTTGGTGGTTGGCCACGTTGCGCCCATTTTGTGGCTCTTGGCCACGCTGCTGCGTGTGTGTGTGACGGGGGCAGGGGCAGGGGCAGGGGCAGGGGTAACTGGCGCCAGGCGTGTGCAACTGTAGCGCCAGTTGCCCGTTGCATGCGGTCGAGTCGCCAGTCGCCTTCTTCTTCTTCTTCTGCTTCGGCCTCTGCTTCTGCTTCTTCTGCATGTTGCTGGTAGTTAAATTTTTGTTGGTTTTCCAACGTGACGCCTGTCAGCTGCCAGCCAAGTTAAGCAGCCAGCGCCAGTTACTGCCCATGGCCGAGACAATTAAATGCCTAATTTTGTATGCCCCGTGCCCCGTGCCCCCGACCCTGAAACCCGCTACCCTCGACCCTCAGCCCGCTTCAGCTTCAGCTACCGCTTCCCGCTCCCGTTGCGTTTGTTTTTCCAAATAATTCATTAATATTTTTGTTTTCATTTCTTTCTCCCGTTTTTTTTTTTTGGTAATTATGACGAGCTGCGTTTGCTGCCTGAGTTGCATGTGCAATGTGTTTGCCACACTCAAGTGGCATGTCTATAATTCTCATAGCTCGAGAATTAACTATGCGATTTACTTTGCATTCGGCAAATGTAGTTAGAAAACCACCTTAATTGCATATAACAAATTTCAATTGAAATGCTTTGACTATAAATGAAATAATGCGAGAAAAACTCTAGCGATTTGCTTGCCACTTGGCAAAAATCAATTAATATTGTCAGTTATTGCTGTCTAATAAATTTCAGTTGATTTTAATGAACATTCATTTAGTTGGGGGCTATTACAATAGTTGAGCGTCCATAAAAAACGAGTTGAGTACGGGCAAAAGTGTTGATAAATTAATAATATTAAATGTTAAGAGCTATATGTATGCAAATGTAGCGCCTTTTAATAGTTGCTCTGAATTATTTCTAGAACTCGCTGTCATCTAGACAATTCTCAGCGATGCATTCCAAAAGAAACGGCAAAGATGGGTAAAAAATGAGGGAAATGTGAAATGGAAAAATGAATTACTTATTGTTAGTTTCGTTTCAACGTCGTTTTTCCAGTGCACTGCACAACAAAAGGAGGGCAACACTATCGGTGCAGGTAGCACTTTGCGATACATTTCATTCAGATACCCTATATCTGCCCCTACTCCAACTCTACACTATTTTATCCCTCGTTCAAGCCCATGGACAGACATACAATACACACATATGTCTAAGGCGCGAGTTTAAACAATAATTGTTCGCTTTGTTGTTCCGTTATTGATAGCTGCATTAAAACTGGAAGGTGCTATTAATGCAACAACTGACAGACTAGCAGCTACCCTAGCAATGTTTCTTTCCCATTATAACTTTGGTGAGAGAGAAAAGAAATCTTTATGAAATGTTTAGAATATAAAGCTGAGTAGTTGAACTTGAATAAGGCTAAAATATGAGATTCCAAGTGAACAAATGAATGTGTAAATTATGTTTTAAAAAATTTGTTAATGAGCAACAAAAAAATAAATAAGAATTTTTAATAAAACCGAAGGTAGTTTATTTAAAAGTCTGGCATACACCTTTGATGATTTTTACTATTTAGTGGGTATTGCAATAAGTTTGTTTGATGGACTTGTTGGCAGCGCAGTCGACGCTGACAGCGCAAATTAATTTAATTAATTAACGCTAATAGTTTCGTTTTCTCCATATACACTTGTAATTAGTTTTCATTGTTGTTGCTGCTTTTGTAACTAGTTTTGTTGTTGTTACAACCACACTAGACAAACTTAATTATAGAGAAATATAGTTGTAGCTGCTGCAGTTGTTGCTATTTTTTATGCATAAACAGATTTATTAACAACTTTATAGAACAAAAGGTAACAATAACAAGATATGAACTCAACTGAACTGAATTGAATTGAAAATGATTGAGGCATTGTTTGATACATTGTTGCCCATTTGCCATGTGACACGCGAAAATCATGTCATATATGTATGTATGTATGTATATATTGTATATATATTTACAGCAACAACAGCAACAACAACAACCACAACAATTAACATCTATGGCAACGCCACAAAGCTTTTCTTAATGAGGCGACACAGAATTTGCGTGACGTTCGCAACGCCAGCAACAAACTAACTAAAAAGCAACATTCTTATTGTTGTTGTTGCTGTTGTCGTAATTGTAACTAGTTGTTGTTGTTGTTGTTGTTGTTGTCTCAGCTACCTGTCAATAATCAAAGAGCAAACGCATTTGACATTTGTCAGTCAATAAAAGTGTCAGCTCGCATTAGTTGCAAGTTTGGAACAAATTGGCAGTCAACCCAGGAGGGAGGCGGGTCTCAAGGTGTCCAAGGGGGAGGCAGGGAGTACAGGTGCATAATCTGTTAGTTACTTGTATAACTTTCACTTGAAAATCGAATTAACCTATTAGTTACTTGTGTAACTTTCACTTGAAATCGGATTAATCTTGATACAAATTTTGTAATACAAAAGTACATTAAAAAACATTCAAGGCTAATATGAAGTTAATTGAAGTTAGAATAAAGTAAAGCTTTTTAATATGCAACAGCTTTGAGGAGATGCTGATGAAGCACATGAAAAATCTCATTTTAGTTATTTCTAATGGATGGAATGAAGGCTTAATTTTAACAAATGAAAGCTTTAAAAGTGCATGAGAAAGTGTTTACTAAGTTTTAGCTTTTAAAAGGAATTCAAATATTAACACAGCTTTAATTTAATTATAAGTGAAAGTCATAGAGTCAATTAAATGGTTTTTATTAGCAAAAGAACCCAAAAAAAAATTCATTTAAAGAAATAAAAAACAAAACAAAAATAGAATATCTTGACAGAAAGTTCTTTTAGCTGCTTCTTCTGCTTAACCTACTCTAGAAATCAGATAAGCTCTAAGACGGGCGAATGCCAATATTAAAAGTGGGAAAGCAAATGGGAGAGATATGCACAATGAAAGATAGTGAAAGAAAACAACAGTAAGTGAGTTGGGACTGAAGACTGAAGACTGGAGACCGGCTGAAAGATTTGACGACATGTTGGGGAAGCTGCAACTGATTAGCTTTTAGGCGCCAGTTGGGAAGATCAGATCATTTCAAAGAGAGAGAGAGAGAGACAACAATGGAGCTGTAACTGAAACTGAAGATACCAGAAGGAAGTCTGGAAGTTCTTATCACGGCAAGATAAGAGCAGCTGTGTGGAAAGGGAAAGAGGGAGATGGGGAGTGGAGGAGAGAAGGAGAGGAGAAGTAAGTGAAATAGGGAGACAAGTCAAACAAAGCAACGAATGGACAAATATCTCAAATTCAAATAGAAACAAAAGCAAACACAAACACAAGCGAAGACAAAAGCAAACGGACGGAAACTAACACCGGAGTAAGAAAGAGAGAGAGAGAGAGAGAGAGAGAGAGACTAGGAGAAACGAGAGATGAGAGATGAGAGAGGGAGACATATGTAAATGCAATCAAAAGCGAATGAACGTGGAATGAACCCAAAATGTGGTAGCTTATTTAAGGTGTTTAACTGTCACCTAAGACTTAAGTAGTCAGCGATAATACCCCAGACAAGTGGCGCTTGGCATATTTGCCCATTCAACAACAACCACACAACAACCACACAACAACCAGACAACAACAACAACAACAATCGAACCACAACGTCAACAACAACAAGCAGCCAAAATGTTATAGGCAAATAAGCGACGCATGCGGCCAAACAAAAAAAATAAAAGCCTATTACAAAAAAAAAAACCTTAATAATAATAAAACTGAATAATCGGATTACAACGAATTGTCTTATGCCCTAAGTCTGATTGTTTCTTATTATTTGTTTCTTTGTTTATTGTAATTGAAATAAATACTCTTGTTTGTGCTCTTCCTTAGTCACATTTGATTAAGATGATTTTCTCAGACAATTCTCACTAAAATAAATATTTCTATAATATTAGTTTCGTTTTCTTTAGCCGATTCCATTTACTTTTCTAAATATTTCCTTTTATTAAGTCAATTCTAAATTGACACAAATTTTTTCTAACTATTTCTTTCACTTATTATAATGAGTGTCTGAAGCATCGATAAGTTGAATTTCAAGTGATGCATAAGAAAAAAGTATTAAATAAGGAATTTAAAATATTACAAAATCGAAAACGATAAGTTGGCAAGACATATGGAAATTGAGTGTCACTTTCAAAAAAAAAATTCATCTAAAGTTATCACAATATTTTAGAATTCTAACCAGAGAGTTAAATTTGCTGTTTCAAAACTCATCAACAACAAAAATATGAACATAAAAATCACTCAATATGTTGAAAACTTCAATTCAAAATGGTTCTTTATTCAAAAAAAAAACTCCGAAACGATTCTCAACTCTTAAAAAATAAAGAATATTATAAAGAGAAGCTGTATGGTTTATCAAATTGAAATCGGCATAGGATGAAAGTATCTTTAAGGTATAAACCCTTAAAATACCCCATCTAAACTATTTAAAAGACAGCGACTTTTTCTTAGCTGTTTCTCATGCATTGAGTTTGTTGAGATACCCTTGGCAAAGTTAGAGTATTGCGGGATAAACATGCGTTTAGAAATCTATTTGCATGGCACTGGCAGCAAATATTGCACTTCCGTTTCAATGCAATGCCCCTCTCCTCTTCTTTCATGTGAGTGAGGAGAATGAGGATGAGGAGCATTAAGATGAAGAGGATGGGAATGAGGATGAGGTTGAGGTTGACGATGCCGAAATCCAAGTCAAGCTTGTCTATTTGCTTTGGGCTAATGGAAGCGCTGACATGGCTAACGCAGCTGTCTTCAGTCTGCACTTCCCCCCCCCCCCCTCTCTCTCTCTCTTCTTACACTCTCCCTTTTCCCCCGCTCTTTCTTTCACTTGCTTTTTGGCAACAATGAAACAAACAACAAAAGGCAACAAAAGCGCTGCTTGAAGATGGTTCTTTTTTTTATAGGATTTTAGAGGGTGTATGAATGTGGGTGTGTGGGTGTGTGTGTGTGTGTGTGTGTGTGAGTGTGTGTGTGTGTGTGTGTGGGTGTGTGTGTGTGCTTGTTATAGTTGCCCACGCACAGCAGCTGCTCATTTGGTTGGATGTATCTTTGTATATCAAAAGGGGGGATAAGGGACTTTTGTAATACGACTTAATCGTTAGATTTGCTCTGCTTTTTTTGTGTGTGTCTATCTCTATGTGTGTGTGTATGTGTATGTGTATGTGTATGTGTATGTGTATGTGTATGTGTATGTGTGTGTGTGTGTGGCAGGGGCACAGCATGCCGCAATGCCATAGAAGACGTTTGTTGGCATTGTCCTGCCGTCGGCGGCTCAACGGAAACGGCGCTATAATAAATTTGTCTTCAGCTGTCGTCGGCCTCAATTTCCTAAGCATTTGTTTAGACATGCACACAAAAGAGAGAGAGAGAGACATACCGAAAGAGAGAGAGAGAGAGACTTAGTCTGCACCGCAGGGCATCGCCTTCAAATTGTCTGTCAAATGCGGCGTATACGCAATTTAATGCAAAGAACAAAAACCATGTTTTTTGTTCTCTTGTTAATTATGTTGTTAGACAAGCCAATGTATGTAAGTAAGTGGACCCTATATCTTAAGGATGCGTCTTTTCCGCTCTCAAACAAACATTACAAGACTCAGAAAAAAAAAAACAAAAACAAAACCCAAAAGAAAACCAAAAATCCAGCAAAGGGGGCGCAACCAGCAAAAGGGGCGTTTAATCTTGTTTGTGCGGCCAACTAATCGCCACTTTGATCAGCTCAGAAAAGGAAGAAGAAAAGACAAAACAAGAGAGATGGCAAAAATGAGTTACCCGCCTTCTTTCTCTCTCTCTCTCTCTCTCTCTCTTTCTCTCTCTCTCTCTGTGTGTATGGATTTATATGAGGTCAGCTACTCTGTTCTCTATTCAGTCTCATTTTGTCAATGACAGCGTTTTCTCTTTCTCAATCTCTTTCTGTCGCTGTCTCTCTCTCTCTCGCTCTGTCCTTTTCTCTGCTAAGTAATCAACATTGGGATTAACAATCATCGGCTCATCATTAGCCGTCTGGTATTATGGCTTGGGTTTCTTTCTTTTGGCCTGCTTTGACTTTGTGCTGTTCGCTTTGTTCCTGCTAATTTCATTCTCATTCATTTCCCTCTATAGATCATTCCTTAAATTCACTTGACATCTGTCGACAGTTGACGTCTTCTTTGAGTGCCCTCTACGTATCCCTGTTCCTTTTTCTCCATCTTTCGAGTCTGATCTTTTGCTTTGCTTTCTGCCTGCTTTCTTTTCATTTACCGAAACCTTTGTCGATTGCACCTGCAAAGCTCTCTGATAAAAGCACTCTCTTCATTTTATAAAAAGCTCTATTAAATTATAGCCTGCATTTCAATGTACGCATAGGAATATTAATGTTTATTGTTCATCTATTCTCATCTTTAAGAATTACTCTCTAACAAAGTTCTCTCTAAAAATAAGAAAATGTACACTTACACTGATCTTTAAAAACTAGACTTATCTACCCTTCTTTAAACAGTAACTGCATCTTTTCTTTTAGCCAACTTTAAGCTCCTGCTTTTTTAAGTTGAGTTCCAGACTCAACCCACATCTCAGGCATCTGACATCCACATTGCACTGTGCCAAATACCGAAGCAATTTCTTCATTTTTTATGAAACTTGGCCCGCGCAACGCAATGTTTTCCCCAATACCCTGTAGTTTATTTTTTGTTACTCGACGATAATTTTAGAAATTGTATAACAAAGAAGTTTTAAAAGATACAACTTTTCAATTAAATATTTTGATTATTTCATGACATTCGCTGAAGTGGTTGATAGGTATGAGGGTTACAATAAGTATAACTGTCTACAGGGTAACGCTCCGTCGATCAGTTACAGCCCAAACAATTCATACTTCGTTTTTCTTATATGTATGCATGTAATTCTTTGCTCGTTTGTTCGTTCGTCTCGACGTTCTCGTCAACTTCATTTGAATATTAAAAAATTCCAAAACATAAAAGGTATTTTTATTTGTGATATTTTGTCGCACCTCAGCGACAACGTACTTGCCACCTCGTCAACGTTTCGAGAACAACGACAACGACAACGTCAACAACTCTGACGACTGAAATTAAGTCAAAAATGTGGCTAACACCCTTCTCACTAAATTGTTAAAAGTACCCGGTCTTTGTTATACGGATCCCAGTCGGCGTCCCGGTTTAATTTAACATAAAAGCGCGTTTGCCATTAGGCGGTTAACTTGGCCAACATTCCCTTCCCTCAATTCTTACCACCCACCTACCCCCCAACCCTTGGCCCTTTATTATGGGCAGTCCGCATTAAAATTTATGAGGCATGCTCAGGTTTTTATTAGATTTTAACTAGCCTAATATATAGAACTGGCGACAGGGCCAGGGCCATGGCCAAGGGTTGCAGGGTTGGGCCACAACCTGCGCAACGTTCACAACGTGCTAAAAACATTAAATATGTTAATTAGTTTCAACGCCCCACCCAAGGATCTACCCCTACAAAAAAAAAAAGAAAACCAAGTCAAAATCAAGCGCAAAAACTAAATGTTCAAGTTTTAGCACCAACAAAATTCTAATTTTTTTTTCTTTTTTTTTTAATCTTTGTTGGCGTTTTATTCCGAGAGTTTTGTGTGCCCCTTGCTATTGCTGCTCCAGCCGTTGGTTGACACATTTGCCCCAAAACGTGCAGCCAAAAACAAAAAGAAAAAACCACACACAGTGAGTGGTGCTAGAAAGCAAACCAACTCTTAAGTACCGCTGGTCACGTCAACTCGCAACTCGCAACTCACAAAATTTGAGAACTCGTTGGAAAAATGAAACGAAATATTTTGTATACATACTAGATAAACTGGTATGTATGTATATGTATATTTATATATATATATATGAGTATATATGCAAATGTTTAATGCTAATGCCCCGACATATGACAGATGTCTGGGCGCAGCCGCATTTGCCAGGAATCTGATGGCGTTTCATTTTATCTGTATCGTGTACGCAATTGAGGTTAACACTTGCCCATTGAGTGGGCAGCACGATAAGCCCAACATGAATGCGGATAAAGTGCGGGGTATACGTAGGGGAAGAGACAATAGACATGAAAAAGATCTGGAGACATGACAGTTGACTCAAATTAAAAGCGCAAGAATGGAAGCTAGAGAAGAACAGGCTAAGAAAAATATACATAAATTGCAATAGAGAAAAGTTGAGATCCAACATAAAGTTAATTGTGAAAGACAGCAATAGTTGGAGGAACATGGCTGCAAAGTAATGAAAATCAAATATGAGGGAGCTACCAATTCAGCATTATAAGCTTAAAGAAAACTAAAACATCACTCTTGACAAATTCATGTTAAAAGTACTACAAGACAGTTTTCTTAACGAATTCTTGGGGAGATCTTAAGTAAGACTTTAACTATTGAGAAGGTTCGAGTAGAAAACAAAGTTTTCTAACAATAATAAGTAAATGAAAAAAGTTTTGCATAGAATTAAAGAGTTTTAAGATCTTTTTTTGTTGATATTATATCATAGAATTATCTTTGCTATTTTGCACCAAAAAATTAACTGAAGCAAGATGCGCTGATGAATAAGCAAACTTGCCACATTTACATTTTCACTCATTTTCTCTCTCTCTCTCTTAGGGGAAGTTGATTGATGAACTGCTTTTAAGTGGGCGGAGCATTTGGCTGGACTTGTAGCCGAAAATATGCAGCCAATTAAGGCAGCTAGTGTCGACGGGGCAACAACAACAACGCTTGCAACAGCTGCAAAGACAGCAGCACCAAAAAACAAAAAAAAAAAAAACAAACAAAAAGGAGTAAAAATCTAAACTGAAAACTCTGATGGCCCTCGATTGTTCGCTTTGGGCTTGAAGCTCATGTGTCTGCGGTTTTAGCAGGCGTTGCCCAAGGATGCAGTCAGGACAACAACAACAACAACAACGAGAACTGAAACAAGAACTGAAACAACAACAACAACAACTGAGGCAACAGCAGTTGATGCCTAATCTTGCCCTCAGCACAAATGTTGATCGCAAACTGATAGCCAATAGGTTTTCGGGTTTTAGGTTTTGTCTTTTTTTTCGTTTTTGAGAGTTATTTATTGTAGCCAAGCTGCAGATAGAGATACCCTTTGCACTCAACGCTCCGGCTGCTGCTGCTGCTGCTGATGGTATGATGTATGTCTCTTCTGCCCCTGGAACGTGCCCCTTTGCCACAGTTTGTGCCCCTGTTGTCTGGGTGCGTGCGCCGTTCAACGTCATGATATACGCTCCGATAGTGAGCCGCAATTGATGGCATTAGGCATTAGATAAGAAATCAGACATTTATAGGCAGAAGGCAGGAAAGACCGACAGACCGACAGACCGAGAGACAATCAGACAGACAGACAGACTAGTTGAACATTTGTTGCGGCCAGGAGGTAGCATCATCATTAAATTGCCTAGAGCCTTTAGGGGTTACAAGTCCTTGAGGGTTGCATTTGTATTTAGCGAACCTCAATTTTCAGGCTCTAATCATCATCAGCCATTGCCACTCGAAATGCTGTGAGAAATTCCCCTGTAGATCCCCTCAAATATACTTATGCCAAAATTCACACAGTGCATCAATTAATGGATAGTTAAGTTCAGCTTCTCAATAAAATAAAGAGGTTCCCAATAAGGAGCTTAATTCAAAAACTACTTGGACTACAAAGAATATATAATGGTGAATCGATAAGCTGGAATTAAAAGAACTTTTGGAACAGCTGCCAGTTGAAAGTAGAAAGTGTTTGGAATGTTTTAAGTAAACGTAACTCTATAATGCAAAAAACTGAAAAAGTCCAAAGTCTACAAAATTTTCTGTAGAAAATGCTTTTATTAACAAAAAAATAAATAAATAAAAGTAACTCTAACTAGAGTGAATTAAAAAGAGATCTCTAACTATTACAAGAGAGTTCCTCTGGAACGACATTTTCAAACAAAGAAAAGAGCAAGAATTTAAAGAGAACTAACTAAAAGTAAATTATTAAGTAGAAATATCTATTAAGTTTAAAATGAAGAAACTAGCTCAATAGACAGAGGGACACCCAACAAACATGAACACAAACATAAAAATGAGGTAAGGATTTGGCTAAGAAGCAACACGGAGAGTTCTAGAATTAAAAGAAACAATTGAAAAAGGGAAGTAAGATTTTAGGCCTCTTCCAGGCTTTGATATTGAATAATTTTTTGTTCCGAAAAATTTGATATAACTGCTATAGTTTAAAGAATTTAAGAGTTTGGGAAAACCAACTTTATATGGCACTCAGTTAATTGGTTTTCCGATTGAATCGCAGCCAAGTTGAGATACTTTTTTTGACCACGAGCCATTGGGATTTTCTTCTTCTTCTTCTTCTTCTTCGTCTTCTTCTTCGCTGTCAACATCAAAGCGACCTTTTAAGTTGTATTTCGGGTAACACCTAGACAGGCAGTCAGATGCGACGACTACCTGACTATGACAGACAAATTGGCCATATACCATATACCACACACACACACACACACCCGCACATGCACAACCCACACACACACACACACACACACACGGTCGCACTTTTGCCGGGCCGCCTTTGATTTTCTAAGCGAATTGTTTCAAGACAGGCCACAAGAGAATGGAATGGAATGAAACGAAGGACGCAGGACGCAGGACAAGAAGAAGAGGGCAAGATAGTAGACGGGGCGGGGAGGGGGGGTTAGGGTCAGGGTTAGGGTAAAAAGGCTTTCGCCAGGACATGTGAGCTTCAATTAATTTGATTTTGCGTTTAAAGGTTGCGTCATGTCCGGAAATGGGAACTCCACTTCACTTTATTTGTCAACTTGGTTGTGATAAATTTTTTGCGCTTCGTCTGCTGTGCAGAAGAGCGCGAAGAACAAGCAGAACAAGCAGAAGAAGAAGAACTGAGAGGCAGGGGAGATTGGGCAGAGCGACCACTTGGCATGGCTCAATGGACACAGAAGGATGCCATCGAGATAGAGCGATAAAGAGAGAGAGAGAGAGAGAGAGAGAGAGAGAGAGAGAGAGAATACGGCCAACTATGCTTTGAACTATGATGAAACTAATGGCAGCAGACAGACCATGTCCTCAATTCCTGGTGTTCCCTTAAAGCCCTCAACGAGTAGCTTCAAATGGGTTCGTTCGGTTGTTAGGTCCTTTTGGATTTGCCCAGCCACTTGACAACATCTTCAGTCCATTTCCAAGTGCCAGAGGTAGCATTCTTGAGGGTCGGTGGCAGGGGGCGGGTTCCAGGCTAATTGGCAAAGCTTTTCCTTTTTTTTTTTTTTTGTTTGCCAGCTTCAGCAATTAAACGCATTAGGCAACACCTCAGACACAATGTGAACTTTTCCCTCTCTCTCTCTTTCTCTTTCTCTTTCTCTCCCTCGAACTTGAGCCACCCCAAAAAAAAAAAAGAAAAGGCAACGATTCCATAATTTTAGGGTTGCAACATGGCCGACTAGCACAGACACACACACTCACTCACTCACACACACACACACTTAAATATGGAGGGGCGTTTAAAAACGCGCGCGTTTTTTAGATTACCTTTTGAAGAATATTCAAGAAAAGGGGTATTATATTCTTGTGAAGACTTTGTAACAGTAGTAATTTTAGAAATAAATCCGAACAAATCGATCATCTATTTTAAAAATCCCATCACGATCAAAAATTAAATATAGAAGTTATTCAAAAAGATCCTCAATATTTAGCTTAATTTAAATCTAATTTAAATCTTGCACCCCATTTCTGTAACCATTAAACATTCGTTTTAAATACATATTTGGATGACATGTTATCAAAATATGAGTTATGTTGCAAAATTTCAATCGACTAAAATTTAAAAATGTTCAAGTTTTCTAGAACAGAGTATCTTCCAGTTAAGCACACTCAACTAGAGACTTTTTACATTTTATTTATTTTTTTTTTAATATTGTACTTCTTTTTTTATATATGTATATTTCCTAAGTGCATTTCAATGTATTAGCCAAAAGTTGGGGGACAAATAAGCATGCAACCATGGTCAGATGTATACAATTATAAGCTACAAAAGGTGTAGTGTAGTGTAGTGTACTGGGGTGTGGTGTCTGACAGCGACTTACTGTTGTTTTGACACGCAGCCAACGGGCATGGATGGTCAGAGACAAGGACACTAAAGCGAGGCATAGACATCGTCACCTGACCTGACCACTGGGCTGACCTCAGTGTTCTCACACTCACACACACCCGCCGAACAGACCACAAAAATGTGTTAAATTATAGATTTTGAGCAGTGTGTAAGCGTGTGTGAGAGCGTCTATCACATGACAGACGCCAAAGGGGCGTAGATCTCTCAAAGAGTATTTTCTTTGACCTGAGAGCGACAACAGCTGGCAGCCTAGCACTTTTGTGGTTACGCAAAACTTGGAAGCAAGTACCGAGTGTGTGTTTATATTTATTTTTTTTTCCTTTTTTTTTTTTCTTTACCATTTTAATTTTTTTTTTTTTTTTTTTTTTTTTTTTTTGGTTAAGTATTGAAATTGTAAGGACGGAAAAACTTAGTCAAACACGGCAGAACACACGCAGCGCTTTGAGTCGGCACGCGGCGTTTGAACTAAGCGAAATTAATGGCCAACACAGGCTACTTAGCAGAGGCCCGAGTTCCCAGTTCCCAGTCCCAAGTCCCAAGTCCTAAAGTCTCGAGGCCCACGCACAAGCGACGATGTAGCCCTTATGGCAGTCTCCTGGCCTGCCTTGTTCAGTGTGCGATTTATGACTTGGCATGCAAAGCGGCAGGCGCCCCGACCAGCCGATCAGCGAGAGAGAGAGAGCACGACAGAGACAGCAGCAGCGACACAGAGAAAGAGAGAGTGAGAGGCAGACATGACAAAAAAAAAAAACTGCATGGCGCCCGCCAGCGTCGCCAAAGCTTAGGGGCCGCAACGGGTGGGCAAACAGCGCTGATCAATAAAATACTAAAAAAAAAAAGCGAAAAAATTAAAATGAAAATGAAAATTTGCGCAGCAGTTGATGAAATTTACGCGATCGGCGTCGGCAAAGTTCAAACGCAGCGGCCTTGGCATCAACCGGGCAATTGGACAAATGGACAACCCATGGACAGTACCGAGACCACCGCAAATAAAAAATGAAAAAATAAAAAAAACGACCGTGCCGCCAATTTGTTTGGCGCTCGCCCACTCGGCGAATGAATGGGAAACGAAAGTTGTCGTCGTTTTTGTACCGCAAAACTAGCGAAAGAAAAGAAAAAAAAAGTACAAGTAGAAGAAGATGAGCCGCCTTCTTCTTCTTTTTGTCGTTCTTGTTCTTATCCGTGGTAGCGTCTGTTGGCTGCGTGTGAGAAGTTTTAGATAAGGTCGCGGGGCGCTGCATGGTTGCCAGACTTCAAAGTGAAACGCGAAATTTGCATTGATAAGGCAACCACCACCACCACCACCACCACCACCACCACCAAAGTGAATGAAATGAGGCGGTAGCCGCCGTACACGCATCGACAGAGTCTCGATTGTCGGTAGTCTCAAGTCTCAAGTCTGAAGTCGGTAGTGTTAGGTGCCCGTCACAGCTTCCTCTTTGATATATGTTTGCCAGAGACCCGATATAGATTGATAATGCACACTTTGAAGAGCCGCACGTGAACAGAACAGAACGAACGGCACAAAACTCTGTCAATCGACAGTACAACCCTCTATCATAAATATCAAGACGATGCGGCTCGAAAACTTCCTTAAACTTCATCACATTCAACACATTTCCTGTGAATTTTATTCATGCTCGACTTTACTTTCAATTTATACACTTTACAATAGATCACTACTCATGAATACATTTCCGAAACACTCCGAAATCTGAACTATGGCCTGAATATTCCAATCCAGCTGCATATTCATAACATTCATATATGAAAGCTAAACTGCAATTGAAAGTATGCACTCCGAATAACTCCGAATAACTCCGAAAAAACTCCGAATAACTCCGAAAACTGAGAAATTCCTAGAATTTGACATTACACAATCATACCAAGTTTCATTTCTGTGTTTTTTGTTACATATTGCCGTAGTTCAGTTACGAATAATTATTGTGATTTGTGTTTGATACGTATTGGGCATCTATGGCTTAAATAACTAATGCGGTAAACAAAGAAGACGTACAGTACTTACAAATCCATGTTTATCACTAATATTGTTGGTCAATTTTAATTTGTGAAATGAAACAACTTTTTGCATCCATTGCTCACCCGTTGTGGGCGAATCTGGATGGATGTACATGCGTTTTGGCATTTCAGGATCCGCTTTACCAGCGACCATCCAACGACTGTCAAACAATAGACAAAATTTGAATATTAGTTATGGAATTTAAAGATATTTGAACTAAACTAAAATATGTCTCAGTTCAAAAACGAAACTCTTGTTTATTTTGGGGGACTTACCTATTATGAAATTTATAACGATAATCATCCGCAGCAACGATATCCAGTAGCAGTATGTATTTAGCCTTGGCATCTAGACCCGAAACGCGAAATTTCATTTGCGGAAACATTTGTCTGCAAATAACCAAAAGGAAAGAGATGGATAAACAGATGGTTGGCAAGAGAGTGAGAGAGTAAGAGAGAGGCACAAGTCATTTTGTGGGGTAATCAAATAAAACATTAATCAGCACGGCATAAAGCTTAAACGTTGCAACAAGAGTTTCTCAGGGGCCACCAAAAGAGTTGGGCCAAAGAGAGATGGGGAGATATGGGGACAGAGAGGGAGAGGGAGAGGTAGCCACACAATCATCATCATCATCATTATCAGTGCGAGGGAAAAGCAAACAAAGCACAAATACACAGCAACAACAACAACAAGTCGTCGGGACGCGTCGGAGCCCAGGTTATCAAGTGGCGCCAAGCCGCAAATTGTTTCCCAACTTGAAGTCCGTGTTCGAGTCCGAGTCCGAGTCCGAATTCAAATTGGCCAAAGCCAAAGTCATGGTCCATGGAGTCGGTCGTTGATTAGCCTCAGTCCATGTTCTCTCCATGTTGGTGGCAATGTGCAAACTCGAAAATTACATGGGCCGAAGAAAAAACCACACAAGCGATCGAAAGAAAACGAGACGGGATAAGCAGAAGGAGCAGAAACTGAGGACGTGGACATGGACTTGGTCAGAGTGCTCTCTCTCTCTCTCTCTCTCTCTCTCTCTCTCTCTCTCTCTACCCACCCAAGCTAGGGCTGCACCCTCACACAGACACACACACACACAAATATGAAAATTATAAGTTTAAGTAGCAATCACTCAATCGCTGCGACTGCGCCTCAAACTGAGCGCCAGGCTACAGATTTGAACCATTCTCTTCAGAGTCTTCAGTCTTCAGTCTTCATTCTTCAGTCCCATCTGCAGTCTTCTGTCTTCCGTCTTCCTTCTTCAGTCTCAGCGCCAGCGCCTGCGCCTCATGAATCAAATTTAACGAACGTCTTGTTCATGTTCACAGATCATCATCAGCTGCGCCTGCATTTTGATAAAACCAACAAAAGGCCCCCAAAACAGGCTCAGACTCGGGCTCGGACTCGGACTTGGACTTGGACTCGTTCATGGGCTAACAAGCCTGACTGATGTCTGACTGCCTAAATGACTAACTGACGGACTCGACGCACTGACGAACCGACAGACCCACGAACCTGACGAACGCTGCGATGTTTCTATTTAGAGCTGCAGAAAACGTGGCCAGCCCAATGGACACTGAATTCTGCTGCCTGGCAGCAAGTGCCACAGCCTCATTTACACTGAGAGAAACGGGTAACGAGGACATACAGCATTTGCATGCCAAAACAGTTTCAAAAAGTTCTTCAACGCAACTCTCCAAATTTTGAACATATTTTAGAAACAGATTTCAGCTTACAAAAAAAAAATAAAAAAAACTACAATTAGGGTATTCAGAAACTCTGATATTTGTGTTATTTTTGAAAGTGATATATTTTGTAATGACAGCAAACACACACACAGAAAAATGATTGTTATGACGATTTTTATATAAATACCCGATAAATTAAAAAATTAAAATTGTTATTGATTACAGCATTTATTATTATATTCTAAAAAATTAAGAAAACTGCAAGTTTGTTCAGTGTTTGATTTTTGGTCAGTGTACTGGCATCCCTTCGGCATTTGGCTGACTGCAGTCTCAGTCTCAGCCCACAGCCCACGGTCGTCAGTCTCCAGTCTCCAGTCTCCAGTCTTCGGTCTACAGTCTTCAGTCTACAGTCTTCAGTCTACACCCTGCGACTGCCTTTTTCGACTGCAAATTATTTTTTATTTGCGGGCCAGGAATCGAGACTCAAGACAAGAAGACAGCGCGAGACTGTGGACTGTAGAATTGGTGGATAAAGAGTGTGGGGGGTAGGGGGAAGAGCCGAGGACGTTTGGGGCACGTCTGCCTGGTTAGTTGGCTTTTGCTTGGGCTCCTTTTGACTGCGTTTCTTTATATATTTCGTTGCCGTTGTTGTTGTTGTGTTTTTTGGTTGTCTTAACTGAATAGCTCGTTAACATTATTGAGCACTTGGCGCCAGTTGTTGGCAGCTTGTTATGGCCATGGCCAAGAGACGCAACGCAAGTCGCGCCATTGCCCCAAGCAAGCAACAACAACAACAACAGCAACAACAACAGCAACAACAACAACAACTGGAGCCACAACAACCTCTGCCTGAGTTGGAGTTGGAGTTTTGAGCTTGAGCTTGGGCCCCAAAACAAATCGGGCCACCACACGCGCAACGTGTGTGCAGACCATGGTCTAAGGGGTAGGGGGGAAGAGGGGCTAACCCCCCTCTCTTGCTTTCTTGCTCCCTCCCACTCTCCCTCTCTCTCTCACACTCTGTCTCTGTCTTTTGCACACGCTCATTTCGCTCTGTTTCGACAACAAAACGATTTGCTCTCGTTTGTGTTGCAAGCTTGGAAGATTGGAAGCTGCTGCTGCTGCTGCTTCTTCTACCTCCTCTGCCTCCTTCTTTTCCCCCTTACTTCGGCTGCTTCTTCTTCAGGTGGCTTCTGACTTGGCTTCGTGCAAATCGTTACGTGTAAAACTTGCACCTTTTGACCAAAGTTGTTTGTTTTTGTGGCTCGAACTTGGCTCGAACTGAAGCCGAAGGCCCACACATTATTTCACCGCGCTCAGCTAATTCAATTTCCTCATATATGTCTGTTATCTCTCTCTCTCGCTCTCTCTTTTGCTCTCTTTCCCTGTCTCTGTCTCATTCGCTGACTTTTGGCTAGCTGGTTTTATTGCCCAGCAATAACAAACAACAACGAGCTGTTAATGTGGCTTGAAAGTGTTTTGACCAGGCTACTTGGGCCATCCATGCCAACTTGGCCATGTTCAAACCCTCAGCCCATAATTAAGCCTAATTAAGCCGACTCTCTTTCTCTCTCTCTGTGTGTGTGTGTGTGTGTGTGTTTGTTTTGTTGTTAAGGTGTTGCACTCAACCTCGTCCTTAACTTGGACTCGTCTCTCGTCCCTATTGAGGTTAATGGCTAATCAATTAGCCCCGGGTTTTTAAGAACTCATGGGCCTGGCCCTCTCCCTGTCCCTGTCCCTTCTCATACCTCGCCCTGTTCCCTGTTCCCTGTTATTGTTGCCTCTCTTGTCCTCCTGCTTTGTCAGGCAATGAACTACATAAATGTCCAACGATTGAGTTGTAATTGGCATTTCGGGGCATTGACGTCCTCAGATAAGACTCTCGAGCCTCAAAGATAAACCAAATGCTTACCGTATTACGTAACGTTCTCACAGCTGGCAAATACAGATACCAAATGTTAGGAGGTTCTCAAGAGGTAGCGAAGAGAAAGGAGAAAGAGAACTTTCTTTCCCTTTACTCAAAAGAAAAAGGACATTCTTAGAACTTTCAACAACTAGTTTTAAGCCTACGAAAATTATCTGTATTTGCTAACAATTGAAAGCTGTTTCAAAATTTACAATTTGTTATTAAAGTAAGACGATTTTAATATAACTAATACAAAAATGATTCTGCACGCTTTAGTTTTTCAACCCAAATCGAAAATTGGCTTTACAATGTCGCCTTCCTAATCGTCGACAAAAACACACACAGCAAATGGGCTGCGTCGAGTTATGAGCCATAAAAACAAATATTGCTGATAATTTACCTAGTTTGCACTCCTAACCCTAACTAGAAGACGCAAACCTCCTTAAGGGATGCTCTCTTACCCTCCAAGTTTTCCACCTCCACTTGACCTACTTTTCCATTTGGATTTTGCCAGCTGAAACGAATTAAATCCATTCCAAATCCCTTGTCAGCCTTTGTAACTACCGAAGAGACGGACAATAGCTAAACCGATCTGGCCACAAATCTTCCACTTCCACTGCCACTTTTCCCCCCACTTGCCACTTTGCTCTTCAGTCTGTTTTCCGTTCTTTTTTTTTTGTTTAGGGCGCCTATCAGTTGGAAACTAAACGGTGTCTA